>JAZKLR010000095.1:2400000-3600000 GCA_037103525.1 Ganaspis brasiliensis | reverse complement strand
ATTACAAATTTCGGATACTTGTGTCAAGTAAGATGCAAATTGAGGATAATTTAATAGAAAACGGAATGGGGCTTACTATTAGGACGCAACCAAGAGAAGCACGGAGAGAATTTGTTAATGAATTGTGTTTTGTGTAAGGGAGTCAATGTCATGTAGATTAAGGAGCCAGTTACGAATCTGGAATTCAGAACAAAAGGCGAATTTGTGTAGAGGATCATGTAGTTGTAGTACTGACTACATAGTAAGCATCAGATTTCAAGCTGACGAGTTCAGATTAGCATGAGATCTGACAGCTGTCACCCTTGAAACCTTCGCTAACTGTATGAGAGATAGGAACATCGTCTGGGTTTATTGGTAACCAGATGACTTGCTTTAATCGAGAGTGACGCGAAATTGAATGCCTTCTTTGAATACAGTCTCTACTTAATTTTCAATGATTTTCAATGATTTTTAATTAGCGTGTGTTAGACACTTTTTATTAATAAAATCTAATTTTAGGATTAAAACAAGCTTTACTGTTTTTATAATTTGACTTGAGAAAATTTTGGGGTTTAAATTGTGAGTCAAAACTAGAGCAATGCCTAGCTTTAAATTTCGGATGCATTTCGGACTAATTAATCAAGATGTGTTCGACATGTGTCCGAGGTTTATCCGAAAATAGGCAGTAAATAAGAATCAGAAATTTTTCGAAAATAATCCGAAAACATTCCGGGAGTAAATAATCATCCGAAATCTCTACTCTCTAAATCTGAATTAGTTAAAAGTAACGAATTTGAAAGCAAAAACTCCGTCACTAATTCAAATAGTTATATTTTCACTAATCATTTAGTAAAAAATAACTAATTATTAGTCAAATTCTTTTTTAAGGTTATGTCAAAATAACTAATATTATTTAGTAAAATTCTGTTTACTAATTCAATTAGTCAAATTTTAACTATGATTTAGTTATTTTTAACTAATTGCTGAAATAAAAACTCAGGCACGATTTGACTAGTTATTATTAGTTATTTTTAACAAATTCAGATTTAGAGAGTACGTTTTAAATACAAAATTAGTCCGGTAGTAAATAAAAATAATCCGGGATTGGTAAAAAAAAAAAACGAAAATATCCCGGTAATTAATAAAAATCCAGAATGTGTCTAAAATAATCCGAAAACAGAACGACAGTTAGAAATAATAGAAAATTTAGCCAAAATTAGCGCGCAATAAAACTCTTTAAAAAAATACGAAACGGTAATTTGTACGAAAAAGTCCGGCAGTAAATACTTATCCAGAAATTAACGGAAATAGCCGAAATCGGACCAAAGCAAACATTGTATATTATTAAAAAAAGGGAAATTTATCCGATGAAATCTAAAAATAGTCCGAAAGTAAATAATAATCTGGAATTTGTACAAATTAAATACAAAATAATTAATGAATATTAATAATCTGGAATTCGCCAAAAGTAATCCGAAAATATTCCGGTTGTTATTACAAATCGAGAATTTTTTTGAAATAATTCGAAAAGAGTCAAGCAGAAAAAATAATAATCCGGAATTTGTCCGAATTAATACGAAATCAGTTTGGCAGTAAAGAAAAACCGGAATTTGTTCGAAGTAATACGAAATCAATCCGGCAGTAAATAAAAACCGTAATTTGTCAGAATGAAATATGAAATCAGATTTGTAGTAAATAATAAATTATAATTTACTACCGGATTGATTTCGTATTTAATTCAGACAAATTCCGGATTATTATTTACTCCCGGAAAATTTGTGCGAATTAAATATAAAATTAGTCCGGTATTAAATAATAATAATTCAGAATTCGTCGAAAATAACCCGAAAAAATTCCGACTGAAAAAATAATAATTAAGAATTTATCCGAATTAATACGAAATCAGTCGGGTAGTAAATAAACATCGGAGTTTGTGCGAATTAAATACAAAATTAGTCCGTTAGTAAATAATAATAATCCATAATTTGTCCGACTTTATACGAAATGAGTGCAGAAGTAAAAAGGAACCAGAATTTGTGCGAATTAAATATGAAATCACTCCGGCAGTAAATTAAAACCGGAATTTGAGCGAATTAAATATTAAATTTGTCCGGTAGTAAATAATAATAATCCAGAATTCGTAGAAAGTAATCCGAAAAGAGTCCGGCAGAAAAAATTAAAAACCGGAATTTGTCCAAATTAATACGAAATTAGTGCCGTAGTAAATAATTATTATCTTGAATTTTTCGGAATTAATAAGAAAATCAGTTCGGCAGTAAATTAAAACCGAAATTCGTGCGAATTTAATATGAAATTAGTCCGGTAGTAAATAATAATATTCAGGAATCTGTCCGAATTAAATCCGAAGAGTCTGGTAGTAAATAATAATCTAGAATTTGTAAGAATTTTTACGAAATTTGTCCGGTAGTAAATAATAATAATCAAAATTGTATCCGACCTATTACGAAATCAGTCCGGCAGAAAAACAAAAACCGGAATTTGTGCGAATTAAGTATGAAATTAGTCCGGCAGGAAATTAAAAAACGGATATTGAGCGAATTAAATATGAAATTAGTCCGGTAGTAAATAATAAGAATCCAGAATTCGTAGAAAGTACTCCGAAAAGAGTCCGCAAGAAAAAATATAAATCCGGAATTTGTCAAAAATTATTCGAAATTAGTCCGATAGTTAAAAATAATTATCCTAAATTTTTCCAAATTAATACGAAAATCAGTCCGACAGAAATTAAAAACCCGAATTTGTGCGAATTAAATATGAAATTAGTCCGGTAGTGAATAATAATAATCCAGAATTCGTAAAAAGTAATCCGAAAAAAGTCCGCCAGAAAAAATAAAAATCTGGAATTTTTCCAAATTAAGACGAAATTAGTACGGTAGTAAATTATAATTATCCTGAATTTTTCCGAATTAATACGAAAATATGTCCGGCAGGAAATTAAAACCGGAATTTTTGCGAATTAAATATAAAATTAGTCCGGTAGTAAATAATAATAATCCAGAATTCGTAAATAATTATCCGAAAAAATTCCGGTAGTAAATAATAATTATCCTAAATTTTTCCAAATTTATACGAAAATCAGTTCGGCAGTAAATTAAAACCGGAATTTGTGCGAATTTAATATGAAATTAGTCTGGTAGTAAAAAATAATATTCAGGAATTTGACCGAATTCAATCCGAAGAGTCCGGCAGTAAATAATTATCTAGAATTTGTAAGAATTTATACGAAATTAGTCCGGTAGTAAATAATAATAATAATAATAATCCAAAATTTTTCCGACTTAATACGAAATTAGTCCGGCAGAAAATAAAAACCGGCATTTGTGCGAATTAAATATGAAATTAGTCAGGCAGGAAATTAAAACCGGAATTTGTGCAAATTAAATATGAAATTAGTCCATTAGTAAATAAAAATAATCCAGAATTCGTAGAAAGTAATCCGAAAAGAGTCCGGCAGAAAAAATTAAAAACCGGAATTTGTCCAAATTAATACGAAATTAGTGCCGTAGTAAATAATAAATTGTCATTAATTTTTCTGAATTAATACGAAAATCAGTTCGGCAGTAAATTAAAACCGGAATTTGTGCGAATTAAATATGAAATTAGTCCGGTAGTAAATAATAATAATCCAGAATTCGTAGAAAGTAATCCGAAAAGGGTCCAGCAGAAAAAATAAAAATCTGGAATTTGACCAATTAATACGAAATTAGTCCGGTAGTAAAGAATAAATTTTCTGAATTTTTCCGAATTAATACAAAAATCAGTTTGGCAGTAAAATTTTTTTGGCAGTGCGAATTTAATATGAAATTAGTCGGGTAGTAAATAAAAATAATCATGAATTTGTCCGCATTAAATCCGAAGAGTCCGGCAGTAAAGAATAATCTAGAATTTGTAAGAATTTATACGAAATTAGTCCGGTAGTAAATGATAATAATCCAAAGTTTTTCCGACTTAATACGAAATCAGTCCGACAGAAAAAAAACCGGAATTTGTGCGAATTAAATATATAATCAGTCCGGCAGGAAAATAAAACCTGAATTTGTGCGAATTAAATTTGAAATTAGTCCGGTAGTAAATAATAATAATCCAGAATTCGTAAAAAGTAATTCGAAAAAAGTCCGCCAGAAAAAATAAAAATCTAGAATTTTTCCAAATTAAGACGAAATTAGTACGGTAGTAAATTATAATTATCCTGAATTTTTACGAATTAATACGAAAATATGTCCGGCAGGAAATTAAAACCGGAATTTGTGCGAATTAAATATGAAATTAGTCAGGCAGGAAATTAAAACCGGAATTTGTGCAAATTAAATATGAAATTAGTCCGTTAGTAAATAATAATAATGCATAATTCGTAGAAAGTAATTAGAAAAGAGTCCGGCAGAAAAAATAAAAATCTGGAATTTGACCAATTAATACGAAATTAGTCCGGTAGTAAATAATAAATTGTTCTGAATTTTTCCGAATTAATACAAAAATCAGATTGGCAGTAAATTAAACCCGGAATTAGTGCGAATTTAATATGAAATTAGTCGGGTAGTAAATAATAATAATCATGAATTTGTCCGCATTAAATCCGAAGAGTCCGGCAGTAAAGAATAATCTAGAATTTGTAAGAATTTATACGAAATTAGTCCGGTAGTAAATGATAATAATCCAAAATTTTTCCGACTTAATACGAAATCAGTCTGACAGAAAAAAAAACCGGAATTTGTGCGAATTAAATATATAATTAGTCCGGCAGGAAATTAAAACCTGAATTTGTGCGAATTAAATTTGAAACCAGTCCGGTAGTAAATTATAATTATCCTGAATTTTTCCGAATTAATACGAAAATCAGTGCGGCAGGAAATTTAATCCGGAATTGGTGCAAATTAAATGTGAAATTAATCCGGTAGTAAATAATAATAATCCGGAATTCGTAAAAAATAATCCGAAAAAAGTCGGACAGAAAAAATAATAATCCGGAATTTGTCCGAATTAATACGAAATCAGTCTGGCTGTAAATAAAAACCGGAATTTGTCCGAATTAATACGAAATCTGTCCGGCAGTAAATAAAAACGGGAATTTATTCGAAATAATACGAAATCAGTCCGGCAGTAAATAAAAACCGGAAATTGTCCGAATCAATACGAAATCAGATATGTAGTGAATAATAAATTATAATTTACTACCGGATTGATTTCGTATTTAATTCAGACAAATTCTGGATTATTATTAGCTCCCGGACTATTGTCGGATTTCACAAGGCCAGTTGTCGTTATTTCTGAGATATAATTTTTACTTTTAACTTTTGTCAGTTTATATCGGTAAATTGCGGATTAGTATATACTGCCCGACTGTTTTTATATGTTATATATTATTGAAAACGAAAATTTGTCCGGTGGGATCTGAAAATAATCCGGCGGTGTATACTAATTCTCAATATTTTTCCAATATAAACCAAAAAAAGTCTAAAGTAAAACTTATGTCTTAGAAAGAACGAAAATTGGTCCTGTGGAACTCGCAAGCAGTCTGATATTTAATAAAAATCCAAAATTTTTCCAAAATAATCGGAAATCATTCCGGCAGTAAATAAAAACCAGAATTTGTCCGAATTAATACGAAATCAGTCTGGCAGTAAACAAAAAACCGGAATTTGTCTGAAATAATACAATATCTTTCAGAAGTCAAAATTTTAAAACAGATACAAAACGGAAATTTTTTCTGTGGAATCCGAAAACAGTCCGGCAATAAATAATAATCCGGAATTCGGCCGAATTGATACGAAATCATTCCGACAGTAAAAAATGAACCGAAATTAGTCCGAATCAATATTAATCCGAAATCGGTTCGAAGTAAAAATTTTAGAACAAAAACAAAACGGGAATTTATCTTGGGAAATACGAAAAAAGTATGACAGTAAATAATAATCCGGAATTTGTCAGAAAAAATCCGAATTTGACCGATTGAATTCGAAAATAATGCAAAGGTTAATCAGAATCCAGAAATTGTTCGAAAAATCCCTCGAAAAATCCGAAATTTAATGCCAGACTATTTTTGAATTCCATCAAACGAATTTCCGTTTTTTTTAGATATTATTTTGACTTCGTAACTGCTTTCGGATTATTTTCGGATTCCATCGGATAAATTTCCGTTTCTTTTACTCATAATTTTTACTTTGAATTGATTGCGAATTATTTCAGACGAATTCCGGATTTTTATTTACTGCCAGACTATTTTTGAATTCCATAGGATAAATGTCTGATTTTTTTACTTATGATTTTTACTTTGAATTGATTTCGGATTATTCAGACGAATTCCAGACTATTATTTACTGCCGGACTAGTTTCGAGTTCCAGCGGACAAATTTACGTTTTTTTTATATATGATTTTTACTTTTGACTGATTTTCTATTATTCCGAATAACTTAATATAATTTATTTGCTTGAATAAATTATATTAAACAATAATAATAATGCCAATCATAATTATTTAAATATTTCCTCAAAAAATAAATTTACGTTTCTTCCGTACAAATTTCTGATCTTATTCGTACAAAACCGGATTGATTTCGGATGACAAATATCAGTCATTATACCAGATTTTTCGTAAAATTTTGGGATCGAATTCGGATTTTATTCAGATAAAACCGGATAATTTTAGAATGTCATTAATGTTGCTTCGAATGGAAAAATTTTCATTTCTACCAGATTAATTTCTGACAAAATTCTGACTGAATTTAACAAAACCCGAATATAATTTCGAATGTCACTGACCAGATAGTATTCCTGATTTTTTCGGATATATATCTGATCTAATTTGCACTTTATTTGGATAAAACCGGATAAATTTAGAATTTTAATAACGTTGCTTGCACCGGACAAATTTTTATTTCTACTATTGGATTAATTTCTGAAAAAATTTACTGTATTTAAACAAAACTGGATTAATTTCGGATAAGAAATACCGGATAGTATTCCTGATTTTTTCGGATAGAATTCTGGTCAATTTCAGACTTTATTCGGTTAAAATCGGATAAATTTAGAATTTCATTAGAGTTGCTTAGACCGGACAAATTTTTATTTCTACTACCGGATTAATTTCTGACGAAATTCTGACTGTATTTGAACAAAACTGAATTAATTTCGGATAACAAATACCGGATAGTATTCCTTTTTTGGATAGATTTCTGGTCAATTCGGATAAATTAAAAATTTTATTAGAGTTGCCTAGACCGGACAAATTTTTATTTCTACTACCGGATTAATTTCTGACAAAATTCTGACTGTATTTGAACAAAACCGGAATAATTTCGTATCTTAATGACCGGATAGCATTCCTTATTTTTTCGCACATTTTTCTGAGCACATTCGGACTTCATTCGGATAAATTTAGAATTTCATTAACGTTGCCTAGATCGGACAAATTTTTATTATTACTATCGTAATAATTTCTTACGAAGTTCTGACTGTATTTAAACAAAACTGGATTAATTTCGGATAACAAATACCGGATAGTATTCCTGATTTTTTCGGATCGATTTCTGATCAAATTCGGATTTTATTCGGATAAAACTGGATAAATTTAGAATTTTATAAACGTTGCTTAGACCGGACAAATTTTTATTTTTACTACCGGATTAATTTCTGACGAAATTCTGACTGTATTTGAACAAAACCGGAATAATTTCGGATAACAAATACCGGATTGTATTTCGAATTTTTAAGCATGGAATTAATAAATTCTGTTTGAGGATAATGTAAATAAAGGAAAATGACAATTAAATAGCAAAACTTTGTGACGAAAGTTGCTGTTAGTCTGGAAAAAAGAATAAATTTAGAAACAAGTGAAAGACAAAATTTCTCGATAGTCCTTGAAAATTGTGGAGTGAAGAGTAAAATCAACACTTCTGTGCAACTGTCCTCTTCGATTCTTTCCCTAACAAGAGAAGTCGTGACGCCTCTGGCAAAAGGAGGTAGTCAAAAGGAACTTAGTATTATGCAAAAGAGGCTGGAACGAAGCAACTTCTTTCCTCTCCATCTCACACTCTTCACTTCACTCCTATCGCTTCTCTTAACAGTTGAACACGAACAGGAATTAAATTCAAGTCTGAATTTAGCATACAAAGTAGTAATAAATGAATGATGTCGGAAACGAATAATGAAAGCAAATCCGGACATAATCTGAAAATTTATATTGTTTCTAATCCTTTAGACATGAGGATTCCACAGAATTATTTCCTCCCCCTTTCATTCATCCTTGGAATCTGGAATGCAATATAGCGCTGCAGCTTTACCTCCGTTTATAATTTGCGAACATCCCAACTTGAAACTTCAACCCTTTCAACAACTATGTTTTCCAAAGTTCAAAGCATTATGTCTTGAAAGCTTTCAACTCAAATTTCAGTGGCATTCACTCTTGACAATTTTAAACGTTTCCGTTAAACGCGCCTTGAGTTCAAGCTGACAATTGTATAGATTTATCAATCAAGATGAATTTCGACATTTTGTTGATTGTCTATACTTTATAAAATAATTTTACCGTGTCTGTTTCAGAACATTTTGTGAATCACCCTTTTTTATTCTTTAATGTCCACAGGGGCGGCGACTTGTGTATGGTACGTCTGCAACTTCCATAGAGCAAAAAATTCGCCGTATGGAATTCCATACAGCAAAATTACTGACAAAAAACAAATTTCTTAATAAGAATGTGGATAAATATATTTGCAATTCGAAGAAACTGATTAAAATTTTTAAAAAAACCATATTTTGTAAAAATAATTGAAAAATGACGAAAGAAGTTAAAAATTAGTTAATAAATAATTTAACTAATTTGATATTAAAGAAAATAATTAAAACTGAAAAAGTTTTACTTGAAAAAATTAAAGAAAAGAATTGAAACTTGCGGAAATTGAATTTAAAAATGAGGGGAAAAATTGAAAAATAATGGAAATAATTAGAAAATGAAGACGATTTTTGGAAAATGATAAAAATAGTTGACAATTGTAGCGAATAATTACAATAATAACAGAAAAGAATTGTTACAAATTTAAGAAATTTTTAAATAATTTTAAATTTACTATTCTCAAAGATTAAAAAAAAGAATTGATACTTGGGAAATTGAATTTAAAAATGAGGGTAAAAATAAAAAATAATGAAAATAAAATTGAAGAAAAATGTTGAAAAATGTTAAAAAATGATAAAAATAGTTGAGAATTGTAAAAATACAATTAAAATCATAAAAAAAGAATTCTTAAAAAATTGAAGAAAATTTTAAATAATTTTAAGTTTACTATTCTTAAAGAGTGTATTAATTAAAATTTTAATCAATGAAATTTCAAATTAATTGAGGTTTGAAGAATTATAATATATAATAATTGCAATTGTAGTCTTGTTTATCTCAAATATAGTCTGTAGTTTTTAAAATTATTTTTTACAAATGTTTATTATTTTCTTCAATGTACAATTATTTCTATCAATTACTTTATTTTTAAATTTATTTTTCAATTACTTTTTCTCATATTTAATTATTTTTTTATTTTTTTTATTAATTCTCTAATTTTTTTATTATTTATATCAAATTTTAGTTATTTTTTTAATATACAATTATTTTTATCATTCTGGAATTATTTTCTTATATTACAAATATATGTTGAAATTTTTTCAATGATTTTTCACAAACTAAAATTATTTTTTTCAATTTTAAATTATTTTTATTACTTTACAAATATTTTCTCCAATTTTATATTATTTTCATTATTCTTCAATTAATTTCCTAGATTTTAAAATATTTTTCTCAAATTTTAATAATTTTCTTTAATTTCAAATATTATTATTATCATTTTGCAATCAATTTTTTCAATTTTCAATTATTTATCTCATTTTTCAAACATTTTTTCAATTTTTTATTTTATTTTCTATTTTTCCATTACTTTTTCTCATATTAAATTATTTTTTAATTAATTTTAACTTTTTTTATAATTTATCAAAACTTGCACTTGTTTTTTTAATATAGAATTATTTTTATCATTCTGAAATTATTTTCTTTCATTAGAAATATATGTTGCAATTTTTTTAATTATTTCTCAAAAAATACAATAATTTTCTTCAATTTCTAATTATTTTTATTACTTTGCAAATTTTGTCTCGAATTTTTTATAATTTTTATTACTTTTCATTTCCTAGATTTTAAAATATATTTCTCAAATTTTAATAATTTTCTTTAATTTTTAATATTATTAATATTATCATTTTGCAATCAATTTCTTAAATTTCTAATAATTTTTGTTACTTTGCAATATTGTCTCGAATTTTTTATTATTTTCATTACTTTTCAATTATGTTTCCTAGATTTTAAAATATATTTCTCAAATTTTAATAATTTTCTTCAATTTTTAATTAGTTTTATTAATTTGCAAATATTGTCTTGAATTTCGTATCAGTTTCAGTACTCTTCAATTAATTTTCTAGACTTTAAAATATTTTTCTCACATTTTAATAATTTTCATTAATTCACAATTATTTTGTTATCATTTTGCAATCAATTTTTTTAATTTTTTATTATCTCACTATTCATTCCTCAATTAAATACCTAAATTTTCAATTATTTCTTTTATTTATCAAATATTTTTTTCAAATTCATTTTCTTTTATCTTTTTACATTTATTTTCTCCACCTTTAACTAGATACATTGATTATTTTTTAATTAGTTTTCTAAATTTTTATTTATTATCTTAATTCTAAGTTACTGTATCCTCTTTTCAATGTAATATCGAAAATTTTAATTAATATATTAAATTTCCATTATTTCCTTCAATTTACGATTATTTCTATAATTTTTTCATTAGTTTTTGTCATATTTAGTTATTTTTTAATTAATTTTGATTTTTTTTATATTTATCACAACTTGCACTTAGTTTTTCGATATACAATTATTTTTATCATTCTCAAATTATTTTCTTTTATTACAAATGTATGTTGCAATTTTTTTAATTTTTCTAAAAAAAAAATTATTTTCTTAAATTTCTAATTTTTTTTATTACTTTGCAAATTTTGTCTCGAATTTTTTATTATTTTTATTACTTTTCAATTAATTTCCTAGATTTTAAAATATATTTATCAAATTTTAATAATTTTCTTCAATTTTCAATCATTAATATTATCATTTTGCAATCAATTTCTTCATTTTTTTATTATGCTCACTTTTCATTCTTTAATTAAATACCTAAGTTTTCAATTATTTCTCTTATTTATCATATACTTTTTTCAAATTTATTTTCTTTTATCTTTTTGCATTTATTTTCTGCACCTTTTAACTAGATACATTAATTATTTTTTAATTAATTTCCTAAATTCTTATTTATTATCTCAAATCTAAGTTAATGTATCCACGTTTCAATTATTTAATCATTCTTTAATTTTTTTCTCATATTCCAAATACTTTCGACAATTTTTGATTATTTTTTTGTTAATTTGCAATGATTTTCAGAAATTTTATATTATTTTGATTAATCAACATATGTTGATTAATTCTGAAAATTTCCATTATTTCTCTCAAATTTCCATTATTTTCTTCAATTAACGATTATTTGTATCGTTTTTCTTCAATTTTTAATTACTATTCTTATCATTTTGCAATCAATTTCTTCAATTTTCAATTATTCTCTTTATTCTGTCCTCAGTTAAATTCCTAAATTTTCAATTATTTATCTTATTTTTCCATTATTTTTTTCAATTTTTATTTTCTTTTATTCTTTTGCAATTATTTTCTCCACCTTTTAAGTAGATATATTTATTATTTTTCAATTTATTTCCTTAATTTTTATTTATTATCTTAAATCTAAGTTATACTCCCCACTTTTCAATGTTATAATCAATCTTCAATTATTTTCTCAAATTTCAATTATGTTCGTCAATTTTTAATTATTTTTTTTTTCATTTGCAGTGATTTTCACAAATTTTATATTATTGTGAATATTTGTTGATTAATTCCGAAAATTTTAATTATTTCTCTCAAATTTCCATTATTTTCTTGAATTTACGATTATTTCTATAATGTTGTAATTATTCTTCAAAGTTCAATTTTTTTTCGACATTTTTCAATTATTTTAAAAAATATGATTTTTGTTCTTCAAATTTTCAATGTTTTAATCATTTTTTAATTATTTTTCTCAAATTTTAATTAAGTTCGTCAATTTTTGATTTATTTTTTTAAACTTGTAATGATTTGATTACAAATTTTATATTATCTTGATTATTTGGTTATTATTTTCGAAAATGTACTCGAAAGCAAATAAAACTGTCAACTTTGGAGTTACAATAATTACGCTAATTAAGAAACTCTTTAATTTATTATTGTTTTATTTCTCTCCCACCCCCACCCGGTCAATATTAAGTTTGCAGATGGCAAAAATTTACAAGTCGCCGCCCCTGAATGTTCACTTTACCCAGATTTCAAAAATCACAACCCAGTAGGAAAGTTCTGTCGAATGTTACTATAGAGTGATTACAAAATTTAAGGCTAGTTTCATAAAATTCAAAATGGAGGATCCAATATGGCGGACGATGTGTCCGCGACGATATTCTTTGTACATGATATAAAATGGTGTATTGAATACGATGAACAATAAAAACATTTTCCAAAAAATTAATTAAAAATTCAAATCCAAAATTACAAAATCTAAAATTGTTGCAGTTACGAAAACAACCTATCCTCTTTTTTCTTTCCCATCGTTTTCAGTAAATCCTGACAATTTTGAGTTTTTTTATTTTTTTATTACCTGTGCACAATGGAATAATAATTACAACCCACGGGGCGGATACGTACGTATTAATAAAGTGGTTGCACCCAAGTTTTGATGCTTAATAATATACCCTGGAACCCGTCAAGTTAATCTCTTTTCTCTCTCGTTCCAGAAAGAGTTTAGCCGCTTAAATCGGTGTTATTAATCCTTCTGTGTATATGCATCACATTAGACTCTGACGAACACGCTCTTGTAAAAAAGTACACGTATCCCTGCTCATATTTATGACCACAATATAGCGTGATAATTTCTTCCAAGCAAGTTACACGAACCAGTAACCCAACCGCACGCGCGAAAACTTTAGAAAAACGAAATATATATATATATATATTTTTTTCAAGTCCCTAATTAGTAACGAGGTTTATTCCTTATTACACACATTGCTTGTAACTTACAAGTTGATCACTATCTGTGAATAGTAATGACTCTTGATATCAGCAAACAGTTTAACGAATAATTATACACGCCATAAATAAACAATAATCAAAATGACTCTCTAAAAATCTAATAAATGATAATTTTACTTATTTTTTTTTTTTCTATTTTCAGGGTTTTGACTTGAAAAATTTAAACGGAAAATATGGATTCATATTCATTTTAGCGAATGATAATTAATTTGATTATGAAACTAATGGGATAATAATTTAGAAATATAGGAAAATGAGATAATTTAATTTTGATTAGTGGGTTACTAAAAGCGGATTTTTCAAAAAATGGATAAAAATAGAAATAGTGAGAAGTATAACTATAATTAGTGGTGTTTATTTTTAAATTAAAGGAACTAACTGTCTGGTTTGATTTTTTTGATATTCTCTTTCTCTGTCTGTCTGTTTGTCTCTTTCTTTATTTCTCACTCTCTCTCTCTCCTTGTCTCTTCGCTCTCTGCCATATGGTCTTTTCTGGCCCTTTAAACTTTAAAGAACAGAAGGGGTTAATTCCTAGAAGTTCCTGCTCGCGTTTTTCACTACGCGACATTAACAAAGCGGAAGTCTTCAAAAAAATGAACCAATGAAACTACAATCATTTTTTCCGCCTTTCAAAATTCAAATTTTTAAACTAATCAATTCCTTGAAAAAATTAGTATTCTGTTTAAAAATAATCAATTTTTTTAATAAAACTAAATTCCCGGTCAATTTTTTGGATTTCCCGGTTACAAATAATTCTGAAACATTTAAAACAGTATTTTTAATTTTGCGCAATTCGTCTTTGTATTTAAAATATATAACTTTATACTTAAATTTAAAATTTACACATTCTTATAATCTTATTAATTACAATTAAAGCTTAAAAAGTTTTATTATCACCAACTATTAAAATCTAAATTTTGGACAATAATTTATCTTAAACATTTGAAAAGAATTACGTATTTTGCAAATTCAAAAAGATAAAAATTACGAAATTGAAGAATATATCTGAAAAATAACGAAAATAATTGACAGTCGAAATCAAAATTCGAAAAATGGCTACATAATTACACAATTGAAAAGAATAGTTTGAAAAATTAAACAATAAATATTAAATTTAAATAAAACAGTTGAAAAATTATAGGAATAACCTTTGGAAATAATTGTAAATTGAACAACTGGATTTAAAATAAAAGAAAATAATTGAAATTGAAAAAAGTAATAAAACATTGAGGAACTAAATTGAGAATATAAGAAATAAATTAAAAATTTAATAATTAAATTAAAATTTTAAAAAATGATTTATTACTGAAAAAAAATTACAAAATGACGAAAATAATTGAAAATTGAAAACAAATTTCAAAAAATGGATGGATTTAATACACAACCGAACAAAATAATTTAAAAAATAAAAGAATAATTATAAAATTTTTTGATAATAATTGAAAATTGAAAAAATTCTAGTAAATAATTATAAGTTGCGGAAAATAATTATTAATTGAAAGAAATAGTTGGAAAATGAAGAGGATAATTGAAAACTTGTAGAAAATATGTAAAAAATGACGAAAATAATTGTCAATTGAAAATAAAATTCGAAAAATATCTAGATTCTTAGACAACTAAAAAAAATATTTGAAAAAATTAAACAGGAATTATGAAATTTAAAGAAAATAATTGCAAATTGAAATATTAAGAAAATTATGAGAATAATTGTTGGAAATAATTGCAAATTGCACAACTGAATTGAAAATCGAAAAAATAGTTGAAATTGAAGAAAATAATAAAACATTGAGGAAATAAATTGAAAATTTAAGAATTAAATTAAAATTTGGAAAAATAGTTAATAATTGAAAAAAAAATTACAAAATAACAAAAATAATTGGCAATTGACAACAACATTAAAAAACTGGCTAAATATACACAATCGAACAAAATAATTGAAAAAATCAAAGAATAGTTATAAAATTTTAAGATAATAATTGACAATTGAAAAAATTGTAAGAAATAATTGAAAATTGCGGAAAATAATTAATAATTAAAGGAAATAGTTAAAAAATGAAAAGAATAAGTGAAAAATTGAAGAAAATATGTAAAAAATTACGCAAATAATTGTCAATTGAAAACAAAACTCGAAAAATGACCAGATAGACAACTGAAAAAAATAATTGCACAAATTAAACTAAAAATACTGAATTTAAAGAAAATAATTGCAAATTGAAAAATTAAAAAACTTAGAGAAATAAGTGTTGGAAATAATTACACATTTAAAAACTAGATTGAAAATGGAAAAAAATAATTGAAAATAGAAGAAAGCATTTGAAATCGAAGAATCGAATTGAAATTTAAAGAATATACTCAAAAATCAAAAAAAAGTAATTGAAAAAAGCCGAGAAATAAAAATTGAAAAATGGAATTAAAAGTTAAAGAAAGTAATTTAACAATTGTATTTAAAATAAAAAAAACTTAATGATAAAAGAAAAAAATAATAGAAAAAACTCGATAATTTTTTAATATCAAAGAAAATAATTGAAAATTGAGAAAATGCGAGAATTATTGAATATTGAATAAAATAATTGAAAAACGAAGAATACAATTAAAAATGGAAGAAAATAATTGAAATTTTAAAAAATAAATTGAAGATTAAAGAATTAAATTGAAATTTCAAGAAAATAGTTGATAATTCAAATAAAAATTACAAAATGACTAAAATAATTAAAAATTAAAGAAAATCTTTAAAAATGAAGAAAATAATTAACAATCGAATAAAAAATTCGAAAACTAGCGAGAATAATCGACAACAGAACAAAATTATTAAAATAAATTGAAGAATAATTATAAAGTTCAAAACGAATAACTATATATTGAAAACTGTTGAAAATTATAGAAAAAATTATAGATTTCTTTATTATTGAAATTAAAATAATTTGAACTGATATTGATAAATTTAAATTATAATTAATTAAAATTTTAAATGCCTTTTTTTAAAAGTATCTGATTTAAAACAAAAAATATCTATGTGCGTGAATAGACAAAAAATGAATAAAGAAATGAAATAACTTGCGGATTATTATTATTATTATAGATTTCTGATGTAAGAAAAAAAATTGATTCACGTTGAAATTTCTCAAAACATTTAGGTTCACAAAGTTAATACTAAATTGCAAAACATTAATTATTTTTATATTTTAATAATAAGAATTATTTTTCAATTTGAGAAAACTAGTATTTTTTGACTCCTATATCAAAGAAATTTAAATGTTTTGGCATGTTTTGAAGCAAATATTATTTTTCATTTACACGTGTTTCATTATGTTTGTTTATTTTTAATTTTCCTGGGAGCTTTCATTTTTTTAGTCAAATGTTATTCTCGAGTTTTTAAGTCAATTTATTTTAAATTTATGTAAGTTGACACCAATTCGGCAATTCGTAATTAGACGCATCTGTGGAACACATGTTTAAGTTGATTTTTTTTCAGAAATACATGAAGGATACATGAAAGAGCTGAAGAAACATGTCACGCGGCTAAAAAAGAGACGAGATGCATTGGACAGAATGTGTCTGCTCTTAATACATCCAACTATAACATAACAAGGGCAAAAGTTCAAAAGTTATGGATAAAAAATTGAGATTTTAAAATTCAAGATAAAAATTGCTGTTTTAAAAAACATTAAACGTGTTTTATGACAATGATGAAAATAATAAGAAAATAGTATTGATGCTGATGATGAATAACAAAAAAAATTTTAGAACAAAAAAGTAAAAAAATTTCCATAAAACTAAAATATAAATTCACAAATAAAGAGCAGATGGAAAATCATATCCGGTAAAAACTGAAGAAGATAGAAACAAAAGGATGAAAATCTCTTTTAAATGTATTAATTATTCCTTCTACTTTTGAGAGAGACAAAAAAATTAGTTAAATCTGGAAACTCGGATCTAAAGAATCGGTGATTATCCGTTAATATCTGACTTCACTTGAATTAATCCACTACAATTAAAAGTTTCTGGTAATGAGAGGTTCTTCTGCCGAATAAAGGGATAATTAAAAGCTTTAAGAAAACTTTTTCCACTGCTAAATAAGATTTGGATTCAATATGGACCCTCTAGAAAAAACCTTTTTCTCTCATCGAGACACTCATTAAACACAATCTCAAAAAAAAAGTATTAAATAATACTCTTGGTAAAATTATTTAATGATTATTGAAAGAAAGATTCACTCGAAGAAACTTTTCCTGATTAAATTATCCAATACTCATTGGAAGATGTAACGTAATTAAATAATAAAGACGAACTCATTTTAAATATGAATTTATTAACAGGAAATGGTTTTTTAAGTTAATTTAAAATTTTTAAATCTTATTTCAGATTTGTGACCACAAATCCCGTTGATACGAAGTTTCATAAAAATTAATTTTTTTTTAATTTCGTGTCAGAAATAGTGGATCCGCCATTTTGATTTTTTGGAATCTGACTTTATATTTGTAATCAGCAACTCAAAAACAATAGAAGCTATAATTAGCAATTGTAAATTTTATTTGTTGGAAATAATTATACAAATTGAACAACTGGATTGAAAATCGAATAAAATTGAAAATTAAAGAATAGAATTGAAATATACAGAATATAATGAAAAATTGAAATAAGTCATTAAAAAAGCTGAGAATTATGAAATATAGAAGAAAATCATTGAAATCTGAAGAATGGTATTGAAATTTGAAGAAAATAATTTAAAAAATGAAGAAATAAATTGAAAATTTAAGAATCGAATTCAATTATTGAATATTGAATAAAATAGTTTACAACTGAAGACGCAATTTCAAATTGAAAATAATAATTGAGAAGTGAAGAAAATAATTAAAAATTAAAGAACTAAATTAAAGATTAAGGAATTGAATTAAAATTTTGAGAAAATATTTACCGCAATTGAAAAAAAATTAGAAAACTGTCGGGAATAATCGACAATTGAACAAAATAATTTTAAAAATTAAAGAACTAAGTATATAATTTCAGAAAAATAATTGTAAATTGAAAAATTTGTTGAATATAATTGAAAATTGCGGAAAAAATTAATAGTTGAAAGAAATAATTGAATAATGACGAGAATAAATGAAAAATTGAAGAAAATATCTGAAAAATGATGAAAATAATTGAAAATTGAAAACAAAATTCGAAAAGTGACTAGATTAATAGTCACCAAAACAAAAAAATTATCAAAATTGATAATTGATAATTGAAAGAAATAATTAAAAAATGACTACAATAATAATTGGAGAAAATATTAAAAATTGAAGAAATAAATTGAAGATTAAAGAATTAAATTGAAATTGTAAAAAATAATTGATAATTAAAAGAAAAATTACTAAATGACTAAAATAATTAAACATAAAGAAAATATTTGGCAATTGAACAAACAGTTAAAAGAAAGTTCGAAAAATTGCGAGAATAATCGATAATAGAATAAAATTATTGAAAAAATTAAAGAATAATTATAAAATTGAAATAGAATATTAAGTTGTCAATTTAAAACTGAAGAAAATTATAGAAAAAATTTAGAGATGACGAAAAATATATATATAATATATATATAAAAATAATTTTTTTCAATTATGATTTCAATTACTTAAAATACAATTTTGTACTATTTTTATTTTTAACTATTTTCTACAGCTCTTAATTATTTTAATTGTTTTTACATTATTTCCCTAAATCTAAAATTAACCTTCCTCCAATTTCAATTATTTTTGCTTCCTCATAGAGGAAGCTTTGTGATCGTTAAAATTTTCGATTTTCCAAATATAGTCTAAATCGACTCATTTTCATCAAAAAAGCGAAAATTTTCATTCCTAAGTAAATGTCCAGATGTATGTGTGTGTGTGTGTGTATGTGTGTGTGTGTATAGCGTTTTTTGTGTACAAGATATCTTGAGAACGCTTAAACGGATTTCAATAAAATTTGGATGACTTATTATGCTCATGAATATCTAAATTTGGACACAAGGATTTTTGAAAATACCCAACCAAATTTTTTTGAGCACCTTTTTTCATCGAAAAAAATCATTTTTTGCCAAAAAAATTTTTTATGCTAAAAATACAACTTAATGAATACAAAAATAATATTCCTTATCTCAAAACGAATGGATTGACCTATATAACTTTTATAATTGATCAAAAATTCGTAAAATAATTCATATTTTTACACTTTTTTGCATTAAAAATTTTTTTTAACAACTTCCCCAATTAACTTAAATATTATTAATTTCTTGCTTCCTCTATGAGGAAGCAAATTATTTTGCTTACTTGGAAGCGAAATGTCCATGAAATGGACATAATTTTCACCTAGTTTTTAGTTTTCTCTATCACTTTTTTAATTTTAATTATTTTTGCCTTGACATTAAATCAATTCAATTATTTATTTCTTATTTTTACATAATTCATTGCAAATTTTAAATTAATTTTTAATTTACCATTCTTTTTGTCATTTTGAAATTATATTTTTTAATTTTTAATCATTTTCATAATTTTTTAATTATTTTACTAAACATTCAAATATATATCTCAATTTTTAATTATTTTCTTCATCTTTTAATATTTTAATTATTTTTCAATTAATTTCCAAAATTTTCATTTCTTACCTTAAATTTAGATTATTGTTTTCATTTTTCAATTTTTAAAATTTATCAATTATTTTCTTTTGCTTAAAAACCAATTCTGTAATTTTATATTATTTTCTCCGATTTTAAATTATTTTCATTCTTTTGGCATCATTTTACAAAATTTTAATTATTTATCTGAAATTTCAATTATTGTTTTCAGCAATTTTTTATTATTTTTGCGATTTTTTAATTATTCTCATTATTTAAAATTTTTAAGTAATTTTGTAATTATTTTCCTATTTTAAACATATATTCTATGTTTTTTCAATTATTTCTCTCAAAATTTATTTACTTTTTTCAATATTTCAAATTTAAATTATTTTCATCATTAATTTCAATTATTTTTCTGAATCTTAAATTATTTTCAGCATATTTGAATTATTTTTTTCAATTTTGAATTAATTGTATCATTTTTCAATTATTTTCCTCGATTGTTAATTATTATTCTCATTTTCAAAAATTATTTTCTAAAATTTTTAAGTATTTTTCTAAAATTTCAATTATTTTCTTCAATTTTTAATTATTTTGATTTGTTTTCATAATTTTCAAATTTTTTTATTAAATTTTGTAAATTTCATTTATTTCTAGCTTTCTTCAATTCTTTTCTCAAAGATTTAGTTATTCTCAATTTTTCAATTGATTTCTAAGATTTTCATGTGCGTTTTCAAATATCAATTATTTTTTTTTTATTTGAAGATAATTCTAAAATTTTTTCGATTATTTCACTCAAATGTGATTTATTTTTTTCTACTTATCATTGTTTGTATCATATTTCAATTATTTTTTTCAAGTTTCAAATTGTAAAATCATTTTTCAATTATTTCTCAAAATTGATATCCCTCAATTTTCAATTTTTTTCATTTCCTTTTATAATTTCTAAAATTTTAAACTATTTCTCTGAGATTTCAATTATTTCATTCAATTTTCAATTACTAAATGATTTTTTATATTATTTTCTTCAATATTCAATTACTTTCGTTCGTTTTCGTAATTTCCAAAAATTTTTTTATATTTTTATGTTTAATTAAAAATTATTATCTTCAATTTCAAATTATTTTTATCTTGTTTCGTTTATTTTCTCTTTTTTTCAATGAACTTCTGAAAGTTTTAAATATTTTTCTAACATTTTCTTTAACTTTCCGTTATTTAAAATATAATATGTAATTTTTTTCAATTATTTTCTCAAATTTTAGTTATTTTTTTCTGTTTTGTATTATTTATCTCGATTTCCAATTATTTTCTCTATCTTTTAATCTTTTTATTATTTTTCAATTAATTTCCTAAATTTTCAGTTATTAACTCAAACTTAGAATATTGTTTTCAATTTTCAATTTTAAACGATATTTCAATTATTTTGTTTTGCTTAAAAACAAATACTGTAATTTTATATTATTTTCTCCAATTTTTAATTATTTTCATTCTTTTGGCATAATATTCCAAAATTTCAATCATTTATCTGAAATTTCAATTATTGTTTTCATCAATCTTCGATTATTTCTGCGATTTTTTGATTACTCTCTTTATTTAAATTTTCTAAGTGGTTTTGTAATTATTTTCTTTTTTTAAACATACATTCTATGACTTTTTCAATTATTTCTCGCAAATTTTATTTCTGTTCTCAATCTTTCATATTTAAACTATTTTCATCATTAATTTCAATTATTTTTCTGAATCTTAAATTATTTTCAACATATTTCAGTTATTTTTTTCAATTTTGAGTTAATTTGATCATTTTTCAATTATTTTCCTCGATTGTTAATTATTATTCTCATTTTCAATAATTATTTTCTAAAATTTTTAAGTATTTTTTTAAAATTTCAATTATTTTCTTCAATTTTTAATTATTTTGATTTATTTTCATAATTTCCAAATTTTTTTTATTAAATTTCGTAAATTTCACTTATTTCTAGCTTTCTTCAATTCTTTTCTCAAATTTTTAGTTATTCTCATTTTTTCTATTGATTTCTAAGATTTCCATGTGTTTTTCTTAAATTTTAATTATTTTTTTTATTGAAAAAAATTCTGTAGTTTTTTTTTTAATTATTTCTCTCAAATGTGATTTATTTTTAACGACTTAGCATTGTCTGTATCATATGTCAATTATTTTTTTCAAGTTACAAATTGTAAAATCATTTTTTAATTATTTTTGAAAATTAATATCCTTCAATTTTTAATATTTTTCATTTCTTTTATAATTTCTAAAATTTTAAACTATTTCTCTGAGATTTCAATTATTTCATTCAATTTTCAATTATTTATGTGATTTTTTATATTTTGTTCTTCAATTTTCAATTACCTTTGTTCGTTTTCGTAATTTCCAAAAATTTTTTAATTATTTCTGTTTAATTACAAATTATTCTCTTCCATTTTAAATTCTGTTTATCTTGTTTCTTTTATTTTCTCTAGTTTTTAATTATTTTCCTTTTTTGACAATGAACTTCTAAAAGTTTTAAGTATTTTTCTGAAATTTCATAATGATTATTTACAATATCTCTTTTGCGGCTTAGCCATGTAATTTATTATACATTACTACGAAAGGTTGTCTTCAGCCTGTAAATTGTGAAATAAATAAATAAATAAATAAATTTTCCTTTATTTAAAATATATTTTATGTATTTTTTCAATTATTTTCTTAAATTTTAGTTATTTTTTTCAATTTTCTATTATTTATCTCAATTTTCAATAATTTTTTTTGCAATTATTTTCTCTAAATTTTCATTATTCAATTTTTTATAAAATTTATTTTCTCAATTTTCAAGTAATTTTCTCAATTTTAAATTATTTTCTTTATTCTTAAAACATCTTTGATTTTTGACATTAATTTCCCCAGTTTTAAATTGTTTTTATCTTTTCTTCAATTAACTTATGATAATGTTTGTATTTATTGATTTTTATTGTAATTTATTATATTGTGTATTTTTGATATCGATTATTTACGCCTGTTATGTTTATTAATCTTTATTGTATAAAAATAATTTTTTCTCTTTGTATTTTTTTAAACATGTAATGGGCTCTATTGCCCGTCTATACCGAAATAAATAAATAAATTAATTAATTTGCAGAATTTGCAATTATTTTATTTAATATCAATTATTTTTTGCAATTTTTTTTAATTCTAAAATTTTCTAATTCATCAATTTTTTTTTCTTTACATATCAAAATTAATAATACAACCATATCACAGTTATATCACAATTTTAAAAATTACATTCCATATCACACTATTATCATACACACAAAAATACTTGTACAACATTAGACCATTTTTCCATCTCTCTTATCTTAAGAGGTATGAAAATGATTAAACCAAATAAAACACCAAATTACCTTTGAATTTAAAGTAGAGAAAATGCTTTTAACAAAATGAAAAATTTATGTGTTGTGGTTTTATACGACAGAACATTTTCCTTTTAACTGTATATTGTATAGTAGAGAGTGTGAAAATTCCTCTTTATATTTTTAAGGATTTTTCAGCAGTCGCCAATGCATCTTTTCAGGTAAAATCCATATCTCGTCGAATGAAAACAACTTACTGCAGTTCGCACTTTGTGAATTTGATTATGCGCCACTGAAAGCATCGAGAAACATCTCTCCCGTTTTTCCTGAAAAAGGTCATTCTGCAATGCGCTCTCGCGGGCCGCTTCCGTTGCATTTTCAACGAGATCGTAATTCTTGTCTTTCAAATTCCAAGTCGCTACTTCCGTCGATCATAAATTTTCACTCCTATCGTCGCGACGCTGTGGGCAGGCGTCAGATTCAAGAAAAAGAAGGAAAATAAATAAAAAAAGACCAGTGGAAATTGAATTATGGAACATCGAACCATATAGGCTGAGGAGGCGAATCCTTCTTGACCAATTCCAACATATCCGCTTCGAGGGAATTCATTTTATTCTCTCTTTCCCTTCTTTCCTCTCCTCTTTTTTTTTCTTTTTTTTTTTTAGAGTAGAAAATTCGATTCACCGGAGGATTTCGAACGAACGAACGTCAAATCTAATGTTGAACCTCGTTTCAAATTACCGACAATTTAAAAAAAAGAAAAATATAGAATTTATATCAATTTGACGTAGGGGAGAGTTGGCCAAAATGCCTAATTGGGTAAATTGGCAATCGCTAATAATTTGGCGAAAAATAAATATTAAACAATATTCTAAAATTAAAATAATTAGTTTAATTTTACATCGCGCAGAATTCTATACTGAAAAAAATGTTTAGTCATATCAACAAAAATTTTGTTTGCTCAATCAAATTTTTAGTTATAGCAACAAAAATTTGGTTGTTTTAAACAAATTTTTGTTGATATGACTAAACATTGTTTTCAGTGTATAGAACAAAAAAGTCGCCAAGTGAAATTCCATATGGCGAAATTCCGGACAAAAAATAAATTTCTTATTAAGAATGTGGATAAATGAATTTAGTACAATTTGAAGAATAAGATTTAAATTTAAAAAACATATTTTGCAAAAATAATTGAAAAATGAGGACAGAAATTGAAAATTATTTAATAAATAATGAACCTAATTTGATATTGAAGGAAATAATTAAAAATGGAAACAATTTCATTTGACAAAATTAACGAAAATAATTGAACTGTATTTAAGATTAAAGAAACTTAATGATAATAAAAAAAATTAATAATCAAAAAGCGATAATTTTTTAATATTAAAGAAAATAATTGAAAATTGAAAAGTAGAATTTAAATTTAAAGAAAATAACTAAGAATTGAATAGAATAGTTCTAGAATTGAATAATTGAATTGAAATTTTAAAACAATTTTTATGAGCCAAAAAATAATTTAAAATATCCGAGAATTATTGAATATTGAGAAATTAATTGAAAGTAGATAAAAATAATTGAAAATTAAAGAAAATAATTAAAAATTGAAGAAATAAATTGAAAATTAAAGAATCAAATGGAAATTTCAGGAAAATAATTGATAATTTAAAGAAAAATGAGAATATGAAGAAAATAATTGAAAAATCAAAGAAAATATATGAAAAGTGACGAAAATAATTGTGAATTGAAAACAAAACTCGAAAAATAACCAGTTTATTAGACAATTAAAAAACATAATTCAAAAAAGTAAACAACAAGAAATATTAAATTTGAAGAAAATAATTGCACATTTAAAACTTAAGAAAATTGTGGGAATAATTGTTAGAAATAATTGCACATTTAACAACTGAATTAAAAATCGCAAAAAATAATTGAAAATTTAAGAAAGCAATTAGAAATTGAAGAATGGAATTGAAATTTAAAGAATATACTTAAAAATTGAAAAAAAGTAATTTGAAAAAAGACGAGTATTAATTAATTTAAAAGAAAACAATTGAAAACTAAAGAATGGAAAGAAATTTCAAGAATGGAATTAAAAATTAATGAAAATAATTGAACAATTGTATTTAAAATTAAAGAAATTTATTAATAAACAAAAATATAAGATAAAGACAATAATTTTTTAAATATTAAAAAAATAATTGGAAACTGAAAAGTGGAATTTAGATTTGAAGAAAATAACAGAGAATTAAATAAAATAGTTTTAGAATTGAATAATTGAATTGAAATTTAAAAACAATTTTTATGAGTGAAAAAAAAATTGAAAACATCCGATAATTATTGAATATTGAGGAAGTAATTAAAAGACAATAAAAATAATTGAAAATTAAAGAAAATATTAGTAAATTAAATAAAATAATTTAAAAATAGATGAAAAAAATTGGAAATGGAAGAATTAAATAGAAATGTCAAGAGAATAATTGATAATTGAGAAAATCCGACAAATATTGAATTTTGAATAAAATAATTGAAAAATGAAGAATGCAATTGAAAATTGAAGAAAATAATTGAGAATCGAAGAAAATAATTAAAAATTTAAGAAATAAATTGAAGATTAAAATTTTTTTTTTATTAATAATTTTCAGCGCACGTGCGCAAAAGGGCATTTATTTTTTGTAAGCCCGTACACCGTATTAAATAAAAATAAAATAAAAAATTAAAGAATTAAATTGAAATTTTAAGAAAATAGTTGATAATTGCAAGAAAAATTACAAAATAGCTAAAGTAATTAAATATTAAAGAAGGAATTGAGAAATGAGGAAAATAATTGACAATCGAAAGATAAATTCGAAAACTGACGAGAATAGTCGACAGCAGAAGAAATTAATTTACAAAAATTAAACAATAATTATAAAATTTAAAGAAAATAATTGTATATTTGAAAAAAATAAAAAAAAATAATTGAAACTTGCAGAAATAGAGTTGGAAAATTAAGGGGGGAAATAAAAAATAAAGAAATTGAAGAAAGTTTTTGAAAATAAAAATAGATGAAAATTGTAGCAAATAATTGAAATCATAGTAGAAAAGAAAATTGTTAAAACTTGAATAAATTTTTAAATAATTTTAAACTTATTCTCAAATTGTGGATTAATTAAATTTTTAATCAATGAAATTTCAAATTAATTAAAGTTCGAAGAATTATAATATATAATTGTAAATGTAGTCTTGTTATCCCAAATATATTCTATAATTCTTTCAATTACTTTTTCAAATTTTTTTTTTCTTCACTTAACAATTATTTCTATCCATTTTTTTTTTAATAAATTTATTTTTCAATGAATTTTTAATTACTTTTTGTCTTTTTCAATTATTTTTTTATTAATTATCTAATTTTTTTATTATTTATCTCAAGTTCTAGTTATATTTTAAATCAACAATTATTTTCATCATTCTGCAATTAATTTTCTTTATTACAAATATATGTTGTAATTTTTTCAATTATTTTTAACAAACTAAAATTATTTTCTTCAATGTTTAATCATTTTTATTACTTTGCAAATATTTTCTCGGATTTTTTAATACTTTCTTTATTCTTCAATTAATTTCCTAGATTTTAAAATATTTTTCTCAAATTTAAATATTTCTCTTCAATTTTGAATTATTCTTGTTATCATTTTGCAATCAATTTCTTCAATATTTAAATAATCTTAAGCTTCATTTTTTAATTAAATACCTAAATTTCCAATTATTCATCTCATTTTTAATTTATTTTTTTTAATTTTAATTTTCTTTTACCTTTTTCCAATTTTTTTCTCTACCTTTTAATTATAGATATATTAATTATTTTTCAATTAATTTCCTAAATTTTTATTTTTTATCTCAAATTTAAGTTAATGTATCCACTTTTCAATGTTTTAATCATTCTTTAATTATTTTTCTCAAATTTCAAATACTTTCGACAATTCTAAATTATTTTTTTTAATTGGCAATAATTTTTACGAATTTTATATTATTTTAAATATTTGTTGATTAATTCCAAGTTCAATTATTTATCTCTAATTTCCATTATTTTCTTTAATAAATTTTCTATTATTTCTATAATGTTGTAATTTTAATTCCGCAAGTTTCAATTATTTTCTTTAATTTTGCCAAATAAAGCTTTTTCAGTTTAAATTATTTTCTTCAATAATTAGTTTCATTATTTATAAATTAACTTTCAATTTTTTCGTCATTCTTCAATTATTTTTAAAAAATACGATTTTTGATTGTTAAATTATAATTTTTTTCTTCAAATTATAATTAATTTCTTCAATATCGAATCCTTAATGGCAAATAATCGAAGGAAATAACTCATCAAATTTGTTAGTTTAATTATCAGTTTCACTATTTTCATCATTTTCCAAATCATTTTCAATATTAAAAAAGTTGTTTCATCCTCCATCAATTTTTATTAAATTTTTTATTTTATTTTAGTTTATTCTCAATTTTTTTCTTAAATTTTCATAATCTAATTAAATTATTTTATTATTAATTATCTATTATTAATTAATTATAAATAAATAAATTTCCATAATTAACTTTAATTTACAATGATTTTTTATCCTTTTTCAAGTAGTCTTGTTTATCTCAAATATATATATTCCGTAATTATTACAATTATTTTTTTTTACAAATTTTTATTAAATTCTTCAATTTTCAATTATTTCTATCATTTTTTACGTCTTTTTTTTCAAATCATAAATTTTTTACATAATTTTAAATTAGTTTTATCATCTTTCATTTTTTTTCAAGGTTCAATTATTTTTGTCATTTCTCGACTATTTGTTCCATTTTTTGATTATTTTTGTAATTTTCAATTATTTTTGTTATTTCTTAATTGGTTTTTTTTAATTTTAATTATTTGTATCATTTTTCAAGTATTTTTGTCAAATTTCTATCAATTTTATGATTTTTCAATTATTTAATTATTTTCTTTCATGGTCAGTTTTTTTTCCTTTTTTTTAATTATGTATTGACATCAAATTTTATTTTGTTTTACATTTTTTAATTATTTTTGTCATTTTCCAAGTCTTTTCTTCAAATTTTTAATTAGTTTTGTTATCTTTCAGTTTGTTTCTTCAAATTTCTATTATTTTTGCTATTTTTGAATTATTTTCTTCAAAGAGCAATTTTACCTTAAAAACATATATATTACGCACTTAATTTTTTCACTATTTTAATATTATAGCTATTAATCATACATAAAAGAAATCCGGGAAAAATGTGATTTTAGATCCGGGAAAACCGGGAATTTAAAAATTATGTTTCGGTAGACACCCTATAAATCATTGTTGCTACAGAAATTTGGATTAAAAATTCCATGACTTTTCCAGGTTTTCCAGAACAAAATTTGGAAAATTCCAGGACAAAAAAAACCATTGTTTTCGTATAAATCTGAAAATTCCTTAAAAATTTATGACAATAAATAAATTCCAGGACAATTTTCAAAAAATCCATTGTTTTCGTATAAATCTGAAAATTCTTTAATAATCGCAAACTAATTATTAATTTTAGTTAATTCAATTAACTAATTGAATAATGACATAAATAAATGAAAGCTGGTGTAAAAATAAAATTTATAGACAATAATTGAAAAATTGAACAAAATATTAAAAGTTTAAGGAAAATAATTGATAAATTAGAATGAAATAATTGAAATTACAAGAAAAAATTAAAGAATGATAAAAAAAAATTAAAATTTGAAAAAATTGTTCAGACTGTTGTAAAAAAATATAATTTTAAGTACGATAATTGAGATATTACCGAACAAAAAGAATCATAGTTGAACATTGAGGAAAATAATTGAAAAAGGTGTAAAAAATGTAAAAATTCATGCCAATAAAAAAATTGAATAAAATAATTGAAATTTGTAGAAAACAATTTTAAAATTGCAAAAATAATAGAAATATGTAGAAAATTATTAAAAAATAGCAAAAATACTTAAACAATGACAAAAGTAATTTAAGTTTGAATAAAATAATTGAAAAATGCCCAAAATAAATTGAAACTTGTGTAGAAATTTTAAATTTTCATGATAATAATTACATAGTTGCTACAGAAGTCTGGATTAAAAAGTTCATGACTTTTACCGATTTTCTAAAAAAAAAATTTGGAAAAATTCCAGGACAATTTAAGAAAAAATTTATGGTTTTTATATAAATCATTGAAAAACGATATTCAAGTGCGAAAAATAGAAATTTACATTCAAGTGCGAAAAATATCGTTTTTCAATGATTTATATAAAAACCATAAATTTTTTCTTAAATTGTCCTAGAATTTTTCAAAAATTTTTTTTTAGAATAGAAATTTACATTTATAAATTTCTATTTTTCGCACTTGAATATCGTTTTTCAATGATTGTTGGGCAAATTTTTGAAGCGGAAGCGGAAATGTCAGATTGTGAGATATCAGGAAAATCATTGGAGTGATCAAGGACCTGAGGGATCGATATTCCAAATTCTCTATACCTGACCAGTTTCTCAATTTTCGTTTTCTTTGAACCGAGGTTTGTTGGTTCATTCACCAAACTGGCAATACTCCAATCAGCTGACGAGGGATCTTTTTTTTACCCGGCACGGATCGTTCCTTTCGACGAGGACGCAAAGTCGTCTATTCTGGCATCGCGTTACGAAATTGCAAATGGCTTGTCCGTTCTACGAAAGACGTGGATCCAGCAGCTTTATTGTGCTTCAAAGTATTTGGCCTTTTTCAAAATGTATAGCCTTACAAAAAAAAAAAAAAACCACCGTGAAAGACCTTTTTCATTTTTCAGAATTTCTGAATGTGAGGAAAATGTCTAAAAAGGGAACAACACACTTATTTTGTGAAAAAAAGATCTGACGAAACCAGGGATCGACACGAAATTAATTTTTTCAAAATATCTAGTTCAATAGATTTTACTTAAAAGATAGAGCTTCACGATATGTCGCTATAATATCGATATTAGGGTAGTCTTTAAAAATTAAATTTTCGAATTTTAAAGTTCGTAACCCCTTGTTTTGTTGCACACCAAAATAGCAAAGACCCATATTTTATAATTATTTTTTTTTTATTTCAATATTTAATGTTGCCTCATCGATCATGAAATTTCCAATGTATTTTACATGGGAACAAAACAATTTTTCGTAGATTTGCAATAAAATCATACACGGAAAGAAAATTAATTATAAATTTTATTAAAATGTTTTATAATTCAGGGGAAAAGTGACAGAAAGCGAAATTTTCATGCAAGGAATTTCAAGCTTTAGAAAAACCATTTGAATTATTACTAAGTAATTTTAAACTTTATTATAGCCTGTAGCAAATTTACAATAATTTGTTTAAAGTTTGAAATTATCAATCTAAAATTCTTCATTTTTGTAAAACACTTTTATAAAATTTATAATTAATTTTCTTTCCGTGTAACAAGTCAACGTTTTTTCATCGAACTACTCTGCTTCTTTTGAAAAATGGTCAAAGAATGACCCACAATAATTTTTTTTTAATTTTCTGACAATAACAATTTTTTAAGAGCTCCCAAAAGCACAATAAGATGAAAAATCTGTGAAAAATATATAAAAAATATTTATTACTATTTTCAATAAATAAGGTAAAAATAGACGTTAAACAATTAATTCATGTAATTTTTAATTTGTTTAACCATTTGTTTAAACAAATTATAATTGTTTAATTTCAACTTTTTATCAATTTAAGCTAGAAAGTTGCATCTTTTTCTTAATTTTGCAACTTTTCAAGCTGAATGATACCAATTATTAAAAATGAACTAAAAAATGTTTTAAAAAAAATTGTTTAAATAAATTATAATTCTTGTATTCCATGTTTTTATCAATTTTCTTTTTTTTTATACAGATTAGCAAATGCTCTCAATTTTGCAACTTTTTAAAACGAATTTAACCAGTTAGTAACAACAAATTAAAAATAACAATTTTACTAATTGTTTAAACAAATTATTATTGTTTACTTTCAAATTTGTATCAATTTAAGGTACAGAGTTGCAATTTTTCTTAATTTTGTAACTTTTCAAGATAAATGATATCAATTACTAACAATAAACTAAAAAATTACAATTCTGTCAATTGTTTGACTGAAATATAATTTTTCTATTCCATCTTATTATCAATTTTTTTTTTTCTACTGATTTGCAATCTTCCTCCATTTTGCAACTTTGCAAGACGAATATAACCACTTACTAACAACAAACTAAAAAGAACCATTTTACCAAAATTGTTTAAACAAATTATAATTGTTTAATTTCAACTTTTCAACTTTTAATCTAAGTTGAAATTTTTCTGAGTTTTCCAACTTTTCAAGTTAAATAAAAAATTGCAAAATTGAAAAAACTTGTAAATTTATATAAAAAAAAGGAAAATCGATAAAAAATTGAATAGAAGAATTATAATTTATTTAAACAATTGGTGATATTGTTATTTTTTAGTTCATTGTTAGTAATTGGTATCATTTAGCTACAAAAATTGCAACTCTGTAGCTTAAATTGATAATAAATTGAAAATTGAAATTAAACAATAATAATTTGTTTAAGGTATTTCTCCGATGGACAGTCCCTGACAAAAGTTAATATTTCAGTTAAGGGCATGTGATGGATTATGACGTCATTGGTATAGGCAAAATTTGTCCGTAACTTTTCTCTTAAAATATTGAATATTTTTTTATGAAACTTGGTAGAATTACTTAAAATGTCATTAGGAAGGTCTCTCAGACCCGAATTTGTTTAAATTTTGGCCCAAAATTAATTTTGGGAACTTTTTGAAAAAATACAAACTTTTATAAAAATCAATTTTGAGACAAAATTCAAACAAACTCGGGTCTGAGAGACCCTCCTAATGACATTTTAAGTAATTCTATGAAGTTTCATAAAAAAATATTCAATATTTTAAGAGAAAAGTTACGGACAAATTTTGCCTATACCAGTGACGTCATAATCCTTCACATGCCCTTAATAGCTATTATTAATTAATATAATTTATTTCTTAACTTATTATTTACTATTAATAGTTAATCAGACATCGACCAATAACTATTGATCTATTTTTAATGAAAATGTTTTAAAAATGAACAAAAGTTGCTAAATTTAAAATTTTCAACGTTTTTCAAAAACACCTTTTTTACAAGTCTATCTTTTCTTAAAATTTGTTTAAAAATGGTACAATTTAAGTAAATAATAGCTTATTTTCTTGAGAAAAATAAACTCTACAACTTTACCTTGTAAAATTATTAAAAAAGTGAATAATTTTTTTAATAAAGCAGTTCGTTTATAAATATTTACAAATATGTTTTTAAATAAATTACTATAATTATAGAATGGTCCATTTTTTCAAAAATCTTACGAGGTGAAGTTGTAGAGTTTATTTTTCTCAAGAAAATAAGCTATTATTTACTTAAATTGTACCATTTTTAAACAAATTTTAAGAAAAGCTAGACTTGTAAAAAAGGTATCTTTGAAAAACGTTAAAAATTTAGCAACTTTTTAAAACATTTTCATTAAAAATAGACCAATAGTTATTGGTCGATGTCTGATTAACTATTAATAGTAAATAATAAGTTAAGAAATAAATTATATTAATTAATAATAGCTATTAACTGAAATATTAACTTTTGGCAGGGACTACTCATCGGATAAATACCTTAAACAATTGATAGAATTGTTATTTTTAGTTTGTTGTTAAAACCGGTTACATTCATCTTAAAAAGTTGTAAAATTAAGAAAAAGTTGCAACTCTCAAGCTTAAATTTGATAAACAGTTGCAAATAAACAATAATAAATTGTTTAAACAAATTAACAATTACATGAAATAATTGTTAATATTCTATATTTATGTTATTTATTGAAAATCGTATAAAAAATTTTCAAAAAAATAGTAATAAATATTTTTTATCCATTTTTCCCTGATTTTTTTTTTCTCATAGAGCAAGCTTTGTGATCCAATCAAATTTTTTTCAGCACCTTTTGTTATCGAAAAAAATCGGATTTCACCAAAAAAATTTTCCATGATAAATATTGGATCCGCTAACTTGAATTTTTAAAAATTGGCTTCAAATCTGTGATCAACGACCCCCAAAGTGAATCCAATTAATTTTTCAAAGTTTCGTCCGCCATGTTGAATTTTTAGAAAGTGGTTTCAGATTTATTATCAGCGACCTCAAAAACTTTTGTATAACAAGTTTTATAAAAGCCCATAATGTTTTTCGATTTTGCGCACAAGGTTATGTACGCAACAAACAAAAATTAACTTTAAACGCCATTTTGAAATTTTTTTTTCAGTACTCCTATCTTATAGTCTGCTTATTTTTAACGCGATATTTATGACTTTTATAGACATTGTAATGCCATTACTTATTAAGGGCATGTAATAGAGTATAACATCACTGGTATAGGTAAAATTTGTCCGTAACTTTTCTCTTAAAATACTAAATATTTTGATACCAAACTTTGTGAAATTACTTAAAATATCAATATCAAGGTCTCTCTGATCCAAGTTTGTTTAAACTTTGGCTCAAAATGAATTTAAAAAGTTTTCGAAAATTTTACAAAATTAATTTTTGGCCTAAATGCAAACAAATACGGGTCACAAAGACCTTTCTAATGACATTTTAGTTCTTTTTGACAAGTTTCGTGACAAAATATTAAAAATTTTAACAGAAAAGTTACGGACAAATTTTGCTTATATCAATGACGTCATAATCCATTACACGTCCTTAAAAAAAATCCAATAATTTGGAAATAAACCTAAAAATTTCATGTTATTTAAAAAAACACGTATAACTTTCTTATTTGAAAATTTACAAGATTTTTTAATACGCCATTCGAAAGAGCGATTCTTGGACCACAAGATTTGGCTATTGCAGATTTTTTTTCATAAGGTTTAATTGCTAAAATGTTGCGTTAAACTTCATGAAAAAAAAATTGCAGCGCGTAAAAGGATTAAACTGTAAACAATAATCATATTGGTAAAAATCAAATAAATGATTACGTAAGGTAATAGAAATCGAAGTGATTGGTAGAAATTTTCGATATTTTTAGATAGGAAATAATATCTCAATGTCAGAATGATATTGGGTATATTTTCAGGATTTTCGAAGAGACGAGGTTTTATCCTGAAAATTGCAGTAGTATTTTGCCTCGGATAGACGAAGAGGTGCAGAGATTGAGAGAAAGAGAAAGAGCGATCGAAGATGCACGCGCTTGCGCATTTAGCCCCGGCAACCGACAATCAAATATTAACATCCGCTTAATACCCGGCGGCTAATATAAATCAATGGAAAACCGAGGGTTGCCAAATAGACTGAGACCAATCTAGGAATTCAAATGAGGGTGAAGATTGATTAGATCTGTGTTTAATTAAAGATTCATCTATTTCTAATAATTCTATATTGTAATTTTAAATGCACCAACAATATTTTTCTATTATCTGTCAATAATAATTAACCACTATAATAATTGATTCCTCATTGCTTCTAATCAGAGTTAATTCTAAAATTGTTTCTAATCACAGTTGATTCACAAAACTTTTAATCATAATTATCGCAATACTTTTTACCAAATTTTTTTTCAAATGGGCATGTTTGGAACTTAAAATCAGCCTTCTATCCAAAATGTTGTTTTCTGAAGAATTTTAGACAACACTTATTTCTTTGTTTAGCTGGAGATAATTTTTTTTCATGCATTTATAAAGATTTTAATTTTTGATTTTTTTAAAATTTTTTTTTTGTTTATTTAAAAAATTTAAGAAAAAAATTTATAAGCTTAGTGACTTTTTAAGTAATAGGGATATTTTATTCTTTTCTTACGACCTGAAAGAGTTTTTAGTCCTCTTTAAAAATCCATTGAGAAATTTTGAAAATATTGTAAAATAACAAAATGGCAGCTGTTTTACTAAAAAAGTTTGAATTGAAATTACTCAAAAATCTCACCGTTGTTTTTTGGTTAAAATTTCTTTGGGAAATTGTCGTTATAGTAAACATTATTTTTCATATGAATTTAATTCATGACAAGTTTTGGTAAAAGAGAAAATAATTATTTTTTTAAAAGGAACTTTTTTTTTCTCAAAAAATACACTATATCAAATAATTTTCTAAATAATAGTTTTTCCTCTTCGAAATCTATAAAAATAGTTTCTCTTGATATTTTTCTCTATATCTTTTTCAACAGTGTTCGTTAAAATTTATGACAATTTAAAAAAAAATAAAATTATCAGAAAAAAAGGTGGGGTTTTTGAGTAATTTCAATTTAAAAAAACGGCCACCATTTTGTTATTTTAGAAAATATTGAAAAATTTTTAATGGATTTTTAAAAACGACTAAAATCTCTTTCAGTCCGTAAAAAAATTATAACATTGGCCTAATTACTTAAAAAGTTATTACACTTATAAGGTTCTTTTTCTTAAAATTTAAATAAACACAATTGTTCCGAATTTAAAAATTAAAATTTTTACAACTGCATAAAAAATGTCTTATCAGCTAAACAGAAAATACCTTCATATTATCTAAAATTCTTTAAAAAACATTCTGGATATAAAATTAATTTTTTATAACCGGCTTTAAAGGTCGGTTTAAAGAAGTTTCATACTTTAAATTTAAACCTGACTTTCAATCCGCCAAAAATTTAAATCCAAAAAAAAATGTCTCGGTTTTTATTTATTTAAATAACACTTCTTAATTCCTTAAAAAAATTCTCATTGTACGTCTTTATAGTAATGAATCGTTTATAAAATAATTCTAAAAATAAGAGAATAAAATGAACTGGAAACTTGAGGAAAATTGACCGTTGTTGTCAAGTGAAAATATTGATCTTGGACATTAATAGGTAAAATACTCTTATAGTCAGATTATTATCAGGAAAATGAGCTTTAAATAAATAATTTTTATAAAAATGCTGATAATAATAAGTTAGAAATATAAAAGTTAATGACAATTGTGAATTGAAGAAAAAGTGTCTTCTTGGAAAAATTGTTGCCAGGTGAAAATATTGATCTGGGACAATAATAGGCTGTGGTTAGATTCTCCTCATCGGATTATGATGGAGAAATGATACTTGAAGAAATTATACATGACGTCAATGATAGTTTAGTTAGAACGGGACAGATCATCGCTCACGTTTTCCGCGAAGGAAGCGGAGAGAAAACGGAACAACCAACATGAAACTTTCAAGTAACGGTGCTCCTTTACAAAAAGGTTAAAGGCCATTGCGCATGAGAGGTGCACATCTCGCTCTTTTCACGACAAACCTGTCGTCAACCGCTTTTATCAAGAATAAATAAATATCTATTATTATTTTCCCGCTTCTGTTTATTTTTCTCAATTGTCGCTTTTGGATTTAAATTTTATATACAGAGTGAGCAGGTAGCAACGAAAAATATACAGGGTGACTCATAATTTGTGTAAAAATGGCTTTTTCTAAGTAAAAACTAGACACTAAAAATATTAGTGTCTATGAAATTTCTTAATTTCATTGTTTTGCGAGCAGTATTTTTAATTTAAAAACTACATTTCATAAAGAAATTAATGTAATATTCTATCAACATTATTGCAATATTGTAGCAACATTATATGGAAATGTTATAAAAATTTTGTACGGCAACATTTCTTTTCAATGTTGCTGCAGTATTTCAGCAATATTGCAGCAGCATTATATGGCTACGTTACAGCAAATTTGTGTCATGTGTCAGTAAAGACTGACGGCAATATTGCAACATCATTACATGCCAAATTTACAGCAAAATTGCAGCAGCATTATGCCAACATTATATAGATGATGTTATAACAGTTTTGTATAGCAACATTTCTTTTTAATGTAGTTGTTTTTCATTTGCTACATTTCAACAATATTGCAACATTAAAGCAATATTCTAGAAACATTACCGCAATTTTACAGCAACATTATGTAATAAAATTTTAGCAACATTGTATGTCAACATTGCACCCATATTGTAGCAACATACAGCAATATTGCAGTAACATTGCAACAGCATTATAGCAAAATTGTAGCAACACTACAGCAATGTTGCAGTAACATTACAGCAATATTGTATGGAAATATTGCAGCAACATTACAGCAATATTGTATAGTAATATTGCAGCAACATTATTGCACCACTGTATATAGCAATATTATCTTACAACAATGCAGAATCATTTCAGCAACATTACACAACAATATTAAAAAAATTTATGGTTATGTGGTAACAATATTTTATGTTGACATTGCTGTAAATATTGCAGCAACATTACAGCAATACTGTAGCAAAATTTCCGCAACATTATACAAATAAAATTTCAGAAACATTGTATGAATATTGTAGTAACATTATATAGGAACATTACAGTAACATTGTATGTCAACATTGCACCAATATTTACCAACATAAGTCAATATTGCAGTAACATTGCAACAGCGTTACAGAAAAATTGTAGCAACACCACAGCAAAATTGCAGTAATATTTTTACAACATCGTATAGAAATATTATATTGCAACTTTGTAGGAGCATTTCAGCAAAGTTACAACATTATTGTAACAACATTATATAAACGTTTCAACAACATTTTATGTTAACATTACTGCAAATATTGTAGCAACATTACCGCAACGTTATAGCAACATTATGTAACAAAAGTCCAACAACAATGAAACAATATAGTAGTAACATTATGTGGGAACATTACAGCAACATTGTATGTCAACATTGCACCAATATTATAGCAACATACAGCAATATTACATTAACATTGAAATAGCATTAACGCAAAATTGTAGCAACACTACAGCAATATTGCAGCAACATTACCGCAACGTTTTAGCAACATTATGTAATAAAACTCCAGCAACATTGCAACAATATTGTAGTAACATTATAAGGGAACATTACAGCAACTTTGTATGTCAATATTGTATCAATATGATAGCAACTTGCAGCAATATTGCAGTAACATTGCAACAGCATTATAGAAAAATTGTAGCAAAACTACAGCAATATTGCAGCAACGTTACTGCAACATTATACAACAATATTGTAAAATCTTATGGGAAAGTTGCATTAATATTGTGTGTTAACATTGCTGTAAATATTGTAGCAATATTACCGCAATGTTACAGCAACATTATGTAACAAATTCCAGCAATATTGCAACAATATTGTAGTAACATTATATGGGAACATTAAAGCAACATTGTACGTCAACATTGCACCAATATTATTGCAACAAACAGCAATATTGGAGTAACATTGCAACATCATTACAGCAAAATTGTAGCAACATTATACAGCAATATTGCAGCAACATTACAGCAATATTATATAGCAATATTATCTTCAACTTTGCAGGAGCATTTCAGCAACAGTACAACAATATTGTAATAACATTAAATGGAACGTTGCAACAATATTTTATGTACACATTGCTGCAAATATTGTAGCAACATTACAGCCATATTGTATGGACATTACAAAAATATAGTAGCAATGTTATTTCAATTTTATGTACCATTTGATTAAAATTACGAATTACAATAGCAGAAAATTATTTAAAATTTTATAAAAAGTTAACAAATATTTTTTACAAATTGCAGACATTTTTGGGAAGATATACACAGAAATGCAGTACATTATAAAAAATATGAAAAAATAGGTATTCAGCGATTTGCCAACTGAATTAATCGGGTGCAATTTTCTCATATAATTATGACGGCATATGATACGGGTGCAGTCAGTGATTAAATTTCACTCAGTCGATTATGAAACAAAATGAATGTAATCAAAGAAACGAGATTAGCGCAAAAATTGCAATATTGATGAGCGGTGACGCTCTAACATTAAATTTCGATATGTTCTAAATAAATATGACTCTACAATATTTCAAGTATTAGTCATTGAATTGCAAACTATACGTCAATACATGATAGAAAAATATTAAGCTCTTTATGTTCCTTACTCAAAATTGTAACAAATTAAAAGAAATTTAATTAACGAACATATTTTTACGGAATTTTCTTAACATTGATTATTAGAGTGGTTAAAACAATGAAAATTTTCGAATATTGTTTAAAGACCTACGGAAATCGACTACAACTAAAAAAAAATCACCCCTATTTTTCTTTTTTTTTTTTGAAAAAAAGGGTGCGCCGCTTGCACCCTCTGTTTTCCCATAAAAAATACATTGAAAAAATGTACGTTTTTAAAAAATTGATAAAAAAATGTTCTTAATCTTATCAAAATAGACTCAGAAGTTTATAAGATCCTGATAAATTTTCAAAGTTGAAAAAACTGTCTATTATTTTTTTTGCAAAATGACCATCTTTGGAGGTGCCTTAAAAAACTACCTTTAAACGTTAATTAATCCTTTAAAAGTAAATAGGTCTAAAATATTATTTTTTATATCTCTTGTTTTAGAGATTATTTTTCTTAACAAAACTCTTGCTTTGCATTTTGTTAAGAAAAAAAATCTAACAAATAAAAGCAATTTTAATTTGTTTAAATAATTTTTTCATATTTTCCGTCTTAACTTAATATTTTAAAAGCTTACAATTCTTTTAATAGCGACGGGAAAAAAATTTAATTTATTTAATTTAATAGTTTGTTCAGACAATTAAAATGATTTAAAATCAACTTTTCATTGAAGGACTATAAATAAGTTATTTATCCATAATTCGCAATATACATTCAATTGTTTAAATATCTTTAGTTAGTTCAAATAATTTATTTTTCTTATGTTTTCGAATTTAAATAGTTTTTATAGCTGTCGATTCTTTTGTAAAAATTGACAGAAAAATTTTTCGTAGGTTATTTACAAAAAAATTAGTAAAAACCTAAAATACAAGAAAAATAATTTGTTATCACAGAATATAAATTGTTTAAACAATTAAGAAGTCTTGAAAATTGTAGACGGAAATATTCATGATATTTCTTTAATGAAAAAAGTAAAAAACAAAATGATTCTAGGTGAACAAAGTGAAAAGTTGTTTTAAACAATTTCAATTGTTTAAAAAAATAAACAGAATATTTAATAGAAAAATTGTTTGTCAAATTTTAATAAAGAATCGACAGCTATTAGAAAAAATATTTAAATTCGAAACTACAACAAAAAGAAATTGTTTAAACAAATTACAATTGTTTAAGCAATTGAATGTATATTCCGAATTATAGATTAGTAACTTCTTTACAGTTCTTCAATAAAAAATGCAAAAACTTGGACGATTTTACCTGAATTTAAATAACAGTTAATTTTAAAAAATTTTAATTGTTTAAACAATAAATTAAATTAAATCAATTAAATTGTTTTTCTGTTCGCTGTTTAAAAAATTGTAACCTTTTAGAATATTTAGTTTAAACGTAAAATATGAAAAAAAAAATTGTTTAAACAAATAAAAACTAATTTAAAGATATAACTAACCTTGTATTTTGTTAAGGGCATGTGATGGATAATGACGTCACTGGTATAGGCAAAATTTGTCCGTAACTTTTCTCATAAAATATTGAATATTTTTTTATGAAACTTGGTAGAATTACTTAAAATGTCATTAGGAAGGTCTCTCAGACCCGAGTTTGTTTGAATTTTGTCTCAAAATTGATTTTTAAAAAAGTTTGCAATTTTTCAAAAATTTCCAAAAATTAAGTTAGACCCAAAATTTAAACAAATTCGGGTCCGAGAGACCTTCATAATGACATTTTAAGTAATTCTACCAAGTTTCATGAAAAAATATTCAATATTTTAAAAGAAAAGTAACGGACAAATTTTGCCTATACCAGTGACGTCATAATCCATCACATGCCCTTAAGAGAAAAATGTATAAAAAAGCGACGTAAAAAAATATTTTAGACCTATTTACTTATAAATGCTGAATTTAAGTTTAAGGGTGGTTTTTAAGGCATCTCAAGAGAAGGTTAGTTTGAAAAAAATTAATAATAATCGACAGTTTCTTCAAATTTAAACATTTATCAAAGTCTTACAAACTTCTGAGTCTTTTTCGATAAAATTAAGAAAAAATTTTCGCAATTTTTTAAGAAAGTACAATTTTCCATAAAAGTGTTTCAAGCGGCACCTCTTAATATTGTCAGATCGAAAAAAAAATAGGAGTTAAAAATAGGGCTCATATTAAATAATGTTTTAAAGAATAATTTTCATAAGTCAATTCTAATTTTTAAAAATTGAAAATAAATTAAAAAACAAAAAATATCTGTCAAAGAATCAAAAATGAATGTTTTAAGGTGGTTCTCTCCATTGACATAACCTCAAACTAAAAAATGACTGATCCCATCAAGTAAAACTATTATTAAAATTTAATTCATCAAATTTTGAAAGGTCTTGTTGCACATTTTCCAGAAAAAATTGGGACTAGCTAAAATTTGTTGTCAAATAATAATTATGAAACAGTTCATGTTTTATCTTTAAATTTAATTAATAACTGCAATTTTTCATTTCATTTTTTATCTTTAAATTTAATTAATAACTGCAATTTTCATCCAGTTCTGATAAATTACAATGTGTTAGAAAAAATAAAAAAAAATTATTTTGAATCGGACCCAGCCTAAGTTATTCTTCATAAAAAACTAAAAAAATAGTAAATATTTAATTCTCCTCCCCCCCCCCCCCAAATTTTATTTTAGAGCTAAAAAACCGTTTATCTGCAGTTTTTGCATAAAATATACTATTACTTCGTCATTTTTGGTCCGATTTCAAAATTTTTCGTTTTATTTTAAAGCTGAAAAACAAGGTTTTTTAAACCTAATAGTGGATTTGAGTATTAAATAAAATTTACGGTAGAAAAAGTGTAAAAATTTCAAAAATTGACAATTTTTTTTTAATTTTTCCAACTTTGGAAATGATTTATGGACTAATTTTATTTAGAATACTTTTTTTTGAAATTTAGGTATTAAAGTCTGCATCGATTGAGCTTTTTTTTAATTACTTTGATATAATCAGTTGACTCAGTTATTTTATTTTTCGTCTTTACTATCACAGTATTTTATTTAAGCAATAAATATTTAAATAATATTTAAATATTTAAATAAATATTTAAGCAAAAAAACTTTCTTTTTATTGCTCTCTTTAATTGTTGCAAGTGGTACTTGTCAACTTATAATCATTTTTTTATATTTATTTTCGTAAAATTGGATAAAATATTGAAAGTTAAAAATGGTACCAACATTTTTGAAAATTTATTTTCCGGAAAAATACTGTAATCATAAAAACAAAAGATGCAATAACTCAGCCAGTTATTCACCAATTTAATTTAAAAAAAGCTTATTCGACGCAGAATTAAATCCACTTTAAATAACTTTGCACAGAAAAAAACATTTTAAATAAAATTGGGACATAAATCATTGACAAAGTTAAATTTTTTTTTAAAAAATTGCCAATATTTGGACTTTTTTACTCTTTTTCTACCGTAAATTTTATTTAAAGTACAAAAAACCTCTATTAGGTATAGAAAGCTTCGATTTTCAGCTTTAAAATAAAATAAAAAATTTTGAAATGGGACCAAAAATGACGAAGTTACAGTATATTTTAAACAAAAACTGCAGAAAAACGGTTTTTTTGCTCTAAAATAAAATTTTTGTGGTAGGGCGGGGGGGGGGGGGGGATTTAATGTTTTTTTAGTTTTTCATGACGAACAACTTAGGCTAGGTCCGATTCAAAGTAAATTTTTTACTGTAACAGCGTAACACTCTACAATTTTATTTGTTGGGTTTTGTTAAATAATATTTTGTTTAAAAGTGATTAAACAAATAAAATTTGTTCTTTATACATTTTTTAAACAGAATATTATGTGACAAAATCTAACAAATAAAATTGTAGAGAATTTTTTAACGAGGAAGATGAGGTATTATAATTATAAAATTGAATGTTACAGTTGTTCAGGAATTTTAAAGAAAAACCATAAATTGTTAAATAATTATTATACTTGACAGCAAATTTTTTGCTAACCCTAATTTTGTCTAAAAATGTACAACTGGATCTCTCAAAATTTGGTGAAATTAATTTTAATAATTTTTTTTAGGGTGAAAAACTCCTCTCTAGTTGGAGGTTATGTAAATAGGGAAAACCACCTTAAATTCTCTAAAAATGATACAGTAATTGAAACCAAATTTTTTTGTTTTAAAAAAGGATATTTTTTTACCGGAAGATTTAAACAAATGAGTGTTTCCAAGAGAAAAAATTCTTCTCCGCCGCGAAATAAGAGACAGGTCTAAGAGAATCTTAACTTTAACCTTGTTAAAAGTAAATCTGCTTTGTCTTTTTAAAATATATTAAAGAATCTAAAAATCGATAATTTAATTCTATTGTTTCAAAGGGCCTTGTACTGCGAGCTGATATCTTTTGTCTCGCTATAAGAAAGTGCACTTAGAAAGAGAATACAATTAGTACTCACCAGCGACCATTTAGGAACCACACCGGAAGTCTGAAACAGAATAATAAATTGACTGCGTTAGTACAAACAGAAAGGTAAAGAGAGCGAGTTTTCAATTTACTGAAGGGTAAGTTTCAACATAGACGTTCCGCTTTTCTAACTGGGTGGCGTCGTTTTTAAAAGTACCTTTCACATGGACCTGACGTCAAAAGGAGCGTGGCACTTAAAATTTACGAAGGTTAATAAAAAATCCGTTCGTGCCGACTGGAAGATACTAAAATGTGCCTTTTGTATATGTATATATATATATGTGTGTATTTTTTTTTCCTGAAAAATGTGTGTGTATACCTCACTTCTGTCTGAAAATATCTCCCCCTGGGCTACAATTTTTTATGACAGCGTCGACCTCGTCACGTCGAGATTATTGGACAATTCTGACAGCTGTCGCAAGCACGATCGCCAACAAAAATTGCAGGATATGCGAATCAAGAGAATTACAAAATATGCAGATGACAATTCAGCTAACGAAACAAACTTGGAAAAAATTCGGTGAGATACATTTCTCTCCGGGTGATTGATAGTTTGTTTCAATAGGATGCGTCCAAGACGCAACAATTTTTTTTTTTTTTGGTATGGTTACCCTTTTTAGTCTGTCTGAACTTCAATTCATCAAAAGATTGATTAATTTTAGTCAATGAATGAATTAGTGTATACTGTTAAAAATCTCTTTTTTGTTGTCATTATACGTTTTTTATTACTTGACTAAATTTGCAATTTTAGACTTAGTGACAATGTCATATAGTAATTTGCAACATATGAACATATGAAATTTGCAACTTTTTTTTTAAATTTTATACAAACGTTTTACTTGAAAATTTCACACAATTTAATACAAGTATTGGTTGTTTAAATTTTCAAAACGCCCCTATCGGTTACTTTAGGAACTATCCAATATGGCCGCCGACAGAGAGAAAATTGACATATTTAGTAGTAGAGTTGCAAAATTCTCGGTAATTTAAAATCCAGTTACATTCTCGAGAATATAACCGAGAATATTCTCCTTCCGGAGAATTTATGAGAATTTTTTTATGTTTGAATGAGCCCCACTATTTTGAAGCACAAACAATTTATTTTAAAAAAATGGATAAGTCAAATGAAATGTAAAAATTATTATTAAATATAACAATTCTGAACAATTTTAAAATGAAAGAAAGTAATTTAAATTTAAGAAAAATACTTCAAAATCTTAGAAATAAATTGAAAAAATCAGGGTAATGAAAAATTGGAGAAAATAATTGAAAATTGAAAAAAATTATTCAAAGTGAGATAAATAATTAAAATTTTAGAAAATTAATTCAGAAAATGATGAAAATGATTAAAAATTTAAGAAAATTATGAAGAAATAATATAAATAATTGAAATTAAATAAAATAATTGCAAATTTTGCAAATTAATTGAAAAAAAGATGAAAACAATTAAAAACTGGGGAAATTAATTTCAAAAATCAAAGATATGTTTTAAAAATAAAGAAAGTTATTTAAAATTGAGAAAATTACTGGAAAATCTCCAAAATAAATTGAAAAAAAATTGAATAATGAAAATTTAGAGAAAATAATTGCAAAAAAAAAATTATTGAAAATTAAGATAAATAATTAAAAATTGAAAAAAATAATTAAAATTTGAAAAATAATTAAGAAAATTGCGCAATATATTTTAAATAAAGGAAATTTAAAGAAAATTTCAGAAAAATACTTGAAACTTTTAGAAAATAATTGCAAAAAAAAAAGAAATAATTAGAAAATAAGAGAAAATAAATGAAAAAAGGTAAACATAATTTGAAATTGAGAAAAATAATTTTTAATTTAAGAGAAATAATTGCAAAACATACAGAATATAGATACATAAAATACAAGAAAATCGTATATATAATTGAAAATTGAATAAAAAAAATGAAAATTTCAGATAAATAATTAAAAACCTTTTGGAAATTATGAAAAAGAACGTAAGTAGTTAAAAATAATAAACAAACAATATAAATAATTGAAAATTGAATTAAATAATTGAAAATTATTAACAATTAAAGAAAATAATGGGTGAATTTAAAAAAAATATTTTAAAATTTTAGAAAATAATTTAAAAAAATAAGAATAATTCAAATTTGAGGAAATTAATTGGAAAATGATTTTAAAATTTGAAACTGGAAGACAATAATTGAAATATGATGAAAACAATGATAAGTTGAAAAAATTTTGTTATTTTTCTTTCAATTATTATTTTTATTTATTTTTTACAACTGCTTCCGTTATTTTCATCAGTTTTCAATTGACAATTTATTATTCTTCTTCAATTTTATAAATATTTATTAATTACAATTTTTTTTTTTCGAATGCCGATTATTCTCACCAATTTTTGAATTTAGTTTCAGTTGTTAATTATTTTTTTTAATTTAATTATTTTCGTCACATTGTAATTTTTCTTTTAATTATCAATTATTTTCTTGAAATTTACATTTAATTCTTTAATTTCCAATTAATTTCTAATTTTTAATTATTTTCTTCAATACTCAAAAATTGTCTTTAATTTTCAATTATTTTGATCGATTCTCAATTAATTCTTTAATATTAATTAATTCCCGCATTTTCTCAATTATCAATTATTTTCTTTCAATATAATTCCTGAATTTCCAATTGATTTCTTTAATTTTCATTTATTTTCTACAATTTTTTTTCCATAATTTTCATCAGTTTTCAGTTGGCAATTTATTATTCTTTTTTAATTTTATGAATATTCATAAATTACAATTTTTCTTTTGTACGAATAACGATTATTCTCACCATTTGTCGATTTTTTTTTCAATTGTTAATTATTTTTTTTAATTTTAAAAAATTAATTTAATATTAATAATTTTTTTAATATTTAATTATTTTTGTTATATTGTAATTTTTCTTTTCGAAGATGCAACATTGAAAAATTTGTTTTAGAAACATTAGAATATTTTTATGACATTTATTGAAGATATAAAAGTAATTTATAAAATTCAAATAATTGTAACTTGCCCGAAAATTATTAACAAGATCCATATTTCGATTTTATAGAATATAAATTTTGAAATAAACCTAAGAACATAAAATAATGTTTATTATATCAGAAATGATTTGAATTTTTATGAAACTTTGAGAATTTCAGTTTTTTGAATATATATAGAAGTATCTAAATAAATTATTGGCAAAAACATTTCTTTCAAGTCAGGATTTTCTTAGAACTACAAAAACTTTTAGTAAATAGCTACATTATAAAAAAAACTTTTAAGAAATTCAACAAAATTTCTTCAAAAATTTCTACAAAATTTTCCCGTAAATTTCTATACGAAATTTCATAAAAAAATTTTTTTTGTGTTTTTCATGAATTTTGGTAGAAACTTGTTGGAAGATTTTGTAAGAATTTCTTATAAGTTTTTTTACAGAATTGTTTCACGTGGATTAATAAAAAAATAATTAACTATTACCCATACTTTGTACGTTTAAAGAAGTAAATTCTTTACTGAAATTAAGTAGATATAAAAGTTATAAAGAAGGTAGTTAAAAATTAATTAATAACTTTGACTTTTGTTACGATTGTAAAAAAAATGGAAATTTTAGGTAATTTTTTCTAAATAAGGGGTCGAAAGGGGGAAGATAGGGGATTAGGTAAAAAAGGGGAAGATTAAATAATTTAATTTGAAATTTCATACAATTTTATTCAAAATTTAATAAAAAGTTTTATTTGAAATTTTCCAAAGTTTTAATTAAAATTTCGTCCACTTTTACGTAAAATTTCATACACTTTTATTTGAAATTTCCGACACTTTCATTTTAAATTTTATACAATTTTATAATTGAAATTCAATACGAAATTTTCTTTGAAATTTCGACCTCTTTTATTAAAAATTTTGTACAATTTTATTTGAAATTCAATGCAACTCTTTTTTTTGAATTTTCTGAAATTAAAAAAAAAATTTATTTTAAATTTCCAACATTTTTATTTAAAATTTGAAAAAGTTTTATCTGAAATTTTATACATTGTTATTCAAGCTTGAATTGATTTTTATTTAAAATTTCATATTATTTGATTAAAGATTTCATACACTTTAATTTTAAATTTGATATTTTTTTTACATTAAATTTTATACTCTTTTGTTTGAAATTCTATAAAACTTTAAATCTAACTTTAAAATAATTTTAATTAAAATTGAACATTATAGATAAAATTTATAATAACCTTAAAATTTTAGACATTTCTACATAAAATTTCTACAAATTTTCAAAAATTTCTTAAAACTTTTGTAGAAAAATATTGTAATTTTTAAACAATTTCAAATACAATTATTTAAAATTATTTCATAAATAACTATTTGGAATTTTCATACACTTTTGGTGTAAATGTGTTTTAAATCGATGAACAAACTTTTTCAACAGTATAACTAAACTGAACTGATGTTTAGTATTTAATAAAAAAATTGAGTTAAACAATAAAATAAAAAATTAAAAAATTAAATAAGAGATCAAAAAATACTGAATTAAAAAATAGAACGAAAGAAACACTATTTCTTTGTACTAGAACGAGAATAAAAAAACAGAAATTTATTTCTGAAAAGAGATATCTTGCAGCGAGTAAAAGTAAGCATGTTGCATAACTTAGAGACAGTTACAATTTTAATACTGCAACGAAAGTAAAAATAGAGCGCGATAGTCCAAAAAAAAAGAATATTTTATAGCAAGTATGTTGCATGATTTAGTAACACATATTTTTAAGTTAATAAAAATCTAAAAATAAATTTTAATATGAGGATAAGAATACTGAATTTTTATATCGAAACAGAAATTTCGAATGAAAAGGATTCTATTTAATTTTAGGAAGAATTCACAAAGAATGTCAAAATTAAAGACGATTTTTATTATTTATAATTTTTGATATTTTGACGATTCGTCTGTATTCTTTCTGAACTGCTGAACATAATCTAAATATTCTAAATTCATTTATTATCAATTTGGTTTTAAAAATTGTAAGAGAAAAAAAAATCATTTGGTCGAGGATTCGAACTCGGGTTTCTAACGTGTACGAGACGAACGCTCTTTCCACGCAGCTACGCTTGCAAGCGTTTTTTAAAACTTCTTAATACCTAAGTTGTTATTCCGGTCTTTTTGGGAATTACATTTTATATTTTATAGAAATGTTTTATAGCCTAAACGCAGTATGATTCAACAACACATGCTTTTTTAATTTACTAAAAAATAAATAATAATTGTAATTGTAATGAGAGTATAAATATCAATAAACGAAATGAAACTACACTGTTTTTGTATTAAAAAAAAACTTTATGCACTTTGTTGCTAAAGTACAGGAATTTCAATAATTTCTTTGCTTTCTGAGAAAATTATCACGTGTCCATATAAGAGAACTGAAACAAAGAAAAACTTGAAAAATCATTAGAAAACGTGAAACTCTTAATGAAAATTTCTAAGTAAAAGCAAATTATGTTTTTCTTGCTTAGCGAAAGCGAGAAAGAGCAGATGAGTTTATAGACATAAAAAAAACTAGCATCAAAGTAAAGTGATGATAATTTGCTTACAATGTAAAAATCCTTTACACAAAAAGACTCGAGCCTTTTTAGATTTTGCGGAAAATTATAAAAAAAAATTATCTCGAAAAGGCATCATGTTCGCATTTAATTGATAATGTTAATAAATGCCAATTTGCCCCATTAGGCAATTTACCCACAACTTCCCAATAACTCTCTTTTAAAAACTAAATTACTGAAATTTTAAAAAAGTTCAGAAAAATCAGAGAAAATAAATAGAAAACGTGTAAAATTTTCGAGTGAAAGAAAATGATGTGTAAGTTTTTTTGTGATCGGGGAAAGTCGGTGAACCTGAACGAAACTTATGAATGGGCGACCAGTTTCTGGATATAGGCATACGTGGCACGTTTCTTGACACAATTTGCAAAAACTTCTGTACTTTAACGAAGAGCAAGTTTGTGTTTTATATATATTATATATCTTATATATATATATATAAATATATATATACATATATATATATATTCTCACGCAATGCACTCACACCATAAATGAAGAAGAGGTTTGCAGAATCGTTTTTGCGTCGGCTTCGACAAAGAATCCCTTTGTGTATGTACGTCCACGAGGTTGCCACGATCAATACGCGATGCAGTGCTACGATCAAAGGCAGGATAGCAATTTTTCATCAACTATGTAAAAAATTTCCACCATCCTGTTTTGTTGCTCCTGAACCCATTATCGGAAATTCCTTTTACTTTTAGTCCTCAAAATCCCACTGGCTATACTACATTTTTATTACAATCTTCTTTAATTTCACACTGCACAATTTCTCCTTTTTTTGCTAGGATTAAACATTCTTTTAAAAAACACCTTCACCTCTTCTTTTGTCAACATGTGACGCTTCGATCAATTTTCGATTTAGATAACGCTCACACAATTATGTACACAGCTTGTACGTATTTTATAGTTTTTTTTTATTTATTATTATTATTAGGGTCAAACCATTATATTTCACCTTAAGTCATTGCGGACTATTTTTAGAAAAACTTGATAATTTATTATATTTAATATTCGTATACAATTCATTTTTGGCAAATATTTTATACAAAATTATTTGAATTTGCTTTGAAATTTCAATTTTTAAGTTGAGGTGCGTGGAAAAAAGGTTATTTTGACAGCTGTGAAAAATCACAGAAATAAGTTAGATTGTATAAATGATTTGATTTATATTTGTTCAAATTAAAAGAGTTTAATCTACACTGAAAAACAAATTTATTTGATTCAAATATAATCTATTACTTGACTATTAGCAAATAAATATTCATTTGTATCGAATAATTATTATTTGCGTCAATTAAATTGTATTTGTTTTAAATACTGGATTTATTGATTTAAATACGAATTATTTGATTCAAATGATAATTATTTAATTAAATATAATTAATTTAATTAAATAAATATTTATTTGATAATAGCCAAGTAATCGGTTATTTAAATCAAATTAAATTCTTTTTTCAGTGTACTTATAGTAATTGATTGCTATGTAGAAAAGTCCGAAATAATAGGTAAAAATAGATTTTTAAGCTTATCAGTCAAATGTCAAAGTTCACAATATTTTCATGCTGTTTACAAACTTAATCTTGAATTTAAACAAATAAATCGATATTCAGACAGGTAATGTCAGTTTCGTAAAATTAGTTGTTTAACCTTCAATTTCGTTTTTGGAAGCTGATTTTTCCAACCGAATAAAACTGTAAAATCGGTCGAAATTGCCAAAATTTAATTGGATGGAAAAGAAGGTCTAACTTAAATATTAAGACCGAAATTAAATTTTTTAATTTTGCACATGAGGAATCAAAAATGTTCAAAATCACCGAAAATCCTGCAAAGTTCAACATTCAAGATAACATTTTTCATATTTCTACATAATTAAATTAAAAAGTCAACTTATCATATGAAAGTACATTGAAAGTACTTCATATTAAGTAGTGATAAAAATTTTAATATTTACAAAATTTCTAGAAAAATGTAATGAAAATATTATGAACTTTTACTTTTGACTGGTAAGTTTAAAAATCTATTTTTACCTATTATTTTTACTTTTTTACATAACAAGCAATTAATATAAGTAAATTGAACTATTTTAAACGAATATAAATTAAATCATTTATCTAAATTATTTCTGTAATTTTTTATTGAGTTTTCGCAGGTGTCAAAATAACCTTTTTTCCGACCCCAACTTAAAAATTAAAATTTCAAAGCAAATAGAAATAATTCTATAAAATATTTGACAAAAATGAATTGTACTGATATTAAATATCATTATTACGAATTATAAGATTTTTCTAAAAATAGGCTGCAACTAGTTTAAGTAGAATATAATGGATTGACCCTATTTTATATTTTAATCTACATTTTATTCTCGATTTTATTATCGTTATTATAGTCTTTGAAGCGAATAGTACAAGACCATAAAAAGTGTGAAAAATATCCTTAAAATTGAAATAAAAAACTATTAAAAAGTAGCATATTTTGAAATAAAGTAAAATTAGCTGTTTTAAGTAAAAAGTGTCAATAAAACTGTTTTTATGTATTCATATATAAACAAAAAATGAAAAAAAGAACTGGCAGATAGGGATAAAAATAAATTACTATAAAGTGACAAAATAATTAGAAATTGTGGAAAATAAATAGAAGCTTATGAAAAATAAAAACAACACTTTTAGAAATAACTTGGACATGAAGAAAAAATGATAAGAGAAATAAATAATTGAAATTTAAAAAAAACTAGAAAATCAGAAAAGAATAACTGGTAAATAAAGAAATAACTAAACTTTGCTGAATAATACGTATTTAATACAAAAAAATTATTTTATTGACAAAAAAAAATCCATAGTAAATCAAAAAGCAGCTTAAAATGAAAATAATAACTAAAAAGTGAGAAAAATTACTAAAACATTGGAAAATAACTAGAAATTGAAGAAAATAAATAAAAATTGATTTATCATAAAAAGACGGGAAATTTAAAAAAGTTACTAAAAAATAAAAAAATAAATATTTTGGATTTATTACTAGGATTGTAGACAAATAATTAAAAATAAAAGAGAAAAATTTTAAGAAAAAACAGCGACGACATTTTCAGCTATATTAAATAAACATTCTAAATAGTCAGAAAAATTAATTTTATAGTAATTTTTGCAAAAAATTCAATGCTTCTAATATCAGACAGATCAACAATTTTTTTAACTCTTATCAATTTCGATTTTCAGTGAAAAGTTAAATATTTTAAAACCCATCAGCAGTTTTGTAAAAATATGTTTTTTTAAAGGAAAAATCTTTTGTAGAAAAATATTGAAAATTGCGAAAGTGATTCCATATTTAATGGGAGAAAAATGTGAAATTCCAACAGGTGCCAATTTTTTGCCTGGCTTAGTTTTAGATATAGAATTATGCTCCTAGAATTAATTTGTTTTGAAAAATTAAAAATTTTCGAAAAATTTCCATCTTCTGGAATATGTAAAATTATTAGAAAAGTGAGAAAAAAAATTAGCGATGGAAAATAATAAAAATTGTTGATCAAGTTCAATTATAAAAAAATTAACCTTTTCTCACGAATAAAAAATTTTAATTTGGTCAAAAATGTATTTTTTAAATTTCTGACATTTTATCTCAATTTTAAGTCTTAAATTGTGCTAGAAAAAAAATTAGCACCCCTAAAAAACGTCAATTTTGATAATTAAAAAAAGTATTGAATTTTTTTATCCTACCAATTTTTTTAGTTATTTAATAAAATATATATATTACGTCACATTTCCCCCCCTTTTTCACCCCCCCTTAAACTTTACGTCATATTTTCTTGACCCCCCCCCCTCCTCCATATTTTATATCACGTTGAAAAAATTTGATTTTAAACTTTCTACTATACACTTCAAAGTGTTAATATTTATATTTTTTAAACTCTTAAAAACTACTGTATTTTCAAAAAATATAAAAATTCTTTTGTGCAATAATTTTAGCTATAAAATATTATTTAGAAACCAAATTATAACAAGATTTTTTAAAGAGATTTTCTTAAAAAGTTTTTTAAACTAAGAAATAAAATTCTAACACTAAGAAGATCTACGTGCTTATTTTCTCTAATCTCTTGGTTTTTAAAAGTTGTGTTTGCCTCGGTACTATTTAAAAAAGTCTTAAACCGATTGATTATTCTACGTAAAAAATCGATTAAAATAAAGTATGAAAATCGTTTTGTCGGGTTTTTAATTATTTGAGAAAAAAGTAAAGTTATAAAAACAAGTGATTGTTACTGATAGTTATTTATAGAATTTTAATCCTTTAATCAATATGGATTTTACGGATATTTTAAAATACAGAAGGTAAATAGAATCAAATCATTTTTTTATTTTTGCATCATTATAAAACATTAGAATTGTAAAACTACACTAATTTTACTTAATTTATAATTTATAAATTATAAATTATAATTTATAATTAATTTTGACTAATAATATACTGTCCACGAATATTTTTTTATTGTAAAATGTAAAAAACTACTGTTTTTAATAAATTTAATTAAACTTGGATGGAAAGGTAGCAGTATTAAGTATATATTTTTTGATTCCAAACTAAGTATTTATGAATCTCAATTTATTTATTTAATACTACTAACGTGGCTAGAAATATATATTTTGTGTGAGAAAAAATTCCCCTTATTCTAAGATTTTATTAGTATAAGAAATTTTTCTCAAAAATCTTGGCGCTTATTTAAGTTTTCCATATTCTTATAGTTGAATAATCATAATATAAGAAAATTGTTTTTTCGGTGTAGAATGAAAACCGCTTGAGTGGATGAACGTCCTTAATATAACTAATTATTAGTAAAAATATAACTAAAAATAGTTAAAATTTTACTTATTTAATTAGTAAACAGAATTTAACTAAAATATTAGTAATTGTGACATAACCTAAAAATGAATTTAACCAAAAATTAGTTATTTTTTACTAATTGTTAGTAGAAATACAACTATTTCAATTAGTGACTGAGTTTTTGCTTTCAAATTAGTTATTCTTAACTAATCCAGATTTAGAGAGAACAAAATATGTCCCAAAAAACGCCTCTAATTTTTATATTCTCATAATCCAACACTTTTTCCCATTCTCGACTGCAGATTAATTGAAAAATGTTCAACTAAGAAATAAATTAATGAACTGCAGTTTTTTCTTGTCTGGAAAATCCTTCGAATTAATTTAAAAGAGACAGAAATGTTTGTAGCCATTAGCGTCATAAATTTTGTAAAAAGTACACGTTCCAGAGACTCTTAAAGTTGCTTTTCTTTCTTAATTAATACCAGGCTTTGTGTAATCATGCTGCTAAACTTCCTTCTTCAAAAGTTTCCTTTATACACTTTAGAATCATGATCATCGGCTTAGAACTTGCTCGGACTTTAAACGTACTTTTTTATTTTGTATTTTTTCTCACAAAGGAAATAGTCAAAGGAGAAAAAAAGCGAGCAAGCAAAGGATATGGGGGTGAAAGAGAGATAGAGAGTAAGAGAGAGAGAGAGAGAGAGAGAGAGTGTAAAAGGAAAATCCACAAGAGTCCTGGAAGTCTTTGCAAATCGTTTTCTGTTTATTATGAAGCAACCTATAGCGTAAGGTCCTTTTTGGAGATCTCCACAGGATAGGTGATTTTCCAGAACCACGGACACGGTAACCGCTGCTTGATCCCATGGGAATGGGATCCCCTTTTCCATGTGTGCATGTGTCTCGTTTTCCAGATTTTCTGGATAAAACAGAGTCTCAACGTTTCTTTCGTGCTGAATTTCATTCGCTTATTCCGTTATATACTGCATTAAACGAATATGCAAATGTTTAACTAGTTAAGTACATTCAAAGAAGAAAAAAAATTTACGAAAATCAGCACGTGAACTTTACGTGCTTTTTAACGAAATAAATTCAACTCTCGGTAAATGAAGAGGAACAAAAAAAAAAGAGAGAAAAAGTAATTATACCCTCGTAAACAATTTATATAAAAATTAAATCATAAAAGCAATTAACAAAAAATATTATCTGAAATTTGCTTATTTATTTTGGTTAAATGGAAATTTAGGAAAATTTCTAAAGGAGAAATTGGACAAACGTCAAAAACTGTCAGAAATAATTTTACAGTTAATTTAAACGTGTTTTGCAACTGAGGATACATAAAGACAATATCTCTATTTTGGAGGTTATGCTGGTCTGGCATAGCAATGTGCCGTTGAAAGTTTCATTTTGAAATTTTCGTTTTGAAAGTTTCAAACAGGGCCGGATTGGGAATTAAAACCGGCCCGGGAAAAATATTCAAAGCGGCCCCTTTCTATATAATTGAAAATTTTTATTAACATTTAAAACTAAAATATAAAAATATTAAATTATTAAATTATTTTATTTAAACTTATCAATAATTTAATTATTTGGAATTTCTTGAACAGTAGCATTCTCTACTGCCATTTGTACGAAAGCAGCAGTAATTTCTTAGTTTAATGAACACCTCAATCTGGTTTTAACCAATTTTAAAGGACAAAAAATGGACAACTTCTATTAAACAAATATAATAAAAAAATTTTGAGAGAATTTCCTGTCTTTAAAAATTCCTCTGAATGTATTCCTATCTACCTTAACCCCTTCAGAATCAAAAACAACCCTTTAAAATCATTCCCTAATCTTCAATCAAGAAATGGACAATTTTTATTAAATAAATATAATAAAAAGTTTTTTAGCGAATTCCCCGGCTTTAAAAATCGCTCAGAATGAATTTCTATCTACTTTGCCCCCTTTAGCATAAAAAAAGTCGGCTTTCATTCACCTGAAAATCATTTTTTCAATATTTGAATACTCAATTACTTTCTTTAATTTACAATTATTTTCTTCAAATCTCAATTATTATCTTCTATTCACAATTATTTTAATTAATTTTTAATCATGTTTTTTAATTTTCAAATATTCTCTTTAATATTCAATAATTTTCGGCTTCTTTCAATATTTTTATCAATTTTCAATTGTTATCTTCAATATTCAATAATTCTCATTTTTTCAATTGTTTTTCCAGTTTTCAACTATTTTCTTCAATTTTCAAATATTTTCGGTTTTTTTCAATTATTCTTTTCAGTTTTCAAATATTCTCGTTTTTTCAATTATTTTTTCAGTTTTCAATTATTTTCTTCGATTTTCAAATATTGTCGGTTTTTCAATTATTTCTTTTCAGTTTTCAATTACTTTTTCAGTTTTCAAATATTCTCATTTTTTCAATTATTTTTCAGTTTTCAATTATTTACTTGAATTTTTAATTATTTCAGTCAATATTCAATAATTCTCGATTTTTTTTCAATTATTTTTTCAATTTTCACTTGTTTCCTTCAATAGGCAATCATTATCCAAGAATTTCAATCCAGTTCAATTTTTTATAATCCAATTAAATTTACAATTATTTTTTACAATTACTACAGAAATTTTCTTTCAATTTTTATTCATAGTTATTTCTGTTCTAAATTTTAATTTACATTCTTAACTTTTAAGATAATTCTGTTGAAATGTAAACTTTTTAATGTTGCAATTTTACGAATTTTTTGCAATTGTCCTTTATTTTCGTCTTTTTTCAATTATTTTCTTTCATATTATTCAATTATTAATCATTTTCTTGAAATTTCAATTCAGTTCTTTAATTCTTTAATTATTTGTATCCAATCACAATTCTTGTCTTTTATTGATACTTTTTTTCATTTTCAATTATTCTCTCAATTTGGAAGTATTTTCTTCAAATTTTAATAAAGTTTAATTTTTCAAAAAGCAATTAAACTTTCAATTGTTTCTAGAACTATTCCTATCATTTTCTTTCTTTTTTAGTTTTTTTTTAATTTCATGTTTATCTTTTTCTGTTTAAAATTATTTCTGTCAGTTTTTAATTTAATAATCTTGCCATGTTTAGAATTTTTTCCAATTGGCAATTATTTTCTTCAATATTTAATAATTCTCGGCTTTTTTCGATGATTTTTTCAATTAACAATATTTTTCTTGAACTTTCAATTCAATTTTTCAACTATCCTCTTAAATTCACAATTATTATTTTCTTTAATTTTGAATTTTTTTCTTCAATTTTCAACTGTTTCTTCTAATTTGAAATTATTTTCTTCGATTTTCAACCAACTTTAACTTTTTGAAATCCCATTCAATTTTCAATTATTTGTTATAATTATTCCTACAGTTTTCTTCAGTTTTTAATTGTCAATTATTTTCTTAAATATTCACCAATCCTGGGCTTTTTCACTCTTTTATACTATTTATATATTTATTAATATAGTAATTTGTAAATTATTTATTATCAATAATTTTTTTGAAATCTCAATTTAACTCCTTAATTCCTCAATTTTTCTGTCTAATTCACAATTATTTTCTTCATTTTTTAATTATTTTGGCATTTTTTAATATTATTTTCTTCTTATCAATTTGTGATTATTTCTTCAAATTTCAATCCAGGTCAATGTTTTAAAATTAAAATTTTTTTCAATTATTATTATTTCTGTAATTTTTTTCCTTTTTTAATTTCCAATTGTTTTTTTAAAATATTATATTTGTTCTTTAATTTTTTAAATTATTTTTGTCAATTGTCGATTTATTAATCTTGTCATTATTCCAATTTTTTTCATTTGTCAATTATTTTCGTCATTTTTTAGTTATTTTAGGTCGATATTATCAACTCGAGAACATTTTTGGATGGTCAAGAGATTTTGAGATCAATATCAATATTGCTCAAATATGATATCGTCTTGATATCGTAAAGCACTAAGAAATAATGGTCAAGAGAACAAAATAATTTAAAAAGTTAAAGATTAGTTATAAAATTTTTTGAGAATTATTGAGGATTGAAAAAATTGAAGGAGATAATTGAAAATTGAGGAATGTAATGGAAATTTAAAAAATGTAATTAAAAATTGAAAGAAGTAATTGAAAAAGTCTAGAATTCTTGAATATAGAAAAAAATAATAATTGAAAACTGAAGAATGAAATTGAAAATTGAAGAATGGAATTGAAAGTTGAAGATAATAATAAATAAGAATTGTAAAAAATAGTTGTAGAATTGAACAATTTAATTGAAATTCTACAATTTCTGTGATTGAAAAGAACATAGAAAGAAGCCGAAAATGATTGAATGTTGTAAAATTAATTGAAAATAGAAAAGAGTAATTGAAAGTTAAATGAAATTTAATTACATAAATTAAATTATTAATTAGACCTACAAAAATACCGGCCCGCCTGGCGGCGGCCCACCGGGATTTTTCCCGGTATCCTGAATGGCCAATCCGGGCCTGGTTTCAAATCATGAAACTTATGATCGATGAAACTTTTCATGAAATTTATCAAATTTGTAAATTATTAAAATTAAAGTAGACAATTTTTCCAGAAGCTTTTATCTTAAAAGTGAGAACATAAAAATTGTAAAAATTAAAAAAATTACTCTTTTGTGCGAGATATTTCCATTTTAATTTACACAAAAATATTTATTATAAAAATTTAATGACTACATAATTCTTCTAGAAAAACTTATTCTTCACTATTTTTTGAGGCACTTTTTTATGAAAAAAGTTTTTCTCCTTTTTTTGAAGAAATGTAAAAGAAATTTAAAGAATTTAAGATTAAATTTAACTAAAAATTTTTGCAAATCAAATAATGAAAATTAGAACAACAATTACAAAATTTAAGATAGAAACTGAAAAAAACGAAACTAATTTAAAATTGAAAACAAAACTCGAAAACTGTCTAGATAATTACACAATTTAAAAAGAATAATTTAAAAAATTAAACAAAAAATATTAAAGTTAAACAAGAAAATTAAAAAGAAAAAAAAGAAAATTATAGAAATAACTGTTGGAAATAATTGCAAATTGAAAAACTGTTTTGAAAATCCTAAATAATTGAAATGAAAGAAAATAATTGAAAAACGAAGAAAATAATAAAAACTTCAAGAAATAAATTAAAAATTTAAGAATTGAATTGAAACTTGAAAAAATAATTATAATAATTGAAAAAAAATTATAAACGAAAGAAAAAAAAATTCAAATTCAGAATAAAATTCCAACAATGGCTAGATTAATACAAAACTGGGCAAAAAATACATAATAAATAATAATTGTAAGAATTAGTTGGAAAGTGAATTAATTTACAATTAAAAAAATATAATTTTAAAAAATAAACAATTAATATTAAATTTTAAACAAAATAATTTGAAAAATATGAAAATTATAGGAATAATTGTTGGAAGTAATTGAACATTAAACAACTAGATTGGAAATTGAAAAAATAATTTAAAAAAGAGGAAAAAAAATTGAAAAATTAAGAAAATAATAAAAAATTGCAAAAAGGAATTGAAGTTTGAAGAATAAAACTAAAAATTGAAAAAGCACAATAATTATTGAATGTAGAAGAAAATAAAATCAAAAAAATTTATTGGTACTTGGAAAAATAATTGAAAAAAGGCAATAAATTTTTAATAATAAAGAAAATAATTAAAAAATGGAATTGAAATTTGAAGGAAATAGTGGAGAATTAAAAGAAATAGTCTTACAATTGAAAAATTGAATTTAAATTTTAAAACAACTTTTATGAGTGAAAAAATAATTTAAAAAATCCGGGAATGAACCTGCAAATTATTATTATTATTTATTGTTTGAATGCAATTATTTTTTTGAAAAATAAACAATTTATGGTTTCCTTTATTTAGCTGATTAATTAACTGATCCTTAATTTAAATGAATCAAGTTTTACCGTAAAATGGGGTAAAGTCGACCATGTAGGGAAAAGTCGGCCAGCAGTTTTAAACACTTTAAAGATTTACTATTACTTTTTCCAAGAGAAAATCCAAGTTTTATAGTTTTTGTAGTTAGAATAAATGTTAAACAATAATTAAAATACAATATTTCTGTATTTAAAATGCCGGCCGACTTTTCCCCGCATTGCCGACTTTACCCCATTTTACGGTACTAAAATACTTTATTTTAAGAAAATAATATAATTCGAAATATTTCTACTTCTGAAAATTTTGGTAATATTTTTAAATTTATAATGTTTAATTTGAATGAACAATGTGAAATTGCTTTGTTTACTGTTTTATTCCCAAAATTAACCTTTTTGAAAACAAAAATTAAAAATATAATTTTTCAAAATAAGGCAATTTGCCTTCGCCAAATATTAATATCAAGTTATATTTTATATTTATATTTATTATATTATATTATATTTAATTTAAAGAAGATCTTAGTTTATTAATTAAAAATAAAGTAAAAATAATGTTATAACAATTAAAATTAAGGAAATAAATTTTTTTAGAAATAAAACATTAAAATTAAAACATTTAGAATAGTTTAATACTCATGCACTTACTGAGAAATATTAGAATTAACTTGAATAATTATTAACCAATATTATGCAAATTTAAATTTTAGCGCCATAGTAAGAGTACTGAGTTTGCGCAGAAGGTCCCAACCTCTATTTCGTGAAATAAAATCATTTTCAAAAATTATTTGCATTGAAATTTGATTTTTACAGTTAAAAAGACTAATTCGAAACGTAACTAAATCCTTTTTAAACTATTAACTTTAAAAAATTAGACGTTATGGCTAAAGTTTCATAAGTTTCAATTAATTTGAAATTTTTCATTGAAACTTTCAACTGAAAGTTTCAAAAATTATAAATTTCGGAAACGGCACATTGCTAGCCAGAGTCTGGCAAACGTCAACAAAAAGGTTAGGTTACGCTTTACGTAAAGTACAAACAAAAACATAAAGTTCGCTCTATTCAATATAATATCGATTTATTATACAATTATTCTTTTAGATATTAAAAATATCAGTGATTTTAATAGAGGCGTTCGTGATCGCAATAGTTGACATTTTATCAAAATTTTGTGCTTGCAAACTTTATATTTGAATAATAAAATTAATAAAAGTCTAGATATGAATCTTTATTGACAATTGCATCCAATTAAATATAAAATAATTATATATATAATATGTATTTTTGTGAAAAGGTTTATCTACATGAATAATTAATATTAACGAATTTTAATGCCCGTAATCGGTACACTCGCAGAAATACCCACACTTACCCTATTTGAAGGATGAATTTTTAAAGTTTAATAAATTAAAAAATGTTAGTCAACTTTCATATAATTTAAAATCAAAAATGCTAAAAATTCTAAAGAATACACAAGATTCTTTGAATTGTTCAGTCTAATTCTAAATACGGCAACGCTATAAAGCTGTCAAGTACGAACGTAACGTAAGTTAGGTTAAGGTTAGGTTAGAAGTTAAGGCTACAAGCGCGCTAAATTCAAATTTATTAATATCAAAGTTTTTTTGCATTTCACTTACAGATTGACAATTTTCATTTATTTATAAATATTTAAACATTATTCCACCTATAAATTACTTTTGGCTTTTTTCTCGACTTTCATTTCAAATTCACCGTGATGTTCACATGTTTACGAAAATAAAATACTAAATACTAAAATTCAGTCAAATTCTTACTATTTTAATACAAGTTCTCGATTTTTCTTTAATTCATTAGTAAAAAATTATTTGTTCAGATTTGGAGATATTAAAGAAAACTTGTAATTGAATTTAAAGAAACAAATTCAAAAATGTAGGTTATGAGTGACACTTGAAAAAAAAATAAAAATAAATTCGAAATATAATTGAAATTGGAAGAAAATAATTTTAATAATAAAGCAAATAATTGATGATTAAGAAAATAATTGAAAGTATAGTAGACGCTAAAATAATATTGAAATTCAAAGAAAATAATAAAAAATTGAAAAAAGAGTTCAAAATTGAGAGAAATAATTAAAAAAATTGAAGAATGTATTTGAAATGTGAAGATAAGAAAATTATTCCAAATCGGAAAAAATCATTGGAAACAAATTGAAAAGTGCAATTGACATTTCAGGAAAAAAATAAAAAATGTAATAAAATAGTTGAAACAAAAAAAAATGTTGAAATTTGGGGAAAATAACTGAAGATTGAAAAAAGTAATTGAAGACAGAAGAACATAATTAAAAACTGATGAAGGAAATTATAAAATAATTGAACCAAAGAAAAAGATTGAAACTCGAAAAAAATAGAAAATTGTAGACTGAAATAATTAAAAAAATAGAAGAGTATATTTGAAAAACAATAAAAATACTAAAACTTGAAAAATAAATATGTAAAAGCACTAAAAATGAATAGAATAACTGAAAAATAAATTTGAAATATGAAAAAAAAAAAAATTTATAAAATTAATTGAAACAAAAAATACAATTTTAAATTTGGAAAATAAAAAGAATAAGTAAATATGGAAGACAATAAAATTGAAAATACTGAAATGGATAATTGAAATTTGCATCATAAATTAACAATTGCAGAAGAAAATTGAAAACAGAAGAAAATAATTCAAATGACGATACTAAGTAAACCTACTTAAAATAATCACGTATTAATAACATTAATTGAAGATAATGAAAAAAAAATTAATAGAGATAAATATAATTGAAGAGTTTAAAGGATACAATTGAAAATTGACAAACAAAAATTCAGAAATGTAATAAAATTAGAGAAATAAATTTAAAATAGAAGAATGCAATTCAACATTGATAAAAATAATTGAAAATTAAAGAAATTAACTGAAAACTAAGGAAAATAACTCGGAAAATAATAAATTGAAAAAATTAAAGAATGTGATCAAAATATTAAGAAAAAAATTTTTAATTTGAAGAGAATTATTAACAATTTTTTTTAAAAAATTGCCAATTCAATAAAAACGAAAATAAATTAATAAAATAATTGATACAGAAAAAAAATGAAGAATATGTAGAAGAATTGATATTTGGAGAAAACAATTAGAAATTGAAGAATTTAATTAAAGGCAGAAGGAAACAAATTAAAATATTAGGAATTAAAGTGATAAAATTGTTTAAAAAAGAAATACATACATAATATTGAAGAAAATAATTGTAAATTGTAGTATTACAGAATAGAAATAAAAAACTTTAAAATGTGAAGAATGTAATTGAAATTTGAAAAATCAATTGAAGATTAAAGAGTACGAGTAAACAATGTCGTAAATAATTGAAAAAATTGAAGAACATAATTGAAAATATGAAAAAGAAAATTTATATTTCATGAAAATGGAAAAAAAGTTTATTAAAATAATTAAAACTACTGAAATAAATAATTAAAATTTGCATTAAATATTAGAAATTGAAGAAGGTAATTGAAGATTGAGGAAAATAATTTAAAATTAAGGAAAATAATTTTAAGAATTTAAAAACGTAATTGAAATTTTTAAAAAAAAATTTTAAAATATATTTTAAAATTTATCAAAATAAAGAAGTAGATTTAATATTAAAGAAAATGAGGTAAAAAAAGGCTAAAATAAAGAAATGAAGGAAAAAAGTTTTAAAAGTGAAGAACATAATTGAAATTTGATACATCAATTGAAAATTCAAGAATAAATAATTGAAAAATTGAAAAATAAAATTGACATTTTTCAATTTTAAAATTGAAAATTGAAAAAAACTTGAATATGGATAAATATCATTGAAAATATTTAATAATAATTGAGATTTGCTTGAGAATAAGTAAGAATTCAAGAAAGATAAAAATAAAGAAAGATGAAACTAAATAAAAAATATAAAAACTATTTCAATTGATAAATGAAGAAATTAATTTAAAAATTGAAGAATATAATAATAATTTATGTTTTTAACATGATTTACCTTCCTACATCGAACAATTTTCCTGATTAATAATAAATGTAGTTTCAAAGAAATATTTTAAAATTTATAAAAATAGCTGAAAATTTTAGAAAATAATTGAAAATGGGGGACAAATAATTGATAACAGAAAAGATGGATTTAATATTAAAGAAAGTAAAATCAAAATTGAAGAATATAATTGTCATTTCCAGACAGTATTTCAAAAAAGTATTTTTAAAAAAAATGAAAACTGATGAAAGAAATTAAAATGAAAGACAATAATTGATAAATAAAGAAATAGAATTAATAACACAACCCCACAAAAAAAAAATATTTTTTTGAGACACTGCACTAATGTATTTCTACGTATTTTTTTCGCTGAATCCGAATCCAAAGTCACAATAACCAGATTAGCAAATATTTTTGAGATAATCTAAAAAAAAATTTGAAAACAAATTAGAACCAAATAAAATATTTTATTTCTTTCCGGGAAACTGCGCTCATCTATTCCTACGTATTTTCTTCCTCTTAATCTGAATTCGAAGTCAGAATAGTCAGATTGGCTAAAATTTTCTAGATAACCTCAAAAAATTAATCAAAAAACCCCAAAAAACTACAAAAAAGAAATTTTTTTCCGGGACAATATGCTAGTGGATTTCTACTTATTTTCCTCCGCTGAATTCGAATCCAAAGTCAGAATAACCAGATTAGCTAAAATTTTTCAGATAATCTCAAAAAATTGCTCAAAAAACCCAAAAAAAAGCAAAAAAAAAAACCCAACAAAAATTTTCGAGACAATTTCCTAATAAATTTTTTCGTATTTTCCTCCACTGAATTCGAATCCAAATTCAAAATAACCAGATTAGCTAAATTTTTTCAGATAATCTCAAAAAATTGCTCAAAAACCAAAAAAAAAAAATTTTTTTTGTCCGGGACAATATGCTAGTGGATTTCTACGTATATTTCTCTGCTGAATCCGAATCCGAAGTCAAAATAACCATCTTGGTTAAAAATTTTTAGATAAACTCAAAAAATTGCTCAAAAAACCAAAAAAAAAAACAAAAAAGAACCCAAAAAAAAATTTCAGGACAATTTGCTAGTAAATTTTTACGTATTTTTCTCCACTGAATTCGAATCCAAACTTAGAATACCCAGATTAGCTAAAATTTTTCAGATAATCTCAAAAAACTGCTCAAAAAACCCCCAAAAACCCCAAAAAAAACCCCAAAAAAATTTTCGGGACATTTTGCTAGTGGATTTCTACGTATTTTCCTCCGCTGAATTCGAATCCAAACTCAGAATAACCAGATTAGCTAAAATTTTTCAGATAATCTCAAAAAACTGCTCAAAAAAACCCAAAAAACCCCCAAAAAAAACCCCAAAAAAATTTTCGGGACATTTTGCTAGTGGATTTCTACGTATTTTCCTCCGCTGAATTCGAATCCAAACTCAGAATAACCAGATTAGCTAAATTTTTTTAGATAATCTCAAAAAATTGCTCAAAAAACCCCAAAAAAACAAAAAAAAAACCCAACAAAAATTTTCGAGACAATTTCCTAATAAATTTTTACGTATTTTTCTCCACTGAATTCGAATCCAAATTCAGAATAACCAGATTAGCTAAAATTTTTCAAATAATCTCAAAAAATTGCTCAAAAACCAAAAAAAAAAAATTTTTTTTGTCCGGGACAATATGCTAGTGGATTTCTACGTATATTTCTCTGCTGAATCCGAATCCGAAGTCAAAATAAGCATCTTGGTTAAAAATTTTTAGATAAACTCAAAAAATTGCTCAAAAAACCAAAAAAAAAACAAAAAAGAACCCAAAAAAAAATTTCAGGACAATTTGCTAGTAAATTGTTACGTATTTTTCTCCACTGAATTCGAATCCAAACTTAGAATAACCAGATTAGCTAAAATTTTTCAAATAATCTCAAAAAATTGCTCAAAAACCAAAAAAAAAAATTTTTTTTGTCCGGGACAATATGCTAGTGGATTTCTACGTATATTTCTCTGCTGAATCCGAATCCGAAGTCAAAATAAGCATCTTGGTTAAAAATTTTTAGATAAACTCAAAAAATTGCTCAAAAAACCAAAAAAAAAACAAAAAAGAACCCCAAAAAAAATTTCAGGACAATTTGCTAGTAAATTGTTACGTATTTTTCTCCACTGAATTCGAATCCAAACTTAGAATACCCAGATTAGCTAAAATTTTTCAGATAATCTCAAAAAACTGCTCAAAAAACCCCCAAAAACCCCAAAAAAACCCCAAAAAAATTTTCGGGACATTTTGCTAGTGGATTTCTACGTATTTTCCTCCGCTGAATTCGAATCCAAACTCAGAATAACCAGATTAGCTAAATTTTTTTAGATAATTTCAAAAAATTGCTAAAAAAACCAAAAAAATTTTTTTTTTGTCCGGGACAATATGCTAATAGATTTCTACGTATTTTCAGCTGCTAAATTCGAATCCAAACTCAAAATAACCAGATTATCTAAAATTTTTCAGATAATCTCAAAAAATTGCTCAAAAACGCCCAAAAAACAAAAAAAAATCCGGGACAATATGCTAGTGTATTTCTACGTATTTTCCTCCGCTAAATTCGAATCCAAAATCAGAATAACTAAATTAGCTAAAATTTTTTAGATAATCTCAAAAAAATGAAAAAAAAACCAAAAAACCAAAAAAAAATTTTTTTGTCCGGGACAATATGCAAGTGTATTCCTACGTATTTTTCTTCGTTGATTCAGAATCCGAGGTCAAAATATCCAGACTAACTAAAATTCTTGAGATAATCGCAAAAAACTGCTGAAAACACGAAAAAATCTCTGTTCTGAGATTGTCCAAAAAAATGTTAGCTATTTTTCTACCAGGATGTAAAATTGAAGAGATTTTTTAATAAATTTTAAATTAATGTACCTGAATCTTCTATTAATTGAGTTTTTAATCAATGCAACAATTGACTCGCCATTTTTATAACAACAATTTTTATCACTCTCACACTTTCAAAAAAGTCTCTTTAAAAAAAAAATCTCTCTCTCTCTCTCTAAAAGCAACAATTTCAATCTCTGTAGAAATTTTCGCGAACACGAAAAGAGTGAGGTGAATTTTTATGGTATAATCTAGAGTTTGGAGGATTTATGTAACGGAATTTGGCTGGCGGACCAGTAGTTGACGTTGGCTGATTATTCATTATTCAACCCTTCGTCCAATGACGTGTGATATATGACCTTCCTATACAGTAAATTTTTCGAGGGTTGTCTTCCCTCGACACTCAAATCAAAAGTTTTTTCCTCCCGAAAATAAAAAAGCAAAAAAAAAAAAATAACATTGACTGATGAATCGTGGAATGTTTGGGAGATGTTTCATCAATATTTCACGTGTGATTAAAACTTATCGACAAACCGCCACTGATAGTCATTTAGCCCTGAACAAAATTGTTGGTGGTGGAAAACGCTTCACCAAATTGTTATACATGTATATACAAAGTTTTAATTGAAACTACAGCAAATTCTAGGCAAATATTGAACTTTGAAATACTGCAATGTCGTAGTCAAAGTCCCTGAAGGAAACTCGGCTAACTTTTACTAGATTCATTAACGTGGAATTTTAGAAAATTATATAGCTCTCTTTTCTGATTTCTTTTTTTTTCATTCAAAGAATTAATAAAATGAAATTCACCAAGAAATAATAAAAGAAATATTTGTGAAAATTTTAATGAAATGGGGAAAATTTTTGCTTTTTTGTTAATGTTTGAGATATTCTGAGATATTATTATTTAAGTTGGAAAATTCCGTCGAGCGAAAAATGCCGGTAAAAATTCTGAAAAGCTGGAGCAAACTTTCAAGAACAGGACAAAATTATGCTCTCATTCTGAAACTCAAGTGACCCAAATTGAATGAACTCTTCTGCAGTAAAATAAAAGAGATTATACTTCTATTGTTCAAGAACAAAAAAAAAAAAGAGAAAAGGGAGAAAAAAAGGATTATGCGAGGTCTAGTGATGCAATTAACAAAATTGCTAGAGGTTGTAAGAAAGTGCTTGCTGTCTAGAGATTATTCTCTACTTTCCTTTCTTTTCGTTCCTGGCTCCTTTTTTTCCGTAATTTTCTTCAAGAGAAGAAAAGAGTAGATCGAAAATAGAAAATTGTGTCTACAAATTGAGAAAAATTAATTGAAGAAGGGGTGAAATTGATTTTGAAAAGAAAGAATTTGGGTAAAAAAAAAACGAGAGATTTGAAAAGGAAAAAATAGAAGGTAAAGAATTTTCAACTCTAATGTAAATAGAATCTTGATTTCCGTCAAGTAGAGAATTTAATAAATTCAGTGTCTTCATTATTGTTGGCCTAGAAGATTAAATAACATATAATTTTCGAAATTGAAATTCTATTCTATGGAAATTTTTCGTAGAGAAGATAAGCTAAAAACAGGAAGATTGGTGATTTTATAGTGGAATTTTGGGGTTGGCTTCCGTAAACAACAATATATTCCGTCTAAAATCAGTGAACCTGGAACCTGTTTCTGTAGCATACAAGGTGCAATTAAGATAAGTTATCATCTGGCCGTTCCCGTCGACGCCTTGCTAAAACGAGTTTGCAGCTCTCGATTTAAGAAGAGAAGGAATTGCAAAGTCGAGCCAAGAGCATCTATAAAGTAGATTTCTTCAGGGTTAACTGGTCCGCGAAACGATATTTTTCAATGCTTAATGCTTATGCTTCTATAATGCCATTGTTCGTGGCAATTTTATTCAAATGAATACACTTTCTAACCTCGGAATTATATACACCCAAGAAAAAGAATGTATCCTCGTGAATTAAAAAGAATTAATCTTTCTGTGATTTTAAAAATGTTTTTTTTGTAGGCGTGCAGTTTAAATCTAATCGTTTATTTTTCAGAGAGAAAAAATTTTTTGATTCTAATTGAAGAAGGGATTTTTTATTTTAATGATATAGTTTGGTCAATTTGAGAAAAGACGGGTATATATTTATCTTGATTTTTGAGAAGAGCTTTTATGAATTATTTTCTTTTTTAGAAATTAATGGGAGAGGAAAGAAGGAAGCAGAAGAGGAATAAGAAAAATTGTGAGTAGAAGAAAAAACAAACAGAAGCATAAGTAGTAGAAATCGAAGAAACATAAGAAAGAGCGAGAAGAATTTGGAAAAATAAGTAGAAACTAAAAAAAGAACAAAGAACAGATGAAAAAAAGAAGGATTAAAAGAAGGAGATAAGATTATAAAGAAGAAGAAAAAATAAAGCAGAAGAGAAGAAAGACAAATTCAATTCAGGAAAAGAAGAAATAGAAAAAGAAGCATCTGTAGTAGAAGTAAGAAAAAGAAGAAAAAATTAGAAATAATAATAAAAAATATTACAAGAAACTGATAAAAAAAGAACCATCAAAAGAAGATGAAGAAGAAAAAGAAGGAGAAACGAATCAATAAAGGAAGAAAAATAACAAAAGTCAGAAGTAACAGAAAAAGAAACATAAAAGAAATATAAGTAGTTGAATTAGATGAAAAAGAGAAATAGAAGAGAAAGAAGAAACAGAAAAAACACGAAAGAAAGGAAGAAGAAAAAACAATAAACAAACTACAGGAAAAATGTAAAAAGATAAATTAGAAGCAGAATAAAAAAAACCGAAAGAAAAAATAAGACAAGAAAAATAATCAGAATAAAGAAGAATTAGAATAAGAAATAGATGTAGAACGAAAGGAAGAAACGGAAGATAAAAAGCAAAATAAGAAGATAAAACATCATTAAAACTAGAAGCAAAAGCAGACTAAGTGAGAGAAGAAGAAATAAATGTAGAAAAATAAAAAAACAGGTAGAATAAAAATCAGCAACAAAGTAGAGAAGGATCAAAAGAAGATAGGCATATAAAGAAGAAAAAAAAATAAAGCAGAAGAGAAGGAAGACAAATTAAATATAGCAAAAGAAGAAATAGAGAAATAAGCATCTGCAGTATAAAAGTAAGAAAAAGAAGAAAAAACTAGAAACCGATGAAAAAAGAAAGCATTAAAGAAGATGATGAAGAAGAAGAAGAAGAAGAAGAAGAAACGAAGCGATAAAAAAAGAAAAATAACAAAAGTCAGAAGTAACAGAAAAAGAAACAAAAAAGAAGTATAAGTAATAGAATTAGAAGAAAAAGAGAAAAAGAAGAAACAGAAAAACTAGGAAGAATTTAAGAAGAAAAAGCAATAAAAAAACTACAGAAAGATATTGTAACAGATAAATTAGAACCAGAATAAAAAACCTCAAGAAAAAATGTGGAATACAAAAAGCAAAAGAAAAACTAAGAAAAGAACATGCAAAAAGCAGAAGTAGAAAAATAATCAGAAGAAAGTAGAATTAGAATAAGAAATAGAAGTAGAATGAAAGGAAGGAACAGAAGATAAAAAGCAAAAAAAAGAAAAAAAACATCATTAAAAATAGAAGTAAAAGCAGATTAAGTGAAAGAAGAAGAAACAAAAGTAGAAAAATCAGAAGAAAAGGTAGAAGAAAAAGCAGGAAAAAAGTAGAGAAGAAAAAATAAGAAAGGAAATAGAAGAAGAAAAATTAAAAGAAAATGTAAAAGAAGAAAAAACAGTAAAAAAAGAAGAGAAGAAAAAACAAATAAAGAATTACGAGAAGACGAATAAAAAAAAGTATAGAGGAAAAAGAAAAAGATAGTAGTAGAAGTAAATAAAACATAAAAAAAGGGGAGAAGAAGTTGAAAAACTGAAAATAGAAGTAGAAACTAAAAAAAGAACAGAGAACAAATGAAAAAAGAAGGATCAAAAGAAGAAGATAGGTATATAAAGAAGAAGAAAAAACAAAGCAGAAGAGAAGGAAGACAAATCAAATATATCAAAAGAAGAAATAGAAACAGAAGCATCAATAGTAGAAGTAGTAGAAGTAGGAAAAATAAAAAAAACTAGAAACCGATGGAAAAAGAAAGCTTTAAAAAAAGATGAAGAAAAAGAAGAATAAGAAGGAGAGGAGAAGAAACGAAGCATTAAAGGAAGAGAAATAACAAAAGTCAAAATTAACAGAAATAGAAACAAAAAAGAAGTATAAGTAATAGAATTAGAAGAAAAAGAAAAAAAAACAGAAAAACGAGGAAGCAAAAGAAAAACTAAAAGAAGAAAATGTAGAAAGCAACAACAGAAAAATAATTAGAATAAAGTAGAATTAAAATAAGAAATAGAAGTATGGAAAATGAAAGGAAGAAATGGAAGATAAAAAGCAAGAAAAGCAAATAAAAACAGCATTAAAAATAGGAGTAAAAGCAGATTAAGTGAAAGAAGAAGAAATAAAAGTAGAAAAATAAAAAGGAAAGATAAGAGAAAAGGAAGCAACAAAGTAGAGAAGAAAAAATAAAAGAAGAGAAGAAACAACCAATGAAGAAGTAGAAGAAGAAAAATCAACAGAAGCAGAGGAAATAGAAAAATATATAAAAAGAAGTAAAGAAGAAATAAAATAAGAAAAATAGTTAAAATAAGAAAAAGAATCGTAATATAAAAATCAGATGAAAAGTAAAAAGAGAAAGTAGAATGTAAACTGAAGAAAGAGAAGAAAAACATAAAAGAAGAAGAAAAGGAAGAAAAATCAGTAACGGAAGATAAAATAGAAAAATGAATATTAGAAGGAAATATAAAGAGAAAGAAGAAAGACCTAAAAAATAGAATGTAAAATAGAAAAAGAAAAGTGAGAAATAGAAAAAGAAGACAAGAAGAAGACTGAAGAAGACCGAAAAAGAAGCAGAAGCGAAACCCAAAAACAGAAGGTGAGGAAAAAAGCTTCAATAAGAAAAGAAAAATTGCAGAGAAAGAAGTTAAATAAATAGAAGTAAAATAAAAAGAAAAGGTATAGAAGAAAATTTCACAAAAGAAGAAAACCATTAAAAGCATTAAAGAAAGAAATCGAAGAGAAAACAGAAAAATAATTAGAAGTATAAGCAAATAAAAAGCGAATAAAAATATAAAAAAAGATAAAACAAAACCACATGCAGTTGTAGAGAAAAAGTGTAAGGAAAAAATGCAAACGTACAAATGAAAGTAAAAAAATTAGAAGCAGGAAAAGAAAAAGATGAAAAAATTTAGAGAAAGAAGAAAAATTTATGAAAGAAGAAGAGAATTATCAGAAGCAGAAGAGAATAAAGCAAAAAGAAGAAAAGCAAAAAAAAAGAAAAAACCGCAGTTTCAGCAGAAGATATAGTATCGGAGGAATAAATGACAAAAAGTAAGCAATTAGAAGATAAAAAGCAGAATAAGTAAAAGAAAAATTAAAAAAGAAGTATCAAAGAAGAAAAAGAAATGAAAACGAAGAAAAAAAGAAGAGAGAAAATATGATGATGTTGAAGAAGAAATAAAGAAAAAAGTATCAGCACAGGACGAATTAAAAAAGATGCAGAGGTGGAAGAAAAAGGAACAGAAAAAGTAATAGGAGAAGAAGAAAAAGAAGAATAAGAATAAGAGGAATAAGCAAAATCAGAAAGAAAAAAGTGAGAGGAGATAAAAAAAGAAGAAAATTATAAGAAGAGGAAGAAGAAGTAGAATATAGGGAAAAGCAGAAAGAGAAGATGTTCTGTAAAAGCAAAAGCGAATAAAAGAAGAAAAGAGAAAGAAGTAAGAACAAGAAAGCAGAGAAAAAATTAGAAGAAAATGAAGAAAAAGAGGATAGAACAAAAAAAAGCAAGAAAAAAAGCAGAAACAAAAATGAAACAAAAGAAAAAGAAAGACCAAAGAAAAAGCAAGAAAATGAAAAAAGAAGAAAAAACAGGAAAAAATAAATGAAAATTAAACAGAAGAAGAAGAACAAGAACAAGAGAAAAAGCAAAAAAAAGAAGCAGAGGAAGAAATAAAAAAATGAAAAATGAAGAAAAAACATAAGAATAAGAAGATGAAGAAAAACACTGAAGAAGAGTCATAAAGAGATGAAAAAATAGTAGAAAAAAGCAGAGGCAGGTAAAGAATAAGAAAAAAAGAAACAGAAGAAGAGTAAGAAAAAAACTACTGAATTATTAATTTATATTATAATATATTTAAGTAGTATAACGAAAAGTAAAAAGAGAGGAATTTCTTAAAAAGCAGAAGGAAATAAAAGAAGAAAAGAGAAAGAAGTAAAAACAAGAAAGCAGAGAAAGGATTAAAAAAAAAGGTATAATTTAAAAATATTTTTTAGTCATACCTCTGATTCGATTTCATTTGTTTTTTATTTTTGTCTGGTGATGATTTTAAGTTAGATGGACCTCTAACTCACTACCAAGTTTTACTTGAATCATGAAAGCCGTTTTTTAATTTATGTCCGCATAAAATGTCCACGACAGGTGGACAGACAGACAGAATTTTTGTATTTTGAATTTTTTTAAATAAAAAAAATATCTTTTCTAATTGAAATAGAGAAAATTCATTATTTTACTATTAAATTAGTACTTTTTTCTTAATTCAGATTTATAGTGTTCAGCCTTATATGATGTTTATATATCAGGAATTGATATTAAATTTCTTGTATTTTTATACAACTATTCATTATTTAATATTTTCTATTTTTTTTAAACTAAACTTGAACCAGGATTGACTAATATTGATCCGTTTTAACTATTACTCAATTTAAATTCAGGAGTTTCACTTTTTACACCATTGACTAGCTACTAAATTTCATGTCAAAAATATTCTTCAAAATTTTTGAATTCCACTTTTTTAGAATTAATTACAAGTTTTGAAAATGCCCAGCATCGAAAGAGTTATGTAGTTATAAATCTCGATTAATAATTCTGAGTGAATCGGATGCCATAAAGATACGCTGTGTTGAACACAAGGTGAAAACAGGTGCAAGTCCTGCCCTCAATCATTTCTTGGAAGAAGGTGTATATCAGAGCCGGAATCTGCTTTAATTCCCCTAATTAAGCTATTAACGGCCGATCCAGAATCTTCCTTGAAATCCGCATTTTCTTGTTGCAAAATTGAAATTAAAAAGCACTTAGTGTTCTCGTATATTTATGAAGGCCAGAAAGGCACCTTCAGAAAGCAAATAAAAATCAACCTTTTTAGAATAATTTGTCTGGGCCATTAGCGTCATTATTATTTAAACAACATTTTCCTACCTTCCATAATCTTAATCTATTTTGTTAAAAATGATAAAAAAATAATGCATAATCCATTATAGATAAAATCAGAATTTAGTCTGTACATTGATTTTTGTGTTTCGAGTGGTAAAGATTGCAAAAATGCAAAAGACAAAAATTCTGTCTGTCTGTCCGTCCGTCTGTCGTGAATATTTTGTATGAATATAAATAATAAATGACTCGGATGATTTGAGTGAAACTTGACAGTTAGTTAGAGATATATCTAAATTAACATGATCACCTTATAGAATTAAAAAAAATTAAATCAAATCCGAGATAATGGCTGAAACGTAGCTAAAAGGTTTGTTGTGGCAACTAACTTTTAGGCAACACAGCTGTCGCTATTTTAGTAAACAAACTTTCATGTAGTAAAAAACACTTAAAAACTTCTATGCATGTGTAGAAAAAAAATTCTGTCTGTCTGTCTGTCCGTCTGTTGTCAATACTTTGTACGCGTTTTAATAAAGAACGACTCGACAGATTCGAGTGAAACTTGTCAGGAAATTAAAAGTCCGCCTAACTTAAAATCATCACCTTAAAGAATTAAAAAAAATCAAATTAAATCCGAGATATAGCTAAAAACTTTTTTTTAATGAAAAATTTTGCGTAATCTATATCAATAAAATCACAATTTTGTCCGCACATTGCTTAGAACTTGCTATTTCATGTAAAATTCATGTCATGCTATTTTTGAGTGCTGAGGATTACAAAAATTCAAAAAAACAAAAATTCTGTCTGTCTGTCTGTCCATCTGTCGTGAATATTTTGTACCGACATAAATTAAAAACTACTCATCCAATTTGAGTGAAACTTGGTTATCAGTTAGAGGTCTACCTAACTTAGAATTATCATTAGACAGAAATAAAAAAAAATTAAATCAAATCCGAGATATGGCTTAAACATGTATTTTTTTTTTTTTTTAATAAAACATGAAATATGATATCACATTTTCCTAAATTTTTTTCTCACGTCTAATCCAATATTATTAAGCGGTTAAGAAAGAATAAAGCAAGAAACAAAAGAAGCAAAAAATGTCGTTAGGGCAACAAAGTAATTTTGTTGGCGTAAAATGTTGTTCGGTGTAAATTTGGCTCGTAATCCTTCGTCGGAAAAACTGTATTAGAGCGGCCTGTGCTCAAAGGCCTGGCGAAAATCGGTTGTCCACGCTTTGTTAGCATTGTGTTTCCAATTTGGTCGGCTTCTCTCTTTATTTTATTTTTTATTTTTTTTCATCTTTTCGAACACAGGGTCGTACCTAATTCGGTAAATTCGTTCCTTTGGTGTTACGGAGCTCGGCTGTGTTAGCGTCGACTATCCAGCCAAACGGAAGTTTCAAAAAGCTCCTTGTTAAATATACATATACACAGGGATTATAGGGTTAACGCGCGTGATCGACCAGGTGCTGGTAAACGTAGCCTTCGTGATTGATTGCCATCAAAATCGAGCAAAAGTACTTTCAAATGCAACTGACAATTCATTATTAAAACTTTGATCTTGCATTCCCGGTCTATTGTTGCAATTTTACCTGAATTATAAAAACGAATGTTTCATTCGCAATCAAACTCAAATTGCAAAAAAGCATCTTCAATCAGAGATCCAAGTTTACTTGTTGATCGGCTCCTAGTCACGGAAATTTTATTTTTAGACAATTGACCCGTTTCGTAATCAGTCAATGAGTTATTCATTTCACTCGGGGGACAAAACGAGTTTAAGATATAACAAATAGAATTAAAGGCGATTTTTATCAATAATAATGAATATGCTCCTTTTTCAAATTGTTAGAAATAAAATCAGAGTTTTGGTGGACATTGTTCCGAACCTCAAATTTTTAAAATAAATATTCGCTTAGAGCATCGAGGAATCAAAAAATGACGATACGAAATTTCATGTCTGTCTGTCTTTGTCTGTAACAAAACTTTGTATGCCTATAACATTTGAACGACTAAACCGATTTCAACGAAATTTGGTGGTATAATAGGTATTGACCCAAGTTAGGTTTATAAACTTAGAAAGTTTAAAAATTTTAATTAGAGCGGAAGGTATGACAATTTTTCAAAAAAAATTGAAAACACACATTTTTTAGATTACTAACTTTTTGTTAGAGTATTTCTAATTTTTTTGCATTAATTTTGTATGTTCCTTACAACATATTTGGCTATAAATTTTAAAAAATAAATTATTAAAATTAATTTTAGATAAAACAATGGGGAATATCAAATTTTGAATCTGATTATTTTAGGTAAAAATTCTTTATAAATAAACTTTGTCAGTATATTGTTTCAAACTTCAATTTTTTAACATAAATATTCGCTTTGAGCATCAAGGAGTAAAAAAATGACGATACTAAATTTCATGTCTGTCTGTCTGTCCGTCCGTCTGTCACAAAACTTTGTACGCCAATAACATTTAAACGACTTAACCGATTTCAACGAAATTTGGTGGTATATTAGGTATTGACCCAAGTTAAGTTTATAAACTTTGAAAGTTCAAAAATTTTAATTCGAGCGGAAGGTATGACAATTTTTCAAAAAAAATTGAAAAACCCAGTTTTTAGATAACTGACTTTTTGTTAGATTATTTCTAGTCTTTTTACATCTTTCTTTTTATGTATCTCACAAAATATTCTATAAAATTTAAAAAATAAATGATTAAAATTAATTATATATTTGGCTATAAATTTTAAAAAATAAATTATCAAAATTATTTTTAGATGAAACAATGGAAAATAACAATTTTTAATCTGAATTTTTTTGCGTAAAAATTCTTTATAAATAAAATCAAAATTTTGTCTGTAGATTGTTTCGAATCTCAAATTTTTAACATTAATTTTGTTTAGAGCATCTAGGAATCCAAAAACTGACCTTTAAAAATTCCATGGCAGTCTGTCTGTCCGTCCGTCTGTCACAAAATTTTGTACGCCAATAACATTTAAACCACTTAAACGATTTTAACGAAATTTTGTGGCCTATTAAGGATTGACCGAAATTAGGTTTATCAACTTAGAAAGTTTAGAAATTTTAATTAGAGCGGAAGATATGACAATTTATCAAAAAAATTGAAAATCCAAATTTTTTAAATTACTGTCTGTTAGATTATTATTTTTAATCTTCTTGCATCAATCTTTTTATTTTCCTTACAAAATATTTGTCCATACACTTAAAAAAATATATTATCAAAATTAATTTTAGATAAAACAATGGGGAATATCAAATTTTGAATCTGATTATTTTAGGTAAAAATTCTTTATAAATAAACTTTGTCAGTACATTGTTTCAAACTTCAATTTTTTAACATAAATATTCGGTTTGAGCATCAAGGAGTAAAAAAATGACGATACTAAATTTCATGTCTGCCTGTCTGTCCGTCCGTCTGTCATAAAACTTTGTACGCCAATAACATTTAAACGACTTAACCAATTTCAACGAAATTTGGTGGTATATTAGGTATTGACCCAAGTTAGGTTTATAAACTTAGTAAGTTTAAAAATTTTAATTAGAGCGTAAGGTATGACAATTTTTTAAAAAAATTGAAAAACACATTTTTTAGATTACTAACTTTTTGTTAGATTATTTCTAGTCTTTTTACATTAATTTTGTATGTTCCTTACAACATATTTGGCTATAAATTTTAAAAAATAAATTATCAAAATTAATTTTAGATAAAACAATGGGGAATATCAAATTTTGAATCTGATTATTCTAGGTAAAAATTCTTTATAAATAAACTTAAAGCTTTGTCAGTACATTGTTTCAAACTTCAATTTTTTAACATAAATATTCGCTTTGAGCATCAAGAAGTAAAAAAATGACGATACTAAATTTTATGTCTGTCTGTCTGTCCGTCCGTCTGTCACAAAACTTTGTACGCCAATAACATTTAAACGACTTAACCGATTTTAACGAAATTTTGTGGTATATTAAGTATTGACCCAAGTTAGGTTTATAAACCTAGAAAGTTCAAAAATTTTAATTAGAGCGGAAGATATGACAATTTTACAAAAAAATTGAAAAACCCACAGTTTTTAGATAACTGACTTTCTGTTAGATTATTTCTAGTCTTTTGCATCATTCTTCTTATGTACCTTACAAAATATTCTATAAAATTTAAAAAATAAATTATCAAAAGTAACTATATATTTGGCTATAAATTTTAAAAAATAAATTATCAAAATTAATTTTAGATGAAACAATGGAAAATAACAATTTTTAATTTGAATTTTTTTGCGTAAAAATTCCTTATAAATAAAATTAAAGTTTTGTATGTTGATTGTTTCGAATCTTAAAAATTTAACATGATTTTTCGTTTAGAGCATCTAGGAATCCAAAAACTGACCTTTAAAAATTTCATATACGTCTGTCTGTCTGTCCGTCCGTCTGTTACAAAAATTTGTACGCCAATAACATTTAAACAACTTAATTGATTTTAACGAAATTTTGTGGAATATAAAGTATTGACCCAATTTAGGTTTATAAACCTAGAAAGTTTAAAAATTTTAATTCGAGCGGAAGATATGACAATTTTTCAAAAAAATTGAAAATCCAAATTTTTTAAATTACTGTCTGTTAGATTATTATTTTTAATCTTCTTGCATCAATCGTTTTATTTTCCTTACAAAATATTTGGCAATACACTTAAAAAAATATATTATCAAAATTAATTTTAGATGAAATAAAAAAAAAATAACAATTTTCAATCTGAAAATTTTTGCGTAAAAATTTCTCATATATAAAATCAAACGTAGATCGTTTCGAACCTCAAATTTTTAACATGAATTTTCGTTTTGAACATCTAGGAATCCAAGAACCGACCTTAAAAATTTTATGTCTGTCTGTCTGTCCGTCCGTCTGTCACAAAACTTTGTACGCCAATAACATTTAAACGACTTAACCGAATTTAACGAAATTTTGTGGAATATAAAGTATTGACCCAAGTTAGGTTTATAAACCTAGAAAGTTTAAAAATTTTAATTCGAGCGGAAGATATGACAATTTTTTAAAAAAATTGAAAAACCCACAGTTTTTAGATTACTGACTTTTTGTTCGATTATTTCTAGTCTTTTTGCATTAATTTTTTTATGTTTCTTACAACATATTTGTCTATAAATTTTGAAAAATAAATTAACAAAATTAACTATATATATGTAGATATTATTATTCTATATGTCAATATAGAAGATAACAATTTTTGAATCTGAAAATTTTTTCGTAAAAACTTCTCATATATAAAATCAAAGTTTTGTCTGTAAATTGTTTCCAATCACAAATTTTTAACATGAATTTTCATTTTGAGCATCTAGGAATCCAAAAACTGGCCTTTAAAAATTCCATGTCTGTCTGTCCGTCCGTCTGTCACAAAACTTTGTACGCCAATAACATTTAAACGACTTAACCGATTTTAACGAAATTTTGTGGTGTATTAAGTATTGACCCAAGTTAGGTTTATAAACTTAGAAAGTTTAACAATGTTAATTATAGCGGAAGATATGACAATTTTTCAAAAAACTTTAAAACCCCAAATTTTGTAAATTACTGACTTTTTGTCAGATTACGCCTAATCTTCTTGCATTAATCTGTTTATGTTCTTTACAACATATTTAACTATAAAATTCAAAAAATAAATTACCAAAATTAATTTTAGATGAAACAATAGAAAATATAATTTTTTAATTTTTTGGGGGGGGGGGGGTAAAAAAATGAAAAATCAGTAAATTTAATAAAATTATATATAAATCTGAATAATTAACAAAAAGAAAAGTTGAAAATTGGTTAAAAACTTTACAAAGCAATTTTCACAAGGTTCAATTTAAAAGTTTGAAAGTTGAAAATCGCACGTTAAGTGCACCTGGAAAGTGTGAATGTAATCAGAAATTGGACGTGCAGAAACAGAATCAGTAAGTGACGCCAAAAAGTCTCGCTGGCGTGGCGGTCACGCAAATATTCTTTTGCTAACGAGACTTGGTCGTGGAGTTAGAAACGAATGCCAATCTTTGCCCTCTACATTTACTGAAAAACTCCGCATTTTCAAGCAGTTCGTTTATCTAAGTGAAACTTAATTTAGCAGAGAATTAGGTAATTTCTTGAAAAAGAAATCTTTGTAAAATAGCCAAGATTCTGTATTTGAATTCGTCATTTCAATGACAGTAAAGAAGTTGCCAAATTTTTTTTCATCTCCCCCGTGGCAACGAAATGCAGATGGTATTCTCTGGTTTATTTTTAAGCATGAATAACATGCCAAAGATTGTAATAGGTCCGGCTATATTGCATTCAGGTGAATGAAATTTAAAATTTAAAATATAGATTTAGTTAATGTATTATTCGTTTGCCTTAATTAGTTTGAAGATAATAATAATAATTATAATAATAATAAAATCTTTCATGTCCGAGTACTTTTTAAACCTGAATTAGTTAAAAATATATAATTAATAGTAAAATCCTGGACGAGTTTTTTTTAAGCAATATTAGTAAAAAATAACTAATTATTAGTAAAAAAATAACCAAAGATAGTTGAAATTTGACTAATTGAATTAGTAAACAGAATTTTACTAAAATATTAGTTGTTTTGACATAATTCAGGGACTTCTTAATTTTTCTAAGGTTGAAAATAAATTATATTAAGGTCCACTTTTTAATAATTAAAACAATAACTCAATACCTATACTTTTAAGCTGGAGAAAATAATTAAAACCTAGAATAAACATAATTTTATTTGAATAAAAAATAAAATAAAAAATACAGGGTATAAATAACAATTGATAAAAAAAAAGTTTAAGAAAAAAATTTAATTGCGATATGTCGAAAATAATTTTAAATTAAAAAAAATAGTTGTACAATGACGCGAATATTTTAAAACCGATAAATTAGTTGGAAATATTGTAAAAAGCTAAAATATAATTGACATTAAAAGAAAATAATTAAAAATAAAAAGAGGAACATATTTTCAAAAAATAAATACGACAATTTAATTACAATAATTGAAAATTGATTAACATTATAAAAAATTGAAGAAAGAAATTGAAAATTAAAGAATATATTTGGAATAAGCAGAAAAAAATAACAGAATACCAGAGAAAAATAGAAAATCTTTGAGAAAGTTAAAAATGCATTTATATTACAAAAAAAAAAAATGAAAATTTAATAAAATAATTGAAAACAAATACTGAAAAATGAAAAAAATCATTGAAAATACAATTTTAAGAAAGTATATGAAAAATTATTAAAATAATTGAATACGGAAGACGATAATTGCAAATATTAAAATTGATAATTGAAATTTGCATTAATAATTAGCCATTGGAAAATTCATTGAAAGAGGAAAAACAAAGTTGAAAAATATTATTAATAATAATAGAGTATTGATTAATTTAACTAAAAAAATTTGAATAATATAATTGTTAGTTAAAGAAAATAAATAAAAAATTACGAAGAAACAAAAAATAAAGACAATAATTTGAGAAATAAATTTAAAATTGAAGAATAGTGAAAAAGATAATTGAAATTTACATTAACAATCAGAAGTTAATTTAAAAATGACGAACGTTAAAAATTCTTAAAAATAATTAAGTATTAATAAAATTAATTGAAAAAATTTAGTATAATTTTAAATATAATTGCAATTTAGCAAGTATTAAAGATTTATTAACATAATTGAAAAATGTAAATACAAATGGAAAAATTGAGTTGGAAAATTTAGTAAAATTATTCATAAATCAACAAAAAAATTAAAAAATTTGATCGCTGCGATTTTGAAAAATGTTACTTTTTACTGTCAAGTCTAATTTTATTATGTATTTTTGTTTTAAGTACGTTAATTGTTGCCGTTATTTTTATTCAATGAAAAAAAAAATGTAATCCTTTATTTTTTGTACAAAATCCGAAAAAAATAATTCCGGGTTAAATTTTTTTTTTTTTAATAAAAATGAAGTGCTTTATTAAGTCTCCGATATTTTGAAAATTGAAAAGATTTCTATCGACAGGGATTAATTCTTAAAATATTCAAAATTAAGAATATGATTTGTCACATGCGTATTATTTTATCGAATATTAAAAAACATAAATAAACAAATTAAATAAACCAAAAGGAACCATAATTTGTCAATTTATGTAAAATATTCTGCAGTCAACAAGGTATAATATTTAATAATAATAATAATAATTCAGTCATTTTTAAGTTAAAATTTTGTTTTTTAGCTTTGTTTTTATTCCTCGGGATTTTTATTTCTTAAAAGCTAAAAAATTCTGAAAAGAATGATAATTTGAATGTAATAAATTTTAAATAGATTGAAATTCTGATCAATAGACTTGATTATTAGTAAAATTAAATAAAATAATATTTATATGAAAAAAATTGTACTCCTTTCCCCCTTAAATAATCAAATTAAATCAGAAAACCAATAAAAAAATTAATAAGTTTTTCAAAATGTTATAAAAGCAAAATTATATAAAATAATCTGAAATACTTTGGGTAAAAAGAAGAAAATCTACAACACAAAAAAAAAATACAAAAAAAATATATTATTATATATTATATATTATATATATTATATATTATATATTATTATATATATTATTATTTTTTTGTTAAATAATATTTTGTTTAAAAGTTATTAAACAAATAAAATTTGTTCTTTACGGTTTTTTTTAAACAGAATATTAATTTTAAAAATTTAACAAATAAAAGGGTAGAGAATGTTTTAATGAGAAAAATGATCTATTATTGGTCAGAATTAGATGAAAATTGCAGTTGTTTATTAAATTTAAAGAAAAAATATAAAATGCTAAATAATTATTATTTGAGAACAAATTTTAGCGCAACACAATTTTTTCTGAAAAATGAACTGGATCTTTCAAAATTTGGTGAAATTAATTTGAAATTTTTATTTGGGGTGAAAAACAATTTTCTATTTTGAGGTTATGTAAATGGAGAGAATCTCCTTAAGTCAAAATGAATCACAAAATAATTAATATTTGAATTTTAACTGTTAAATTTTGAAATAATTGTAATTTAAAACATTGAATAAATTAAAGTTTTGAATCAAAAGTTTTTTAAATACCGGTTCTTTTTTTTGCAATATGAAATAAAAATAAATAATATTGAAAAATTCCTGATAATATGACCCAATTTTGTTTAAATTTTTCCTTAAGAAGGTTTATCCCAAAAATCGTGTTTCTACAGATTCTTTTAAAATTTTAATGACATATCAAATACATTATTTCATATGTATGGTTACATTTTTATTGAAATTTACCGTTCTGTTTTCAAGATATAAATTTATAAAGTTGGAACTTTTACATGGAAACAGTAAAAGAACGCGCAAAATTACTATATTTTAATTAATTAAAAAAAACGGCTCTACAAATTTAAAAAAAAATCATATATTTTAAACTATAATATAATAAAACTTTTACAATACTATTAAATTAATTTACCGTACTGTTATTAAGAAAATGTTATTCAAGGTTAGTAATTCTTCTATTTTTGTAAAAAAATTTATGAAATTATTATTATTTACTTATTTTTATTAATTATTTATTTTTATGAAAGAAAAATTTTAATACCGTGAAATTCTCAACGGAAAAAAATGTTTTTCACAAATGAATTTTATTGAAAAAAAAAATTTTTTCCGTTGAAAACTTCTTCTTCCTCATTATTTAAAAAAAGTAAAGTATTACTAACCTTGAATAAAATTTTCTTAACAAAGGTACGGTAAATTAATTAAATATTGTTGTAGAAGTTGTATTATATAACAGTTCAAAATATACTAGCAAAATAAATGAGTTTTTCATACATTTTAAAAATGATAAAATACAATAATAAATATAAAAAATCGGTAAATTCTATTTATCTAATAAGAAGAAATAAATATTTTAAATATAATATTTAAAAACCAATTAATATAAATAAAATAAATATTTATTTAGGACAAAACTTATAATATTTTAGAATTAAAAAGAAATGCAAAAAATAATTGAAATTAAACAAAATAATTGCAAATTTTGCAAATTAATTGAAAAAAATAATGAAATCAATTAAAAATTGGGGAAAGTAATTTAAACAATCATAAAAATGTTTTAATTATAAAGAAAATAATTAAAATTTGAGAAAAATACTTGAGAATCTTAAAATTAAATTAAAACAAAATTGAATAATGAAAAATTAGAGAAAATAATTGAAAATTAAAAAAAAACATGGTTAAAAATTGAGATAAATAAATTAAAATTAAAAAACAATAATTAAAATTTGAGAAAATAATTAAACAAATTACATAAAACATTTTAAATAAAGGAAAGTTAAACAAAATTTGAGAAAAATACTTAAAATTTTCAAAAGTTCATTGAAATAAAAGAAAATAATTAAAAATTAGGGAAAATAAATGAAAAAAGATAAAAATAATTTAAAAATGAACAGAACAAGTTTTAATTAAAGAGAAATAAATAAAAACTTTTTGGCAATTATGAAAAAGAACAAAAGTAATTGAAAACTGAAGAAAATAATGTAAAAAATAATATAAATAATGAAAGAATTGGAAAGTCAGATAAATAGTTAATCATTCTTGAAATTATGAAACAAATGTAGAGAATTAAAAATTGAAGAAAATAAATTTTGGGAAATAATTGAAAAATGTTTTTAAATTTTAAAACTTGACGAAAATAATTAAAATATGATACAAACAATGATAAGTTGTAAAAAATAAATGACATTTAAGTGGGATAATTGAAAAAACTACTGAATTTTTTTTAATATAGAAAACATAATTGAAATTTGAAAAAAATACATGAAGATCTTAGAAATCAATTAAAAAAAAGAAAATAACTAAAAATTGGAGAAAAGAATTGAAGAAATAAGCTAAGAGTAATTGAAATTTTCGATAATTAATAAACAAATTGTGAAATTATGAAAACAAATAAAAATAATTAAAAATTGAAGAAAATAATAGAAATTTGAGAAAAATAATTAAAAAAAATTTACAAATTAATTTTATAAAATGAGAAAAACTAAATATTGGAGAAAAGTCTGAAAGAAATCTAAAAGTAATTGAAATTTACGATAATTAATTTAAAAAAACAATTTGAAATTCTGATAACAAATGAAAATAATTAGAAATTGAAGAAAATATTTGAATTTTCAGAAAAATACTTAAAAATCTTAGAAAATAATTTTAGAAGAAGAGAATAATAATTAACAATCGAGAAAAATAATTGAAAAATGATAAATTAATTTAAAATTGAAAAAAATAATTGAAATATGCTGAAAATAATTTAAGATTGAGAAAGAAAATTGAATTATGATGAAAATAATTTAAATATGAAAAATTGAAAACATTCAATAAAATTTCAGAGAAATAACTGAAAAAATCATATAGTATATGTTTAGAAAAAAAAAAATAATTACAAAATTACTTAAAAAATTTTAATTAAAGAGAATATTTAAAAAAATTGCAGAAATAATTAAAATTGATGAGAATAATTGCAATATCGGATAAATAATTAAAATTTTTTAAATTAATGACAAAATAATTAATATAATTATAAATTGATGAAAATCAAGAAAAATTGCAGAATTTATTTTTAAGCAAAAGAAAATAATTAAGAAATCGTTATATAATGGAAAATTAATGACAATAATCTAAATTTGAGATAATAACTGAAAATTTAGGAAATTAATTGCATGTGTATATATTTTAAACTTCTTCAAAAACCATAATAAATTTTTACAGCATTTTTCGAAACTTTTTTTTTACACAAATGACAATTAAAAACCAGCACAATAAAATAAAATAACAGGGACTAACTTCACTCTGGATTTTAAAACGTGGACAAAAAAGGATGAATAAATATTAATACTAATTAACCTCACTTCAGACTTTAAAACGTGGAAAGAAAAAGATGAATAAATATAAATACATACTAACCAACTTCAGGAATTTACGGAGATTATCATTATTTAATTAGTTTTTTCAAAAAATTTGTAGAACCGTGTTTTTTTAATTAATTAAAATATAGTCATTTTGCGCGTTTTGTTACTGTTTCCATGTAAAAGTCCCAATTTTATAAATTAATATCTTAATAACAGAACGGTAAAATTCAATAAAATTGTAACAGTACATGTAAAGTAATGCATTTAAAATGTCATTAAAATTTTATAAGAATCTGTAGAAATTGGTTTTTTGGATAAACCTCCTTAAAGATAATTTTTTAAAAGAATTAAAAAAAATCAAGTTTAAGGCAAAATTTTAACTAAATTGGGTCAGAGAGACCTTTTCAATGATATTGTGAGTATACTGAGAAAAATGGATGTTTAGAATTAGATGTTTAAAACAAGATAGTAACGCTAAACCTCTAAATATTAAAGGTTAACATCTAAGATATTAAATTTTAACATTTAGATATTAAAGTTTAATATGTAGATGTTAACCCTGAACATCTAGATAGATGTTAAATGATATGTTAATGTTAAATGATGTTAAATGATAAATATGTTAAGCGTTAACATCCAGATATTAAGGGTAAACATCCATTTTTCTCAGTGTAATTCTACAAAGTTTGGTGGCAAAATATTTATTATTTTAAGAGGAAATTCACGGACAAATTTTGCCTTTACCAGTGACGTCATTCTCCATCACATGCCCTTAAAGCCAAAAATATTACTTTTGATCCAAATAACTAGAAAAAAAAAAGATACACAAATAACAATCTGTATTGACAGATTAAATCTCGTGTAATTGATAAAGGGACAAAAAAGATGAAAAGAAGTGCATTGCTCAAGATAACAAGGATGTTTCTACCTGAGGAAGGTCTAACAAATAATAGAAAGAGACCTTTGACACTTGCAAGCTCCTAATTGGTAGCAACCAGAGCGGTTTGGCCCTTAACATCTCTACTCTCCAAATTCTCGTTTTCCTTTGTACGCGACACGACCAAAGAAGACTCGAGTTACCAACTTTTCAAGTCCTTTGATTATTTTTCCCCTCTTTTTCGCATTCTTTTCATTATTTCTATTCACAATGCTCACGTCACAGTAAACTGTCGAGTATCATTTTAATCTGCAACTTTATTTTGATTCGCAGCGTGTCATTTATCCGAGTTTTATGGCCGTTTGCTTTCTTTTTTATTTTACACCTCTCTCTCCCATTCTCAGTTAACATAATTAAAATTAAATTAAAATATTTCTATTTAATTAAAACATTTCTCAGACACTGCAACCTCTCAATCAAACGAAATTCTTTTGATAATTGCACAAAATGCATTTAGATTAAATTTTTTGTTAATTAAATTTAGAGTATTTAATTATTGAACAGAATTATTGTGTTTTATTAAATTATTATTAAATCGCTCGAATTATTAATTTTCGAAGAATTCTCAAGAAGGATTTTCCGCTCAAGTGAGAAATATATATATATTCTCCTTTAATCAATGGAATTTTAATTAGACACCTGGGCTTTATTTTAGAATAAATCCGGATTATATAATCGCATTTGATTTAGACCTTCTCGCAGAATTATTCATGTATTTTTGAAGCTCCGTGAATCTATAAATTTTCATTGGACTGCAGAAAATAAATCCTGTACACGTTTCAGATAATTCTGATTATTTGGAAGCTAAGAGGATTTCCAACAACGTCAAAATTGATCAAATATTCAGTGTAAATTCAAAATTTGCACAGATGGGAAAGTGTTTGTTTAGTAATTAGTAAAGCCGGTTTTCGACCATTTGGCACAGTTTATAAAAACTAATTTCTAAATAACCTATTCACATTAATTGCAATTATACAACACATCAAAATAAATGTGACAGTTTTTAATGAAAAAAAAAAAATGGCCTGATACTAGTTTTCAATTTAAAATGTAATGTGACAATTTTTAATAAAGGAACCAGTATATAAGAAATCATCAAAGTATGTACTTTATCTGAAAAGATTTCCAGCAGTCGGGTTTCTATGATACCGTGACACTTAATACGGAACTTTTCTTATGAACGAATCCTGTCAATTTCTCGTGAGACTTTCAAAAGGATCTTGGCTCTCAGTGCATTATAGCAAAAATGCATTGTGAACGTTTTATCCTCGCGAATCATGATTCGCTATTTTCCATCGTCCTGAAGCGTTGTCGCGATTCTCGAAAATCTTGCATGAAAGTTCCCCCGTTACCCGTATCTCAGAAATGGAAACTATCTGATTTAAATTTGAAATTGAGTCTGCTACCATCTCATCCCGTACACGTATTATCCAAAGGGTGTTCTATTATGTATTTTTTTGGACACGTATACTTCCAAAATCCAATCGAAGTTTTTTTTTCTTTTTTTAAATGTCTATTCAATATTTGAAAATTTATATTAAGATCAGTATCGAGTGATATTAAAAATCTGCAAGTGATAGTATTTTTATTAAACTAATCGGTTGTAATTTGGTCATTTGGCAAAGTAATATAATATTGATATAATGAAGAAAAATGAGAGAAAGAGGAATTAAAAGAAAGAGAAGAAATAGGGAAGAAAACAAATAGAAGCAAAAGAAGCGAATGTAATAGTTAATGCAGAATATGAAACAGAACAAAGAGAAGGAAGAAGAGGACAATAAAGTAAAAGAAGAAATAAATTGGAATTGGAAAATGAGTTAGAAAATAGACAAGAAGCGTAAACAGATAAGAGAATAGAAGAAAAATACTTAATAAAAATGCAGAGCAAAGAGAGAGAGAGAGAGAGGAAGGAGTTTAAAAAAATGGGTAAAAAAGAAGAAATGATTCATGAGGTTTAGGAAAAGAAGAACAAGGAGCCAAATAAAAATAAAAAATAAAAGAAATCGGTAGAAGAGGAAGATGTGCAACAAAAGTAAATATAGAAGAAAGAGTAGAAGAAACACTATATTTATAAATATGAATTTGTAAAATAATAAGCAGAGAAATAAACAGAAGAAAATGAGAGAAAAGCGTGTAAACACATAGAACAGGAGAAAAGAGGAAAAAAAAAGAAATAAATGCAAAATGATAAGAAAAAGTAGAAGTAGAAGTAGTAGAAAATAAAAAGAATAAAAATGATTAGAAGCAGAAGAAAAAACTGAAGAAGAAAGAAGAACATGTTGAAAATGAAAGAGAAGCATGCAAACACTTAAAATAGCAGAAAAGATGAAGAAAAAAGAAATTATTTAGCAAAGTGATAAAAAAAGTAAAAGAAAACAGAGCATAAACAGAAAAAAAAAATTATAAGAAGCAGAAAAAAAACGGAAAATTGTCAGCAGTTGGAAAAGAAGAACTTGAATAAAAATAATGAGTGAGAGAAAAAAATAGAAGAAACATTATTTTCAAAAGATGGACCAGACAAACAAGAGGCAAAAAAGTTTTGAATAATAATTAATTTAATTATAAATATTAAAATCTGAAGAAGAAGCTGAAATTGAAGAAAAGGCATAAACACATAAAACATCAGCAAAAAAAAAAAATAGAAGCAAAATTATAAGAAAAAATAGAAGAAAATAAAGCATAAAAAGAAAAAAAATTATAAATAGCAGAAGAAGAGACGGGAAATAGTTAGCAGTTGGAAAAGAAGAATTTGAATAAAAATAATAAGTGAAAGAAAAAATAAAAGAAACATTATTTTCAAAAGATGGACCAGACAAACAAGAAGCAAAAAAATTTTAAATAATTATTAATTTAATTATAAATATTAAAATCTGAAGAAGCTGAAATTGAAAAAAAGCATAAACACATAAAACAGCAGAAAAGATGATGAGAAAATAAATAAAAGCAAAATGATAAGAAAAAGAAGAAGAAAACAAAATATAAACAAAAATTATAAGAAGTAGAAAAAAACGGAATAATAGTCAGCATTTGATGACGAATATTAGAATCTGAAGAAGAAACTGAAATTGAAGGAAAAGTATAAACATACATAAAACATCAGAAAAGACAAAAAAGAAATAGAAGCAAAATTATAAGAAAAAAGAAAAGAAAACAAAGAATATAAAAAGAAAAAAGAAATTATAAATAGCAGAAGAAGAGACGGAAAATAGTTAGTAGTTGGAAAAAAGAAAAATTTGAATAAAAATAATAAGTGAAAGAAAAAATAGAAGAAACATTGTATATTCAACATATGAACCAGAAAAACAAGAAGCCAAGAAAAAAGTAGAAAAAAATGAAGAAAAAGAAGAAGAAGAAGAAGAAGAAAAACATTAGAATCGAAATGAGAATGCAAAAAATGAAGGTAAGTCGTAAGCAGGTGAAATATAGCAGAAGAAAAATGTAAGAAAACGGTATAAGAAAAATCAGAATGAAGCAGAAGAAAAAACAGAAATTGAAGAACATGACTTAATAGAAAGGAAAAAATGTAAGAAGTAAAAGAAGAAAAAAAATAGGAATCCGAAGCAGTGGGAAAAATTGTAATGAAGAATTAAAAGAAACAGAAGAAGAACATTGTATATTAAAATAAAACAGAAAAAAAGAAGAGAGAAAAAAACAGAAAAAAGCGGGGTAAAAGAGAAGAGAAAGATTTAGGAAAAAAAATAAAACAAAGAATGAAGAAGATGAAGAAATGGGAAGAGAAAATTAAAAGAAAGGAAAAAGAACAAATAACATAGAAAACAAAAAATGAGAATGCGAATTAAATGGAAAAAATAAAAAGAAATAAGTAAATGAAAAATAAGAAGAAGAAGAAGAAGAAGAAGAAGAAGAAGAAGACGAAGAAATAGAAAAACAAGCAGAAAAACAAAAAATAAAATAACAAGCAGTAATCGAAGAAATTGAAAAAATAGAAGCAAAAGCAAATGAAGAAAAAAAGGAAAGCAGATGAAACAAAAAAATACAAAGAATCCCAAGAAGAGGAAAAAATGTGAAAAAGAATAGAGAAGAAAAAAGAGGTAGAAAAATAAACAAAGCAATATCATGAAACAGAGAAAAATAAAAAATGAAAAATAAAATGGAAAGAAAAAGTTGAAGAAAACGAATCATGAAAAAAAGAAAATTGTAAGATCCAGGAAAAAATAGAAAAAAGCTTACTTCTTATTTTTTTCTTCTTCTGCATCTTATAATCTTCTTTTTTGCTTCTTCTTTTTTTTCTTTTCCATTTTGTTTCTGTTTACTCCTGATTTGACTTCTTCTGCTTCATCATCTTGATTTTTTTATTTTTCTTCTACCCTTTCCTCCTCTTGATATTCTTGCAAACCTTATTTTTTATCTCCTTCTGCTTCTTTTCATCTTTCATTTTTTATCTACTTTACTTTTTTCTTCTTTTTTCTGTTTTTCACATATATGTATAAATTCATCGTCCATTGTATATCGAATTAGAGAATGTTTTAATTCTATATTTATGTTATAAAGATTTGTATTTTATTATTATTATTATTTTTATTATATACTGCGCTATAGCGCGAAAGGGCAATTTTAATTTGTACGCCCGTACACTGTTCTTAAATAAATAAATAAATAAATTTTCTATGACTGCTTTTTCTTTTGTTTCATCTTTTTCTGTTAATTGTCTACCTGTTCTTAAATTTTCTTACTCTGTTTCATTTTCTGAATCTCATGTTTTTTTTCTTTTTCTCTTACTTATTTTCGTCAACTTCTTTATTTTCTTCACTCTCTTTCTTTCTTATTTTTATTTTCTGCTCTTTTATCTATTTATGTCTCTTTATTTTCTACTTCTTTTTTAATTCTAATATTTTTCTTATTTGATTTAGTTTATATTTTTTCTTCTCTTTTTCATTTTCTGTTTCATTTTTTATTAAAGATTATTAAAGATAAAAGACCATCTTATCTTCTAATTTATCTAATATTTCCCCTACTCTTCCATTTATATTTTACTGACTTCTATTTTAATTTTACATCTTCAGGATCTTATTATTTTCTTCTTTTTACGCTTCATTGTCTTCTACTTTTTCTTTTTTTTCTTCTCTTCTTCCTATTCTTATAATTTTTTTCTTTTTATGTTTCATTTTCTTTTACATACCGTTTTTTCATGTTGCTTCTGTTTCTTTTATTTTTTGATTCTTATTCTTTCTTATTATAATTCGCTTTTTTTCTTCTTTCTTTTTCCCCTCTTATACATTCTTCTGGACAATTTTTTCCTACTCTTCTGCGTCTTATCGACTTTCTATTTCATATTTATTGTCTTTTCCAACACTTTTTTTCTATCTCTTCTATTTTTCATCTCTTGTTTCTTCTTCTTCCTCATCTTTTGTTTCCTCCTCTTTTCTCTTTTTCCGATTCTTATAATTTTTTTCTTTCTATATATGTTTCTTTTTCTTCTACTTTCCCCTGGACAATGGTTTTCCTATTCTTCTGCCTCTTCTCACCTTTCTATTTCATATTTATTTTATTTTCAAACTCTTTTCTTCTATCTCTTCTAGTTTTCATCTCCTACTTTTTCTTCTTCTTCATCTTTTATTTCCTCCTCTTTTATTTCTGACCTTTTTTACATTTTTTACTTTCCTATATTTCCAGAGATTATTCTTCTCTTCTTCCGGTTCTTATAACTTTTTTCTTTTTATGTTTCATTTTCTTCTATTTATTTTTTTCATTTTGCTTCTGCTTCTTTTGTTTCTTTCTTATTATAATTCCCTTTTTCTTCTACCTTTTTCTCTTCTTTTACATTCGTCTGGATATTATCGCCTTTTTATTTCATATTTATTTTCTTTTCTAACGCTTTTTTTCTATCTCTTCTATTTCTCATCTTCTTCTTCTTCTTCTTCTTCTTCTTCTTCTTCTTCTTCTTCTTCTTATCCTTTCCTATTTTCCCCCTTCTTCTTTGTCTTTTTCCAAACCTGATTTTTATCCATTTTCCCTCTTCTTTCATTTTTATCACCTTCTTCCTTTACTCGGGACTCCCACCCTTTTTTTCTCCTTCTCTCTCTTCTATTCAAATAGAATATTATTCTTATTATTATAATAATTCTCTCTCTTCTATTCATGCGTTTTCTTCATTTTCCACTCCATTTTTCAATTCCAATGTTTCTCCTCCTCTTTCTTTTAATTGCATTTCAAAATCATATCCACAATTAAGAGTAAAATTAAACTACCAAAATCGATTGAATTGCTCTACCTGGCATTCCATAAAGATTGGGGTAAAGTTTTTCTAAAAAATATTTTCTAACTTTGTCTACTCTATTTTTCTTCTAACGAAATTCAATTTCAACTTAATGTTTTTCTAATAAAGTTAATTTTCTATTTTTTGTTCTTCTAATGAGGGTCAACTTATAATTTGATTCTATTCATTTTTGAATCCGTAATTTCTATTTCAATTTATTTTTTAAAGAAAAGGCTTCGATTTTTGTTATTTACAACCAACTTATATCAGTTATATTTATTTATTTATGTACATATTTACGGGCTTGAAGCCCTTTGGTACATTTGTACTTAACAAAAAACTAAAATTAGGTAACAATAAAAAATTGAAAAAAGATATAATTTATATCGTTAGATTTGAACAATAATATCAAAAATAGCTATATTAACTTCCACAAATGATAACAGCAGTATTAGGTCCTAGTTGACATTAAATAAGAAAAGTTGAAACAACAAATCAGCGAGAGTAGTAAATTCGAAATTAGTGGAACATTAAAATTAAAAAGTTTGCAAACTTCGTAAATAATGATACTAATTAAGAAAGTGGGAAAAATAAAATGTTGGATTTTTAAATCTAGGAGAATTCAAACATTTGCCGACTGGTATACTGTGGATACTTATTTAAAAAGTTTACGCAGTTCATAATAAAAAGCGTTGTATAAATTTGGAGTCACTTACAAGAAACACACGATAAAAGGAAGAATTAAAATAAAAATAAAACTTAAACAAAAAGTACTCCAATAAATCTATATAGATATTCGTAGAACTTTTGAAAATAGTCTACTGCAACCAAAACACCATTTCCCCTTCTTTGTGATGTCCGACAATGAATGCGTGAGATAAGAAGCTGAGTCAGTCTTTATAAGATACGATTTTCGGTTATCCATTTATATTTAGAAAATCTTATTTTAGAAATTAATAATTTTTACAAGATTTCAATTTAGAAAACGCACTTCATTAGAAATGTTATTATTTAGCAACAAAAACGATTAGAAATTATTTTTACAAAAAGTGAAATGATATAATTTTGTCAAAAAAAAAAGTTTGATTAAAATATTCACCATGACCAGGAATTTTTAAAAGCATCAATAGCACATAAACAAACTGACTATTAGGGTGGTCCTTAAAATGAGAATTTTCGAATTTTAAAGTTCTCACCCCCACATTTTGTTACTAATCGAAAAAGAAGAGATACGTATTTTTTTATTTTTTTTTATTCTAATATTTGATGGTGCCTCATCGACCCTGAAATTTCCCATGTATTTTGCATGGGGAAAAAACAATTTTTCGTAGATTTGCAATAAAATCATGAAAAATCAACATTTTTTTACCGGATTACTCTGCTTCTCTTAAAAAATGTTCAAACAATGACATTCAATAATTTATTTATGAATTTTTTATTATTAACTATTTTTTACAGGGCCGTAAAAATATCCCATAAATTGCAAAATTATGGAAAAATCGTTAAAAAATATTTCTTATCACATTTTACAATATTTTCCACTAAAATTCCGTTTAATTACATGGAAATTAACAACTAACAATTGTTGCATGTGTTTTTTAAATTGTTTAAACAAATTAATATTGTTTATTTGCAACTTTTCATCTAATAGAGCTAGAGAGCTGTAACTTTTTCCTAATTTTGCAACTATCCTAGCCAAGTGAAGCGCAATATTACTAAAAAACTAAAATATACAATTAAAAAAATTGTTTAAACAAATTCATATCGTTTATTTGCAACTTTTCATCTAATAGAGCTAGAGAGCTGTAATTTTTTCCTAATTTTGCAACTATCCAAGCCTAGTGAAGCCCAATATTAGTAAAAAACTAAAATATACAATTATAAAAATTGTTTAAACAAATTAATATTGTTTATTTGCAACTTTTCATCTAATAGAGCTAGAGAGCTGTAACTTTTTCCTAATTTTGCAACTATCCTAGCCAAGTGAAGCGCAATATTACTAAAAAACTAAAATATACAATTAAAAAAATTGTTTAAACAAATTCATATCGTTTATTTGCAACTTTTCATCTAATAGAGCTAGAGAGCTGTAATTTTTTCCTAATTTTGCAACTATCCAAGCTTAGTGAAGCCCAATATTAGTAAAAAACTAAAATATACAATTATAAACAATTTTTAAACAAATTAATATTGTTTATTTGCAACTTTTCATCTAATAGAGCTAGAGAGCTGTAACTTTTTCCTAATTTTGCAACTATCCTAGCCAAGTGAAGCGCAATATTACTAAAAAACTAAAATATACAATTAAAAAAATTGTTTAAACAAATTCATATCGTTTATTTGCAACTTTTCATCTAATAGAGCTAGAGAGCTGTAATTTTTTCCTAATTTTGCAACTATCCAAGCCTAGTGAAGCCCAATATTAGTAAAAAACTAAAATATACAATTATAAAAATTGTTTAAACAAATTAATATTGTTTATTTGCAACTTTTCATCTAATAGAGCTAGAGAGCTGTAACTTTTTCCTAATTTTGCAACTATCCAAGCCTAGTGAAGCCCAATATTAGTAAAAAACTAAAATATACAATTATAAAAATTGTTTAAACAAATTAATATTGTTTATTTGCAACTTTTCATCTAATAAAGCTAGAGACCTGTAACTTTTTCCTAATTTTGCAACTATTGAAGCCTAGTGAAGCCCAATATTAGTAAGAAACAAAAATATACAATTATAAAAATTGTTTAAACAAATTAATATTGTTTATTTGCAACTTTTCATCTAATAGAGCTAGAGACCTGTAACTTTTTCCTAATTTTGCAACTATTGAAGCCTAGTGTAGCCCGATACTAATAATAAACAAAAACCACAATTATGAAAATCGTTTAAAGAAATTAATATTGTTTATATGCAACTTTTCAATTAATTGAGCTGGAGTGTTTTAATTTTTTCTTAATTTTGCAACTTTTTAAGCTACATAAAGCCCAGTACTAACAGCAAAGTAAAATCAACAATCATTCAAATTTTTTCAACATATTAATATGGTATATTTTCTAATTTTTTATCAATGAAATTAAGAGAATTGTAAGTGATGATAAGTTATTAATTCTTGGGAATTTATCAATTTGTCTCTTCAAGTTTGTCTTTTTTTACTGCGACAAAAGTTTGTTTAAAAATTATGTCCAGGATTAAAAAGTGACTATTGATATTGCGGAGTGAAATGTTAAATTAATGACAGATTATAATGATCTAATAGTAAGAGATGAGGATCAATCCCGAGTCGAAATTTTGAAGCTACTTTGAAGCTCATGAGGAACTTTAGCTTCTACTTAACGACTTCTTAATTTTTAGCCTCTTCTTTACTTCTAATAATAATATTTCCTTCTACTTTACGTCTATACACATGTTTCATTTTTCCAATCATTAAAATTAGCAGCTCTTTTAAAGCTCCACATTCCCAGTTATAAAGAAATGAAAATTTTTATTCTACTTTAAACCTGCAAGTGAAACTCAGTCATTTTTTCCATTGAAATATACTTTTTTATTTAACATATAAGAAAAACGGGAGTTAAACTAACTTTTTCTTCAATTATTGTTCCTCTGATTAGCCCTTAAGAGGAAAAAATTTTAATCTATAACCAAAACCCAATAATTTGTAAAATTAGGGAAAATGTGTATCTTTCTAGATGCACTTGTAAAAAAATAACAATTATTAACAATAATTTGTTTAAACAATTTTGAGTGGTGATTGTTGTTAATTTTGATAAATATCTTATTTTTTCAATATAAAAAGTAAACAAATTAAAAAACTACTACTTGCTAGGTGTTTTTAAATGTTATAAATTAACAATAATAAATTGTTTTAAAATATAAAAATAATAATTTATGGTCAATAATTTTTATTTTTCTAACCAGAGCCCAGTAATTTATTTGTAAAATTAGGAAAAATTTGTATCTTCCTAGGTGTATTTGTAAAGAATTAGTAATTACTAGCAATAATTTGTTTAAAAAATTAAAATTGATGAAAATAAAATTAAAAAAATGTATATAAAAAGTCCAGAAAAGAAAAGTAAAAATCCTTCAGAAAAAAAAAGTTTGGGCAAATTAAACCAAAAACATTTTTATAATATTACACTGAAAGCAAGTCCAACAATAAATTTAGAAAAATAAAGAAAATCTAAAAATTCTATAAAAGAATAAGTACTAAGTTTGCAAAAAACCTCGCAAAAACTATCCAAGAATTAAAAACAAATTGAATAGGTGCATTAATAAAAAAATAAGCGTATTTATTTTTAAAAATATGAAAAAACTTATGAAACTCAACGAAATAATAATAAATAATAATTATTATTTATTATTTATAATTTATTTATTAATAAAATAAAATGACAAATACAACAACAACAAAAATACCATTAGTAAAAGGAGAAAAAATCTTTAAATTTTGTAAAAATAAGAAATTATAAGATAAAATTTAAACAGTTTCGAAAAAGAAACTGAATTAGAAACTAAAGAAGAATTACAAATATTGTAAGACTTAAAAAAAGGATTATTGTGAATATGAAAAATAATTAATATTATTTAATTATTTTGCATTAACTAATTTGTCTTTAAATTTGAATTAATTGACATTTAAAAGTTTGAAAAAATTGGAATATGAGTTTATTGACGTTTGGAATTTATTTAAATTATAATGACCTAAAGATATAAAAATTTGATATTATTTTTTGTTATCTTCATACCAAAAATTTGTAAATCGTAGGTATTTTGATTATCTATATTAGCCCAATTATTTAAATTTTATAAAGATTAAAATATTAAAATTGAAATTTTTAAGATTTATCCACAAATTTGTGGTTTTTTTTATGGTTTGTGATTTTTTACATGCAGTATTAGACATCCGGAGAATTGTAAAGTTTTTTTTTATTTAAATCATGATTTTAATGCAAATGCTTCAATGATTTAAATCAATATCAGCCTCTAACTTGACAATAATAAATTGTTTAAACAAATGAAAAATACATAAAAATCTCCGTAAACATTCAGAAATTGGCGATATGTAACAATTTTGTTGAAAAGTCCTAAAAAAACTATTCGTAATTTGTATCATAAGGACACTGAGAAAATTAAATATTAAGTTCATAAGCGTCGGTAGCGTAGGGGTTAGTGCGTTAGATTATAAGTGTGTCGTGGGTTCGAATCCCCACTTGCGTTATAATAATTTATTTAGTAAGTTTAGACTATTTCCAGCTTGTGTGTATTAAGTGTGACGAATTCTAAAAGCGCATGAATTTTGAATATTTATTTTATATTTTTTTTTATAATTTCATTCATATTAATTTCAGTTTTATTCGCAAAAACAGATTCTTTCTTTGTTTAGACTTTAGAAGATCAATAAAAAGGGGGTCTTGAGCGTTAAAAGAGGCCTTAATATAGTTGAATATTAGCTTCTACTTTAACGCTCTCATCGCGGAAACAGGAAATTTCTTCCAATAATAGCACCAAAGTAGAAGCTAAATTGTATTGAATTTGCTTCTACTTTAAACCTCTATTTCCTAAAAATTTTGGACTATGTAGCGTTAAAGTAGCCTCAAAATTTCGACTCGGGATAACAGCACTTTCTATAAGTTGTTACGGAATATAGTAAACAGTTCCCAGACTCTCAGACTGAAATAAAAAAATGTTAACAGAAACAATGCTGTAATGGTAAAGAAATTTGTCGCGTTTTGTTTAAAAAGTAAACTGCAGAATTTCTGCACAATTATTGTGTTTTACATTCATTCTTACCTTTCCAAAAATAAAAGCTTGCGAATATAAAGAAAGTTACAGCTTTCTAGCCCTATTAGATAAAAAGTTGCAAATCAACAATATTAGTTTGTTTAAAAATTGTTTATAATGGTATATTTTTGTTTCTTACTAATATTGGGCTTCACTAGGCTTCAATAGTTGCAAAATTAGGAAAAAATTACAGCTCTCTAGCTCTATTAGATGAAAAGTTGCAAATAAACGATATGAATTTGTTTAAACAATTTTTTTAATTGTATATTTTAGTTTTTTAGTAATATTGCGCTTCACTAGACTAAGATAGTTGCAAAATTAGGAAAAAGTTACAGCTCTCTAGCTCTATTAGATGAAAAGTTGCAAATAAACAATATTAATTTGTTTAAACAAATTAAAAAACACATGCAACAATTGTTAGTTGTTAATTTTCATGTAATTAAACAGAATTTTAGTGGAAAATATTGTAAAATGTGATAAGAAATATTTTTTACCGATTTTTCCATAATTTTGCAATTTATGGGATATTTTTACGGCCCTGTAAAAAATAGTTAATAATAAAAAATTCATAAATAAATTATTGAATGTCATTGTTTGAACATTTTTTAAGAGAAACAGAGTAATCCGGTAAAAAAATGTTGATTTTTCATGATTTTATTGCAAATCTACGAAAAATTGTTTTTTCCCCATGCAAAGTACATGGGAAATTTCAGGGTCGATGAGGCACCATCAAATATTAGAATAAAAAAAAATAAAAAAATACGTATCTCTTCTTTTTCGATTAGTAACAAAATGTGGGGGTGAGTACTTTAAAATTCGAAAATTCTCATTTTAAGGACCACCCTACTGACTATATATATTAGGGTGCCCAAAAAAAAACACGACTTTTAATTTTCTATAATGCTACTTCAAAATATTGTTTCTAAGGAAAAAAAATGAGACACGTATTTTTTTTTATTTAAAAAAAATCATTTTTAGGGGTCGCGCTGGTCCATTTTTCATGAAAACACGGATTTTTTCAATTTTACTACTCTAGCTTAATTAAAACTAATGTAAATAAAAATTTATCTTCTTGTAAAATTATCTTTCTGTTACTGGAGAAAGTTTACTGTGTTTAAGGCAAAGAAAAATTTTTTTTTCTGATCATATTTGACCTTAGAAATGGTGAATTTCGATTTTTGTCGTAAATTTGGTCCCAAATGTAAACTAAAAATGTTTTTGAATGACAAAATCTGATGGAATTTTGTTGTGCGATAAGAAATGTGTTAGAAAAAGTAGTTGAGAATTAATTTATAAACTTTTAACAGTTGTTACTCAACCAAAAGTGTTAAAATTGTAAATAAAACCAATCTAGCAGCTATGGAACATAGTCAATAATTTTTTTAATTGCAATAATGAAAGTAGAACTTAAAATATACTATAAAAATACATATATAAGACATGTACAACTTACCGTACAATTTTTTTTAGATCTTTTGGGGAGGTGGGGTCAAGATGGGGTACCTGCCTCAGGTAAGACACTGATTAACCAATCATGATCATTTTTTTCACAACATAGCACTGTCACAATAGTTTTTGATTGACCAAGTGACTGCTTGATGAAACCAAGTTTTTTATTTTTTGTTACATGAAAAAAACTGTTTTTAACGATTTTCTTGTCATTTTTGCATTTTAGTAGGGTTCCGTACCGTAAAACGGAACCCTATTAAAATCACTATGTGTGTCCGTTTTCGCACCTCCTCTAACGTCAACTTTACAGGGTGAGCGTTTAAAGTTTCTGCAATGCATTGGAAGTCAATGTAACGTGCCTATGCTTCTTGCTTAATTACACCAAAATTTCTTTAAAACAACAATTTTTTATTTTTGGAAATGAAAGAGCAAATGATCATCTGTTGGTTGGCATTAAAAAATCAAAATATATTTTTTGGAGCTAAGGCACGTTTTGTCATGGACAGTCACATATGTATTTTCACCTTGGATTTACGAAAATGATATGGAAAACGCGATTCGAGCTCATGCACATGCCGAAATCTAGCAAAAACCACTTTTTTTGCCCTAAAATGCAAAAAAATGACCATGTCCCCCCCCCCCTAATCTTTTAAACTATTTGACTTAGGATGCTGCAATTTGGTAACATGTATGTAAATTTACGTGTAGATTACAGGAAAATATATAAAAATTGTACATGTCTTATATATGTATTTTTATAGTATATTTTAAGTTCTACTTTCATTATTGCAATTATAAAAATTATTAACTATGTTCTATAGCTGCTAGATTGGTTTTAATTACAATTTTAACACTTTTGGTTGAGTTAAAACTGTTAAAAGTTTATAAATTAGTTCTTAACTACTTTTCTAACACATTTCTTATCGCACAACAAAATTCCATCAATTTTTGTCGTTAAAAAAAATTTTTAGTTTACATTTTGGGGCCAAATTTACGACAAAAATCGAAATTCAACATTTCTAAGGTCAAATATGACCAGAAAAAAAAAATTTTCTTCGCCTTAAACACAGTAAACTTTCTCCAGTAACAGAAAGATAATTTTACACGAAGAGAAATTTTTATTTACATTAGTTTTAATTAAGCTAGAGTCGTAAAATTGAAAAAATCCGTGTTTTCATAAAAAATGGACCAGCGCGACCCCTAAAAATGATTTTTTTTAAATAAAAAAAATACGTGTCTCATTTTTTTCCCTTAGGAACAATATTTTGAAGTAGCATTATAGAAAATTAAAAGTCGTGTTTTTTTTTGGGCACCCTAATATATATGCGTGGTTGAAAAACTGAAATGGTAAATGAATGTTTGTAAATAGGTGTTGGATCGGCGGATGATGAGGTATAAATTTGAATAGGGAGAGAACAAGGCTGGCGGTCGATAGGTTCTCGCTTAAATCGAGAACATTCGTCGATCATGGTGTCAAGCAATAGATAAACCTGTTGCGAGCCACCCTTGATTATCTATCGCCAGTTGCACATGCAATCGCCGCAATTGCAACGCATTGTAAATCCTCCCCGACCTGACTGGTAGGAGCGTACTTTGAGCTCCTAGCGTGCGCGCATGCGTTCCTCCTTGTTTATTTATGTAGGCGTCTTTATTTATGTACGTTTCAGCGATAAATTACGCGCACCAACGCGCCGGCTTTTCCGCGGTTCTACTGATCGCGACATTAATTCTCCCCGCGAGGTGACTGTGGTCCCATTGGTCAAGCTGTCCCTTCATTTACAATAAATTGGCAACTAACTGCTTTTCACCAAGAATAAAAAAAATCATCATTATTCAATCTTCATTCCAACTATTTCACTCAGACAATTTCATTAGCGCTGCATTCCATTACAATATCATTATACCAGAACGTTAAGTATTAGAAATTAAGTATTTATTTTCAATCGGAAATTTGAAAATACATACGGGTAGATAAAACCCATTAAGAAAAGACAAATTTAGTTAAGTTACATTTGTTAGGCCACATTATTGGAGTTATATAAAATAAAACATAAAGAACTAATAAACATCGCCAGATTGTTATTAAAAAAGTCCAATTTGTCACTGTATTGTATCCCCTTAGTACAAAGTCGCAATGAGATTGAATTTTTTGCAAAATTAGTTTTACGAACAGGAATATAAAAAGGCACAACTGATCGTAATATTCTCTGAGGAGCAGAAAAATTGATTGAAGACAGAACCGCAGGACAATTAACAATACCATTGATCACTTTAAATAAAAACAAAAGGTCAGTATATAAAAATCTTTCGTCAAGTCTAGGAATATTCAACTGTTTTCTCAAAATATCATAATCATGTGCATAAAAGTCAAAGTCAATATGTAATTGTCTAGCAGCAAAGCGCAAAAAACAATTTTGTACTCGCTCAAGTCTGAGCGTATGAACACTGTAATATGGGCACCAAACCACAGATCCATATTCCAAGACAGAACGAACAAAAGAAAAATACAGTATTCTAAGAGTTGACAAATTCCTAAAGTTAACTGCATTACGCTTAATGAAACCCAAAGATCTTAAAGCCTTATTTACTACACCAGCAATTTGAACGTTAAAAGATAGATCTTTACAAAATATAATGCCAAGGTCACAAATCTCAAAAAAACGATTAAGAATAACATTATCAATAGTATAATCACAATGAAAAGTCAACTTCTTTCTTGAAAATGTTATACAAGAACACTTTTCTATATTAAGAGACAGTCCATTCAATTTACACCATCTACGAACATTATTCAAATCAGCCTGAAGAACAGTACAGTCAATATAATCACGAATAACACGATACATTTTCAAATCGTCAGCATACAGTAAAAAGGAAACAAAATGTATTACATATTTAATGTCATTAATAAATAATAAAATAATGTTCAGTTAAAAAAAAAAATCTCATCTCCCTTTCCAGTTTTGATACAGGGTTTTTCTAAATTTTTAAGAAACTCTGGGTAGGTAGATAAATTCTAAAAACTTTAATTTCAATCATGTATGCTTTATTGATAATATGCAAAATTAAATTTAAAATGATCAGAATTTAATCTAAAAAAATTTTCATAGAAAGAAATAAGTCTAAAACTATATTAAACTTAATTAGTTTCAAGCCATTATTTTTTATATAAATCCCAAACGTCAATTAACTCAAACTTAAATTTTTTCAAACTTATAAGTTTCAATTAATCAGAAATGCAATTATTACACGTATATAGTAAAATATTAATTAACAGCAACTTTAATAAGAAACTTTACTTTGCTGTTCGTCATTTAAAACTATAAATTTTTGAAAATGCAAATAATGAAAATTACGAGAATAATTACAGAATGGAAAAAAATATGTATGAAAATGAAAAATGAAGAAAATAATTGACAATTATAAGCAAAATTCGAAAAATGGCTAGATAAATACACAATTGTTAAAAATAATCTAAAAAATTAAACAATATACATTCAATTTAAACTAAAAAATTGAAAAACTGAGAAAATTATAGGAATAATTGCTGAAACCAATTGCCGACTGAACAACTGGATTGAAAATCAAAACAAAAAAAATTGAAATTGAAGAAAGAATTGAAAGCTTTAGAAAATAATAAAAATTTGGAGAAAATAATGAACACTTGAACGAATAATTTCATAAATTAAAAATTAAACTGAAATTAAAAAAAAATTGATAATAATTGGAGAAAAATTACAAAACCTGAAAATAATCCAAAATAATTGAAAACACAAAATTCGAAAAATGGCTAGATTAATACACAATCAAAAAAAAAAAAAAACATTAAAAAACACAAAGAATCATTATAAAACTTTGAGAGACTTATTGAAAATTGAAAAAATTCTAGAAAATAATTTCAAATTGCGAAAAATAGTAAATAATTAAAAGAAATAATTGAAAAATGAGAATAATTAAAAAATTGAAGAAAATATCTAAAAAACGACTAGATTAATAGACTACTGAAAAAAATTGATAAAATATAGCAAAAACTTTAAATTTAAAGAAAATAATTAAAAATTGAAAAATGAAGAAAATTAGAGGAATAATTGTTGGAAATAATTGCGCATTGAACAAATGGATTGAAAATCGACAAAAATAATTAAAATTGGATAAAATAATTGAAAATTGAAAATTTTAATTTAAAAAAAGCCGAAAGTTATTGTATAGAGAAGAAAACAATTAAAAACTGAAAAATGGAATTGAAATTTGAAGAAAAAATTTAAAATTGAAGAAAATACAAATTTGCAATTAACGGTTACCTTATTGATAATGGAGAAAAATAATTCGCAAAAGGCGATAATTTTAAAATATTAAAGAAAATAATTGACAATTGAAAAAAAAAATCAAAAAATTACTAGAATAATGCACAACTGAAAAAAATAATTGAAAACGTTGAAAAATAATTATAAAATTTTAAGAGAATAAATAAAAATTTAAATTATTGTAAGAAATAACTAAAAATTAAAGAAAATAATTGAAAAATAACAAGAATAATAGCAAAATTGAAGATAATTTCTAAAAAATGACGAAAATAATTGACAATTGAAAACAAATTTTGAAAAATGGCTAGATTAATACACAACTGGAAAAAATAATTTAAAAAATCAAACTATAAATATTTAATTTAAAAAATAATTGAAAATTGAAAAATTAAGAAAATCATAGCAATAATTGTTGAAAATAATTGCTAATTGAACAACTACTTTGATAAAAATTTAATCGAACAAAATAGTTGAAATTGAGGAAAAAATTTAAAATTGGTGAATGGAAATAAAATTTTTAAAACATAATTAAGAACTGAAGAGAATAATTGCACGATTGCACTTAAAATTAAAAAAGCATATTGATATTCGAAACAATAATTGAAAATTGAAAAATGTGATTGAAATTTGAAGAAAATAATCAAAAATTGAAGAAATAAATTGTAATTTGAAATAATGGTTTATAATTGAAACAAGTCAAGTTTTTTGGAATATTGAATTAACTTAATTGAAAATTGTAGAATGGAATTGACTTTGGAAAATAATTCATAATTTAAAAAAAAATTACAAAATGACGATAATTTAATATTAAAGAAAATAATTGAAAAATGAGCAAAATAATTGACAATTGAAAAAGAAATTCGAAAACTGTCGAAAATAATCTACAACAAAACAAAATAATTAAAAAAGTTGAAGAATAATTATAAAATTTAAGGAGAATAATTGTAAATTGAAAACGGTTGAAAATTATAGAAAAAATTGTACATTTATTTATCTATATCACTATATATTTATCTATATCACTTCTTAAAAAATTTAATTATTCTTCCTTGCAATTTTTTCTTTTTCAAACAATTTTTTTGGTAGGTTATGTTTCACATAGAAAATCACTTAGTTAACTTTTATTTCTTTTTAAAAATGTTTATTTTTTTATGCGTTTGATAATACTTTTTTATTTTTTAGATTTTTTTTAAATTTTATTCTTTTTACTAAAATTACTTCAGTTAATTTTATACAGTTTTATTTTAAGTATATTTAGAAAAATGTATTTACTTTTTCAGTGATTAATTTTATTTTTTATTATAATTTGGAAGTTGTAAAATGTAATTTTTTTCAATTTTATGATTTTTAAAATATTTACTGGGTTTTTTTGTCATTTGTCATAACTTATTAATTTTTATAATTTTTAAAGACTTTTTTTCTTTTATTTAATTTTTTGTAAATTTGATCTTATAATAAATTTTCTCATTTGATCAGAATTTCTCTGTTTCTTAGAAATATTGGTTTTTTTTCTTAAAATTGTTCAATTGTTTTTACTTAATTCTTCATTTAAAATTTTAAAAAAAATTATTGCTTTTTGCTTGATTTTCAAAACAAATTTTTAAAGTATTTTTTTATCTTTATTAACATTTTTCCGCTTTTTTACTGATTATCATATTTATTTTCTTAATTTAAAAAAACATGTCCGCAAATATTTTAACTTTTTGAAAATCATTTTTTCTTCTCTTTTGTAATTTAAATTTTTTGTTTTAAAAACTTTTACTGTTTATTGCGTAGTATTTTGATTTTAAAAAAGCAATTCAGTCAATCTTCCTCAAATTGTTTAATATTTTATAACGCATTATTACCATATTTCTTAATTTTCTTTCTTTTACTTTCATTGATTTTTTAAACTTTTTTATTTTTGAAGAATTTATTTATTTTTTGCAGGTTTTTCAATTAGTACATTTTTTACATTTTTTTGTTTCAATTTTCCCATTTCAATGTAAATTATCCTTAACTTTCTTATCTGTTCATTCATAATACTGGTTTTAATAAAATTTTGCAATTTTAGAAAATTATGCAAAATATTTTCAATTCAGTTTTTCAATTTACAATAATTATTTCTAAAATTTTCCTAATTTTTTTATTTTTTAGTTAAAATTTAATGTTTATTGTTTAATTCTTAAAATTTTTTTTCAAACTGTTTATTATTCGATCCATTTTTTGAATTTTCTTTTCAATTGTCAATTATTTTCTTCACTTTTCAGATATTTTCTTCCATTTTGCAAATATTCTCGTTATTTTTCAAGTATTTCTTTCAATTATTACCTACAATTTTTCCAATTTTCATTTATTCTCTTAAAGAATTAGAATTATTCTTTAATTTTTTTTTGTTATTTTTCTCTCTTGTCGATTATTCTTGCCAGTTTGCGATTTTTTTCAATTGTCAATTATTTTCGTCATTCTGAAACGTTTTTTCAAATATTTCTCTAAAATTTTTAATTACTTTCTTCAATTTTTAATTATTTTCATTAATATTTTTAAATTCTCGTATTTGGCTAATTTTTTTTCGATTATTAATAAGTATTTTTTTAATTTTAAATCCAATTATTCAAATATTTTCTGCAATTCACAATTTTTTTGCAAAATTCAATTCCATTTTTCAGTATGCAATAATTCTCTTCTATATTCAATAATTCTCACCTTTTTTCAGTTACTTTTTTCAATCTGTTATTATATTCTTTTAATTTCAATTTCATTCTTCAATTTTTAATTATTTTCTTAAATTTTCAATTATTTTCTTCAATTTTAGTTTTTTTTTTTACTTTCAATCTACTTTTTAAATTTACAATTGAAGTTTAGATTTTAGATTTGAATTAAAAAATATTAAAGTAAATTAATTAATGTATTATAATTAGCTTCAACGAAATGCAGACGAATGCAGAGATGAAAAGAGGAAATAATAATAAATATAAACAAAATAAAATTTAAATTTTTTAAAAAAATAAATCAATTTTAATGTACCTATTTAGATTTGTCAATATTATTCATAATTTTAATTTAAATTAATATAATATTGTATAATTTAATAAGATTGATATGATTTGTATATTCTGGCTTTTGTTATTCTTAAATTTATTAAAATACCCTTTAATATTTAGTATTATGATATATTATTATGAAAGTATTATTAATTAATAATCGAGGCAAAAAAGGATTTCAATTATGTTTCAATTCAAAATAATTACTTTAATAATTAATATTCAGAGATAAAAATTTGTTATATTTTAATGAATTGCGATAAATTTAATCATGTATTAAGTGTTATCAATTTGAAATAATTAATAAATAAAGTAAAATTTAAATTTGAAATCCATTTTTTAAAAGTTAAACCAAAATAACTTTTATTAAATAATATAAATAATGAATTATGTTTTATACTTGTGTTTAAATCAAGAAAGATAACGTTTTTTAGAGCAGCTACAAATTTTGTAAAAGTTTAGACTTTTTTAATATTAAAACCTAAAGAAAGTGATTCTATTAGTTTGTTAAATTATCTCACTTTCGAGAAATTGTAATATTTAAAACATAATAAATTTATTTAGAATTTTGATAACTCTACTTTTAATAACAAACACTTTTTGTCATATTTAGAAAAGTATAATAATTTTATTTTACATAAAATCACTGTATCTGATTTTAGATAATTATCAATACTTGAATTAACTATTTCAGTTTTAACACTTTTTTGAGTTCGTCGCAAATAACTAATATGATAATCTAGATCTCGGATTTCTAATTTCAATAATTTTTTACAATAAACATTTGTTAGGTTTAAAAGAATTTTTTGTCCAAAATCACTGATTCCACATTTTTTGAATAAAGACATAATTTTTCTTCTGCTGTTTTTCAAAAAGGACATTTTTCGAAAAGATATTTTGTCCAATGAAAAGGATTTACTTTTATTATCATATGAAAGGATTTATGTTTTTTGGAGAAATGAAGAAACATTTCCTGGACAAAATAAATGTTGAAAATTTCAAAAGACCGTTCATTTTTCTGGAACATTCAATCATGGTTAGTACAGTAACAAATCTCATTTGATAAGATTTATTCACTGTTCTGGCAATTGGAGTTTCAATTGCAGTGAAACGACTTGTTGCTAGAAGAAAGAAATTGGCTGACTCTACGTAAAGTTTAGTTCCATGAAATGGTTTTCTGCAACTCATATATTAACAAAGCTAATCGTTTGCTGTCCTAGCAAACTTCCTTTCTGTGTGTTTATTTTTTGTCGCCAAAGAATCGAGTCTCGTTTCTGAATTATGAAAGCCGTTAAAAGAAACAATTTATTTCGGAAAGTATTAATCATTTTGCAGCAGCTCTCAACCCTTTTTCTTCGAATTGACAATTTAAAACCGATTGTGCTGTTTTAATCATACTTTCGTAAATACTGCTTTTATATTTCAAAATTCTTCTATATTTCTTTTTTTCAAGTAAATTATAATACAATCAATCTGTTAAAGGTAAAAATTCAAGGTAATAATACAATTAGCTCAAAACTAGTATAATAATAAAATAAACTTTTACAGCGCATTTTATTTGCAAAAAAGCATCTGAATGCCAAAGTGTCTAGGCGAATGATTATTTTTCGTGCAACTGAAGTGTATTTAACATTACTTCATCTTTTTTCCATTATTTGCTTTCTTTTACTTCCTTTACTGCGAGAAAAGTTCGTAAACTGCTGCCATTGCAAGGGGAAGAAACAATAGATCTGCTTTTTACATCTGTAGAAACAAAGCAAAAGATATTTCATCTTTAAGGATTGGATTCTCAGAGATGAATGTTAAACTTCTGCTAAAGAATCTCGAGTCAAAAATGTTTCAACACATTTTACGTTAATATGAAAAATATTTATACAATGTGAATGTATAATTTTAATAAGAAATGTGATGAGAGAAAGAAATGTGATTGCTGTTTTTGTTGAATTTCGTAAAATAAGAGGAAATGGAAATTTTTTGTAGTCAGGGAAAATCTGGAAAACCTGAAAAGTCAGGGAATTGGATGAAATATTATTTTAAAAAATAAAGTTAATTAATTTCTCTTTTTATGATTTCAATGAGTGAATTATCATTTGAGCTGATTTTAAGTTGAAAATTGTTGAATTGTCAGTGACTTTTACTTGATTGATCAATAAAAAATAATAACTGAAATTTTCAAAGTTGTTACCTAAATTCAGTTTTCAATTGACAATTTATTCTTATCCTTCAAAATTTTAATTATTCTTTAATTTTTAAACTTATTTTGTTTCAATGTCGATTATTCCTTCCATTTTTCGAATTCCTTTTTCAATGTCAATTATTTTCCTTGAAATTTAATTATTTTCGTCACTTTGTAATTTTTCCTCCAATTATCAATTATTATTTTATATTCTTTAATGTTCAATTCTATTTCTATTTATAAAGTAATTATTTCCAACAATTATTTTCTTTAAATTTAATATCTCTTCTTCAATTTTTCCAATTATACTTTTTAGTTGTCTATTAATCTGGTCATTCTTCGAATTTAGTTTTCAATTGTCAATTATTTTTGTCATTTTGTAGATATATTCTTCAATTTTTCAATTATACTTGTCATTTTTAAATTATTTCTTTTAATTTTGGATAATTTCCGACAATTATTTCAATTTTCAATTATTATCTTAAAATTTTATTATTATTCTTCAATTTTTAAAATTATTTTGTCGGTTATGTATTAATCTAGCTATTTTCGTTATTTTGTTCTTCAATTGTCAATTAATTTTGTAATTTTGTAATTTTTTTTCAATTCTCGATTATTTTTTCAAATTTTAATTTTTAATTAATTTCTTTCATTTTCAATATATTTCTTCTATTTTTTATTATTTTCCTCAATTTTCAATTATATTTATCGATTTTCGATTAATTCTTTAATATTCAATAATTCTCAGAATTTTGCAGTTGTTTTTTTTAATTATAATAAATAGTTTTAAAATTTGAATTCAATTCTACAACTATTTTCTTCAATTTTCAATTATTTTCTTCAAAATTCAATTCAATTTTTCAATTTTCAAATATTTTTCTCAACATTAAAAAATTTTTGACATTTTAAAATTAATTTTTCAATTATCAATAAGTTTCTTTAATTCTAAATTCAGTTGTTGAAATGTTTTCTTCAACTCTCGCTTTTTTTCAAAATTTAATTCCATTCTTCAGTTTCAATTATTTTTTTCTACATTTAATAATTCTCGACTTTTTTCAATTATTTTTTCCAATTTTTCATTTGATACTTTAAATTTCAATTTCATACTTTAATTTGCAATTTTTTCCAACAATTATTCCTATAATTTTTTTAACTTATCAATTTTCGAATATTTAGTTTAACTTTAATATTTATTGTTTAATTTTAAAAAAATTTTTTCCCAATTGTGTATTAATCTAGCCATTTTACGAATTTCGTTTTCAATTGGCAATTTTCGTTATTTTTCAGATATTTTCTTTAATATCGCAATTCTTCTCGTTATTTTTCAATGATTTTTTTTAATGATTAAGTATTATCTTCATTTTTCCTTTATTTACAACAATTTTGTTCAATTTTCATTTCTTCTCTTAAAATTTTATAATTATACTTTAAATTTTTAATTATTTTGTTCTGTTGTCGATTATTCTCGACAGTTTATCATTTTTTTTCAATTGTTAATTATTTTCCTTAGCTCTTAATTATTCTCTTTAATATTAAATTATTTTCGTCCTTTTCTAATTTTGTTTAAATATCAATTATTTTCTTAAAATTTCCATTTAATACATACTTTAATTTTCAATTTGTTTCTTCATTTTTTAGTTATTTTCCGGAATTTTCAATTATTTTTTTTTTGCAATTAATTTTTCAATATTCAATATTTCTCAGCTTTTTTCAATCATAAAATTAATTATCTCAATTATATTCTTCAAATTTTAATTCCATTTTTCAATTGTCAATTATTTTCTTAAATATTAAAAAATTATCGCCTTTTTTCAATTATTTTTTTCGATTATCAATAAGTTTCTTTAATTTTAAATTCAATTGTTTAATTATTTTTTTCAATTCTCATCTTTTTTTAAATTTCAATTCCTTTTTTCAGTTTTCAAATATTTTCTTCTATATTCAATAATTCTTGGCTTTTTAAAATTACTATTGTAAATTTTCAATTGTATTTTTTAAATTTCAATTCTATTCTTTAATTTTTTAATTATTTACTTCAGTTTTCAATTATTTTCTTCATTTTTCAATAATTTTCTTCAATCATAATTATTTTTAGCAATTTTTAACCCAGTTTTTTAATGAGTAATTATTTCCAACAATTATTCCTATAATTTTCTTAACTTTTCAATTTGCAATTATTTTCGTCATTTTGTATTTCTTTTTCAATTCTTGATTATTTTTTCAAATTTGAATTTAATTCTTAAATTTTTCAATTTATTTATTCTATTTTTTTTATTATTTTATTCTATTTTTATTATTTTTTTCAATTTCCAATTATTTTCTTGAAATTTCCATTTCAAACTTTAATTTTCAATTTATTTTTTCATTTTTTAGTTATTTTCCCGAATTTTCAATTATTTTGTTTTATTTTCAATGAATTTTTCAATATTCAATATTTCTCGGCTTTTTTTAATAATAAAACTTCTTTAAAATTTCAATTGAATTGTTCAATTCTATAACTATTTTCTTCAATTCTCAATTATTTTCTTTAAATTTTAATTCCATTTTTCAATTGTCAATTATTTTCTTTAATATTAAAAAATTATTGCCTTTTTACAATTACTTTTTTTCGATTATCAATAAGTTTCTTTAATTTCAAATTGAATTGTTGAATTATTTTCTTCAATTTCTATTTTTTAAAAATTTTAATATCTTTTTTCAGTTTTCAAATATTTTCATCTACACTGAAAGAAATACTCTAGCTTTATCAGCCATATGATTATTGTTGACAATTTTTGTAGAACTTCGAATACTATATGAATGAATATCCCATAATGCATCGGTGCGCCACTGACAGTTCTTCTAACCTAAAAATATACATCGCAGTTTCACCAGTCATATGGCTAAAAGACAAATATATTATGGCAGTATCTATATTAGCAATATATTATGGGTGATTTATCCATAATTATGTCAGTACCGTGGAATTATTTCTTTCAGTGTATATTAAATAATTCCTGGCTTTTTAAAATTACTATTTTAAATTTTCAATTATATTCGTTAAATTTTAATTCTATTATTTAATTTTTAAATTCTTTGTATCAGCTTTCAATTATTTTCTTCATTTATAAATCATTTTCTTCAATTTTTATTATTTTTAGCAATTTTTAATTCAATTTTTTATTGAGTAATTATTTTGAACAATTATTCCTATAATTTATTTTAACTTTTCCACTTGCAATTATTTTCGTCATTTTGTAATTTTTTTTTTCAATTCTTGATTATTTTTTCAAATTTTAATTTAATTCTCAAATTTTTAATTTATTTCTTTTAATTTTTATTATTTTCTTCAATTTTAAATTATTTTCTTCAATTTCTTTCAAGTTGTTAGAGATCAAGTTTGATCTCTAACACGTTGTTGTGTCCGGTTTAATTTCTATCGTTATGTATTTAAAGATATTTTTGTAACACTGATATTACTTCTGATTTATGCCATGTGTTATTATCATTTGTGAATTATTTTTATACATTTTTATATTTTTATATTTTTATATTAGCGCTTCTGCGCGAAAGGGCGTTTATTTGAAATTATGTAAGACCGTACACTGCTGACATAAATAAATAAATAAATTTCCAATTATTTTCTTGAATTTTAATGATTTTTCGATTTTCAATCCAATTATTTAATTTGGAATTATTTTCAAATGTTATTCCTATAATTTTCTCAATTTCTCAATTTTTTTGTTTAATATTTAGTGTTTAATTTTTTTAATTATTTCTTAAATTGTGTAATTATCTAATCATTTTACGATTTCTGTTTTCAATTTTCAATTTTTTTCTTCATTTTGTAATTTTTTGTAATTATTAATTATTTTCTTAAAATTTCCTTTTAATACTTTAATTTTCAATTTATTTCTTCATTATTTAGTTATTTTCCCGAATTATTTATTACTTTTTTTTACTTTCAATTATTTTTTCAATACTCAATAATTCTCGTCTTTTTTCAATCATAAAAATTCTTTAAAAATCCAATTGAATTGTTTAATTGAATAACTATTTTCTTCAATTCTCAATTATTTTCTTCAAATATTAATTCCGTTTTTCAAGTGTCAATTATTTTCTTTAATATTAAAAAATTATCGCCTTTTTAATTATTTTTTTGGTTATCAATAAGTTTCTTTAATTTTAAATTCAACTGTTCAATTATTTTCTTCAACTCTCATTTTTTTTTTCAATTTCAATTTCTTTTTCAGTTTTTATATATTTTCTTCTATATTCAATAATTCTTGGCTTTTTAAAATTACTATTTTAAATTTTCAATTATATTCTGTAAATTTCAATTCTATTCTTTAGTTTTTGAATTATTTGCTTCAATTTTTAGTTATTTTCTTCATTTTTCAGTCATTTTCTTCAATTTTAATAATTTTTTCGATTTTCAATCCAATTATTAACTTGCAATTATTTTCCACCGTTATTCCTATAATTTCCTTAATTTCTCAAATTTTTTGTTTAATATTTAGTGTTTAATTTTTTAAATTATTTTTTTTAATTGTGTAATTATCTTGACATTTTTTAAATTTCGTTTTTAATTGTCAATTACTTTTGTCATTTTTCAGATATTTTCTTCAATTTTGTAATTATTCTCGTAATTTTCATTATTTGCATTTGCAGAAATATATAGTTGTAAATTATCTACAGGAATGGAAAGTTTTGTTAAGTAATAACAATATTAAGGTTTTATTATTATTAATTTATTTCAATTATTTTATATTTTTTTACTGCAATAAGCTAAACAATTCATTAAACCAATTTTATATTTGGTCATGGAATTTCAACAAAAATGGTCTGGAAATGGTCTGATTTTATTAGATTCAGTGATTTTTCTAGAAATTTAATTTCTTACTTACAATACCCAAAAAATCGTTTGAAAAAAAAATATATTTCCCGAGTTCAAAGTGTCGAGAAAAATATGAAAAGTTCTTGGGGGAAAAAATTGAGTCAAATTGCAGCGGCACATTCTAATTAATTCATTAGATCCGGCGAGGCTGTTGATTCTTGGAATCGTTTCAACTAATTGACAAAAAGTCAAGTGGCAATTATGCAATTATGTTACTGCAAGGATATTAACATTATCACTCGAGTCTTTTGTGTTACAAGAAAGAGGAAAAGTAACTCAAAGGTTTATTGTCCTTAAAGGTATGGGAACAATGGTGAATATTCTCAAGACTTTCTAGAAAATACGAAATGTTTTTTGTTTCAGAAAATTCTTGATTTTTAGATTAAAACAATAAATCTCTGTGTGCGTGTGTGTGTGTTAATTGTCTTAAGTAATTTATGAAAGATTTCTTGTAAAAATTTTTTTTAAGATAATTACTACCTTGTGGAAAAATGGAATACACTTGCTCGATAAAATATATTGTCAATGACAAAACAAAAGGGCGACACGCACATTTATGATGAAAAAAAAAAAAAAAATGAAATAAAAATGCACGCTAGGAAACATGCTTCAATTCATGGATATTTAATCAAGTAAGTGTACTCAAAGGAAGCTTTTGAGTGTACTAGCGAAATCAAAAGAGCACCCAGTTCTAGCAGCTGTAGAGAAATCGCGATGGTATAAAGGATTGAATCGAAAAGAGAAGACGAATCAAAAGATTCAAAGGTTTCGAGGAAACAGCTAGCGACCACGAAAGGGTCATTCCAACCCCTGTTCAACTGGGGGTTCAAAGAAGCATGGAATGCCACTGAACAAGAAGAAAGAGATTATCTATGGGATAATTTTCAATATCTATATCAATACAAATAAAAATATATCCCAATGCTGGGTGGCCACTTTTTTTATGAAATTGAATTCTCGGTTATTTCTTGACTTTTCCCGGTCAATTTTTTGGATTTTCGGACACAAATTTGGCACAAATTTTCGGACAATTAAAACAGTATTTTTAATTTTTTGAAAGTCGCCTTTATATTTAAAATATAACTTTATACTTAAATTTAAAGTTGACACATTCTTATAATCTTATTAACTATGATTATCCAAAAAACCAATTTTTACAGATTCTTATAAAATTTTTATGACATATTAAATGCATTACTTTACATGTACTGTTACAATTTTATTGAATTTTACCGTTCCGTTTTTAAGATATAAATTTATAAAGTTGGTACTTTTACATGGAAACACTAACAATTCGCGCAAAATAACTATATTTTAATTAATTATAAAAACACGGTTCTACAAATTTTTTTAAAAAACTAATATATTTTCAACTGTAATATAATACAACTTTCACAAAAATATTTAATTAATTTACCGTACCGTTGTTAAGAAAATGCTATTCAAGGGTAGTATTTCTTCACTTTTTTGAAATAATCAGGAAGAAAAAATGTTAATAGCTTGAAATTTTCAACGGAAAAATTTTTTTTCAATAAAAATTTTTTGTGTAATGATTTCAACTACAAAATACTATTTAGAAACTAAATTGTAAGAAAAAATAAAATTAAAAAAATATTGACTATCATGGTCCGATAGAATGAGAACCGCTTGAGGGTATAAGCGTCCTTAACAGACTTTGCATTGTTGTTGGTCATTTAAAACTAGACATTTTTGAAATTTCAAATAATGAAAATTACGAAATTGAAAAAAATATTTTTCTGAAAAATGACGAAAATAATAAACAGTTGAAAAAAAATTCGAAAAATAGCTACTTAATTACACGATTAAAAAGACTAGTTTATATAAAAAAAACAATAAATATTAATTTCAAACAAAATAGTTGGAAAATTATAAGAATAACTGTTGGAAATAATTGCAAATTGAACAACTGGATTGAAAATCGAAAAAAAAAATAATTGGAATTGAAGAAAATAATAAAAAATTGAGGAAATAAATTGAAAATTTTGAAAATACATTGAAAATGTAAGAATTAAATTGTAAAATTAAGAATTAAACTAAAATTTGAAAAAATAATAAATAAAAATTGAAAAAAAGAATTACAAAATGACAAAAATAATTGACTGTTGAAAACAAAATTCAAAAAAACGAACAAAATAATTTAAAAAATCAAAGAATACCTGTAAAATTTTAACATAATAATTGAAAATTGAAAAAAATTGTAAGAAATAATTGACAATTGCGAAAAATAATTAATAATTGAAGAAAATATTGAAAAATGACGAGTATAATTGAAAAATCGAAAAAATTATGGGGAAAAAACGAAAAAATTGTCAATTAAAAAAAAAAATTTGAAAAATTACTTGATTAATAGACAATTAAAAAAATTAAACAATAAATATTAATTTTGAAGAAAATAATTGTAAATTAAAAAGTAGGATGAATTGATCAATCACTCCAAGTCAATAATAATTATTGACTTGGAGTGATTGATCAATTCATCCTACTTATGAAAAAATTTTCACCAAGTGATAAATTCAAATTATCAATATTGTAAATTAAAAAATTAAAAAAATTATAGGAATAATTGTTAGAAATAATTGCACATTTAACAACTGAATTGAAAATGGAGAAAAATAATAAAAAATATTAACTTCAAACAAAATAGTTGGAAAATTATAAGAATAACTTTTGGAAATAATTGCAAATTGAACAACTGGATTGAAAATAAAAAAAATTCGAATTAAAGAAAATATTAAAAAATTGAGGTATTAAATTAAAATTTGAAAAAATAATTACAAAATGGCGAAAATGATTGACAATTGAAAAAAAATTTAAAAATGGCTAGATAACAAAATAATTTAAAAAGCCAAAGAATAATTTTAAAAATTTAAGAAAATAATTTAAAACTGAAAAAATTTTAGGAAATAATTGAAAATCGCTGAGAATAATTAATAATTGAACAAAATAGTTGAAAAATGCCGAGAATAATTGAATAATTGAAAAAAATTTGTGAAAAATGACGAAAACAGTTAACAGTTAAAAACAAAATTCGAAAAATGTCTACATAATTACACAATTAAAAAGAATAGTTTATAAAATTAAACAATAAATATTAAATTTAAACAAAATAGTTGAGAAATTATGGGAAAACTGTTGTAAATAATTGCAATTTAATAAATGGATTGAAATCCGAAAAAAAAAATGAAATTGAAAAAAATAATAAAAAATTGAGGAAATAAATTAGAAAATTCAGAAAAAAATTGAAAATTGAGGAATTAAATTAAAACTTGAAAAAATATTTACAAAATAACGAAAATAGTTGACAATTAAAAAAATAAAATAAAAAATGTCTATATTAATATACACAACCCAACAAAATAATTTAAGAAACCAAAGAATAATTATAAAATTTTAAGATAATAATTTAAAACTGAAAAAATTGTAGGAAATGATTTAAAATCCCTGAAAATAATTAATAATTCAAGGAAATAGTTAAAAAATGACGAAAATAATTGACAGTTAAAAAAAATTCTAAAATGGCGACATAATTGAGGAAATAAATTAAAAATTTAAGAAATAAATAGAAAAATTAAGAAATAAATTGAAAATTTATGAATTAAAATTGAAATTTGGAAAAATAATTACAAAATGACGAAAATAATTCAGAATTGAAAACAAAATTCAAAAAATGGCGAGATTAATATGCATAACCAAAGAAAATAATTTATAAAATCAAAGAATAACTATAAAATTTTAAGATAATAATTTAAAACTGAAAAAATAGTAGGAAATAATTAAAAATTGATATTACTATTTAATAATTGACGTAAATAGTTGAAAAATTAAAGAAAATATATGTGAAAAATGACGAAAATAATTGTCAATTAAAAAAAAAAATTCGAAAAATGATTACATTAATAGACAACTGAAAAAAATAATTGAAAAAATTGAACAAGAAATATTAAATTTAAAGAAAATATTTTCAAATTGAAAAATTAAAGAAATTATAGGAATAATTATTGGCAATAATTGAACAACTGGACTGAAAAGCGAAAAAAATAATTAAAGTTGAAGAAAATAATAAAAAATTAAAGATTTAAATTACAAATTTCAGAATTAAATTAAAATTTGAAAAAATATTTGATAATTGAAAAAAAATTATAATATAACGAAAATAATAATTGAAAATAAATTTTTAAAAATACCTAAACTAGTTCACAACTGAACAAAATAATTTAATAAATCGAAGAATAATTATAAAATTTTAAGATAATAATTAAATAATGAAGAAATTCTAGGAAATACTTGAAAATTGCTGAAAGTAATTAATAATTGAAGGAAATAGTTGAAAAATAACGAGAATAATTGAAAAATTTAAGAAAATAGAAGTGGAAAATGACGAAAATAATTGACAATTGAAAACAAAATTCGAAAAATTACTGGATTAATAGACAACTGACAAAAATAATTAAAAAATTTAAACAAGAAATATTAAATTTAAAGAAAATAATTGGGAATTGAAAAGTTAGGAAAATTATAGGAATAATTGTTGGAAATAATTGCACATTTAACAACTGAATTAAAAATTGAAAAAAATAATAAAAATTGAAAAAATAATTATAAATAGAAGAAAGCAATTAAAATTTAATGAATAGAATAGGAATTTAAAGAATATACTTCAAAATTGAAAAAAAAAAAATAATTGAAAAAGCCAAGAATTAATGAATTTTGGAAGAAAACAACTGAAAACTTAAGAATGAAAATATAAATTGAAGAATGCAATTAAAAAATTAAAGAAAATAATTGAACAATAAAAACTAATCTCTAATAATAATCCACAAGATTCACTCATTCTTTCATTCTTTCATTCTGTCGACACCTAAGTTTGGCACATAGATATTTTTTGTTTTAATCAGATACTTTTTAAAAAAATTCGTTTTAATTTATTAAAATTTAATTTTTTAAATACTAGTTAAATAAGTTTAATTTTATAAATAAGTTTACAATTTTTTTTAAATTTTCAATAAACAATTATTCTTTTTAAATTTTATAATTATTCTTTAATTTTTTAAAATTATTTTATTCCTTTGTCGATTATTTTGCCACTTTTCGAATTTTTCTTTCGATTGTCAATTATTTTCCTGATTTTTTAATTGTTTTCTTTAATATTTAATTATTTTAGTCATTTTGTAATCTTTTTTTCAATTCAACTATTTTTTTAAAATTTTTAATTTAATTCTTTAACCTTCAAATTATTTTTGTAATTTTTAATTATTTTCTTCATTATTCAATTGCATTTTTGGTTGTTCAATTATTTTATTCAAAATTCAATAATTCTCGAATTTTCTGAATTATCAAATATTTTCTTGAAATTTCAATACAACTCTTAAATTTCCAATTGGTTAGGTACATTAATTTTCATTTATTTTCTACAATTTTTTCATAATTTCCATCAGTTTTCAATTGACAATTTATTATTCTCCATCAATTTTATGATTATTCATTAATTTTAAAACATTTTTTGTTCAAATTACAATTACTCTCATCATTTTTCAAAATTTTTTTTCAATCGTTAATTTGTTTTTTTCAGTAGTTAATTATTTTTGTCAGTATTTAATTATTTACGTCATATTGTGATTTTTCTTTGAACACTCAATTATTTTCTTGAAATTTTCCTTTATTTTTAATTTCCAAATTTATTTCTTCAATTTTTAATTATTTTTTTTCTCAAATATTTTCTTTAATTTTTAATTATTTTCATCGATTTTTAATTAATTACACAATACTAAAAAATTCTCGTATTTTTTCAACTATTTTTTCAATCATAAATTTTTTTTAAAATTCAATGGAATTATTTAATTCTAGAACTATTTTCTCCAATTCTAAGTTATTTTCTTCATATTTAAAATCCACTTTTTAACTTTGAATTGGTTTCTTTAATATTAAACAATTATCGCCTTTTTTCTGTATTATGTTTTTCGATTATCATTAAGTTTCTTTAATTACAATTGTTTAATTATTTTCTTTAATTATTAATTCCATTTTTCAATTTTTATTTCCATTCTTCTGTTTTCAATTGTTATCTTCATTTTTCATTAATATTTAAACTTCTTTCAATTACTTTTTTTTTAATTTTTAAGTATATTTTCCCACATAACACGTAATATTCCAGGGACATTCCTGGAATATTTTTTTGTGACATTCAGAACATTCCAATGGAATATTGCAGTGACGATACTGGAACGTTGCTATGTCCGACTCAGGGAATATTTCAGTGGAACATTCCATGAATATTAAATTGTAATATTTCTGGAACATTACAATATAACATTGCAGGAATATTCCATTGGAATATTCATAAGTTTTTTAAAGCAAAAAAATTTTAGTTTTTAAATTTATTAATTTTTATTAGAATTATTTATCATTTTATTTTTACATCTTAAAACAAATAAAAATTCTAAACGCGACGGGAGGATTCGATCCCTAAACCTAAGACCTATCTAACGATTAACGCTCGCAGCTATTATCGGTATGAAAATAAGAATCTAAACCGAGTAGATATAGTTTTAATACATATCTAAAATAGTTGAAGTTCATCCAGCTTTATTGTAGAATTTTCATACCGATAAAATAGCCGCGAGCGTTAATCGTTAGATAGGTCTTAGGTTTAGGGATCGAATCCTCCCGTCGCGTTTAGAATTTTTAATTTGTTTTAAGATGTAAAAATAAAATGATAAATAATTCTAATAAGAACTAATAAATTTAAAGACTAAATTTTTTTTTGCTTTAAAAAACTTATGAATATTCCAATGGAATATTCCTGCAATGTTATATTGTAATGTTCCAGAGACATTACTATTTAATATTCATGGAATGTTCCACTGAAATATTCCCTGAGTCGGACATAGCAACGTTCCAGTAACGTCACTGCAATATTCCATTGGAATGTTCCGAATGTCACAAAAAAATATTCCAGGAATATCCTTGGAATATTACGTGTTATGTGGGTTCTATCAATTTCAGTTTGATTGTTCAATTTTTAATTATTTTTTTCATTTATAATTATTTTTTTCGATTTTTTATCCAGTTGTTAAATGTGCAATTACTTCTAACATTATTCCTATAATTTTCTTCATTTTTACATTTTTCAATTATTTTCTTCAATGATTAATTATTTTCCGCAATTTTCAATTATTTTCTACAATTTTTTCAATTTTTAATTGTAATCTTAAAATTTTATAATTATTCTTTGAGTTTTTAAATTATTTTATTCGATTGTGTATTAATTTATTCATTTTGTAAATTTTGTTTTCAATTGTCAATTATTTTCGTCATTTTGTAATTTTTTTTTCAATTATCAATTATTTTTTCAAATTTCAATTTAATTTTTAATTTTCAATTTTTAATCCGGAATATGGGAACCGAAATTTTGGATGCAAAATATTTAATCCGGTATTTGGAATAAATAGACTCCTTAATCTGAAATGTGGAATTAGAAATCCTGATTGTGGAATATAGAATACGGAATGTTGAATGCGTAATTTAGAATTCAGAATCCTGATAGTGAAATCTCGAATTTGGAATTTAGAATTCAAAATGTTAAATTTGCAATTCGGTATTTGGAATGTAGAATTCCTAACCTAAAAAGTAGAATGTTGAATCCGGACTTTGAAATGTGGAATCCAGAATCCAGATTGTAAAATATTAAATCCTAAATTTGGAAATCACGTAAAAAAAGTCACCTATTTATCTGTAAAATTCCACTGATTCATAATTAGAAAGCACAAGCGAGAATCTTTAATTTTTTCACTCGCTTAAATAAGTGAAGTTCCAGGTGTAATCAAACCCAATTCTAAACTAATTAAAGCAAGCAGTTTTCCTATTTTAAATATAAAATGAAAACAAAGTTGCTAAAGGAAAAGTAATTTTCCCAAGACTTTATTAGATGCCAGATACTTGTCGTGAATATTAACTAGGTAATAAATTGCACCTGGTTTATCATACGTATTATTATTTAGTAAATGCGATACTAGAAAGTGATAAATTAGCAGCAAACGTGCAATTTTGAAAAAGGAAACCGATTTGATTATTGACTGGTTTATATGCTTAACGATAAAGCAACTCGATACGAGGCTATCTTTTTTGTAAAATATATATATATTAATCATTGTAGAGGTAAAAAGATAGTGTAGCTTATATATATATATATAATTTAGTTTTTAAATTTAAGGAAAAAAAATAAACTGGAAAAAAAAGGTGAACGTCCGACACGTCTAAAGTTCACAATCTTTTTCCGTGCGGAAACCACAAAAATTATCATGGACAACCGTCTTCCGCACTGATAATCTGTGAAAAACCTTTATCGTTACTCGTTAAATCAAGTAACCATTCTGGGAGATGCTTTTGGTGAGACTTTCGACGTCTAGGTCGTCAATGTGAAATGTCAAGTTAAGATAAGAATATTAACGATTCAAGGAACACGAGAGATTTTTACTTCCTTCTACTTTTTACCGGCTTTTTTTCAAGTTTATCTTCTGTTCCTTCATCATTTACCACTTTTTATAAAAAAAAAAAAAAAAAATGAAACTAGTTCTAAAAAGTTTCAAACAAGTTCGAAATAGTTTAAAGCAGTTTTGAATCATTTTTAAAGAATATTTTAAAGCTATTTTGATTTTTAAACTATCTGTAAACAATATTAAAGCAATTATAATAGTTCTAAACTAGTTCTAAATAATTTAAAATATGTCTCAAAATATATGAAATATAATTAATTCTTAATCATTTTAAACAAGATTTAAATAACATTAAGTAGTTCTTATCACTTCTAAATAGTTTAAAACTAGTTTTAAACGGTTTTGGACTAATTGAAACAAAGTTATAAATTTGTTTTAAACAGATTTAAACGAGTTCTAAATTGTTCTGAACTATTAATTAACAATTTCAAAACAGTTTTTAACAGTTTCAGACTGGTTGCAAAAATCCAAACAAATTTAAAACTAGTTTGAAACAGTGCCAGATTAGTTCTAAAGAAATTTAAAATAAGTTTTAAACAATTCTAACTAAATAATTCTAAGCTTCTTTAAATAAAATCTAAATAATATTAAGTAGTTCTAAATAGTTTCAAACAGTTAAAAACTGGTTCTAATCAATTTAAAACTGTTTTGGATTAATTCGAAACAGTAACAAATTTGTTTTAAGTAGTTTAAAATAGCTTTGTACCAGTTTGAAAAAATGTAAGTAACTTTACATGTACTATTAAAACTGCTTTGAATAATTTAATATAACTTCTAAAAATACGTTTGAACCAATTCTAATAAGTTTCAAAACAGATTCCAATCGTCCTTAATAACTTTAACCAGTTTTGAATGGGTTCCAAAGACCTTTGAAATTAAACAATTTGAAGCAAATTTTGAACTTTATTAATTAATGCTGAACAGTTTTGGATAAGTTCTTGACAGTTTTAAACAGTTTAAATCAGTTTTATTATTATTATAAACAAATTATTATTATAAAAAAATTTAGAATAGTCATTTGATCAAAAGAAGGTTCAGTCTGAAATTCTGCTGATGCATATTGGATTCATAGTCAAATGAAAAATCAATCCTTTTCCTGTATTTTTTTATTTTGTAAAATTGTTTATAAGTAATTTGTTTAAACAAATTTTTTATAGCTCACGTTTTTTAAAAAAAAAGTTAACGGTAATCGATTGTACGGGAAAAACGATAAAGCTTTTCTATTTGTCATTTTTTTTTCTACGCGCAGTATTTTGTTAATAAAATAATTATAAACAAATTGAGAATAATCATTTGATCAAAAAAAGGTTCAGTCTGAACCAGTCTGCATATTGAATAAAACTATCTATTGGATTCATAGGCAAATAAAAAAAACAATCATTTTTCTGTATCTTTTTATTTTGTACAATTGTTTATAAGCGAGTTATAAAAAGATTTGTTTAAACAAATTAAACAAATCTTTTTATAGCTCGCTTTTTTGAAAAAAAGTTAACGTTAATCGAATGTACGGAAAAAACAATGAAACTTTTCTATTTATCGTTTTTATCTACGAGCAGTATTTCGTTCTTAAAATAATTATTAACAATTGTTTATACTTAAATCAGTTAAACAAATTTTTCTGCTGATGCAAATATCGAATGAAACTACCTATGGGATTCATGTGTAAATAAAAAGAAAATCTTTTTCCTGTATTATTTTATTTTGTACAATTGTTTATACATAATTTGTTTAAACAAATTTGTTTAAAGTTCGCTGCTTTCAAAAACAGTAAACGTATATCGATTGATCGGGAAAAATAGTGACACTTTTCTATTAATCGTTTTTTTTCTAAAAGCAGTATTTTGTTTATGAAATAATTATAAACAAATTAGGGATGGTCAAGGTGGGTTCAGTCTCCAAGCCTTGATCTGTCTTAATTTGTTATAATTATTTTACGAGCAAAATAATCGTCATTGAAAAAAGAGGTGCATAGAAAATTTGTGTTATTTATTACGTAGATTATATTGATCTTATCTTTTTTTTTAAAAAACATGGAACTTCAGAAAAATTCATAGAAATTTGGTTAAACAAATTATGTATAAACAATTGTACAAACTAAGATAAATACAGGAAATTTTGTCCATTCGTCTACGAATCCAATGGATAATTTTATTCCATACGCATTAGCAGAATTTTAGACTGAACCCTCTTTTGAAATGACTATTCTCAATTTGTTTATAATTATTTTATAAACAAAATACTGATCGTAGAAAAAAATGACAAATAGAAAAGTTTTATCGTTTTCCGGTATAATCGATTAAATTTAACTGTTTTTCAAGAAAACGAACTTTAAAATAATTTGTTTAAACAAGTTACATATAAACAATTGCACAAAATAAAAAAATACAGAAAAATGCTTGTTTTTTTCATTTGCCTATGAACCCAATAGATAGTTTTATCCAAAATGCATCAGCGTAATTTTAAACTGAACCCTCTTTTAATCAAATGACTATTTTCAATTTGTTTATAATTATTATTTTATAAACAAAATACTGATTGTAGAAAAAAAACGCCAAATAGAAAAGTTTTATCATTTTTCCCGCACAGTCGATAAAAGTTAACTGTTTTTGAAAGCAGGGAACTTTAAACAAATTAGTTTAAACAAATTATGTATAAACAATTGTACAAAATAAAAAAATACCGATAAATGATTGTTTTTTCATTTGCCTATGAATCCAATAGATAGTTTTGTTCAAAATGCATCAGCAGAATTTTATACTGAACCCTCTTTTGATCAAATGACTATTCTCCATTTGTTTATAATTATTTTATAAACAAAATACTGATCGTAGATAAAAACGATCAAATACAAAAGTTTTATTATTTTTCTCGTCTAATCGATTAACGTTGATTGTTTTTCTAAAAACTGAACTTTAGAATCATTTGTTTAAACAAATTATGCATAAACAATTAGAAATGAACAAAAAAAAATAGGTGTAATTTTTTTTCCATTTGCCTATGAATCCAATAATCGGTTTAAGTATAATATAGCTAGTGTTGGCTTGGCATTTAATGGATTAAAAAATTTTCTTAAAGAAAATTAAGAAAATTTGTTTAAGAAAATTATAAAGAAAATTTGTTTAAGAATATGTTATCCTCAGAATTAGAAAATCGTCTTCTCGGTGTGTCTATCTCAATACTTCTCAAAAGACACCTATTTTCAATCAAACCCCACATATTCCTCATTTATCACATTTATTCCACCATCATTTTGCCTACTTTAGCTAAAAAGCGTTAAATAAATCTCAATGTAAATATCCAGGTGTTAATCTTTGAAAAAGTGCTTTTATATGTTTCTCGCACATTTGACTTTCTCATTTAAGTTGTACTAACACAAAGAAGTCGTAACTTTGCATAAAATAACGTGTAAAAAATTTCAAAGAAACAAGCACTAATCTTTATAGCATTATCAGCATTGCTTCGAGTCATTTACTATTCGCAAATAATGCCGATACCCATAATTAACAACAGCAGCATTGTATGCTTATATATAAACTAATGTATGTATATAGGTATACTAGTATACATAAATATATATATGCCAACTGGAAAGCATATTTTTCGATTGATCATCTGATCTTCTTATCACCGATACAGTTCTCTCGTTGCTTTATAGCGCATACATAACCGGCTGCTGCATATGTGGCCGTCATGCATAGTGACCGCAAACAATGACATGGATGCAGCGGACGTGGTAATGTTATGCATTGCAAAAATATATTGTACGCTGGCTGGCACGTTATAGAAAAGAGAGAGGGCCCACGGGGCAAGAATACATAAAACGACACTCCGCTGTATGGTCGTGTGTGTTTAATCCATTTGAGACTGTAATTGACTCGAAATGGAACCCAAAGACCCTACAGGACAAAGGAAAAGAAGATGGTAATCGTTTACCTTCCTTGTGGGTCAGAACGTCTCTTGCTTCTCGTTTTTTTTTTCGGGGGGAAAAAAGAGGGGGAGTTGGGGCCCTTTTTTTGGGCCTGTCCGTCTGTCAGTGCCATCTCTGTGCCTCTGTCCATGTCCACCGTTCTGGAACTGCTTTCATTCAGAACGTAGGGTCAATGCGACCACAGGTGTAATTTACTTGGAGTGTTCTATTACCAAAGCTATATCACTTCCTGCTATATATATGTCAGTGTGTAGCTAGCTATCATTTCGTCCTCTGTCAACACCTATTGGAACTTGTTACTTGAATAATGGTCGGACTATCTGTGATTAATCCCAAGTCGTCACTACACGCTTCAGCAATTCTTTTCTGCAAACCACTTTCTGGAATAATATTCTTTTATGCATTTCATTGCGCACAACAGCAGGCTATTCAGTTGTAATTCTTGGGGTGAATGGTATTTTGTATAAAGTGCTTAAATAAGTCCCTTTGGTATATTACAAAGTATCTATTGTGCAATTAAAACAGATTAAGTGGAATTTTTGGAAAATGATATATACAAAAAGATAATAATAGTGTAGACATTTTTGTGGATGAAAGATATTTTAATGAAACTTCAAAAACAGTTTTTAAAACTAGTTTCAAATCAGAATATCGAGCGCAATTAAAATTATAAAATTTCCTGACCTATTCAATCATTTATTTTATATCAAATTTTAATAATATATGTTTGTTTTCATTTTAGAAACAGTTCCTGACTAAACAATAAAAAATGGTTGAATTCCCTGACTTTTCTCTCATCTAACTAAACTGCTGGACACTTTTCAAATAGTTTAAAACAGTTTTAATGAGCTGCGATAGTTTAAAAAGATTTAGTGTTAAAAAAATATGTAAAATGTTTAAAGTTTTAAAAAAAAGTATCAGTGTTATTAGTTAAGTGCTCACATATGTAAAGTTCAGAATTATGATTATATAGCCTTAACTTTGTAATTTTGTTTCGATTATAAGATGCTATTAGTAATAATTTTTCTTATTTTGTTCAATTTATAGAATAATTGAAAAATTGAAGAAAATAGGTGAAAAATGACGAAAATAATTGTCAATTGAAAACAAAATTCTAAAAATGAGTACACTGAGAAAATAAGCCTCTAGCCAAGCAGCTTTATTTCTAGGTTAGGTTTCCTCGGGACAAAACAAACAAAACACCGGCGATGACAATCAAACTTCTAGGATACCGGAGCATATGCTCTGCTAAAATCAATTAAGTGCTTTGCAGGTGCTATATCAACAACCTCTCTCTGCTAAATTTAATCAAAAATTGGTTGTATTTAGTCAACTTATTTTCTCAGTGTAGATTAATAGACAACTGGAAAAAAGAATTGAAAACTTAGTGAAAATTATGTCTATTTCATGGACATTTTTCTCCCAAGTAAGCAAAATAATTTCTTCCTCATAGAGAAAGCAAAAAAATCCCTGTGTCAAAATTTAGATATTCAAGAGCTTAACAACTCATATGAATTTTATGGAAATCGGTTAAAGTGTTCTAGAGATATCTTAAAGGCAAAAAACGCTTTACACACACATACAAAAAATTACACACACACATCTGGACATTTTTCTTAAAAATGAAATTTTACGCTTTTTAGATGAAAATGAGTCAATTTAGACTTTTTTTTGGAATAATGAAAATCTTAACGTTCTCTCTAAATCTGAATTAGTAGTTTTCTACTATGAATTAGTCAAATTCATGGCTCATTTTTCTCTAATTCATATAGTAGAAAACTACTAATTCTCAGTAGAAAACTACTAATTATTAGTAAAAAACTACTAATTGAAATAGTGAAACTTTACTTTTAAAAAAAGTAGATTTTTTACTAATTTAATTAGTAGTTTTCTACTACAAAATTAGTAGTTTTCTACTAATTCTTAGTAGTTTTCTACTAAGAATTAGTAAAATTCTTACTATTTTAATAGTAGCTCACTTTTCGCTAATTCATTAGTAGAAAACCACTAATTCAGATTCAGAGAGTTCAGAAAGCTTCCTTTATGAGGAAGCAAAATTAAACAAGCAATATTAAATTTAAAGAAAACAATTGCAAATTGAAACTAGGTGAAAATAATGTTCATTTCATTGACATTTCTCTTCCAAGTAACCAAAATAATTTCTTCCTCATAGATAAAGCAAAAAATTAATAACATAAAAGTTAATTCGAGAATTTATTAAAAAAAAGAATTTTAAATGCAAAAAAATGAAAAAACATAAATTATTTTACGAAATTTTGATCAATTATAAAAGTTATATAGGTCATTCGATTCGTTTTGAGATAAGGAATATGATTTTTGATTTATGATTAAGTTCTTTATTTTTTTTGCAGTGTATAAATTGATTGACATTTTTTGAACTTTCTAGCTTTATTAAATTAAAAGTTGAAATAAAACATTATTAATTTATTTAAACAATTGTAAAAATTATTATTTTTAGTTTGTTGTTAGCACATGGCTTCACTGACTTCGAAAAGTTGCAAAATTTAAAAAAAAGTACCAATTCTCTAGCTCTATTTCATAAAAAGTTGATAATAAACAATATAATTTATTTAAACAATTGTTAAAATTATTATTTTAAGTTTGTTGTTAGTACATGGCTTCATTGACCTCCAAAAGTTGCAACTCTGTAGCTCAATTTGGTCAAATCTTTAAAATAAACAATATAATTTGTTTAAACAATAGTTAAAATTATTATTTTTATTTTTTTCTTCGTTTTTGGCTTCAGTCGTCTAGATAAGTTACAAAATTAAGAAAAAGTTGCAACTCTCTAGCTCAATTTGGGCAAATCTTGAAAATAATAAATAAACAATTTAATTTGTTTAAACAAATTAGTAATTATATGGAATAATGCTTAAAAATCAATATTTATGTTATTTATTCAAAATCTAGGAAAAAACTTTCATAAAAATAGTAAACAATATTTTTTAACGATTTTTTTTTGTAATTTTGTAATTAATTGAGATTTTTTTGGGGACCCTATAAAAAATAGTTAATATTAAAAAATGGTTTAATAAACAATTTAGTATTATTGTTTGAAGTCTTCTGAAGAGAAGCAGAGTCAGGGTGTCTACCGAAACCGAGACCGAAACATGATTTTCAAATTCCCGGCAAATTCCCGGTTTTCCCGGATCTAAAATCACATTTTTTCCGGATTTCTTTTATGTATAATTAATAGCTATAATATTAAAATAGTGGAAAAAGTAAGTGCGTAATACATAAGTTTTTATGGTAAAATTGGTCTTTGAAGAAAATAATTCCAAAAAGGCAAAAATAATAGAAATTTGAAGAAAATAAATGGAAAATGACAAAAATAATTAAAATTTGAAGAAACAAAATGAAAGATGACAAAACTTTTTAAAAATTAAGTAAATAATTAAAAATTTGAAGAAAAGACTTGAAAAATGACAAAAATAATTGAAAAATGGGAAAAAAAAAAAAAATTTCATGTCAATACATAATTAAAAAATTGGAGAAAAAAATTTGCCATTAAAGAAAATAATTAAAAAATCATAAAATTGATAGAAATTTGAAAAAAAACACTTGAAAAATGATAAAAATAATTAAAATTAAGAAAAAAAAAACAATTGAGAAATGACAAAAATAATTGTACCTTGAAAAAAAATAAAAGATGATAAAACTAATTTAAAATTATGTAAAAAACTTATGATTTGAAAAAAGAAGTAAAAAATGGTATAAATAATTGAAAAATGGAGAAACAAAATAAAAATTAGAAATCAATAATTGGAAAATTGGAGATAAAAATTCACGCTTAAAGAAAATAATTAAATATTGACAAAATAATTGCAAAAACCCAAAAAATGTGAAATTTGAAGAAAATACTTGAAAAATGATAGAAATAATTAAAATGAAAAATAAAAAGCAATTGACAAATGACAAAAATCATTGAAAAATGAAAAAATTAAATGTAAATTAAAGTAAGATATAAAAGAATCCATTACAATAATTTAAAGATATAAGAAAATAAGTAAAATATAGAGAAAGTAATAAAAAAATGTCGAAAATGAGAAATGACTTGAGAAATGACTAAATTAATTGAAAATTTTAAAAGCAATTAAAAAATGAGAAAAATAATTATAATAGGAAAAAATAATCGAGAAATAACAAAAATAACAAAAATTTGAAGAAAATAATTGATAAATCAAAAAAATTTAAATCTGAAGGTAATATGTGAAAAATAACAAACATAATAAACATTTGAGACAAATAATTGAAAAGTGACAAATCTAATTAACAATTAATTAAAAAATATAAAATTTGAAGAAAAGACTTGAAAAATGATAAAGATAATTAAAATTTGAAAAAAATTGAGAATTGACAATAATAAATGAAAATTGAAGTAAGAAATTAAAAATTCATGACAATAACATCGAAAATATTGACAATAATTGAGAAATTACTAAATTAAATGAAAATTTTAAAAAACAATTAAAAAATGAAAAAAATAATTAAAAATAGGAAAAAAATAGTCCAGAAATGACAAAAATAATTGAAAATAGGTAAAAATAATCGAGAAATGACAAAAATAATGTAAATTTGAAGAAAATAAATTGAGAAATCACAAGAAATTTTAATTTGAACGTAATGCATGAAAAATACCAAAAATAATAAAAATTTGAGATAAATAATTGAATATGACATGAATAATTGATTCCTAGTGTAAATAATTAAAAGAATGTAAGATTGAAAAGAAAGTAATTGAAATTTGAAAAAAAATGAAACTTGTAAAAAATAATTGGCAATTGGTGTAAATTCTTTAAAAATTATTGATACATAATCATAAAATTATTAAAGAAAATTGCTGAAATTTAAAGAAAAAAATTGAAAACTGTGTAATAAATTGAGAAATTGATGACTATAAAAAAAAATATTGAAAAAAATTATTGAAATTTGATGAAAATAATTTTTAAATGTTAAAACCAATAGAAATATGCAGAAAGTAATTAAAAAATGATAAAAATAATTGAAATTTGATCGAAAAATTGAAAGATGACGAAAGCAATTGACAATACTGGTTTAAAAATTAAAAATTTGTAGGCATTAATTAAAAAATTGAAAAATATTTCAATATTAATTTCAATATTATTGATGTTTGAAGAAGATAATTGTATAATATAATAATAAAAGATAATCATTATTTTACTAAGAAAGTGAGAAAAGTGATTTTTTTTAAAGTGTGCTATAGTGAGTGATTTTAAAAAAATATGAATAATAATGAGAAAAGTAAGTCACTGGCAGCCCTGAAAATGCTCAATTTCGCTTGAAACTTGTTACACTTTTACTATTTTAAAAATCTACTCTCGAAATCTGAATTAGTAGTTTTCTACTATGAATTAGTCAAATTCATGGCTCATTTTTCTCTAATTCATATAGTAGAAAACTACTAATTGTTAGTAGAAAATTACTAATTCTTAGTAGAAAACTACTAATTGAAATAGTGAAACTTTACTTTTTAAAAAAGTAGATTTTTTTACTAATTTAATTAGTAGTTTTCTACTACAAGATTAATTGTTTTCTACTAATTCTTAGTAGTTTTCTACTAAAAATTAGTAGTTTTCTACTAAAAATTAGTAGTTTTCTACTAAAAATTAGTAGTTTTCTACTAAAAATTAGTAAAATTCTTACTATTTTAATAGTAGCTCACTTTTCGCTAATTCATTAGTAGAAAACCACTAATTCCGATTTAGAGAGTTTTCAGAGACTTCGAAAACGAGTAATAAGTTTCAAGCGAATTTAACCCGGCGAGCGTAAGGTAGGGTAAAATTTACCCTGTGAAATACTTATTCCTCAATAATTTGAATTTGGCATGATGAATTTCTCTGTAATTTTTAATAGCTGCACGTGTCACGGTAACAAAGCAATAACAATTAAAAAAATTTTTTTTTTACATTTCTTATTGTTTATTTACAACAATTGTGAACACATATACGCTGACTATAAAACCCACTAACAGTTTTTTTCTTTGTATATTGTAAAATAAAGTATAAATCATTAGGTTTAAACATAATAATTGTTTATCAAAGGTTAATAATGTATTTTATTATTGTTACGATTAATTTTTCAATTGTTTAAACAAATTTATAGAAATTCACTTTTCTCTATATTAGTTTTGGCATTGTTACAATCTCGCAATAACAAATTGTTTAAACAAATGAAAGATTTATTATAACATTAATGGATGACATTGATAGGCAATATAAAACAAATATGTTAAAAAATTTCAAAGATTTCAAGCTTTTTTTTAATATACAAATAGAAAATCTTTACAGGGTAAAAAATACCCTACCTTACGCTCCGTGTTACGAAGTTTCACCTTACGCTCGCCGGGTATAATTTTTTTTTCTGGTTTTTCCCGGCAAATTCCCGATTTTCCCGGTGAGTAGACATCCTGAGAATTGAACAATTAAAAAATATTAATTTTCAAGGGTTCTATACCATTTCTTCCAAAAAGTCTTTTTTTTCCATGAATTTTGAATGGGAAACTTTGAGCGCTTTGAGCCCCATCTAAATATTAAAAAAATAAAAAATAGGGGTATTTTTTTTTTTATATAGAACAATCCTAGGGGGTGAGAGCATTAAAAACAATTTTCATTTTTTGGACCACCCTATAAAATTCTACTATTACAGATTTTGAGAATAAGTATTAAATTGAATTCAAATTGAAAATTTTAATCAACTTGTGCAATTACGTGAAATGTAAATGTTTAGATTCTGTTGCCAGTGAAAGGAATGGTTAATTGAAGTGAATCCAATTTGTTAAATAGTCGACTTCTTTTGAAAATTGGTTTTCTTTGGTCGTCTTGATTGACTCCATTGAAGTGAATCGTGCGTGTGTTATAACACCGACAAGGTGGGGGGGGGGGGGCAAAGTGGAAACGTAAAAGAAGCAGCGCCAGTTTCGTCTTCGCGAACGGACATTGAGTTCGCAAAGAGCTCATCGCTGAACTTTCTCTATTCCGTCATCGTTTTCTTTTGAAGATAGAATCGCCGTCTTTTCCGCGGCGAAACTCGTCTTCCGCTGCTGTCTTTCAATTTTCCAGCACGCTCATCTCACTTCTCATTATTCTCTTTGGACATGTCACGTTTTCTACTTTTATCGCCCGTGTGCTACGTTTCCCACATCACTCTTGATAAAGGCGATAAAGTCGATTTATCCTTGTCACTATCACCTTTTAACGCACATTCTACTCACCAATTTTATTTTCCTAGTTAAGTGCAAATTAACAGCTTAATGAGAGAACATTTATTTTATACTTTTTTTTTTTTTTAGTTTTATGCACAAAAGCATTATAAAAGTAATTATCTTTCTTATCTTCACCTCGCATCACTCTTTCAGTGTATGCACTTTATATATATATATATTTTAAAATATAGAAATTAGGTCGGGTTGGAAAATTTTTTTTATTTGCAGTATTAAACTATATGGAAATAATATACTTTAAAAGTTGTTTTTTAAAATAGAAAAGAGATTCTTTGATGATGGTGAATGTAATAAAAAAGAAGAGAAAAAAAGAATTATATTATCTATTATCATGCTACTGCTCTAAATGTAGGACAAAATATTTATGCGTTTTTATAGTCTGCTACATCATTGATTATATTATTCTTGGAAATACAATAGAACATGCGAGTTTGAAGTTTAAAGTTATATTTAATTCATAAATTCTGGACATGAATAGAAGAGCTGCCTTGTGTAATTACAGGTTGTCTTTGCATACAGAACTTTGATTGGTAGCATTTAAAATGTGACAATTTGTTTTATTATTGATGGAGCGCATTGCCCTTTTTAATTTTGCACTTTGGATAAATGTTATTTAATTAATTTTGTATTAAGAAAAAAAAAAACAATTAAAAATTTAGACAAAGTAATAATCTCGAAAGGCAATTATTTGAAAAAAATATTTTTAATGGGTCATTTCGCAGAAAATTTAAGGATCGTGTCTTTGATATTTTTTAGTTTTTAGCATTTTTTGAGGTTAAAAAACTCTATCACGCGTTAATTTAAAAATGAACTTCTCAAGATATTTGCAAATTTTTATTATTTTACATAGTTTTTCATTTCAGGTAATTTTTTTTAAGAAGACTAGAAGGAACGAAATAAAATGTGTTTTTTAATTTCAAGAAAAATATTCTTATTAAAAAAATTCCATTTATTAGGTTCTTAATACTTTAAATAAGTTAATACTTCTAAATAGTTTTGAACCAGTTTAAAGTTGTTCAACTAGTTTTTAAACATGTTCTGAATGGTTTTAAATAAGTTTTAAAAGATTTTAGAGTAGTGCAAAACAGTTCAAAATAGTTTTAAACTAATATTCTTTTTTTTTTAATCCATCTGGATAATTTAAAAAATTCTGAACTGTTTCAACCTAGTTCTAAACAATAAGTTGAACATTTTTTAGTACCTAGTTTAAAATAGTTTTACTTAGTTTTAATTATTTAAAAACAAGTTTTAAAGTTTTTTAAGGTTCAAACCAATTTAAACTAGTTCTGAATAGTTTAAAACAAGTTCTAAACAGGTTCAAACAAATTTTAATCGGTTTAATGGAAAACCATTTCAAAAGAGTTTTAAACAGGTTCAGAGTAGTTTTAAGTAGTACAAAACAGTTTTAAGTAGTACAGATCAATTCTAGGTAGATAAAAACAATTCAACTTTAAATCCAGCAATAAACAAACTTAAACAGGTTTCAAACCTGATTTAAACAATTTTCTAAAAACTCTAACCTATCTGAAAGTGGTTCTAAATAATATTAGGTTATTAATATTTTTAAGTAGTTTAAAAGAGTTCTAAATACTTTTGAACTAGTTTTTAAGTTACGAACTTGTTTCAAACACATTCAAAGTAGCTCTGAATAGTTTGAAACAAGTTCAGAATAATTTTATATTAGCTTTAAACAGTTTAAACAAGTTCAAAATGTTTTTAAACAAGTTCTGAACACTTTAAAACAAGTTCTGAACATTTTAAAACAAGTTCTAAACACTTGAGAACAAGTTACAAACAGGTTTAATGGTTTAAAGTAGTTTTAAATAATTCTAAAGAGATTTAAACCAGTTTTCAAGTTCTAAACAGTTTTAAACAAGTTTGAAATGGTTTTAAACAAGTTCTAAACACTTTAAAAATAAGTTCTAAACTGTTTTAAACATGTTTACTGTTTTAAAATATTACTGAACAGTTTTAAGAAATTTCAAATAATTAGAAATCGATTGAAACTAGTTTAAAAGAGTTTTTGACAAGTTCTTAACAGTTTTAAATGAGTGACAAAAGAACTGGTTAAAACTTGTTTTAGAACAGTTCCAAACAGTTTAGAACCAATATTAAAAGTTTTAAACTTATTTTCATAGCTCTGAACAATTTAAAGCAAGTTCATAACAATTTAAAAAAAATTCTAAACGGTTTTAAACTTGTTTCAAACTAGATCTAAACAGTTTTAAACTTGTTTTAAACAAGTTCTAAACAATAAAAAATATCTTCAAAACAGTTTTAAGTATTTCTGTACAGTTTTTAAAATTATTAAATTGTTGTTATTAAGCTAAAAACAGTTAGAAATTAGTTAAAATGAGTTTGAAGCAAATTTAAAAGAGTTCAAACGGTACAGAACTAGTTTCAAACTGTTTAAAGAGTTAAAGTCTAGTTCTAAATTTTAAACAAGTTAAAACAGTTTTTAATTTGTCCCAACTTGTTTTTAACTAGTTTAAAACAGTTTTGAAAGGTTTTTAACATGTTCCTAACAGTTTTCAGCAATTCTTAAACAGTTTGAAAGTAGTTCTAAACAGTTTCCTTCAGTTTTTTGTAGTTTTCAACAGTCATAAATATCTTCTTATAAGTTGTTGATTAAATTGTAGACCTTTTTGTATTAAAAATTTCTTATAATTTCAAAACAGACTAGAGCCAGTATTTAATGGTCTTAAATATGTTCTAAACGGTTTTAAATAGTTGAAAACAGCTTTGAACTTGTTCTTAACAGTTTTAGACTAGTTTTAAGTTTTATACTTAGTTAAAACAGTTTTGAACTTGTCACATATAGTTTTGGATTCATTCCAAACAATTTTTCAAATTGTTTTAAGAAGCTCTGAACAGCACCAAACCAGTTTAAAATGGTTGTAAACATGTTCTTAATAGTTTTATGCAATTTTAAACAGTCTTGAATTGTTAATTGTTTTATATAGTTTTTTGCAGTTCTAAATAATTCTAAATAGTTACTTATGATTTCAAAACAATCATCGTCTTAAACCTGTTCTAAACAGTTTCAAACTGGTTTTTATAATTTATAGATTGGTTCTAAGTTTTGAACAAGACTAAAACAGTTTTAACTTCTTAAATTTTTTTGGACTTGTTCTAAATAGTTTTTAATTAGTTCTAAATATCTTAAAACAGTACCAAACTATTTTTAAATTGTTCTAAACATGTTCTTAGTAGTTTTATGCAATTTTGAACAATTTTAAACTGATTCTTAATTATTTTATATTGTTTTTTGCAGTTCTAAATAATTCTAAATAGTTCCTTATAGTTTCAAAACAATCATCGTCTTAAACCTGTTCTAAACAATTTGAATTAGTTCTAAACAGTTTCAATCTGGTTTTTATAATTTATAGATTGGTTCTAAGTATTGAACAAGATTAAAACAGTTTTTAATTTTTGAAAATTTTTTGAACTTGTTCTAAATAGTTTTTAATTACTTCAAAATATCTCTAAACAGTACTAAACGAGTTTTAAATAGTTTTAAACATGTTCTAAACATGTTCTAAACAGTTTAAAGCAATTTTTAAACAGTTGTGAATTAGTTTTGTATCGTTTTTAACACCAATCAACATTTTTAAATAGATTTTTATAACTGTAAACGATCTCAAGTAATTGTTAAAAAATTTTCAACTGGTCCTCAACAGGTTTAAACTAATCATAAAAGTCCAAACTGTTTTGAATTTCCTCTCGACATTTTTCGACTAGTTTTAAATAATGTTAAATATTTGTTATGATTTTATAATTTTTCAAAATAATTGCAATGCAAATTTGTATTTATATTATTATTTTTATTTTACAAATTTCCTTTTATCCAGAAACCTTTTTTAAACGTTTACAAGAAACGTGATAAAATACACTTTTTAGTTTCAAGGGAAATTTTCTTTCAAGAAAAATTCCATTTTCAAAGAAAAATCACAAATTTTCTCAAAGTACTTGTGCATTTTTAGATAAATGTACGATTATAGAAAGACCTACGGTCACGTTTTTCTTCCCTTCTTTTAAAGTAAGCAAATTCGTGATCGGTAGCTAGCTCTTCGATCGATAATAAATATCGTTGTGAAGCCGGTTCTTGTAGACGGAGGGTTACACTATAACTATAACTTGCTTTTAACCTACAGCAAATCGTTTAATCGCTCTCAAGAGAGAAAAAAGAAGAGAGAGAGAGAAGGAAAGAGAGAGAAATCTTCTATTGAAGGGAATATAAATTCCCAATAATAGAAACAATTTTTATTTTAAATATTGAAGAAAATAATGTTGTGAGAAGAAATATACAGTAGACGATATTGTAGTACTGAAAACACTTTTTCAGAGTTTTCTTTTCCTATATTTTGGTTATTTCTCAAATTTTAAGCTTCTGGCGTTCAATTGGAATTTAAATATTGTGTCAATTAACATTCTATAGATGAAAAAAAAAAAAATGATGAGCAGAGACACTTCACAGCTTCGACCTTCTAAACGTGTGAAAAAGAAATATTTGCATGCATCCGAGGTTAGGGCCTATTTGCATAGCTTAAAATATATTTCCTCTGATTGGTCGTCAGATTTGCTTTCTGTTACAACCCGTATGAATTTTGATTGCAAAAGAGACATCCAATAATTGAATTCTGCACAAAAGCTGTGTCAAATATAAAAATAAATATATATATTTCAGCGCTCAGCACTTCTTACATCTTTGATAATGATTTTTAAAATCTTGGTCCGACATCTTGAATCCGACATTTTGGATTATTTAATTTAAATAACACTGCTCGAATATTTTTATTTTTTCTTTGGTATAACATTAATGTGAATCATTACATGTGATTTTTTATATTAATCCATAAACACTGTAGGGGAGAACCGGGTAAAATGACTATTTGGGTAAATTGGCATTCGTGAAAAATTTGGCCAAAAGTTTTCAATAATTCCAAATTTTTATTGAGTAAAATTTTTTATCCTTTATTTCATTTGCAAACAATATAAATGTCAATTACGAAAAACTTTTCTTGATTCTAATTTCCATTCTTCAAAACATATTAATTTTTTGATTTTTTCAGACTTAAAATATTTTCAAGTTGTATCGATTCAAATTTAAATAATTTTCAATCTTTAATTAATTACAATTGTAATATGATCGAAGCTTTAAGATTTATATTTCATTTTTAATTTATTGAAACGTAGATAATTATTAAAGTCGGAATCGCAATAAAAACTTGAATGAGTTAAAATTTGCATCAAAGAAAGTTTTGATTAGTGGGAGCTAAAATATATTAATATCATATATCGAAGATTGATTTGATTAAAATAAGTACCTATCAATTAAAATTTTTATTCATGAAATTAAAATTAATTCAACTCAAATTTATAAATTTTAATTTCAGTTTATTGTTGATTTAAACTTGTATTTATTTTAGAACCAGCTACATTACTTTTAATTAATCTTATTTTTTGTCAATTCAGTAATTCAGTTAAAATGATTCAAATCCTAGTGAACTCTGATTTCAATTGTCCTTTATATAGAGTATTTATTAAATTTGTATTTTTATTTTAAAAAAAAGTAAGCATTAAGAAAGAAAAAGAGTCTTTAAGAATGCATTTAAAGCACTTATAAAATGTTTAAAAAGGGTGATTTCTTTCATTTCAATAAATTTTAAATATTCAATTGTGAATTGTGAAAAAGTTTAAAGTATTAATCTAACCTAAAAATGATGTACATATAATTACACACGAAAGTGTTTTTAAATTTCTGAATTAATCATTAATCTCTCTAAATTTGAATTAGTTAAAAATAACTAATAATTAGTAAAATCTTGGCTGAGTTTTTATTTCAGCAATTAGTTAAAAATAACTAAATATTAGTAAAAAAAAGACTGATTGTTAGTAAAAACATAACTAAAAAACAGTTAAAATTTGACTAATTGAATTAGTAAACAGAATTTTACTAAAATATTAGTTATTTTGACATAACCTAAAAATGAATTTGACTAATAATTAGTTATTTTTCACTAAATGATTAGTAGAAATATAACTATTTGAATTAGTTATTTGCCTGAGTTTTTGCTTTCAAATTAGTTATTTTTAACTAATTCCGATTTAGAGAGATCCTTCATTTAATTAATAAATTATTTATATACTGATAATTGGATTTTTATTTCTTTATTTGTGTCTTAAACTTGAGATTTAATGCACATAAACAAGAAGTTCAAAGTCTTAATTGTAGTCAAATTCATTTTTTTCTAAAATATTTCAATTACTAATAATAATTTACAAATTTCTTTCTTTCATTCATTTCTTTATTCTGTCCACAGTTAAAGTTTATCACTAAATGTGTTTTTGTTTTAAATTTGTAAATTTCACCTTTTCAAAATGTTCTCAAATTTTAAATTTATAGAAATTTAAATTTCTTCAAATTTTTGTTAATTTCAACTTGCCTTCATTAAATATTTTAATTATTTTTATCATTTTTCAATTATTTTCTGTAATTTGTAATTATTTTAATTATTTTTAATTTTTTTCCTTAAATCTTAAATCTACATGCCTCAAATTTCAATTATTGTCTTTAATTTTTTCAATCACTTTTCAATTTTAATTATTTTCTCTTCGATAGTGAAACAATTTAATGATCTATTGCTAAATTTAATATTATTTATCACAAAATTAAGTTAAATTTTTTAATTTACTATTATTATCTTAATTTTTAACTATTTTGATTATTTCTGAATTTTAATATCTGAATTGAAATAACTTTAAAATATATCAATTTTTAATTATTTTATTCAATATTTATTATTTTTTTAAATTTTGCAATTATTTTCTGTATAATTTAATAATTTTAATTATTTTTAAATTAATTTCTTAAAGTCAGTATATCAGTTTATTATCAGTTATTATTTCAAATTTAGATTATTGTCTTTAATTTTCAATTATAAAACAATTTTTCAATTATTTGTTTTTGCTTAAAAATAAATACTGTACTTTTTATATTAATTTCTTCAATTTCTAATTATTTTCATTCTTTTAGCATAATTTTCAAAATTATCAATTATTTTTTTTATCTAAAAAAAAAGTTCTGCAATTTTTTCAATTATTTATTTTAAATTTCATTTACTTTTTCAATTTACCATTGTTTTTAGCATATTTCAATTATTTTCTTCAACTCTCGAATTTTATAATCATTTTTTAATTGTTTCCCCCAATTTTTAATTATTCTCATTTTCTAAAATTATTTTCTAAGGTTTTAAAATATTTTTCTTCAATTTTTAATTATTTTCCTTTTTTTTATAATTTCCAAAATTTAAACTATTAATCTGATATTTTAATTATTTAATTCAATTTTAAATTAATTAATATATTTTTTTTAGTATTTTCTTCAATTTTCAATTATTTACGTTTTTTTTTTCGTAATTACCAAAAAGTTTTTATTTATTTATCTGAAATTTTCATTGATTTATTCATTTTTCAATTACATCTATGATTTCCTTGTATTTTATGTTTTTATATACTCTCTAAATCTGAATTTATTAAAAATAACTAATAATTAGTAGAACCTTGTCTGAGTTTTTATTTTATCAATTAGTTAAAAATAACTAATTATTAGTAAAAAAATGACTAATTTTTAGTAATTAGTTTTTTTTACTAAATGATTAGTAGAAATATAACTATTTCAAATAGTGACTGAGTTTTACTTTCAAATTAGTTATTTTTAACTAATTCAGATTGAAAGAGTATATTTTGTATTTTTTGCAATTATTTCTCTGAAATTAAAAATTGTTCTTTTCAATTTTAAATTATGTTTATCTTTTTTGATTTATTTTCGCTAATTTTTAACTATTTTTTTTTCTTTTTTTTTATAACTTTTAAAAGTTTCAGTATTTTTCTGAAATTTTCTTGAACTTTTCTTTATTTAAAATATATTGTGTAATTTTTAAAATTATTTTCTACAATTTTTCATTATTATAATTTTGTTTAATTCATTTCTACGATTTTCAAGTATTTTTCCCAAATTTAAATTATTTGCTTTATTTTTAAAACATTTCTAAAATTTCTATGAATTTTGCAAAATTTGATTCTATTTTCTGCATCCCCATAGAGGAAGCTTTGTGATTGTTAAGATTTCCGATTTTTTAGAAATAGCCTAAATCTACCTATTTTCATTTAAGGGCATGTGATGGATTATGACGTCACTGGCATAGGCAAAATTTGTCCGTAACTTTTCTCTTAAAGTATTGAATATTTGGTCATGAAACTTGGTAGAATTACTTAAAATATCATTAGGAAGGTCTCTCTGATCCAAATTTGTTTGAATTTTGGCTCAAATATAATTTTTGAGAAATTTTGGAAAATTAGACAATTTTTAAAAAATTACTTTTGACCCAAAAATCAAACAAATTTGGGTCAGAGAGACCTTCCTAATGATATTTTAAGTAATTCTACCAAGTTTCGTGACAAAATATTTAATATTTTAAGAGAAAAGTTACGGACATTTTTTGCCTATATCAGTTACGTCATACTCCATCACATGCCCTTAAAAAGCGTAAATTTTATTTTTAAGCATGTGACATACCTTTTTTTGTCATCAGGATATCTCGAGAACGCTTCAAAGGATTTCAATAAAATTTAGATGACCTATTATGCTCATAAATATCTAAATTTGGACACAGGAATTTTTGAAAATATCCAATTAAATTTTTCTGAACACCTTTTTTCATCGAAAAAACTCGTTTTTTGCCAAAATTTTTTTCCATGCTAAAAATAGAACCTAATGAATACAAAAATCATATTTATTATCTCAAAACGAATCGATTGACCTATTTAAAGTTTATAATTGAATAAAAATTTGTAAAATAATTCATATTTTATCTTTTTTTTTGCTTTAAAAATTCTTTTTTTTTTTAATAACTTCACCAATTAAGTTTTTTATTATTAATTTATTGCTTACCCTATGAGGAAGCAAATTATACAAAATAATTCAAAAGTAAGGTTATGTATCCAAAAAAGAACAAAGCTATCGTCTGTTAACTTTAATAATAAAAATCACTCTTTTTTGTTACTTTTATTTTTACTCGTTCACAGTATACCCAAATTGTAACACAATATTAATACTAATAAAAGCAATAATAGAAAAATTATTTCTACTTCATCAAATTCACTAAATATTTAAAATTTTCCATTTTTAAATTTTTCGTTTTTTTTTCATTTTTACCATATTTGTAAGGGTTTACGAGTAATTACTAAAAATTACCAGCAAGGTAACTTACCATTTTCGTAATTGACACAAGCCCATCACTAAGTATAAATAAAAAAAAAAAAAAATTCAGAATCAATTTAAAATCAATCAATCCGTGAAAAATAAGCCGAGAAAGTGTTGCTAATTGACTGAACTACATAAAATGTAATCAGTGTTGTTTTTTTTTCTGAACGAGAGGTATATATAATATACATATATTTCTGAATGACTAATTTATGATTCAGCTAATAAAATTATGATAAAATGATAATTCTACTTTTGGTTAACAAGCATAATTATTAAAGATGTGCCCTGTCGCGTATAATTTATATGTAAATTCGAGGGAAAATGAAATTAATAAAGTTTGCGTAAATTTATGAGATTTTAATAAGATTATAATGAAAGGTTCTAGGGAAAAGAGTCGATGATGCGAAACTCGATGACTTTTTAGTTTCGAGTCTGAACCGTCAGTCCATTCACGGAGACTGGCACCATTGGGAGATAATTAATAATTTAACGGTGCATTTTACGACGATCAACAGAACTTTTACTCGCGAGCGTACTCATGCGTGCTGCAGTCGACGTGCTTAAATAAATTTCAATGTGCACACCCGTGTACACGTATAACCGACAGGACCCGGTATTGCATGACACGTATGCATTAAAATGTTTGCTAATATAAAATTTTACGTCTCTTATTCTCTCAGACTTTCACATCTCACCATCTGCATTTTTTCAATAGTGAATGCCACTTGCTCGTAAAAGCATTTTTTTCAATAAATTTACGCTAATCGAAACTTTTACATAAAACACAAGTGTCAATAATTATTATTATACGTTCTTTTAACTTCATTAAGTTTTTTATGGTTTAATTTCTTTATTAGTTTTGCAAAGAATAATTTTCTTGTTCATTTTTTTTTTAAATTACAGTTCCACTAGTATGTGTACGCACCTGTTTTGAGTAATTTAAATTAATGAATTTTTTTTAATAGGAGGTACGTGTGAAATTTTATTACTTTGAAATTTATGATGCCTGGAGGTGCCAATTTTACTAGCTTAATTTCTTTATATAAAATTATCTTATGTCAAAAATTGAAAAGACGTGTTTAGACGAGCAATATGATTTTTGTAAATAAGTTACATTTCTATCATGAAAAAAAATTTTGTCCAAGAACAATATTTTTAGATGAAAAAAAGTGTTGAATAACATTTTTTGGGGTATTTTCAAAAATCCTTGGGTGCAAACTTAGATATTTATGAGTTTAATAAGCTTATCAATTTTCATTCAAATCCGTCAAAAGATTCTCGAGATATCCTAGTTACAAAAAGATATTACACACACACAGACACACAGACATGAATATTTGCTCAAGAATGAAAATTATTAGATTTTCCTATTTTATTATTATTCTTATTTTAATTTATTATGTAAAATTTTAGATGAAAATGAGTCGATTAAACCTATTTTTTAAAATTGTTTCAAATTGTTTCAAACTATTTCAAACTTTTCAAAACTGTTTAAAACAAGTTAATTAATTAAACCTATTTTTGGAAATTGTTTCAAATTGTTCCAAACTATTTCAAAATTTTCAAAACTGTTTAAAATAGTTTAAAACAAGTTTCAAACAGTTTTGAATAAATTTCAAACAGTTTTGAATAAATTTCAAACAGTTTTGAACAAATTTCAAACAGTTTTAAACAAATTCCAAACAGTTTCGAAAAAGTTATAAAAAGTTTCATACAAGTTTCTAACAGTTTCAAATAAATGTTTAACAAATTTTTAACAGTTTCAAACAAGTTTTAAACAGTTTTAACTAGTTTTAAAATTTTTTAAAATTAGTAATAAAAAACTTAAACAAATTTAATTTATTACACCGTTTCAAAATAGTTACAAGCAGTTTTAAACCTTCTCTGGACCATTTAAAAAAATCTAAACTGTCTTAAACTAGTTTTAAACAATTTAAAATAAGTTCTAAACCGTTTTAAACTATTATAACTATTATTTGAAACAAGTTTCCAACAATTTAAAAATTGTTCTGTTATTCTTGTTGTGTTTTGAAATAGTTCTAAGCAGTTTTAAAACTGTTCGAAACAGTTTTAAACTAGTTGAACTGTTTAAAACAAATTATAAACAGTTTAAAACAAATTCTAAACCGTTTTAAACTTATTCTAAGCAGTTTTAAGTAGTTCTAGATAGTTTTAACCAGTATTAAAGAACCTTAAAAGTTTTTAAACTTGTTTCAAACAGTTGTAAAATTGTTTGGAAGCGTTCAAAACTAGTCCTGAACATTTTAAAACAAGTTCTAAATCGTTTTTAACAAGTTCTAAACAGTTTTTAATAAGTTGTGAACTTTTTGAAACGAGTTCTAAACAGTTTGAACAAGTTATGAATTGTTTAAAATGAGTTCTATACTGTCTAACAAAGTTCTGAACAGTTTAAAACTAGTTCTAAGCAGTTTAGACTAGTTCAAAACAGTTTTAAATCTATTTTAAACACTTTTAAAAGTTTGAACCGTTTTAAACTAGTTCTAAACAATAAGTTTAAAATTGGTTTAATGGTTCTAAATTTTATAGTAATTATAAATAGTTCCAAACTGTTTTACATAGTTCTAAGTAGTTCTAAATAGTTTGAAACCGGTTTTAAAGTATTATAAACTCCAATCTGGTTTAAACTAGTTCTGATCGGTTGAAATAAGTTCTAAACCGTTTTTAACAGTTTTTGCGTAGATTTAAATAATTATAAACTAGTCAAAATCGGTTTTAAACAAGTTATAAACAGTTTTGGGCCATTTTTAGATAGTTTTAAATAGTTCGAAACAGTACTGAACCAGTTTTAAATATTTATTTATAGTTTAAAACTAGTTCTAAACTGTTTTGATTAAGTTGTGAACTTAATAAAACGACTTCTATACAGTTTGAACAAGTAATAAACTGTTTAAAATGAGTTCTAAACTGTCTAAAAAAGTTCCGAAAAGTTTAAAACTAGTTCTAAGCAGTTTAGACTAGTTCAAAACAGTTTTAAATCTATTCTGAACACTTTTAAAAGTTTGAACCGTTTTAAACTAGTTCTAAACAATAAGTTTAAAATTGGTTAAATGGTTCTACATTTTTTAGTAATTATAAATAGTTCCAAACAGTTTTACATAATTCTAAATAGTTTTAAACCAGTTTTAAAGTATTAAAAACTTCAATCTGGTTTATGCCAGTTCTGAGCAGTTGAAATAAGTTCTAAACCGTTTTTAACAGTTTTTGAGTAGTTTTAAATAATTATAAACCAGTTGAAATCGGTTTTGAACAAGTTCTAAACAGTTTTGGGCAATTCTTAGACAGTTTTAAATAGTTCTAAGCAGTACTGAACCAGTTTTAAATATTTATCAATAGTTTAAAACTAGTTCAAAACAGTTTTGATTAAGTTTTAAAGTTTTTAAAACGAGTTCAAGTCAGTTTGAACAAGTTATGAACTGTTAAATACGAGTTCTAAACCGTCCAAAGAAGTTCTGAACTATTTAAAACCAATTCTAATCAGTTTAGATAAGTTCAAAGTAGTTTTAAATCTATTCTGAACACTTTTAAAAATCTAAAATCTCTTAAACTAGTTCTAAACAATAAGCTTAAAATTGGTTAAGTGGTTCTAAATTTTTTAGTAGTTTATAAATAGTTCTAAACAGTTTTACATATTTGTAAATTGTTTGAAACCAGTTTTAAAGTATTAAAAACTCCAAACTGGTTTGAACTAGTTCTGAAGAGTTGAAATAAGTTCTGAACCGTTTTTAACATTTTTTGCATAGTTTTAAATAATTATAAACCAGTCAAAATTGGTTTTGAATAAGTTATAAACAGTTTTGGGCCATTTTTTATAACTAGTTTATAACTAGTTCAAAACAGTTTTGATTAAGTTGTGAACTTTTTAAAACGAGTTCTAAACAGTTTGAACAAGTTATTAATTGTTTAAAATGAGTTCTAAAGTGTCTAAACAAGTTCTGAACAGTTTGAAACTAGTTCTAAACGCTTTAGACAAGCTCAAAACAGTTTTAAATCTATTTTGAACACTTTTAAAAATTTGAACCGTTTTAAACTAGTTCTAAACAATAAGTTTAAAATTAATTTAATGGTTCTAAATTTTTTAGTAATTATAAATAGTTCCAAACAGTTTTACATAATTTTAAATAGTTTGAAACCAGTTTCAAAGTATTAAAATCTCCAAACTGGTTTAAACTAGTTTTGAACAGTTGAAATAAGTTCCGAACCGTTTTAAACAGTTTTTGCGTAGTTTTAAATCATTATAAATCGGTTAAAACCAGTTTTGAACAAGTTCATAAACAGTTTTTAACTATTTCTAGACAGTTTTAAATTCTAAATAGTTTTTTGTAGTTCATAATAGATGTAAATGTTTTTAAATATTTCCAAACTAAACTAGTTCTAAATGGTTTTAAACACGTTGTAAACGGTTTTAAAGAGTTTTAAACATATTTAAACTTGTTTTTGGGAGGTTTAGTCTAGTTTTAAAAAGTTTTAAACAAGTTCAAAACAGTTTTGGAAAAATTTGGACTTGAGTTATCTGGTGGTAAAAATTTATAAAAACCAATTTAACTAATAACGATAAAAATTCTTTAATGTAACAGACACGAATTATAAATAATAATACTAAAATAAATTTGTTTACTTCGGTTTTAATCCCGTTATTTTAAATGTTATTATTTATTACCGTCTTTTTAAACTTGCTTTTCTATTGTCTCATTATAATTTTATTCATTTCATTAATGTTTTGTAATTTTTATTCTCATTTTCTCTAAATAAATGTCTCAACTTGAATAGCGAACAAGACAATTGAAAAATGTACAAAAACGAGGTGGTTTTCCTTTTATGAAACCTGTCTCGTTCTCGCTTTATAAAACGAAATTCTCGCCACGCGAGTGAAAAATATGAAATGATTAAAAATATTTATTTTACCTACTGAAGAAATTTATTGCATTTTTCTCAAAATATTTCCTCTTGGAAAAAAATATTTTAAGGAATGAAAATTTTAAATAAGAAATTGTAGGTGGATAAAAAAATTATATTGATAGTAAAAGATAATATATAATAATAATAGTCAGAGGACTTTAATTTATCAATTAAGCTTCAATTAATTAAAATTTGTCCACTGTTTATAATTAATAAAAAAAATAAAGAAAAAACTTAGAAACCAAAATTGTGACTTGAAAAGCAGTCTTGACAAAACGAAAATGATAAATAAATTCATTCAGATATTTCGCTGAATCACGTAATTAATATATCGAGCATATTCATAAGTTTATGCAATCATAAATTTCGAGTTAATTGACTGGTTATTCACTCACTTAATCGCAGTTTATGTCTTTAATAATTTAATAAATTGCACGATAGCGTTGAAATTGTAAATGAAATGGGTCGAAAAAGGACAAAGTTTCCAGTTTATAAAAATTGTTTCCTCGAAACGAGTGTATTATTGACAAAGTAAAGGTGTGTGTTTACATATTTAAATCGTATCAGGTTTATGAGTTTAATATCGTTATAGTGCAGCGCGAGTGTGTATTTGAAAAAAAATGATAATGTTGTCTCAACACAATTATTATTCATACGCGAATGAAATAATCTTTCTGTTCGCCAATTTAGATTGGATTGATGTTGGATAAATAAAAGAAGATAGCAACGGTAATAAATGAGCCATAGAGAGGGGGTCAATGAACTTTCGCGAACACTGACCTCTTATAAAGCGTAAGAACAATAAATATCACGTATTTTTTTCTGTTTTTTTTTTTTTGTTCCTTTATCTTTGACTTTTTTTCTGTTAACTCTGCACTCTGTCCTGTATTTTACAATGAGAGAAGATAGTATCGTTATTTCTTTTATCACGATTTCAGGGTGTCTACTAATTTTGGTCAACGAAATTCCCGGTATTAATTAATTTGTTTAATTTACTCAATAAAAATATCTATTTATAGAAAATAAGATGTGAAAAAAAATAAAATTTGAAAAATATAACAAATTTTTTATTTTTTATATAATTGTTGTCTAGGAAGTGTGTTTAGTTTCAAGAATTGAACCTTTCTTAAAAACATAAAATTTTTTCAACTTTAATTTCATATAATCTCAAGCCGTTTTTTATTTTCATTGTAGAAATATAAAAACTTTTACCTTCAAAATTAAAGATTCTTGATTTCAAGATGGTTTTTAAAAAAAGAAAAAAACTATGAATTTAAGGAGGTTCTCTCTATTGAAATAACCTCAAACTGAAAAATGACTCTTCCAATCAAATAAAACTATTATTAAAATTAATTTCATTAAATTACGAAAAATCCAGTTGTACATTTTCCGGAAAATATTAGGTTTAGCTAAAATTTGTCATTAAATAATAATTACACAGTCCAACAAAAAATTTTTTTTTGTCCGAAACATTACACTATATTATATTTTTATGTATTTTTTTTTTGCTGAATCCGAATCCGAAATCAGAATTGTTAAATCGTTTCTACTTTTTGAGATAATCTCAAAAAAATTTCAAAAAGCAAATTATCAAAAAAGTATTTAGATATGTAATATTAAAGTGTAATAAAAATACTCATTATTTGAATAATTCCGATTTGCTGAAATTAAATTACTTTGCAGAAAAAAATTATTAAAAATTTTTCGTGTCCTCTCAATTTAAAAAATCATTTTTATGTGGAAAACAATTCTTTTTTTTAAATTATTATTCATTTCGTCATCACAAAACATGCAATAATATTCTCCCAAAGTAGTAAAGATTTTAAAAATTTTTTTCATTAATTATTTCATTTTGTACGCACCTAAAGTTTCTCACTAGATGTTTTTTTGTTTTAAATTTATAGCAATTTTAATTTCTTCAAATTTCTGTTAATTTGAATTTGCATTGATTAAAAGGTCAATTTATCCACGGTTCAAATATATTAAAATGAATTTAATTTTTTAATTCACTATTATTATTCTTATTTTGCAATTATTATCTTCAATTTTCAATTATTTTCATTATTTCTGAATTAATATCCTCAACTTTCAAATATCTCAATTTTCAATTATTTTCTTCAATATTCATTTCTTTTTATCATTTTGCAATTATATTCTCCATCTTTTGATTATTTTAATTATTTTTCAATTAATTTTCTAAATTTTCAGTCATTATACCAAATATAGATTATTATTGTCTCCAATATTTCAGATTTTTAAACGATTTTTCATTTATTTTTTTTGCCTAAAAGTAACTTCTGTAATTTTTCTATTATTTTGTCCAATTTCTAATTATTTTCATTATTTTTGCAAACTTTCAAAAATTTTACTTATTTATCTGAAAATAATTATATTTTAAAAATTTTTAATTATTTTCATCAGATTACTGTTTAATTATTTTTAAAAATTTTTAATTATTTCCATCTCTCTAAATCTGAATTAGTGGTTTTTTACAAACCAATTAGCTATAAATTGGTTACTATTAAATAGTGAAAAATTTAAATGAATTAAATTTAAAATTAAACTTAAATAAATAGTAGAAAACTACTAATTTTTAAGTGAAATATCTATATTAAATGTAATAGTAAATGTTTAATTTTTCAATTATAGTAGATATTTCACTTTTAAATTAGTAATTTTCTACTAAATATTAAAGAATTTTTTCACTATTTAATAGTAACCGATTTCTTGCTAATTCATTAGTAGAAAATCCCTAATTCAGATTTAGAGAGATCATTTTTCAATTATTTTTTTCAATTTAAAATTTTTTTTATCATTTTTCAATTATTTCCCTAATTTTCTAATTCTTATTCTCATTTTGTTAACTTATTTTTTAAGATTTGTAACAATTTTTTCCAAATGTTAATTATTTCCTTTAATTTTTAATTATTTTCATTGTTTTTAGTTAATTTCTCAGATTTTCAAAGAATTTTTCTTAATTTTCAATTTTTTCCATATTTTATTTATTTATTTAATTATATTTTATTAATTAGATTACACGCATCAAACATTTGGGCGTTAAAACCAACAAACGGACCTTTAAAAAATTTTGAAAAAATTTTGGAATTTTATTTATTTCAAATTTTTTCAATTTTTTTTTAACTTATCACTGCGTTTATCATGTTTAAATTATTTTTTTCAAGTTTCAAATTTAAAAACTATTTTTTAGTTATTTTCCTCAATTTTTAATTACTTTTCTATTTTTTAAAATTATCTTGTTTTTTTGTTTTTATTTCTTTCTTTGATTTTCAAATCTTCACTAGTTTTCGGTTCATTTGCAATTTTGTGTTGTTATTTTCTTCATTTATTTCTTATTTATTTTTCAATTTTTTCATTCATTTTTTACTCTTTTTCTTAAATTTTCTTTTTTCATTTTCCAATGAATTAGAGTAAATTATTTATTTTTATTTCTTTATGTGACTAATTTAATTTTTTATCATTTTCTAATATTTATCACTTATTTGTTTCATTTCAGGTTATTTATTTAATGCTTTTTTATACTTTGTTTTCTTTCATTTTCTTTTTTTATTTTCTAATTTTCTTATCTATTCATTCATGTATTTTCTTTACATTAAATTATTATTTACGTTTTTTACGTTTTTTTAGCTGTTTCGATCCTAGTTATTATTAAAAAATTTTTAATTATTGTATTCATTTTTTTTTTATTATTTTTTTCATTATTTTATTCATTAAACCAATTTTTATATTTTTATTCATTTTCAAATTATTTTTATTATTTGATTTTATTTTGTTCTTTTTATTTTCTTTTTAATATATAACTTTTGTTCGCACTTAAAACCCTCTACTGTAATTTAATCCAAAGCCATTAGCATTTTAAAATCGAAAATTGAGAAAATCTTGTTTTTTAATCATTTTATTTCTATGCTTTATTACAAACTGCAATATATTTTCATCATTGTGTAGATGATTAAAAAACACATCGAATGAGCTATTTGCGAACCTTCTATACTGTAATCCTGTTCCAAGTTATCAAGATTTCAAAAATTAAAAACTTTTATAAAAATTAAGTTTTTAAGTTTTTTTTTTTGCTTTTTATATAAATAACTTTTATATAAATAATATATAAAAAAAACTTGATTCAATACATTTTCTGTGGTTTTCATTTCATTTTGTGCAGAAACCGCACAAGTCCAAAAGTTAATTTGTTTTTTTACAACCTTATATTAATTAAAATATAAATCAATCATTTTGAATTTTGAAACTAATAGGTTAGTAGAATATTATACAAAAAGCAGAATTGAAAAAAAATCACACATTTGCGAGAAAAACATTTTTTAATTATTATAAGATTTTTACATCCGCATACATATAATTTTGTTATAATACCGCAAAAGGCCTTGTAAAAATTACCTAACAAAAAACAGTTTTTATTGATTGAACAATTTCGATTTATGGACTTGTGCGGTTTCTGCACAAACTGATTCAATTATTGTACAAAACAATTTTAAAGTTCTTTAATGAAGAAACAAGTGTAACAAATATTCATTTATTTGCAATTGTGATTGAAATAAAAAGCGAACACATTTAGCAAAATAAAAATGTTAATATTTCAATTTTATAATCTTTATTTATATAAGAAAAAAAAAGTTTTTTTTTTACAATTAATCACCAAAATGCAATTTTCAGTAAATAATTCAAATTTTTGTTGAATATGTTGGACTCTTATAAATAGAAAATACACGTGCAATTATGCACGCATGCGTTTAGATTGCGCTAGTTTCAGTATACACAACTATATGTAAGAACATCGATCTGGCCGTTTATATCTGTGTACTCATGCTGGCTTTATCGATATCATTCACGAAATGCATTTTATTTTTTATTCTCCCATTAATTTGCCTCTAAACTCCCTTAATAATAACAATAATAATCAACAATTAAAATCCCCGTACAGTGTGAAAAAAACCACTCTTAACTCTCGATTTTATCTCAAATAATAATATTAATCTTTCTTTGATGATTATTCTCACACTGCCTCTCTTTACAATAATATCCTTTTGTGTGATTTTAAAGCATTATATAATATGCATAATTTTCCGACTAGGTTGCTTTTTGAAGAAACAGATAGTATGTTTGCAACCGCTTTGTAAACATTTTCAAACAACATTGACGCTTCCCATCCGTTATAATTGAGCGGACATAAGTTTATCAATAGATGGATGTAAATATTCACACGTTTACGTTTACCATCACTGCAATAGTTGTTGCGATGCTCAAATTCGCGTGCAACTTGTTAAGCAACCATAATATGCTTCCGTTTTGTTATGTTGCTCAAATACCAGCTACATTATGTATATGACATGCACCGCAAATTTATCGAACCCTCACACATTCAACGGCTTGTATTTAATGTTCACATACATGTGTCCGCATCAAAGGACCTGTCGTAATAACGATCCTCTTCAAAGCAATTGCTGATTACAAAGATCTTCTCCAGTAACCCTCAGGTACGAGTAAATATAACACATACCTATACAAATGTCACGCACCATTTTCATATTTCAATCAATATTTCATTAATACCTGAATAGAGTAATTCAACGAATCTATATTAATAAAATCAGAGTTTTGTCTGTACATTGCACAGAACTTGGAAATTTGTGTTTATTTTTTCGTTTCAAGTACTAACAATTCCAAAAATTCTGTTAAAAAAATTATGTATGTTTGTTTGTTTGTATGTATGTATGTATGTATGTATGCATGTTTGTATAAGTATGTATGTATGACCGCGATATTTTGCCCGGGCATCACTTAAAAACGGCTCCATGGAATAAAGTTAAATCTTGCAGGTATTCACGTAACTTAAATTTATAGCCAAACCCCATTAAAAAATATTAATTTTAACGGAAGTTATAATAACTTTTCAAAAAAACCGAAAAATTTAATATTTTTCATTTTTTTACGTAACACTCTTAAACTCTCTGTAACTATAGCTTTTTATTTCAACAATAATTGCTAAGGGATTAATAATTGAATAATAATTTCTAGCCAAACCCCATTAAAAAATATTTTTTTAAACGGAAATTATGGCACTTTTTCAAAAAATCTAAAACTTAAAAATTGTAATTTTTTCCATGTTTTGACTGATCACTGCAAAACTCTTTGTACTTAGCTCTTTTATTTTAATAAAAATAATTAAATTAATTCATATTTGAACATTAAAAATAAAATAGAAAAATAAATTACAAATTTGAATTTCAAATTTCTATAAAATTCAAAAAATTTTAATTTTTAAAATTTTTTGTTTGTTTAAAACCTAATTTGACTGAGTGTTAGGTCTTTACTCAAGTAGGGTTTATAAATTTGAAAAATTGAAAAATATTAATAACAACGGGAGATATAGTATTTTTTCAGAAAATTAAAAAAATCAAAATTTTTATAATTATTTAATGAACACAAATCAATACTTAAATAAAAAATTATATTTAATTGAATTTAATTTTGAAATGGAACATACAATATAATTTTGAAAAATGTACATTTTTAGATTTGTTTCTTTTATACAATGTTCCTTGATTGACAGAACTTTGAAAATATTTAAAAAAGGAGATTGAACAATTTTTCTAACAATCTTAAAATATTCTTAGTTTCATCATTATCTAATATACATGACTTCTAATATTTGTAACTAATTGGCAATATAAATTTTATTAATTAAAATTAATTTCATTTTATTTTAAAGTTGGTATTAAAACAGATTTGCATAATATATATTATAAATACTCTTATGATAAATATAATATAATGTAAATGAAAAAAAATTAATACAAAACTATTAATTTTCGTAAGATTTTTGCTTTTTTGGTCCTTTTTGAGTAAATTATATTTATGAATATAAATTATCCTTTAATATATGACTATTCTTAAGAGATTTTTAAATTATTTTTGAGAAAAAATGATTGGTTACTTTCACGTGATACATCTTAGAAACAATATCGTAGAAAATAAACAAAAACAAAATAAATAATAATAACAAAATAATTTATGAACTTCATAAATTGTAAAAAAGATTTTGAGCAATATAGATGAAATTTTGAGGAAAATAAGACCTGAGTGAAGTGATTTAGTTAATTTTACATTGAAATATGTTCAAAAATGTGCAATTTTTAATGTTTTACAAAAATTTAATACTTTAGAAATAATGAAGGTTTTTTTAAAGTTCCTATGCTTGTTTCATAGGAGATTTTCTGAACAATAAGACTATTGTTTAAGCATTGAAGTGCAGTTTTTTTTTCTAGAATATGCAAGGTTTAAAAGTTGAACCAAAAAATTTACAAAATTTTGAAGACATTATTTTGACATAAAAATAATTTTTAAAATTTCAATAAATATATTATACTAGCAAAATATAATTAGTTTTCCATACATTTTAGAAATTGAACTATAATAATAAATAAAACAAATCGATGGATAATATTTATCCAATAAGGAGGGCTGACAGTGGACTTGCAGATTGAAAATAGTAAAAAAAAAGACTTTAATTTAAAAAAGTGAGTAAATAATGAGTTTTTAAGTGAAAAAAGTGAGTAAATAGTGAGCTTTTAAATAAAAAAAGTGAATAGCCAATATAGAGTTTAATATTACTGTGTTTAAATTGAGGGGCGCAGCAGAAAAAAACATTCAAATTTGAAAAAAACAATTAGAAAAACGCAAAAATAATTAAATAATAACAACAATAATTCAATTTGAAAAAAAAGTTGTAAATGACAAAATTAATTGAAAAATTGATTAAAAATCAAAAAAATATGATAAAAATTCAAACGAAGTAATTGGAATTTGAAGAGACTAATTGAAAAGTTTCAAAAATAATTAAAGTTACAAAAAAAATAATTAAAGAATGACAAAAATAATTAAACTTTGAAACAAAAGTTTGAGACTGTTGTAAAAAATGTTAATTTTTGCACAATAAAAGTAAAGTAATAAAAATTTTAATACATTATTAAAAAAATTGTATAAAATAATTAAAAAATTAACGACATTATTAAAATGTAAAGAAACTAATTGAATAATGACATAAATAATTTAAACTGATCTTCAAAAGTTAATAAATTCATGACAATAATAAAAAGATTCAAGAAAGTGACATTTAAAAAAAATAATTCCAAAATGTCAGAAATATTTGAATATCGACAAAATTAAATTAATTCTCTTAATTTGCCATTATTTTTGTCATTTTTAAATTATTTTCAATGTTTAATCATTTTCATAATTTTTAAATTCTTTTATCGAACATTCAAATATATATCCCAATTTGCAATTATTTTCTCCATCTTTTAATATTTTCATTATTTTTCAATTAATTTCCTACATTTTCAGTTATTATCTCAAATTTAGATTATTGTTTTCAATTTTCAACTTTTTAAACGATTTTTAAATTATTTTCTTTTGTTTAAAAACAAATTCTGTAATTTTGTATGATTTTCTCCGATTTTTAATTATTTTCATTCTTTTGGCATAATTTTCCAAAATTTCAATTATTTATCTGAAATTTCAATTATTATTTTCATCAATTTTCGATTATTTCTGCAATTTTTTAATTATTCTCTTTATTTAAATTTTTTAAGTAATTTTATAATTATTTTCTTTTTTTAAACACATATTCTATGATTTTTTCAATTATTTCTCTCAAATTTTATTTACTGTTCTCAATCTTTCATATTTAAATTATTTTCATCATAAATTTCAATTATTTCTCTCAATCTTAAATTATTCTCAGCATATTTCAATTATTTTTCTCGATTGTTAATTATTATTCTCATTTTCAAAAATTATTTTCTACATTTTTTAAGTATTTTTCTAACATTTCAATTATTTTCTTTAATTTTTAATTATTTTGATTTGCTTTAATAATTTCCAAATTTTTTTTATCAATTATCGTAAATTTCATTTATTTTTAGCTTTCTTCAATTCTTTTCTCCAATTTTTAGTTATTCTCATTTTTTTCAATTGATTTCTAAGATCTTCATGTACCTTAAATTTCAATAATTTTTTTTATTTAAAAAAAATTCTGTAATTTTTTTAATTATTTCACTCAAATGTGATTGATTTTTAAAAACTTATCATTGTTTGTATCATATTACAATTATTTTTTTCAAGTTTTAAATTGTAAAATCATTTTTTAAATTTTTTCCAATATATATATCTTTTAAAAATGTTTTAATTTTTCTCATTTCTTTTATAATTTCCACAATTTTAAACTATTTATCTGAGATATCAATTATTTTATTCAATTTTCAATTATTTGTATGATTTTTTATATTATTTTCTTCAATTTTCAATTACTTTCGTTCGTTTTCGTAATTTCCGAAAATTTTTTAATTATTTCTGTTTAATTAAAAATTATTCTCTTCAATATTAAATTGTGTTTATCTTGTTTCATATATATTTTCTCTAATTTTTATTTATTTTCTCTTTTTTTCAATGAACTTCTGAAAGTTTTAAGTATTTTTCTGAAATTTTCTTTAACTTCCCTTTATTTAAAATATTTTATGTAATTTTTTCACTTATTTTCTCAAATTTTAATTATTTTTTTTCAATTTTATATTATTTATCTCAATTTACAATCATTTTTGTTCCTATTATTTTCCCTAATTTTTCATTATTCAATTTTTTTCAATTTATTTTGAAGATTTTCAAGTAATTTTCTCAATTTTCAATTATTTTCTTTATTTTTAAAACATTTCTACGATTTTTTAAATTATTTTCCTTAATTTTTAATTGATCTCATCTTTTTTTCAATTAATTTGCAAAATTAGCAATTATTTTGTTTAATTTCAATTATTTTTTGCAATTTTTTTTAATTTTAAAGTTTTATAATTTTTTTCCTAAAAAAAAAAGGTTTGTTAGGTATTTACCTATATAATTATCTTTCAGAATAACTGTATTTTGTATAGATTCGTTTAAACTAAATTTTTTAATGCGAATAAAGAATGATTTTATTGCTAGGACTTTAATATTTGACACACTACCGGCCAAAATTGTGAGACCACTTATAAAAATGGGATTAAAAGCATGACCTTCTTAAAATGTTAATAACTCTATCAGATTTTATCAAAATAAAATTTTTCATAAACAGTTGGAAAGCTTATTAAATTTGCTATTAAATGATTCTATTTTGAAGCCTTTTTGATAAATAGAAACGGAAATTCAATGTGATAAAAACAGGTGAATTTTTCGTTTTCTGTGAATTTTCATTATCCAAGTTTAGTGAGCTGCATTTTCTAGAAAAATAATTGGAAAATTTTAAAATTAAGCTGTATCAAACCTTGAGTCTTTATCTTTAAAATAAGCCTAAGAAACCTTAAATATCTTGACTGGTTCTAAAGTTATGAGTAAATATGTACAATACAAAAAACGCATCATTTCTTTCGTTTCCTCCATTCTCGGACCATTCGCCATGGATTTAACAGATAAGAGTAAAGCGAGCGCTAAAATTGTTGCGTTTTCTCGTATCATACATTTACTCATAACTTTTGAACCAGTCAAGATATTTAAGTTTTCTTAGGCTTATTTTAAAGATAAAAGTTCAAAGTTTAATATTGCTCAATTTAAAAAATGTCCAATTATTTTTCTAGAAAATGCAGCTCACTAAACTTCGACAATCAAAATCTACAAAAAACTAAAAATTCACCTGTCTTTATCACATTGAATTTCCATTTCTATTTATCCAAACAGGCTTCAAAATAGGATTTATTTTATTTCATTTCATAGACGGGCAAAAATACCCTATTTAGTACAACAAAAAAATAAATATACAGTAATTCATCAACTGCCTATACATTCTAATATACATCCTTTATATAATTCAAAATAGCAATGCTCGCAAAACAGAAATGAACTTTCTTAAACTACCGTTAAAAAAATCGACTTCCTCACTGTAGTAATTTGCTTCTCTATTGATTCTGTTAAAGAGAGAATGTCGCCCATAATTTGTTCTTCGATAAGACACAAAGAAAGGGAAACAGAATCTCAATGGTCTCGAAGGAGCAGAAAAATCAATAGAGGCCAAAACAGCCGGACACTGAACGGTTCCGTTGATCACCTTAAATAAAAAAAGTAAATCTGCGAATAAAAATCTGAGCTGGATCTTTGGAACACTTAGTTGAGTTCGTAATGCATCGTAATCATGAGTAAAGAAATCAAAATTTAATTTCAAACGTCTAGCCGCAAATCTCAAGAAACGATTTTGAACTCTCTCTAGCCTGAGCATACTAACCGCATAATAAGGAGACCAAATAATTGAAGCAAATTCAATATGTGGCCTAACAAAAGAAAAATATAAAATCCTAAGTGTTGAAGAATCACTGAAGCCCTGAGAATTGCGTTTAATAAAAGCTAAGGATGCAACAGCTTTACTGACTACATTATCCACTTGGACATCAAATGTCAAGTCACCACAGAGTATTACACCCAAATCGCGGATTTGACTTACACGTTTAATGATTTCCCTATTGATTCTGTAGTCATAGTATATTACATTTTTTTTCTTTTTTGTAAAAGTGATAACATTACATTTCTCAGTGTTCAGTATCATCCCATTCAGTTCACACCATCTGCATAGATTATCAATATCAATCTCAATACAATGACAGTCGTTAAGATCGAGAATAATTCTATAAAATTTAAGATCATCAGCAAATAGTGAGAACCTACAATGCTCAAACACTGAATTAATGTCATTTATAAAGATAAAAAATAAAAGAGGACCTAGATTTGATCCTTGAGGAACTCCAGATGATGTAGTGAACACTGATGAGTATGAGCCCCTAATTCTCACAGATTGCAATCTGTTAGACAAGTAACTGTCAAGCCATTCGATTAAAACAGTGTCAATCCTCAAATCAGTGAACTTTCTTATTAATATATTATGGTTGACCTTGTCAAAGGCCTTCTCGAAATCAGTGTACACCACATCAACCTGAGCACCACATTCAATATTATTAGACAAAAAATGGGTGAATGTACTCAAGCTAGTAGCAACCGATCTTCCTCTGACGAATCCATGCTGCTCATCCAAAATCAAATTAGAAAAATGAGCATAAAAATAATCATAGGCGATACTTTCAAAAATTTTCGAAAAAATGCATAACAATGTTATGGGTCGGTAATTTTTAATATTAATAGAATTGCCTTTTTTGTGGATTGGAATAATAATTTCTCTTTTCCACACCTCAGGAAAAATACCTGAAGATAAAGAGAAATTAAAAAGTATATAAAGTGGATCTAAAAGCGATAAGCAGCATGTCTTGACGAAAAGAGGCGAGATTCCATCCGAACCGGCAGAAACTGACAGATCCAAATCATTAATTTTATTCTTGATCATATTCTTAGAAATTGAGAATTGAATAAGATCAACGGAAGAACGTCCAATGCCCGTTACATTATCTGAATGAGGTGTGTAGACTGACCTAAAAAATGTCGCAAAAAGTTCTGCTATGTGAAATGAGTCATTCGCAGTGACGTCTTCTAAAAACATATTATTAGGGATGCGCTCCGACTTACGAGTTTCTTTTATAAATTTCCAAAAATATTTTGGGTTAGATTGAACAGAAGTTTCTGCTTTTTTTATGTAATTATCATAGCATTTTCTTGACAAAGTTTTGCATGCAGCTCTCAGTTCAGAGAATACTCGATAACATACATCAGATTTAAAGTTTTTAAAATTATAATGTGCAATTTTTTTTCCCTTGTCAATTTCCGCAACTCACCGGAAAACCATACCGGATATTTAGAATTGTGAATTATCTTTATCGGAGTGTATTGTTCAATTACTAAGTTTAAACAGTCATAAAAGTTTTGAACAGACTCATTTACATCTAGACCCGAAAACTGAAACTCCCAATCAATTGAGGCAAGAGAAGAAATTATGTCTGAATAATTAGCTTTAGAGAAATCATATCTCGTCGAAACATTAAAAACATCGCTAACATTATTATTTCCAATATTTATGTAGTCCTTATTTACTAAAATATCAAGGCACAACGATGGATGATAACCATCTTCGGGGACTAGTATGTCTATTGCTCGGAATGGTAAAAACTTAGCAAAATCAGTGTCAACAAAAATAAGGTCTAAAATCGAATTTGCAGAATTTTAGGATCATTTAACAGCAAATTTAAAAAGCTTTCCAACGTCGTATGAAAAATTTTATTTCGATAAAATCTGACAGAGTTATCAACATTTCGACGCCTCCCGTTGATAAAATGCTTATTCAATTGTCAAAAATATATAATTCTAGTTTAAAGCTCAGTTCAATATGAAGCTAATTCATTGTCCGTGTAATATGATTCCAATTCAATGTTCAGAATAATAAAATGCTAACTCAAAATTTCGTTTAAAATAATTATAATTTAATTTTACGTACAATAAATATTAAAATATAAATTACACTACATTTAGATTTAGGATTTTTTAAAAAAACTAACTAGTTTTTTATTCTTTTACTAAAAAATAACAACATTTTAGGGTGATCTTTGTATAATTAATTATAGATTATTATAAATATTTTAAATGCTTGATATTGAAAATATAATTTTTAGTAATTCTTTATGAATGATAAACAACTATAAGATTAATAATAAATTTTATTAACTATAGAAATTAAATTTTAAATATCAAGCATTCAAAGTATTTATAACCTAGAACATTAATACTAAGAATTATCTAATATGTTGATATTTTTAAAAATAAGTTAAATTGGTTTTAAATTTTAAAAGTTTAAGATCTAAATTTTATGGTTCTTGTTTATAAACTAAAAATATCATTAATTACATTATTGATAATAATTGAAAATTTTTTATTACTTTTACACCTACAAATGAAAAAGCATAAAATAACATAACAGTTTAAGGGCATGTGATGGATTATGACGTCACTGGTATAAGCAAAATTTGTCCGCAACTTTTCTCTTAAAATATTGAATATTTTTTCATGAAACTTGGTAGAATTACTTAAAATGTCATTATGAAGGTCTCTCAGACCCGAATTTGTTTAAATTTTGGCCCAAACTTAATTTTTGGAAATTTTCGAAAAATTAAAAATGTTTTAAAAATTAATTTTGAGACAAAATTCAAACAAACTCGGGTCTGAGAGACCTTCCTAATGACATTTTAAGTAATTCTACCAAGTTTCATAAAAAAATATTCACTATTTTAAGAGAAAAGTTACGGACAAATTTTGCCTATGCCTGTGACGTCATAATCCATCACATGCCCTTAATTGATATTTTAATATTTAATGTACGAAAATTTGAACTATAATTATTTTAAACGAAATTTTGAGTTAGCATTATATTATTCTAAACATTGAATAGGAATCATATTACACGGATTATGAACTAGCTTCATATTGAACTGAGCTTTCAATTAGAATCATATACTTTTGACAATTGAATAAGGATTTTATCAACGGGAGGCGTCGATTTTAAGACTGTCATGTTTTTAATCCCATTTTTTGTAAGTGGTCCCACAATTTTCGCCGGTAGTGTAATATTGCATTGAATACACTTCTAATTTAAGCCTCTATTTTCTACAAATTTTGGAACTAAGTAGCGTTAAACTAGTCTCAAAATTTCAACTCGGGAGCGTGTTTCTTTCGGTAGAGTAATAAAATAAATAAAAAGTAGGTTAAAATTATGAATAAAGTTGATAATTATAATTAGCGATGAAATAGTGGGATGTTCTAGTTTAGCGGATTCAAGTATCAAACCCAAGACGATAATAGCATTGGTGAATTACGTCCTGCCAAAGTTCTGAGAGCTCAGCTTGACCGAGCGTGACTTTCTCATAGCTTATTGGGACGTGAAACGATCTAGTGAACGCAGAGTTTTAGCCTAGAAAACAGTGCAATGCCTAGCCATGTTCTAATGATGGAAAAACTTTTACAAGCGGTCGTTACACCTCTCTCGCAATTTGTTAAGTCTTTCTAGGGGGACGAGGGTAGCTGCAATAAAGCCAACATTAAAAGTTCATCTACACAGATGGTTTCACGGTTACTCATGTATTCCTGGCAAGTTTCCTTTTCAAGTGAAAACATTTCTCGATCAAACGGGGAAAAAAAGATCAAATGACGTGATTTCAGTGAAACTGGCGAAATACACTCAACATGGACAAAAGCGTACCAATTAAATTTCAACCGTTTTTAAAGTAAGATATGTTACAATCTTGACAAATGCTTTCAGGGGCGGCAACTTGTGTATGGTACGTCTGCAACTTCCATAGAGCAAAAAATTCGCCCTATGGAATTCCATACAGCAAAATTACTGACAAAAAACAAATTTCTTAATAAGAATGTGGATAAATATATTTGCAATTCGAAGAAACTGATTAAAATTTTTAAAAAAACCATATTTTGTAAGAATAATTGAAAAATGACGAAAGAAGTTAAAAATTAGTTAATAAATAATTTAACTAATTTGATATTAAAGAAAATAATTAAAACTGAAAAAGTTTTACTTGAAAAAATTAAAGAAAAGAATTAAAACTTGCGGAAATTGAATTTAAAAATGAGGGGAAAAATTGAAAAATAATGGAAATAATTAGAAAATGAAGACAATTTTTGGAAAATGATAAAAATAGTTGACAATTGTAGCGAATAATTAAAATAATAACAGAAAAGAATTGTTATAAATTTAAGAAATTTTTAAATAATTCAAAGATTAAAGAAAAGAATTGAAACTTGGGAAATTGAATTTAAAAATGAGGGTAAAAATAAAAAATAATGAAAATAAAATTGAAGAAAAATATTGAAAAATGTTAAAAAATGATAAAAATAGTTGAGAATTGTAAAAAATACAATTAAAATCATAAAAAAAGAATTCTTAAAAAATTGAAGAAAATTTTAAATAATTTTAAGTTTACTATTCTTAAAGAGTGTATTAATTAAAATTTTAATCAATGAAATTTCAAATTAATTGAGGTTTGAAGAATTATAATATATAATAATTGCAATTGTAGTCTTGTTTATCTCAAATATAGTCTGTAGTTTTTAAAATTATTTTTTACAAATGTTTATTATTTTCTTCAATGTACAATTATTTCTATCAATTACTTTATTTTTAAATTTATTTTACAATTACTTTTTCTCATATTTAATTATTTTTTTATTTTTTTTATTAATTCTCTAATTTTTTTATTATTTATATCAAATTTTAGTTATTTTTTCAATATACAATTATTTTTATCATTCTGGAATTATTTTCTTATATTAAAAATATATGTTGAAATATTTCAATGATTTTTCACAAACTAAAATTATTTTTTTCAATTTTAAATTATTTTTATTACTTTACAAATATTTTCTCCAATTTTATATTATTTTCATTATTCTTCAATTAATTTCCTAGATTTTAAAATATTTTTCTCAAATTTTAAAAATTTTCTTTAATATCAAATATTATTATTATCATTTTGCAATCAATTTTTTCAATTTCCAATTATTTATCTCATTTTTCAAACATTTTTTCAATTTTTTATTTTATTTTCTATTTTTCCATTACTTTTTCTCATATTAAATTATTTTTTAATAAATTTTAACTTTTTTTATAATTTATCACAACTTGCACTTGTTTTTTTAATATAGAATTATTTTTATCATTCTGAAATTATTTTCTTTCATTACAAATATATGTTGCAATTTTTTTAATTATTTCTCAAAAAATACAATAATTTTCTTCAATTTCTAATTATTTTTATTACTTTGCAAATTTTGTCTCGAATTTTTTATTATTTTCATTACTTTTCAATTATTTTTCCTAAATTTTAAAATATATTTCTCGAATTTTAATAATTATTTTGTTATCATTTTGCAATCAATTTTTTTAATTTTTTATTAATCTCACTATTCATTCCTCAATTAAATACCTAAATTTTCAATTATTTCTTTTATTTATCAAGTATTTTTTTCAAATTCATTTTCTTTTATCTTTTTACATTTATTTTCTCCACCTTTAACTAGATACATTGATTATTATTTAATTAGTTTTCTAAATTTTTATTTATTATCTTAATTCTAAGTTACTGTATCCTCTTTTCAATGTAATATCGAAAATTTTAATTAATATATTAAATTTCCATTATTTCCTTCAATTTACGATTATTTCTATCATTTTTTCATTAGTTTTTGTCATATTTAGTTATTTTTTAATTAATTTTGATTTTTTTTATATTTATCACAACTTGCACTCAGTTTTTCGATATACAATTATCTTTATCATTCTCAAATTATTTTCTTTTATTACAAATGTATGTTGCAATTTTTTTAATTTTTCTAAAAAAAAAATTATTTTCTTAAATTTCTAATTTTTTTTTATTACTTTGCAAATTTTGTCTCGAATTTTTTATTATTTTTATTACTTTTCAATTAATTTCCTAGATTTTAAAATATATTTATCAAATTTTAATAATTTTCTTCAATTTTCAATCATTAATATTATCATTTTGCAATCAATTTCTTCATTTTTTTATTATGCTCACTTTTCATTCTTTAATTAAATACCTAAGTTTTCAATTATTTCTCTTATTTATCATATACTTTTTTCAAATTTATTTTCTTCTATCTTTTTGCATTTATTTTCTGCACCTTTTAACTAGATACATTAATTATTTTTTAATTAATTTCCTAAATTTTTATTTATTATCTCAAATCTAAGTTAATGTATCCACGTTTCAATTATTTAATCATTCTTTAATTTTTTTCTCATATTCCAAATACTTTCGACAATTTTTGATTATTTTTTTGTTAATTTGCAATGATTTTCAGAAATTTTGTATTATTTTGATTAATCAACATATGTTGATTAATTCTGAAAATTTCCATTATTTCTCTCAAATTTTCATTATTTTCTTCAATTAACGATTATTTGTATCGTTTTTCTTCAATTTTTAATTACTATTCTTATCATTTTGCAATCAATTTCTTCAATTTTCAATTATTCTCTTTATTCTGTCCTCAGTTAAATTCCTAAATTTTCAATTATTTATCTTATTTTTCCATTATTTTTTTCAATTTTTATTTTCTTTTATTCTTTTGCAATTATTTTCTCCACCTTTTAAGTAGATGTATTTATTATTTTTCAATTTATTTCCTTAATTTTTATTTATTATCTTAAATCTAAGTTATACTCCCCACTTTTCAATGTTTTAATCAATCTTCAATTATTTTCTCAAATTTTAATTATGTTCGTCAATTTTTAATTATTTTTTTTTTCATTTGCAGTGATTTTCACAAATTTTATATTATTGTGAATATTTGTTGATTAATTCCGAAAATTTTAATTATTTCTCTCAAATTTCCATTATTTTCTTGAATTTACGATTATTTCTATAATGTTGTAATTATTTTTCTAAGTTCAATTTTTTTCGACATTTTTCAATTACTTTAAAAAATATGATTTTTGTTCTTCAAATTCTCAATGTTTTAATCATTTTTTAATTATTTTTCTCAAATTTTAATTAAGTTCGTCAATTTTTGATTTATTTTTTAAACTTGTAATGATTTAATTACAAATTTTATATTATCTTGATTATTTGGTTATTATTTCCGAAAATGTACTCGAAAGCAAATAAAACTGTCAACTTTGGAGTTACAATAATTACGCTAATTAAGAAACTCTTTAATTTATTATTGTTTTATTTCTCTCCCCCCCCCTCCCCCACCCGGTCAATATTAAGTTTGCAGATGGCAAAAATTTACAAGTCGCCGCCCCTGAATGCTTTACTGAGAAAATTTTTTGTTTGATCCTTTACAAAAAAAAAAGAACCAACCAAAAAATATGTATATTAGCTAACTCATATTATGAATTTGAATTGAATATAATTTGTTTGAATTATAATAAAGACAAGGAAATAAAAATATCGTAATCAAATTTTGGGTTAGAAATAAAGATGGGTCTTAAAAGGCCCAAATTTAAAAATGTGCACAATTATAATCTCAAATTTCTTTGAAATATGAGGAAAGTCTTTTAAAATATTTAAATAATAATATCGTTGTTAATTTTGGAAATGGATAAAAGATCTAGTTTTATAAGGCCCAGAGTAAAAAATTATATTTTGTTTAATTCAAACATAGTTTTTAATTTTAATTATCTTTGGTTCAAATGTATTTTTTCTCAGTCTTGTATTTCACGGGAAAATAGATTTAAAAAAATTGAATTTAAATTAATGTTGAAAACTATAAAAAATTTAATAATTTCGGGTCCATTTCTGTGGCTTTTTTTAAAAGGGCCCAACGTTGGACGCTATTTTATTTATAAAAATATGTACAGTTTTTAATTCCCTGATATGTGACAAAAAGAATTTTTTCACCAAAAAAAAAGTTGATAGAAAATCCCAGTAATTTTGGGTCATAAATAAAAATTTGATCTTACAAGGCCGAAAATTAAAAATGCATTTTAGTCCAATTATATTCATAAAATCCTTTAAAAATCCTTTTTTTTCGGAACATACGTAAATATTAATATCGTAGTCCATCTTTAAGCATCTTTAAATTTAAGTTGAAATTTAAACATTTCGTCTTATAAGGCCCAAAATTAAAAATTTGTACAATTATATATTCTCAATCAAATATACGAACGTCTTTTAAAATATTTAAATAATGATATCGTTGTCAAATTTAAGGCTTGATTAAAGATTTGGTTTTGTAAGGCCCAAAATGAAAAATTCAGTTTGACGTAATTTAATACATAAAATCTGTTAAAATACCTGATAATACGTAAAAAAAAAATATCGCAATCCAATTTCGGGGAAGAATTAAAATTTTGTATTATAAGGCTAAAAGTGAAAAATGTAATTTGGATCAATGATATATACATAAATATTAATATAGAGGTTTTCCGTGTATTAAACCACTGAATAAATTAGTAGATTTTTGCCTACTAAATGTTTCAATCATTTTTTTAAGGGCGCAATAATATTTTATAACATTCATTTAGTTAGAATTTTCATTCTATAGAATTTCATTAAATCAAATTTTTTATAGCCGACTTGTCATTTCTCGAATTAGTTATTAATCCAATTTAAATTAACACGAATTTTAACTAAACATAAACTTTTACAGCATCGAATTTTTATTTAACAGAGTATTTATTATTCAGAATTTTATTTTATTTTAAGTAAGTCGAATATTTAAATGCCGGAATTTAAATAGTTCACTTGACCGAATTTTTCATTTATTCGAATTATACCTACAAATAAAAATTTGGACAAATTAGTGAAGATTCGGTCAAACGAAAATTCTGGCATTTAAATATTTAACTTAGGGGAGAGTGGCCATCAATGTACCAGTTTTTTCAATGAACCATTCCAATTTTCTCAGAAACAATTAAATAAAAATTCTCCTAATTTTAAATATAAATGAAGTTTGCGTAATCACACTACGTCCATAAATTTGAGACGTGTGGATTTATTCTTTACAGAGAAAACTGAAAAAAACTGTTTTTGATGCACTGAAGAAAAAATTTACCTAAAATACAAACACGTTTTTTAATTGAAATAAGGCAATTTAAAAATAAATGTACTTACGATTTATTTTGTTTTGGGCCTTAAATACAATATTCTAATGAGATAAAGATTTTGAAATATTGGATTAAGTTATAAAAAACCATTTTTGTTGCAAATGTCATGTTGATTCAATGTACCGCGGAACAATGAACCACCTGGAATTTCAGTGTATTTTCGATTTCTAGAGTGGTATGCCTGATTATAAAACTAGGCATGCGTACGGCATGTTACAGCGATTGTTATCAGTACTTTTCTCAACATAGCAAAACTAAAATGCCATTTTAGCTAGTTAACTTAAATTTGAGGTATATTTATGTTATACATTATCAATTAAAAAGTGTTAAGTAATATTTTTTTATAGTATTTGATAGAAAATAAGTTTTTTTACAAAGTGAAAATTGCAATATTATTATTGTTGAACATTTTTAGTGTTTTTATGGAGGTGGTTCATTGTGTACCCAGGTTGTTGAAAATGAAAATAGCTTGTTAGTTTAGAAAGATCCTAAATTTTATTATTTAATAAAAATAAATCGTGTATAATATGTGTTCATTATCTAGAGAAGTGTTGTAGTTTTATATTGATGCAAAGAAGTGCTTGAAATTGGTGAAATTGAATAAGTACTATGACCTTGAAAAAAACCCGGTACATTGATGGCCACTCTCCCCTATCTAAAATTTCATTAAAAGAGATTTTGGTTAAATTACAATTTGGTTCAATTAAAATTCTTTAAAATAAAAGGTTGAACTAGGAGAAATTTTGCAAAAGTGGGGTTTCACTGAAAATATAAAATATTATGAAATTGATTTCACCAATGTTTTAAAGATCCACTTTGTTAATTTTTTATAAAAAAATTAGGTTGAGTCAAAATTTGTTGTCAAATAATAATTATTAAACGTTTTGAGTTTCTTTTTAGAATCTAGTGAAAAATGAACAAATTTGCAGTAGGTTTAAAGAAAAAATATAAAATCTTAACTAATTATTATTTGACAACAAATTTTGGCAGAAGCTAATTTTTCCTGAAAAATATACAACAGAATCTTTTAAAACTTGGTGAAATGAATTTTCAAAATATTTTTATTTGTTATTTAAGGTTTTTTTAAAATTACTTTTTAATTTGAGGATTATTTCAATGATGAGAACCTTCTTAAATAAAAATTTGCGACAATCTGAAAATGCTCATATTTCCTAAAAAATTCGAGTTAATTTAAATTCAATTGATAATAAATTCGAAAAATAGAAATTCGACTATAAAAATGTTATCTTATAAAATTCTACAGAATGAATATTCTAAGTAATAAATTTCATTAAATATTCATACGCTCCATTTTTTATAATTAGTCAAATTTGATTATCGAATGAGTAGTTTTCTACTTTAGATAATAATTAATAATAATAATAATAATAATAATAATAGATAATAATTAGTTATTTTTTATTAATCGAAATGGAGAAAACTTCACTATCTTACCATTAAATTAGTAATTTTTCACTAATTTAGATTTAGAGAGAGCATTCTTTGGATTATTTACATTAAAAAAACAGATTTGACTAAAATAATTTTTTTTGGAATTTATATACTGAAAAATAATACATACGTATTTTTTATATTTCGTGATTTGATAAAAATCACAAAAGTTATAAATTATTGAAATTTGATGTTATCAACAAAAGGGTATTTTTTGAACTCATTTTTCTCTGTTAATAACAAGAGATTGAAAATAGTGTGCTACATGAAATTTGCTGGAAAATTTATGAATTTTCCAATTTTCCAATAAAAACTCATGTATTTGCAATGAAAGAACCCCAAAAATTAAAATTAATGTTAAAAAATATTTTTTCTCTTTAAAAAAGACATTATTGGTTTTGGAATTATTCATGTCAACATAATCTTTGAAAAATAAGGATTTTTTTTATTTTAATAATGTTTTTCACGGAACAAAAAATTTTTGAACATTAATTTTTTTTTACCAGTTATGCGAATATGACATTTGTTTTCGCATAAATGGGAAAAAATTACTTATTTTTAACTTTTTTTACTTATTTTTTTAAAAAGTTAAAATATTAAATCATGAAAGCAATGAATTTAAACGAAAATATATTGAAATGATTTATATAGAAAAACATCTTTCATCAACAGTTAATTTTAATAATGATATATTAAGGTTAAGTCAGACATACTCATATTTTATACACACAAACAAATTTTAATATATTTTTACTATCCAGCAAATAAATTTTAATATATTTTCCACTATCCAGCAAATAGATGTCCATAAAATTAATTTGAATCTTCGATTATCGACTTTCATCGACTATCGACTTTCTTCATTTATCGTTAGTGTTAGGTCAGGTATTATCGATTATATCAAAAAATGGCATAACCTATAATCGGAGAGTCAAATGTTTGTTTTTTAACTTATATTTGTAAATTGTAAAATGTAAATATATTTTTAAAAAAGGAACCTCCTAATGGAGATGAGTTCTCATAATATTCTCATATTATTCAGATGTAACATCTTTATATGTATTTTTGTAAATTTATTTAATTAATTTCTAGGTCTCCTTTACTAATTCTTGGCTGTTATTTTTAAGTAGTTATTTATTTATTGACCTGAAGAGAACACATAATGTGTCGAAACATGTAGTCGCCTCCAAATAAATAGAGTTTTTATAAAAAAAGAGATTTGCATTTACTTCAGAAAAAAGCCTCGTAAAATTTTTGAACAAAATTTATCTATGTTTGCACAAAGTAACAACTTTCAAAGTAGTATAAGTTCTGTGTCAAAATGATGCTTACTCTGTAATTTTCATCAAATCACAAAATACAAAAAATACATATATAATATTTTTTATTACAGATTCCAAAAAAAAATTATTCCACGCAAATCTAATATTTTTAAAGTAAATAATCTGGAGAATACCCCGGAGATTAACAAATATTTCTTCCAGGAATCAATTAAGGAAATAATTGGTCCCGCGTGTAATTTAATTTGAAAAAAAAACTGAAAATGAAGGATTGGTTAAGTGTCTTCGAAGAAATAGAATTTTTTTTGTTTGTAGTTTTCAAGAAAATTAAGGTTAAATAGAATAAAGTTGGTGGTGATAGGTTAGTAAAAACGGGGAGAAACTCTCTGTCGCATATATATATGTATATATATGTATATGTATATATATATACGTGCGTGTGTAACGGGTCGACGACCCAGCAAGTAGACTCTGTTCTAGCAGAATAGCTCTTTTGCCAGTGAATGTGTGTCACGTGTGGCTCACCGCTCGAAACGTTGCACATGTGTGCATATGCACGTGTTTTTGTATACTTTACACATGGTACAGGTATAGCAGATCATCCGATGACCCGCCACCTCCGAGAACAACATCGCCGTCACGTTTCGACGTAGGCCGAGCTCAAATAAGTTCTAATTAAATCACTGCTCGATCAGCGACAAACTTGTTATCTTTTCAGCAATGGGTTCATTTGCCTATGCTCAACTCACTTGAGAAAAACCCTTTATTTTAAATTTTTAATGCCCCCTTACGTTATTTTTAGCGATTAATTTATTTGGGATGCGATATCGGGAAAGGGACCTAAGAAGCAAATAATTTTAGGTTATGTTTGTGATTTTTAGAATGGGAATATGTAAAGAGGATCAATACTCAATTCAAACTAAACTGATGTTTAAGTCGTTATGGCATCCAAAATATTTAATAGAAATTAATGATGCTGCGAGTTTCGAGACGAGAATATCGATGTCAAGATCAAGACGAGATAAACAGTATCGAGACCGAGACAAGACAAAGAGTCTCGAGTCTATACTGACTATTAGAAAAATAAAAAATACACGGAGAAAATGTTTCAGATAAAATTTACCATGTTAGCATGATACACCTCGGATCAAAGTGATTTTTAGAAAACTTTACCATTCAATTTATAATAGAAATTATTCAAGAATTAGAAATGTTTTATACAAAAATATGGATACACATCACTCTCCAGCATGGTAATTTGATGGTCGGAGGGCGATTCCTCGATTGCCAGAAAGTTGAGTAGTATTATACACAGCACGTGGGAAAACTTTACCATGCTGGATGACAAGGCGCTGAGCTCGAATTCTTGAGCTCAGCGCGCCTCGACAATGTTCTTGTCAAGGCTCCTGCTCACCAGCATGGTAAAGTTTTGCCAACTAGATGATCTTTTCTATTCAACCAAAAAATAAAAAGATTTCCTTCATATTAATTACAGATTTATTTCCTATAGAGATTACTTATTTCGCTAATTATAATTACATTTAACGATACAATCACGATCATAGTTTTAACCTTAAGATTAATTTAATATTCTTTTCAACTATATACAAGACGCGATTTACCTAAACTAAACTTACGCCGCAATATACAAATATCTAAATACACATTCACGCACACCGAACACGCTCGAATACATTTGGAATTAGAGATTCAAACTTTCCTTATATACTAACTGAGTAGAATTGTATCCCTTTATGAGAAACGGTTTTAATTCTTATATCTTTAGACTAAATAATTTTAATTTAAAACAATTATGTGTTAATTATTGCTTCCTTCCTTGATCAATTTTTTATATAAATCAAGTTTCAAAATTTTGGTAATTTCTATTAAATCTTTCTTTTTAGTCTTGCAATAATCTGTGAATCAAATTCAAAATGTTAATTTAGAACTTATTTTGTATTTTAAATTCTAAAAAGTACGACTAAAATATTATATTAATGTCAAATAGTTTTTTAATTTAAAAAAAAGTTTTATTTAATGTATAAAGTTATAATTATGCAGTTCATTAATTAAATAAAACTTAAAGGTCTTGTTATAAAAATAACTTGTAGATATTTTAAAAAATATTTTTTATAATGTGTACAAATTTAACAATTATCTAAATATTAAAAATAGGTGTAATTAACAAAATCTTTGACTTTATCTTTTATTCACTTTAGATCAATTTCACTTGTGTTAATTTCGATTTCCGAGACTCCTGTATTATATAATTTTTAAATAAAGTAATTTAATAATTAGACAGAAAATTCTTATTTATTAAAATTTTAATTCTTACAATGTTTAAAAAACCAAATATTCATTTATTAAAAATATATTATATGTATTATATATAAAAATATTAATATAAATGTTATTTAATATAATAATTTTTATAGAAACAAATTTGTATTTTCTGCATTAAAAGTTTAATAACCTAGAAAATCCTATCTGTTCTTTTAATCTGAATTAGTTAAAAATAATTAATTATTAATAATAATCAGAATTTTACTAAAATATTATCTATTTTGATATAACTTAAAAATAAACTAAACTAATAATTATTTATTTTTTACTAAATGATTAGTAGAAATATAGCTATTTGAATTAATAGCTAACTTTTTGATTTCAAGCTAGTTATTTTTAACTAACTCAGATTTAGAGAATTTGTTAAACGTTATTTACGAAAATAAATATTATTTTGAATAAGAATTTGAATAAATAAAAGTTATTACAACTAAAAATTGAAAGTAATGAATTAAGTAGATCTTATAAAGGTATAATAAATGAAAAGTAAGAAAAATAATAATTTTAAAAAATGACATTTAGCTATTTAAAAATAGTAAAGAGTAAAAATTACCATAATTGAAAATTTTCAAAGCAAGAAAGAAACTTTAAAATATAAAAAATCTGCCTTTAAATTACAAGAAATTTTTATTTAAAAAAATTTACAAACATAGAAGTTTAGAAGTTGTAAAATATATGTTTGATAGTTTAATTTTACAATGATAAAAAAACCAAGAAAAGCATCATATCTGAAATATTTTAGGTAATTTTCTTTTTAATTAATGTAAAATACAAATATTGTTTAATTTATTATAAAATTTACTATTTTAGTATTAAATGTAAATAAATATTAAGAATTAAACTATTTACAGAAATACACAATTAAAGAATCAAAATATTATAAGAATTTAAAAAATAAACTAATTGAAAGAGTACACTGCAAAAACAAATGTCAACAAATGTCTCAAATATGGGGACACAAGACACATATTGTGTCTCACTCTGAGACATATGTGTCTCAAAGTGTCTCATTTTGAGACATATTGTCCCAGCAATTTTTACAGTGTAGTCAGTAAAATATGAAATATCTATAACAAGTTTTCATTTAAAATTTGTTTGTCATAGTTGCATGTTATATAATTCAACGTAAGCTAGGCTAGCCTCTAATATAAGTATTAAAATTAATAATTTAAAGATCATTCTTTTTCCTTTTAATAGAAAGAGTTCTTGTGGAATTAACAGACAAATAATATGTGATCGCATCTGCAAATTAAAAATGGAAAAAGAGGGAGAAAGTTTGATTTATCATGCGATAGGAATAAATTGCGAGTTTTGAGGAGAGTTTACCATGCTGGAGAGTCATTGGACTTGACGCTGAGCCCGAACTCCGATTACCCGTAGCATGGTAAACTTCTGCACATTTCTCGGCAAACTCTTTTCAACTTTAATGCACATTTTACAGCTTTAAGCGAGTAGTCTTTTTCAGTCTACTTTTGACTCTCAAGTACCACGTATATGGGAAAATTTTTCTTATTTTTTGAAAATAACTATCAGAATTTTGAACACAATATCTCAATTGTAACTTTGATCCGAGGTCCTGCATATAATATGGGAAAGATTACCTCAAACGTTTTCCCCGTGTACTTCAAATTATTAGAAACAAGAGAGAGTAAAAAAATCGGAAGAAAAGTGAGTCGAGCTTTATGTTAACTCATATTTAAATGATAAGCAATTTAAATTTTGATTGCCTTTTGATTAAAGGTTACGGGCATGTAATGGATTATGACGTCACTGGTATAGGCAAAATTTGTTCGTAACTTTTCTCTTAAAATATTGAATATTTTTTCATGAAACTTGGTAGAATTACTTAAAATGTCATTATGAAGGTCTCTCAGACCCGAATTTGTTTAAATTTTGTGTCTAACTTAATTTTTGGAAATTTTTGGAAAATTGCAAACTTTTTTAAAAATCAATTTTGAGACAAAATTCAAACAAACTCGGGTCTGAGAGACCTTCCTATTGACATTTTAAGTAATTCTACCAAGTTTCATGAAAAAATATTCAATATTTTATGAGAAAAGTTACGGACAATTTTGCCTATACCAGTGACGTCATTATCCATCACATGCCCTTAAGTAATTTAATTTTTAACATATTAATCAGTTAAAAATTGCTTTTGAATAAAAATTACTATTTTCTGTTCATAGGAACTGAGTGTCAAATTTTAGGATTTTTTGTCTAAATCATTTCTTATAAACATTTATAAACAATCTTTTAAACAATCAATTTCCATAGCAAATAAAAAAGCAATTCAATTTTAAATTGTTTTATGATTTAAACATACAAAAACTTATAGAGTTAAACTAACGTTTGTTTCACTCATCCCTGTAAATATAAATTATTATTTTATTTCTTATAAATCTCATTTCCTTTACAGATAAATAGTTATAATAATATATTCTCTTAATATCAATTGGTACAAAATTACTAATTCAATAAATCAAAGTAATTTTAGTAGATTTTCGTCTACTAGATAATTTAGTTGATTTTTACTACAAATTAATAAAATTAAATTGAAGTTAATTTAAAAATTGTTACTAAAACAAACAATAAAAATAATTTTCATTTTTGAGTGCAATAATTGAGATATTGATAAAATTATTAAAATCTGAAAATAGTAATTCGAAAGTGACAAAAATTTAATTGAAATACCATGAAATTGAGAAATAACACAAATAATTCAAATTTGAAAACAAAATTGTAAAATGACAAAATTAATTCAAAAATTTATTTAAAATCAAAAAATAGAGACAAAAATTGAAAAATTGAAACGAAATAATTGAAATTTGAAGAAAACAATTGAAAAGGTAAAAAAAAAATTGAAATTACAAGAAACTAATTGAAGAATGACAAAAATAATTAAAGTTTGAGACCGGTGTAGAAAATTAAAAAAGTTGAAAACAATAATTGAGATATTGACAAAATAATTAAAATGTGAAGAAACTAATAATTTTATAATAATGACATAAATAATTAAATTTTAGACATCTGTTGAAAAATTGAAAAAAGTAATAGATGTTCCATGAAAATAATTAAAACTTGAAGAAAGTAATTGAAAAGTTCAAAAATTAATGGGAATTACAAAAAAATAATTGAAGAATGACAAAAATAATTAAAATTTGAAAAAAAAAAATAATTCGAGCCCGGTTGCAGAGAATTGACAAATTTGAGTACAGTAACTGCGAAATTGACAAAATAATTAAAATGTGAAGAAAAATCGAAAATGTCAAAAAAATTAAAATATGAGAGATATGACAAAAATAATTCAAATTTGAAAAAAAAATTGTAAAATGAAAAAACTAATTGAAAAATTGATTTAAAATAAAAAAATGAAGACAAAAATTGAAAATTTGAAAGAAAATAATTAAATTTGAAAAAAATACTTGAAAAGTACGAAAAATAATTGAAATTACAAAAAAATAATTAAAGAATGACAGAGATAATTAAAATTTGAAATAAATTGACACCGGTGTAGAAAATTAAAAATTTGAGTACAATAATTGAGATATTGACAAAATAATTAAAATGCGAAGAAAATAATTTGAAAATGGCAAAAATAATTTAAATATGAAGAAAATAATTGAGTAATGACAAAAATAATTTAAATTTGAAAAAAAAAATTGTAAGATGACATAATGAATTGAAAAATTGATTTAAAATCAAATAATGAAGACGCAAATTGAAAAATGTAAACAAAATAATTGAAATTCGAAGAAAATAATTGAAAAGTTCAAAAAATAATTGAAATTACAAGAAAATAATTGAAGAATGACAAAAATAATTAAAACTTGAAAAAATAATAATTTGAGACCTTTGTAGCAAATTAAAAAGTTTGAGTACAATAAATAGGATATTGACAAAATAATTAATAATTATTAATTAATATGTAAAGAAACCATTTGAATAATTAGTTAAATAATTTAATATTAGACAATAATTTAAAATTGAAAAAATTAATAGATGTTTCATGAAAATAATTGAAACTTGAAGAAAGTAATATGAAAAATGTCAAAAGAAATGTGTGTCATTTATAGAAATCAGTTAAAAAATGACAAAAAAAACTAAAATTTTAAAAAAGAAATAATAAAAAATAATAAGAAATATAATCAAAAACCAGAGCAAAAAATACAAAAATTTAATATATTGTAAAATTGTATAAGAGAATTGAAAAATTAACTATATAATTTAAATGTGAAGAAAATAATTGAATAATGACATAAATAATTGAAAACTGGTGTGAAAGAAAATTTTATGACAATGATAAAAAGATTGAAGAAAATGATATTTAAAGAAAATAATTCCAAAATGTCGAAAATATTTGAATAATGACAAAAATAATTGTAATTTAAAAAAATTAATTGAAAAGTAACCAAAATAATGGATAACTGGTTTAAAAAAATTTTAATTTGAATACAATACTTGAAAATTAACGAAACAATTGAAATTTGAAGAAAATAATTGAAAAATTGACGAAACAATTGAAATTTTAAGAAACTAATTAAATATTGACGTAAATAATTTAAAGTTGGTGTAAAAATTAAAAATGTATAAATAATAATTGAACAATTGAAAAGAATTTTACAAGTTTAAAAAAAATAATTGAAGTTTAGATAAAATAATTGAAAAATGTTTTAAAAATTAATAAATTCATGACAATAATAAAAAGAATGAAGAAAGTGAATGAAATTTAAAGAAAATAATTGAAAACTGATGTAAAAAATTTAAAAACTCCTGACAATGAAAAAAATTGATTAAAATAATTGAAATTTATAGAAAATAGTTCTAAAATGGAAAAATAGTAGAAATATGAAGAAAATAATAGAAAAATGACAAAAATACTTGAATAATGAAAAAAGTAATTGAAATTTGAAGAAAATAATTGAAAATTGCTGTAAAAAATTAAAAAACTCCCGACAATGAAAAAAATTGATTAAAATAATTGAAATTTGTAGAAAATAGTTCTAAAATGGAAAAATAGTAGAAATATGAAGAAAATAATAGAAAAATGACAAAAATACTTGAATAATGAAAAAAGTAATTGAAATTTGAAGAAAATAATTGAAAATTGCTGTAAAAAATTTAAAAATTACTGACAATGAAAAAAATTGATTAAAATAATTGAAATTTGTAGAAAATAGTTCTAAAATGGAAAAATAGTAGAAATATGAAGAAAATAATAGAAAAATGACAAAAATACTTGAATAATGAAAAAAGTAATTGAAATTTGAAGAAAATAATTGAAAATTGCTGTAAAAAATTTAAAAATTACTGACAATGAAAAAAATTTAATAAAATAATTGAAATTTGTAGAAAATAGTTCTAAAATGGAAAAATAGTAGAAATATGAAGAAAATAATAGAAAAATGAAAAAAATACTTGAATAATGAAAAAAGTAATTGAAATTTGAAGAAAATAATTGAAAATTGCTGTAAAAAATTTAAAAATTACTGACAATGAAAAAAATTTAAAAAAATAATTGAAATTAGTAGAAAATAGTTATAAAATGGCAAAATAGTAGAAATATAAAGAAAATAATTGATAAATGACAAAAATACTTGAATAATGAAAAAAGTAATTGAAATTTGAAGAAAATAATTGAAAATTGCTGTAAAAAATTTAAAAATTACTGACAATGAAAAAAATTTAATAAAATAATTAAAATTTGTAGAGAATAGTTCTAAAATGGAAAAATAGTAGAAATATGAAGAAAATAATAGAAAAATGACAAAAATACTTGAATAATGAAAAAAGTAATTGAAATTTGAAGAAAATAATTGAAAATTGCTGTAAAAAATTTAAAAATTACTGACAATGAAAAAAATTTAATAAAATAATTGAAATTTGTAGAAAATAGTTATAAAATGGCAAACTAGTAGAAATATAAAGAAAATAATTGATAAATGATAAAAATACTTAAATAATGAAAAAAGTAATTGAAATTTAAAGAAAATAATTGAAAATTGCTGTAAAAAATTTAAAAACTCCTGACAATGAAAAAAATTGATTAAAATAATTGAAATTTGTAGAAAATAGTTCTAAAATGGAAAAATAGTAGAAATGTGAAGAAAATAATTGATAAATAATAAAAATACTTAAATAATGAAAAAAGTAATTGAAATTTAAAGAAAATAATTGAAAATTGCTGTAAAAAATTTAAAAACTCCTGACAATGAAAAAACTGATTAAAATAATTGAAATTTGTAGAAAATAGTTATAAAATGGCAAACTAGTAGAAATATAAAGAAAATAATTGATAAATGATAAAAATACTTAAATAATGAAAAAAGTAATTGAAATTTAAAGAAAATAATTGAAAATTGTTGTAAAAAATTTAAAAATTACTGACAATGAAAGAAATTGAATAAAATAATTGAAATTAGTAGAAAATAGTGATAAAATGGCAAAATAGTAGAAATATAAAGAAAATAATTGATAAATGACAAAAATACTTAAATAATGACAAAAGTAATTGAAATTTGAAGAAAATAATTGAGAAATGACAATAATAATGGATAACTGGTTTACAATTTTTTTTATTTGAAGACAATACTTGAAAAATTGACGAAACAATTGAAATGTTAAGAAATCAATTAAATATTGACGTAAATAATTGAAAGTTGTTGAAAAAATTAAAAAGTTATAGATAATAATTGAACAATTGAAAAGAATTTGAGAAGTAAAAAAAAATAATTGAAGTTTGGATAAAGTAATTGAAAAATGTTTAAAAAAATTATAACCTCACGACAACAATAAAAAGAATGAAGAAAGTGAATGAAATTTAAAGAAAATAATTGAAAACTGATGTTAAAAATTTAAAAATTCCTGACAATGAAAAAAATTGATTCAGATAATTGAAATTTGTAGAAAATAGTTCTAAAATGGCAAAATAGTAGAAAAATATTAAGAAAACAATTGAAAAAAAAAACAGAAATACTTGAATAATGACAAAAGTAATTGAAATCTGAAGAAAATAATTGAGAAATGACAAAAATAATGGATAACTGATTTAAAATTTTTGATATTTGAAGACAATACTTGAAAAATTGACGAAACAATTAAGTTTGAAGAAAATAATTGAAAACTGGTTTAAAAAATTTAAAAATTCATGACAGTAAAAAAAATTAAATAGAATAATTTTTTTTAAGAAATAATTCTAAAATTGAAAAAATAATAGAAATATGAAGATAACTGGAAAATGACAAAAATTTTTGAAATAATTGAAATTTGAAGAAACTAATTGAAAAATAACAAAAGTAACTTAAAACTTGTGTAGAAAATTTAAATGTTCCTGACAATAATCGAAAAATGGCAAAAATAAATGAAAATTTGTATACATATAATAAATTTAAATATTCATGACAATAATTTAAGGACTGAAGAAAATAACTGATATTGAAAGAATTTAATTACAAATCGCAAAAATACTTGAAAATTGATAAAGAATACTTTTTATTATTAATTTTTTTTATTATTGATCAGGCACCCAATATCAGAACCGCTCACTGAAAAAAAGGTTTGTTTGGCTGAACAAAAATTTTGTTGGCTCAACCAAATTCTTTTGTTGATATAGACTCAACAAAATTATTTTGTTGTGCCAACAAAATTCTTTTGTTAATTATTTAGGGTAATTTCAACAAAAAAATTTGGTAGTCCCAACAAAACTTTTTAGAGCTTAACAAATATTTTGATGGCTATTATAATAAAGAAAAAAAAAGTTAAACACAGATTGTGCAAATGGAAATTCCAATATTGTTTTGATTTGTTAAATAAATGAATGTTTTTAATTAAAAAATATTTAATATTTTTTGTATCTTACTGTGAAATAATGTGTAGTTATAATAATACACGTAAATATTTCTAGGCATGAAATTTATTTAAAAACATGTGTTTATTTTTAATTTTTAAAACAATAATTGAAAGTAGTTTCATACTATTAAAAATGGAATTATTCCTAATTTATTTCTTATGTTAAATAAAGTATTTTCCACAAAAAAAAACAGAATATAAAGTAAATAGTTTTATAGGTTAGGTTTAGATTCTTGAAAACAACATATTGTGCTTAAACGTTTATTAACCTGCCACGTAAGAATCGAAATATAAATTTACTCTTTTAAAAAACCATAATATTTATTCACTTATATGACTAATTATCGACTTATGTATCATTCAGCAATACATTCTGTCAATTTTGTCACTAAACATAAAATCATAAATAAGTCCCTTTTTATTATCTTTATAAAGTATATTTTATAGTCATATTTTTTTAATTTTAAAAGTTAACTTTGTAGACATTTGATTTAGTTATCACCCATTATATAATATTCTTTTTTTTTGTTTTAAAAAACAAAAAATTCCAATTTATATCGATGTCTTTATGAAAACCAGACGAGAACATGCGTCAAACAGGATCGTATAGAATGCGCATGCGCCATCACATATTTGGTAATGCCAACAAAAGATTTTAATAAACTCAAACAAAATTTTTATTAAATACTATAAAATTATTTTATAATTTAAACTGTTTTTTGGTAATTCTAACTCTGAAATTTGACAAAGCCAACAAAAAATCATTAACAAAACTATTTTGTTATGATTACATTGCTATTTTTTCAGTGCTCGCTACTGGAATAGACATTTTACAAAAAAAGTGAAAAAAGTGAGTACCTAATAGTGAGTCGTCACATTTTTTTTTGCACGTGGAATAGAAAAAGAAGGCAAGCAATAAACCATAATTGTAAGTTGTTTTCTCGCTCTATGGCTTTTCAAAGATAATTTTCCGAGTTAACTCGTAAAGTTTGTCGAACTTGACATAAAAATTAAAAGAAAAGTAGTTAAAAGTTTGAGCGCGTGTTCAAAGTGAGCGTTAAAAAAGTTACAACACCAACAACTGCTTCAGTCCAGTTAAGGAAATGTGCAGAATATTGATGAAGGAAAATCGTTCGAGTGAACAGGATAAAAGCACTTTTTTTGTGCGAAAATAATATTAGATCTGGAATCAATTTCAGCGCATGATAACTAGTCTGGATCAACTACCTTTCGCAGTCGAACGTTAATTCAAACTTACCGATTATCAAAGGCATGAGTGCCAATTACGATAAGCTTAATTATCCAGAACACTTTGATTATTAAGCCACGTTAATCGACAAACACACGAGAAGAGATAAATTGTACTATTTTTAAATTAAAAATAAATTTAAAATCAATTTCGAATCAATTTAAAATCAATTAAAAATCTGCGATTATAGAAATTCTAAAAAAGTTCCGTGCAGTTTTTGCATTTATAATTTTCAATTATAAAGATAATATAAAAATAAATATAGAACTAAGAAAAAAAACAAAAAAACACAATTTTTCGAAATGAATTTCGTCTTATTTTCCACCTCCTATACCAATGTGTGAAAATAATATTTCAATATTTAAAGTTTCTCCGAGTTATTACGAAATTTTACGATAACTTAAAAATTTATTGCTACTTGAAGTTTGCTGAGTACTTAAGAATATTAGGTAAATACCATCTAGGAACATAAATATTGGATAAAATGAAATTTCATCCAATTTGCTTAAATGAAAAAAGGACCTATCCTCCGCAGCTATACTTCAAGAAAATTGACTTTTGCATTTACCTTTACAATTTTATGCTTTTTTTAAAACGTAAAATGTAAATTTATACAAAATTAAGTGATTTTCTCTTATGGAAGAATACAGGGAAAAATAATTGAAAATTAAAAGTGTTGACTAAACATAAAATAAACATTTTAAAATTATTAAATTAAAGATCCATACAATGCGCGTTAAATAGTATAATTTTTAATAATAAGCATAGAAATGTTGATTTCTTTGTGGGCGAATTGAGAGGAGTCTAAAAGAAGTTTTTTAATCTAAAAAGCGTAGGCGAGAAAAAGTGATAGGTCATGGACACATTAAAAGAAGTTTTAATTAATTCACATAATTCATGTTAGTTGAATGTAAATTACCGCTTATGTTATTCTAGACAGTAATTTAAATCGCTTGTACATGAGGTTTTTAAGTTTTTATAAATCACTTGTGACAATACTTAATTTTATTCATCACTGTAAAAAGGTCGGATTATCTTTTTATACTTTTACTCAATTTGTTTCGCCTTAAAAGGTTCGTGTTTAACAATGTAGTATTCTCTAAATTATTCGATACTTAATTGTACAATTTATATAATGATAATAATAATAATATTAATAATAATAATAAAATAGTAACAATAATAACAATAATAAAAATAATAATAATAAAATATTTATAAAAATAGTAATGTAAATCCAATAATTTAGACTCATTATTATTATTATTATTTTATTTTTAGTGTATTGTTTTTGTTTAGGTCAAATTTAAAAATTTTTGTTTTTATTTACTGTTTAATTTATTTCGCTGCTTATAAAAAATTCTAATTATAAGCAATTTTATAAAAAAATAGTTTAATCATCAGTTTTTGGAAAAGAAACTTCTATAAATCAAATTTTTTTTACAAGTGAGATTAAAAAGCTATAAAGCTTCTGAATACATATTTTCTTAAATGTCTTGACTTATTCACGGGGTCAATTTAAATGTCTTATAGTCACTTTATCCGTGTGGCCTTTGGCATCAATTAGTTTAAACTGATCTCGACCAGTAAAAGATCGATTATATTTTAAATCAAATCTGCACGACTAACTTGACATTGAATTAAAAATAACTCATATTTTTTTTAGTGTACTGTTTTTAATAGTAAAATTATCTTCATTTTAAAATAAAAGCGCAATTCTAATTTTCAAATTCAAGCATATTTTCAAATTTGGACTAGTTAAGGTTATTATTATTTTGGTTGAGGCAATTTTTAACACTAAAATGAAGCTAATGTATTCAATTAATTAAAAATGGGCATAAAAGTAACCACTTACTTATTTATAAGTATTTTTATTTGTACGATAAAAATGTACTCGAAAATTTTATCACAGTAATAGAATATGAAAATAACCTTATCACTTTTGATACACACCTAACCAAACCTAGGAATTAAGACAGCGGGAATTTTAAAACAAAGAAAATAAAAAATCAAATTAATTCTTTTTATCTATTGAGTACCAACCTTGCTTGTTTATATATAAATATTTTCTAATTTTTTTTATTGAAAATTAATTGATTTTGGTTAGTTCATATAGTAGTTTATTAAAACTAAATTAAAAAGTTCTTGAAAACAAAAATGCTATCAAAACATAACCTCAACTTCTGACAGTTCTATAATGGATTATCTACTGATTATCTATTGTTGGTATTTACACTAGTTTATAAAAATATAGAAAAAAAAAAAAATAAATAAATAAAAATATGTTATATGGAATTTCATATAGCAAAATTACTGACAAAAAACAAATTTCTTAATAAGAATGTGGATAAATATATTTGCAATTCGAAGAAAATGATTAAAATTTAAAAAAAAAACATATTTTGTAAAAATAATTGCAAAATGACGAAAGAAGTTAAAAATTAATTAATTAATAATTTAACTAATTTGATATTAAAGAAAATAATTAAAACAGAAAAATTTTTATTTGAAAAAATGAAAGAAAAGAATTGAAACTTGCGGAAATTGAATTTCAAAATGAGGGGAAAAATTGAAAAATAATGGAAATAATTAGAAAATGAAGACAATTTTTGGAAAATGATAAAAATAGTTGACAATTGTAGCGAATAATTAAAAATAATAACAGAAAAGAATTGTTAAAAATTTAAGAAACTATTAAATAATTCAAAGATTAAAGAAAAGAATTGAAACTTGGGAAATTGAATTTAAAAATGAGGGTAAAAATAAAAAATAATGAAAATAAAATTGAAAAAAAATTGTTGAAAAATGATAAAAATATTTGAGAATTGTAAGAAATACAATTAAAATCATAAAAAAAAATTCTTAAAAAATTGAAGAAATTTTTAAATAATTTTAACTTTACTATTCTTAAAGAGTGTATTAATTAAAATTTTAATCAATGAAATTTCAAATTAATTGAGGTTTGAAGAATTATAATATATAATAATTGCAATTGTAGTCTTGTTTATCTCAAATATAGTCTGTAATTTTTTAAATTATTTTTTACAAATGTTTATTATTTTCTTCAATATACAATTATTTCTGTCAATTACTTTATTATTAAATTTATTTTTCAATTACTTTTTCTGATTTTCAATTATTTTTTTATTAATTCCCTAATTTTTTTATTATTTATCTCAAATTTTAGTTATTTTTTCAATATACAATTATTTTTATCATTCTGCAATTATTTTCTTATATTACAAATATATGTTGAAATTTTTTCAATTATTTTTCACAACCTAAAATTATTTTTTTTCAAATTTTAATAATTTTCTTTAATTTCAAATATTATTATTATCATTTTGCAATCAATTTTTTCAATTTTCAATTATTTATCTCATTTTTCAAACATTTTTTCGATTTTTTATTTTCTTTTATATTTTTTCATTACTTTTTCTCATATTAAATTATTTTTTTATTACTTTTAACTTTTTTTTATAATTTATCACAGCTTGCACTTGTTTTTTTAATATATAATTATTTTTATCATTCTGAAATTATTTTCTTTCATTACAAATATATGTTGCAATTTTTTTAATTATTTCTCAAAAAATACAATTCTTTTCTTCAATTTCTAATTATTTTTATTACTCTGCAAATTTTGTCTCGAATTTTTTATAATTTTAATTACTTTTCATTTCCTAGATTTTAAAATATATTTCTCAAATTTTAATAATTTTCTTCAATTTTCAATTATTAATATTGTCATTTTACAATCAATTTCTAAAATTTCTAATTATTTTTGTTACTTTGCAATATTGTCTCGAATTTTTTATTATTTTCATTACTTTTCAATTATGTTTCATAGATTTTGAAACATATTTCTCAAATTTTAATAATTTTCTTCAATTTTTAATTAGTTTTATTACTTTGCAAATATTGTCTTGAATTTTAAATCAGTGTTAGTACTCTTCAATTAATTTTCTAGACTTTAAAATATTTTTCTCAAATTTTAATAATTTTCTTTAATTTCCAATTACTTTGTTATCATTTTGCAATCAATTTTTTCAATTTCTTATTAATCTCACTATTCATTCCTCAATTAAATACCTAAATTTTCAATTATTTCTCTTATTCATCAAATATTTTTTTCAAATTCATTTTCTTTTATCTTTTTGCATTTATTTTCTCCACCGTTAACTAGATACATTAATTATTTTTTAATTAATTTTCTAAATTTTTATTTATTATCTTAACTGTAATATCTAAAATTTCAATTAATATATTAAATTTTCATTATTTCCTTCAATTTACGATTATTTCTATCATTTTTCTTTAGTTTTTGTCATATTTAGTTATTTTTTAATTAATTTTTATTTTTTTTATATTTATCACAACTTGCACTTATTTTTTCGATGTACAATTATTTTTATCATTCTCAAATTATTTTCTTTTATTACAAATGTATGTTGCAATTTTTTTAATTTTTCTAAAAAAAAATTATTTTCTTAAATTTCTAATTATTTTTATTACTTTGCAAATTTTTTCTCGAATTTTTTATTATTTTCATTACTTTTCAATTAATTTCCTAGATTTTAAAATATATTTCTCAAATTTTAATATTTTTCTTCAATTTTTAATTATTAATATTATCATTTTGCAATCAATTTCTTCAATTTTTAATTATTTTTATTACTTTGCAAATATTGTCGTCTCGAATTTTTTATTATTTTCATTACTCTTCAATTAATTTTCTAGATTTGAAAATATTTTTCTCAAATTTTAATAATTTTCTTTAATTTCCAATTACTTTTTGTATCATTTTGCAATCTATTTCTTCATTTTTTTATTAAGCTCACTTTTTATTCTTAATTAAATACCTAAGTTCTCAATGATTTCTCTTATTTATATATACTTTTTCAAATTTATTTTCTTTTATCTTTTTGAATTTATTTTCTGCACCTTTTAACTAGATACATTAATTATTTTTTAATTAATTTCGTAAATTTTTATTTATTGTCTTAAATCTAAGTTACTGTATCCACGTTTCAATTATTTAATCATTCTTTAATTTTTTTCTCATATTCCAAATACTTTCGACAATTTTTGATTATTTTTTTTTTAATTTGCAATGATTTTCACAAATTTTATATTATTTTGATTATATGTTGATTAATTCTGAAAATTAAAAATTTCCATTATTTTCTTCAATTAACGATTATTTGTATCGTTTTTCTTGAATTTTTAATTACTATTCTTATCATTTTGCAATCAATTTTTTCAATTTTCAATGATTCTCACTATTCATTCCTCAGTTAAATTCCTAAATTTTTAATTATTTATATTATTTGTCCATTAATTTTTTCAATTTTTATTTTCTTTTATCCTTTTGCAATTATTTTCTCCACTTTTTAAGTAGATATATGAATTATTTTTCAATTTATTTCCTTAATTTTCATTTATTATCTTAAATCTAAGTTATACTCCCCACTTTTCAATGTTTCAATCAATCTCCAATTATTTTTCTCAAATTTTAATTACGTTCGTCAGTTTTTAATTATTTTTTTTTCTTTTGCAGTGATTTTCACAAATTTTATATTATTGTGAATATTTGTTGACTAATTCCGAAAATTTTAATTATTTCTCTCAAATTTTCATTATTTTCTTGAATTTACGATTATTTCTATAATGTTGTAATTATTTTTCCAAGTTCAATTTTTTTCGACATTTTTCAATTATTTTAAAAAAAATGATTTTTGTTCTTCAAATTTTCAATGTGTTAATCATTTTTCTCAAATTTTAATTAAGTTCGTCAATTTTTGATTTATTTTTTAAACTTGTAATGATTTGATCACAAATTTTATATTATCTTGATTATTTGGTTATTATTTCCGAAAATGTATTCGAAAGCAAATAAAACTGTCAACTTTTGAGTTGCAATAATTACGCTAATTAAGAAACTCTTTAATTTATTATTGTTTTATTTCTCCCCCCCCCCCCCACCCGGTCAATATTAAGTTTGCAGGTTAATTTTTTGTTTTGACATACTTAAAAACGACTTTTTCTATTTATGCTCGATACTATTAATATTCTTTCAACAAATAAGAAGTAAGTAATTTTAATTTTTAAATTGAATTATGCTATAATTTTCGTTATTAATATTCTAGGTGGGAATGTTTCTGTTTGTTGTGAGCATTGTGAGTAAAAATTTCAACTGATGTTTTATCCAAAACACGCAAGAGATTCAGGTTCAAAATTTGATGCAAGCTTGTGATTCAGGGAAGACAGTATACAATCTATCTATCAGTTAATCGGAAAATCGACAATTCTACAACCAACCGCTTGATATGTCGACAGAGAATGGAAAGAGAGACATTTGTCTCTGCCAAACACCAATCATACGTGATAGGATTGTAAAAGATAGGATTGTTATGTACTGCAATAGGATACTAATCGCATTTGTTGCTAACTACAAGAACTGAACAATAGACGACAATCGAGGATCAATGACTGACAAAGTACCTTTCAACATTTTTCACTCAAGTTATTTTAAAATATTTTTATAGACGAATATTTTCCTTTTTTTATACATGAGGTAAAGTATCGAATATTTTCTCATTCTTTAACAAAAAATTAATGATTTTGTAAAATTGAAAAAAAAATAAAAAGAATTTTGGCCAAAAATAGGTATGTTTTGAAATATTTAATTATACTAATTTTATGTTTTATAAACATAAATATAAAAATTTGATAAAATTAAACAGAAATGATTTAGTGAATTTTAAAAAGGATTATTGTTTCTGAAATAATTTAGATCATAATTAATAATGAATAAAAATTATATTTTATAATCATTCCTAATATGAGAAAAAAAATAAAAATCGAGTCTACAAAAAATCGAATTCCTATCAACTTTCAATTATTTTTTAAAAATTTTAATTATATTCTGTACATATTTTTAATTCTTTCATTAATTTTCAATTATTTTATTCGAATTAATATATTTTTTTTTCAAATTCCAACTATATTTTTCAATTTTTTAAACAAATTTCTCCGACTTGATATTATTTCTCAGTTTTTCAATTATTTTTTTCAATTACTACAATTCAGAGCATAGTATATTTTTTTAGAATTATTCTATTTTAAATATTTCCGAATTTTCGAGACTTTTTCACATTTTTAAATAGTAAATAAATTTTTTTCTAGGCTAAAAAGAGAATTTTATTAATAAATTTAAAATTAATATTCAGAATTGGGCTACTAAAAAAGGAGACAAGTGGAAATAAAATAAGAAAATATATTTTTAGGAAAGAATAATTAAAACTGCCAAAGAAATGAAAGAAATTTTTTAAAAGAAATAAGAAAAGGAAATTATTTCAATGAGTGAGAAAATTTGAACAAACAAAAGCGAATGTGGAAGAAGAAAAATAATATTAAAATACAAAAACAAATTGTTAGTAGATTTAATTATTTTAAATTCTTTTAACAAATTAAATTTTTTTACCATTTAGAAAACACTAGAAGTTTTATGAAAAAGTAAAAAAAATTTGCGACAAAACAGAAAAATGTTAAAAAATTTGAAAAATCTCCAAAAAAGACCAGCAAATTTAAAATAAATTAAACTATAAAAATTATATCAAATACCCTTCTCCCCACTCTTAAAAATGGAAAAATTATAATAAAACTGGAAAATTATTAAAAGATAATAATATAATTGTAAAAAATAATCAAAGAATGAGAAAATTTTATAACGAAAAATTTAGATAACAAAGAATTATCCATTGAAAATTGAATTAATTGGAATTGGAAAATAATTAAATAAAAAATCTAAATTTTTAATAAATGCGGGTAGAAAAACTTGGAAAAATTAGAAAATGTTTTAAAAACGCATAAGATTATTTATAAAATTTAAAGCACAGGAAGAATTTCTAAAAGATAAAAAAACTTAAATAATAAAATTGTAAATTTACCAAATTTTTACGAACCATTGCTTATTCATTCAGGTTTTGGATAATTTTTATTTTATAGAATTTACACTTCTCAAAATATTTACGAGGAATAATAATTATTATTGCAATATTTTAATTTATTAAAATTATAATTTAATAAAATGTTTTTTCGATCAAATCCTCATTGAATATGAATAGATTATTTGCCAGAATCATTATTTAATAAGAAATTTATATTTTATTATTTTGATTTTGCATTAGAAAGTACATGATTTTTGCTTAGTATAATTTTTATCTAGTTACTAAAAACTTATCCTAATTTTGATGCTCACAAATTTATTATATTAACATTATTTTCTCCGAATATTTTTGTAATTAATTTTTATACACCTCAATAATTTAAATTTAAAAAAGTAAGATTAATGAAAATTCTCTTTAGAAATATTCATTTAAACAAAAATTACGTTAACAGAAAATTTAGAAGCATTAAAATTATGATAAATCAAATTTCAGAGAGACAAAAATTGAACTTTCTTAAATTTCTACAAATTCAGAAGAATGCGAAATAAAAATTACGTTAAATAATAATAATAATAATAATAATAATAATAATTTCGATCAAACGGAAATTTTATTAAATAATTTATTAATTATTATGTCTCATAAAAATTAGGCAAAAGTTAAATCATTATTCTCGTTTTTATTATTTTATTCAATTATTAACTTTTTTTTTTAATTTTATTAAAATTATATTTTTAATGTTTTCATTATTTTGTTCGATTTTCAATAATATTTTAATTTTTTAATTACGTTCTTCTATTGCTGAAATATTTCTTTAATTATAAATATGACTTTGAACTTTTACGATTTCTTCTTTTCATTTTCAAAGCAGTTTGCAATTATTTTCTTCAATTTGAAATTACATTCTTCAAATTTCAATTTTTTCACCATTTTCCTAATTTTTCAATCATTTCATTCATTTTCTATTGACTTGAATTTTAAATTATTTCATTGAATTTTAAAATTATGTTCTTTAATTGTTTCAGATTATTCGTTTAATTTGTAAATTTATTTAAAAAAATTTCAAATGTTTTCTATTTTCTTCAATTTTTAGTGCTTTTCTCATTTTTCAATTTTCTTCAACTTTCTTCGCTTTTCAATAATTTTCTCCTATTTTAAATGTTTCCCAAACCCTTATGAATTTAAGGTTTCTTAAATTTTTCTTTTTTTTTCAATTATTTTTATCAATTTGCAATTATCTACTCAAATATTTAATTTTTGTTTTTCAATTTCCAAGCATTTTCTTCATTTTCTAAAAAACTATACGATTTTTGTCAATTTATAAAAAATTATAAATATTAACGAAAAATTACAAATACATTAGGTGCTGTTTTAAAAAATCGATCTTTGTTCATAGACATGATTGGATCGGTCAAAAATTGTTTTCGATACGTTCTAGTGAACCCTAGGGAAGATTAAAGAAAAATACGAGGAAGCAGGTGATAAGTTTCTCAGACGTGCGACAAGTTATCTTTTTGTCGTGGGAGTCAGGACACATGGTTGTCCTTGCGGTGAAATCATCCTTAATCGCCTGCAGAACGAATTGTGCAATAGACAAAAAATACTACAGTCCACTGTGCTCAATGTCAAAAAAAAAAAAAAAGAAAATACACTTCAAAAAAGTTGGATCTCTGAAAGTTTTTCTTTCTCCTTCTATTTACTTAACTATATTTAAATTTTAAACTAAATATTTACTCAAATTAAACTAGTTTTTCGTAGTTTATCCAATCCTTTATTTTTTCAACCAGATTAAGAATGATTGACCTCATTTTTAAAATGAGCAGAATCTGTTCAAATTTTGAGAATTAAATTTAATTATTATTACAGAAATATGTCTGTAAATTTTCATAGAGATTCAGAACCTGGTTTAAAAAAATGTAATATAATGATATTATAGATATTATAAAGCGTGCGAAGATGATGTTTCGGACATAACCTAAAAACCACAAAGAATTATTAATAATATCCGAAAAGAACGTTTTTAAAAAATATTTAAATTTCTTTTTTTTCATAAAACAATATATCTTACGATTTTATATTTATTTTTCATAAAAAAGTCTATTCTTAAGCAAGAAATACTGTGATTAAAATATTATTTTATTTTGTTAAGTTGGTGTATAGTAACAGCCGAAAGCTTATTTATTTTACTAAATGTTTAAAATATAATAAATATAAATAAATATATTGTAAGCTTTTTGTTAAATTTTATTAAACACTTATATTTATTTTAAATATTCCCGCTCGTTGGCGAACTTTTTCTAAAGTAATGGCGCTAGTGTCGAATTTCCGTTTTTACGTTATGACAAGACGATACGCCGTTTTTTTATTTGTCTAAAGAATTTCCAATTTTACCAAAGATATTATAGAGAATTCTTTTTAAAAAAACAAGATTTCCAAAATCTTGGTTAAAAACAGTAATAGCTCTACAGTGACTGAACCGTTGATAAAGAACTTAGCGATTCTTTTAAAAAAACAAAAATTTCCAAAATCTTGGTTAAAAACAGTAATAGCTGTACAGCGGCTGAACCGTTGATAAAGAACTTAGCGATTTTTTTAAAAAAAAAACAAGATTTCCAATTTTACTAAATAAATATCTTTTATTTATTCCCAATGGGAAACTAACGATTGGCGCATTAATGGACCAGTATTGGGAGCCAATGGTGCCAATATTGGCGCATTAATGGAAACCAAGATTGGACCACAGTTGGTCAATCCTTGGGATGATAACGGGTTTGCCAGTCATTGGCAGCCATCATTGGTTCAATATTGGTTGCCAATGATAATGCCAATAAATAAAAATTTTTAAATTAACAATATTAAAATCTATATTTTTATATTGTTAATTTATTTATTGTTTAAAAAAATTTTTTTTTTAATAAATATTTTAATTTATTTATTAATGCATGTCAAGTATTGGTACAATAATTGGCTTTCAATATTGGTCCATCCTTGGGAGCCAATGAATAACCAACAATCTTATTTTTACAACTCTATATGGAAACAGAGTTGTTAATTTAATCTTCAGCCAATATTTGACAATGAAGATTTGAGTGTTGGACACATTAGAAATGTATTTTCAGAGGTACGGGATCAGGCCTTATATAAAAGAGCTGAAGAAACTCGATCGTGAGAGAGGCTGACCGATGCGCGCCCTATGCCAGTTTCCGAAACCACAAACGCGTGAGAATCCTCGGCGCGCAGACGCGGCATAGATGCGGCGGGAAACTTCCACTATTTGAATTTAAATTTTTTATGCATTTAATCAAAAACAAAAAAAGAAATATAATAATACAAAAATTATACAAATTCTTAAATTTGTATAGTTTTCTGATTGTTATTAAAAAGTAATACGCTTAATTATAAAGAAATACTTATAATAAATATCCTCCATAAATAATTGTTCAATTCTTGAAGATTTGAAAAACTCTTAAAGGTGTGTCCTAAGGTTAAAAATTATTGTTCTAAATCTACTTTAATCGATTTTCATGTTATAGAAATTATTTAAATAAATTAATTAGTTTTAAAGAAATCAGAAAGAAATTAAATTGATGAAAAAATAAACATTTAATATTAAAAATAATATTAATAAAAATAATCACATTAAAACTTTGCTTGTAAAATAAACAGAACGAAAAATTTAAAATTAAAAAATTAATGAACAATTACAAAATATTAAAGAAGACTTTAATTTTATTAAAATGTAAACTTAAGTCACATAAATACAAATATTCATGTAAGTATTTAAATTTTAAATTCACCATTTTTTCTGTTTAAATTTAAAGTAAAATTTAACAAATTGTAAAGAATGATAGTTAATAAATATTTAACTTTATTTGTTATTCTTTTCGTTTTTCACATGCAAAAAATAATCATTTTTTTTTATAAAACTAAGAAACAAATTCTCTAAATTTGAATACAAATTAAAAATGAAAAAAATTTAATATATGTAAAAAAATTTTAAATTTGAATCATTTAATTAAATAATTTATTTTAACAAAATGACTTTCTAAATATAACTATCCAGAATATATAAAAAATATGAGCAAAAAAAAGCAAAATTGGTTTTTAAAAATAAAAAAATAAACTTTTTAAAGTTCAAAATAAATTAAATTTTTTTTAAATTTTGTTATTCTAAAATTAATATTAAACTTGAATAATAATTTTCAATACAATTACTTAAAGTTAGTTTTCAAAAAATTCAATTATCATTAAAATGAATCTTTCCAAATAATAAAACTTAAACAGAAAGAATTAATGGTTTCTTTTAAATTAAAGAAATAATAGAGCATTAAACATAGTTAATTTAATATTTTGAATACTATTAAAAAAAAATTTAACTTTAAAAAAATTAATGATATCAAAAATATTATTTTTCGATCGTAATTTAAAAAAAAAATTCATTTTAATTTAGCTTTATTGAACAGTGTTGATTTTTAAATTTAAAATTTTTAAATTTGAGTCTAGGTATTAAGCTTTAAATTAGTTTACATCTTATTTTCTTTTTTGTCCATATCTTTTATTAAAATTAAATTAAAATTTGTTTTTAAAAATAAAATATAAACATTTTAAAGTTTAAAGTTGAATTGAAAATTTTTTAAAATTCGTAATATTAAAATTATAATATTAATCTTAAATAATAATTTCAAATATAATTACTTAAAGTTAGTTTCCAAAAACTTGAATTAATTTTAAAACGAATATTTACAAATAGTAAAACTTGAACAGAAAAAATTAAAGGTTTCTTTAAAATTAAAGAAATAATAAAGCATTAAACATGGTTAATTTAATGTTTTGAATATTATTAAAAAAAAATTAAGTTTAAAAAATTTAATGACATCAAAAATATTATTTTTTATCTTAATTTTAAAAAAAAATTCATATTAATTTAACTTTATAAAACAGTGTTGATTTTTAAATTTAAAATTTTTAAATTTAAGTCTAGGTATTAAGCTTTAAATTAGTTTACATCTTATTTTCTTTTTTGTCCATATCTTTTATTAAAATTGAATTAAAATTTGTTTTTAAAAATAAAATATAAACTTTTTAAAGTTTAAAGTTGAATTGAAAATTATTTAAAATTCGTTATATTAAAATTAAGATTAATCTTAAATAATAATTTCAAATATAATTACTTAAAGTTAGTTTCCAAAAACTTGAATTAATTTTAAAACGAAACTTTACAAATAGTAAAACTTGAACAGAAAAAATTAAAGGTTTTAAATACTATTAAAAAAAATTTAAGTTTAAAAAAATTAATGACATCAGAAATATTATTTTTCGATCTTAATTTAAAAAAAAAATTCATATTAATTTAGCTTTATAAAACAGTATTGATTTTTAAATTTAAAATTTTAAAATTTGTGTCTAGGTATTAAGCTTTAAATTAGTTTACATCCTATTTTCTTTTATGTCCATATCTTTTATTAAAATTAAATTAAAATTTGTTTTTAAAAATAAAATATAAATTTTTTAAAGTTTAAAGTTGAATTAAAAATATTTTAAAATTCGTTATATTAAAATTAATATTAATCTTAAATAATATTTTCAAATATAATTACTTAAAGTTAGTTTCCAAAAACTTAAATTAATTTTAAAACGAATCTTTACAAATAGTAAAACTTGAACAGAAAAAATTAAAGGTTTCTTTTAAATTAAAGAAATAATAGAGCATTAAACATGGTTAATTAAAATTTTGGAATAAAATTAAAAAAAAATTAAGTTTAAAAAAATTAATAATATCAAAAATTTTAAAATTTTAAAGTAAACATTTCGAATATTATTAAAAATGTGCTCAGAAAGTAAAAACTTTGTTTAAAATTTTTTAAACTTTTAAGTTAAACTAGAAATAAGATGTGAACTAAATTAAACCTTTCTATACAAATTTAAATTTTAAAACTCAATGCCGTTTTGTAATAGCTAAATTGAAATAAGTTACATTTTTTAATTAGGATCGAAAAATAATATTTTTGATATCATTAATTTTTTTAAAGTTAAATTTTTTTTAATAGTATTCAAAATATTAAATTAACTATGTTTATTGCTCTATTATTTCTTTAATTTAAAAGAAACCATTAATTCTTTCTGTTTAAGTTTTATTATTTGGAAAGATTCATTTTAATGATAATTGAATTTTTTGAAAACTAACTTTAAGTAATTGTATTGAAAATTATTATTCAAGTTTAATATTAATTTTAGAATAACAAAATTTAAAAAAAATTTAATTTATTTTGAACTTTAAAAAGTTTATTTTTTTATTTTTAAAAACCAATTTTGATTTTTTTTGCTCATATTTTTTATATATTCTGGATAGTTATATTTAGAAAGTCATTTTGTTAAAATAAATTATTTAATTAAATGATTCAAATTTAAAATTTTTTTACATATATTAAATTTTTTTCATTTTTAATTTGTATTCAAATTTAGAGAATTTGTTTCTTAGTTTTATAAAAAAAATGATTATTTTTTGCATGTGAAAAACGAAAAGAATAGCAAATAAAGTTAAATATTTATTAACTATCATTCTTTACAATTTGTTAAATTTTACTTTAAATTTAAACAGAAAAAATGGTGAATTTAAAATTTAAATACTTACATGAATATTTGTATTTATGTGACTTAAGTTTACATTTTAATAAAATTAAAGTCTTCTTTAATATTTTGTAATTGTTCATTAATTTTTTAATTTTAAATTTTTCGTTCTGTTTATTTTACAAGCAAAGTTTTAATGTGATTATTTTTATTAATATTATTTTTAATATTAAATGTTTATTTTTTCATCAATTTAATTTCTTTCTGATTTCTTTAAAACTAATTAATTTATTTAAATAATTTCTATAACATGAAAATCGATTAAAGTAGATTTAGAACAATAATTTTTAACCTTAGGACACACCTTTAAGAGTTTTTCAAATCTTCAAGAATTGAACAATTATTTATGGAGGATATTTATTATAAGTATTTCTTTATAATTAAGCGTATTTCTTTTTAATATCAATCAGAAAACTATACAAATTTAAGAATTTGTATAATTTTTGTATTATTATATTTCTTTTCTTGTTTTTGATTAAATGCATAAAAAATTCAAATTCAAATAGTGGAAGTTTCCCGCCGCATCTATGCCGCGTCTGCGCGCCGAGGATTCTCACGCGTTTGTGGTTTCGGAAACTGGCATAGGGCGCGCATCGGTCAGCCTCTCTCACGATCGAGTTTCTTCAGCTCTTTTATATAAGGCCTGATCCCGTACCTCTAAAAATACATTTCTAATGTGACCAACACTCAAGTCTTCATTGTCAAATATTGGCTGAAGATTAATTTAACAACTCTGTTTCCATATAGAGTTGTAAAAATAAGATTGTTGGTTATTCATTGGCTCCCAAGGATGGACCAATATTGAAAGCCAATTATTGTACCAATACTTGACATGCATTAATAAATAAATTAAAATATTTATTAAAAAAAAAATTTTTTTTAAACAATAAATAAATTAACAATATAAAAATATAGATTTTAATATTGTTAATTTAAAAAATTTTATTTATTGGCATTATCATTGGCAACCAATATTGAACCAATGATGGCTGCCAATGACTGGCAAACCCGTTATCATCCCAAGGATTGACCAACTGTGGTCCAATATTGGTTGCCAATAGTTTGCCAAGAAAAAACTGTTGGCCGCCAATCATGGGACCATTATTTAGCCAATGGTGATCATTGGCAATTTCCCATTGGGTTTATATATATCATTTTTTTTTGTTTCTTCTTTAAGGAAAACGAATACCTAACCTCAAAGATTACTCTTTATTAATATTATCTAAAACACTCCATGTCACTAACATTTGTTTTTTTTTTTTTTATATCGGTCTATCATCCTTAATTAATTTCAACAGACTGAAACACTGTTCCATAATAATAGAGAGACACGCGTAAAATTTGAAATCCGTTCAGAATTCATGTAATCTAAATTCGACTGGATATAAATTTTTATTACTGTAGTAAGTTTATCTGGAAAATGTTTGTTTAGGGTCGAAATTACTGAAACGCTGACGTAACTGAAGGGAAATTGCCATAACAGAATACTAGATTTGAATACGGATTTATGATATGTGGCTTCTGTGTGGAGCTTCCTAATCGGCCATTGCCGTTACAGAGCTCGCTTTCAGCCAACGAGAAAGCAAGCAAATTGACTGTAAATATCGCGCCCCCCAAGAACAAATGGATTTTCAGAATGAGATTTTGACACTTTTGAATTTTTCATCCGTGAAATAAAAAATGCCTTATCTATCATCAAGAAGGCGAAACTAGCGAAAACAGACTCAAAACACGTCTTCTAATATAGAATATAAATAATAAACTCTGGCGAAAGTTTTTTTTTATCTTAAAAAAAGAATCAGTTTTTTTTTTAATTATTTAAAGAAATAAATGAAAGAGCATAATTACAGAAATTGGATAGTGAGAAAAATAATTGAATATTGAAGAAAGTAAAAACTAATGATGAAAATGTAATTTAAAAGGTTTCAGAGAATATTTATAATAGGATAATTATTAGTGAAAACAAAAGAAAGTTGGTGGAATTGAAAAATAAGAAAATAATTCAAAATCGAAGAAAATAACTGGAACGTTAAAAAGAAAATATTTAAAACATTAAATTAATTAATAATTAATTATTTATTTAAATGTGATCAAATATTTAAAAACTGATGATTGAGTAAAATAAATTAAATATAATATTGAAGAATATTTTTTTTACTGACAAGAAGATTAAAAAAAATTGAATATAGAAAAGAGTTGAAAATGTTAAAGAATATGTTTGAAAATAGGGAATTTAATTAACATAACTAAAAATTTATAATTGGAATTTGAAGATCAATTAATTTTGAGTAATTATTAAAAAAGCGGAAAACTAATTTTTAATCTCTTGAAATCATTTTTAATGCTTTTATTATATTATGCGGATTTCACGCATCCATGAGTGGAAAATTAAATGCTCGTGTGTCTACGCAAGTATAAAGTATACAATGTACGAGACTGATAATAAAATTTATAAAGATTCGCTTTAATTAAGAACTTTGATAAAATAAAATTGTTTAAATAAAGTTCTTGTTTCTACGAGCTATACGAAATTTATATATAAGATTTATATATATTTATACTTTATATATAAGATATATAAAGTTAAGTAAAAAAATAATATTTAAAATAAAAATATAAAAAATAAATTTTTAAAAATAAAATTGAAATTAAAATTACTTTTTATTAAAACAACATGAAATGAATTGAGATAAAAAATACAGGTACATAAAATAACTATGAAGTAAATTTAGTTGGTCAAGTTTATAAATGTTTGTTCTTTGAACTTTATTACATTCAGTTTTCTGAAAAGTTTTCTTGTTGTAATGTAACAGAAGTTAGGGTATTATTAAAAAGTTAAATTTAATAAAGTTTATTCTTAAGCAGGCGTAATCTTTAGAATAAAATTGTGTAAAAACTTACCAAGTTTGTCGACGACTAGTTTCAATTCTTTAATAAATAATAGATACTCGTCACTGTACTCACCTGAAATAAAATTTGTTTTAATTTAGTTAAAATTTCATATTCTTATATTGAAATTAATTTTTTTTTATTGTTATAACTATACATAGATTTAACAATATTTAAATAAAATAAGCTATTAATTATCTTAATAAAAAGGCAACTAACGAAAATTAATTAATAAATTATAGAAAATTATATTAAAAGTAAAAGACTTGAGAAAATAATCAAATATTAGAAAGTAGTTTTTAGTATATATTTTTTTTTAGTATTTTAATAAAAAAAAAAAATCCAATTTTCTTTTTAAAAAATATAGAAATAATAATATCCAAAGAACTCATATCAATCTGTTAATAACGCGATTTTTTTCGGCAAGAAAGTTAAAACATCAATAATGAATATAATAGATTTGTTTGTAGTAAAAAAAATAAAATTATTTTTCTATAATTATATCGTAAAAGAGTAATAAAATACATTAAATCACTATATAACTATAGTAATAATAAAATAGGTATAAAATAAACTAAACAAAATAAAACGTAGATATAATAAACTAATAAAAAATTTATCTTTAACTAGATAAATATTAAAATCGAGATTAAAATAATTAAAAATCTTCTTTGATTAATAGTAAAACTATTTTTATGAATGAGATATGAGCATTATTTTCGAATATAAAAAGACTATAAAAATCCTTTGTTGAAGATTATTACATAAAGCTATAAAAATAACTAGGAAAAAGGAGAAGATATTTTTTTTTTTTTTTTTTTTTTGCTAAAGCGAGAATTTTATGGAAGCAGGCAGAGTGGAGAGAGCGTGTATAATATTGATGAGTACCCGCACTATATATTGAATTATCGAGAGTATAGATCTTAATATATTCGTCTGTCTTTCATGAGGATCGTCTCGTTAGAAATGATTAACGAGTGCTACGAGTTATTCGCGACTTGCAAGTTAAAACACTTCACGTTCTAAGCTCTTTCGCTCGTTCGGAACATTATCCTTTTTCCGTCTGAAATTCCGCTCGATTAAATCAACCGAGGTACATACATTTCTGACTAAGCATTATTTCAAACGTAAATACGAAGTCGCAATGTACACTCTATACTGCTTTCAGGACTGCCTTAGTGATATCTCACAATAATGGAGAGCTCCAGGCAAAGAGGCTATTGTCTCCTCTTCTTATGGGTCGAGGCAATCGCGAATTCGCAAAACAATTGCTCTTCCCTTACGGCTTATTTCATAAAGAATAACCAGCAACGTTCTTTGACATTGAATTTTTTAACAATTTTTTTTTCTTTACTCCTGAATAAAAGTGACACTGGGGTGTCTTCCTGTCGATTTTTAAGCCGACAGAAAAGTAATAACGTTTAAATTGAAATAAAATAGTTTTCTTTTATTGGATAGAAGAACAAAATACAAATCGATGTTGATTCCACGACGAATTTTAGGGAAGTGTTTTCACTATGGCTGTATCACATACTGTATGACATTTTGAACATGGAAGGGATACAATAAACAATTTCGTAGGTTTTCTTTCTCCTTAGGAGTTTCTCGGTATTTGATAAGTTCTTTAAGTGGACACGCAGAACGCAGTTTCTTAAGTGGACCATATAATATAAACAGACGTTGCGTCGAATGTGCAACGTGAAACTATAGAGTCGAAGACACTTTCATGCTAAATAGTATTTTCAAAAGAAAGAAACAATAGTTTATTAATAATACAAAATAATGATGATATATAATTGTTACATATAAATTGAATATACAGAATAATGTGAACACGTAATCAATAAACTAAATTGAATCAAATTGTCCTTTAATATTTTTACAGAGTTCATGATTTATACAACTCCCTCATAGATAGGAAGCTTTGAAGGGGAAATCATCCGAAGACAGACCCCCATCCATATTTTGCAAAAATAAAATATCAAAGTGTTTAGCGAATAATCATTTAAACTGTTGCTGTGCAAAAATTAAGAAATAAGTATATTAAAATAAAATTTGCGACGAAAGAGAAAACTCAGTGACAATTCTCAAATTTAGAAAGTAAATATGAGTCAGACCCTTTGAATAAAGGCTAATTAGGGATACGTAATTATCAGTACTCGATCCGACGTTGACGCGTGTAGTCAAAAATTTAGATTTGTAATAATTATAGTTTAATATTAATTTTATTGAAACAAAAGCTCGTAATTGTGGAGTGACTTTAAATCTAGTAGCATATATATATTACTTTGTTGTGTAAATTTATAATTGATGTGACAGACGAATTTTATAAAATAAATATTTTATTGTGACTTTAATCGTGGATTTTATTTTTCAATTGAATAGAATATAATTCCTCGCCGACCTATCAAGAAAACAAAGTGAAATTACATATACAAAAATTTAGTGGCTTGATAGCGTTGTTCATAAACAATGGAGAAAATTTTCAAAGAATCTTAACAAAATGTAAAAAAATGAAATTTTACATAAATTACAAAAATTACAAAATTTTATTAACTCCAGTATTATGAATGAACGGATAAGAAAGTTAAGGATAATTTACATTGAAATGGGGAAATTAAAGTAAAAAGATGTAAAAAATGTACTAATTGAAAAATCTGCAAAAAATAAATAAATTCTTCAAAAATAAAAAAGTTTCAAAAACCGATGAAAGTAAAAGAAAGAAAATTAAGAAATATGGTAATAATGCGTTATGAAATATTAAACAGTTTAAGGAAGATTGATTAAATTGCTTTTTTAAGATAAAAATACTACGCAATAAACAATAAAAATTTTTTTTAAAAAAAAATTGAAATTACAAAAGAGAGGAAAAAATAAATTTCAGAAAGTTAAAATATTTGCGGACATGTTTATTTAAATTAAGAAAATAAATAAGATAATCAGTAAAAAACGGAAAAATGTTACTAAAGATAAAAAAATACTTTAAAAACTTGTTTTAAATATCAAGCAAAAGGCAATAATTTTTTTCAAATAAAGAATTAAGTAAAAACAATTAAACAATTTTAAGAAAAAAACCAATATTTCTAAGAAATAGAGAAATTCTGATCAAATGAGAAAATTTATTATAATATCAAATTTACGAAAAGATAAATAAAAAAAGAAAAGTCTTTAAAAACTATAAAAATTAATAAATTATGACAAATGACAAAAAAACATATATTTTGAAAATCATAAAATTAAAAGAAGTTATATTTTACAACTTTCAAAATAATAAATCAAATTAATCACTGGAAAATTCAATAAATTTTTCCATAATGCAGAAATAAATAAATAAATAAATAATAGATAAAATTAATCACTGGAAAAGTAAATACATTTTTGTAAATATTGTTAAAATAAAACTGTATAAAATTTACTGAGGTAATTTTTGTAAAAAGAATAAAATTAAAAAAAATCTCAAAAATAAAAAAGTATTATTAAACGCATAAAAAAAGAAAAAATTTTAAAAAGAAATGAAAGTTACCTAAATGATTTTCTAAAAATACAGAAAAGCAATGTAAAACATAACCTACCAAAAAAGTTGTTTGAAAAAGAAAAAATTGCAAGAAAGAATAATTAAATATTTTAAGAAAGTGATATAAATTAGTGTGTAAATAAGTCTACAATTTTTTTTATAATTTTTCAACCGTTTTCAATTTACAATTATTCTCCTTAAATTTTATATTTATTCCTTAACTTTTTTAATTATTTTGTTCTATTGTAGATTACTCTCGACAGTTTTCGAATTTCTTTTTCAATTGTCAATTTTTTTGCGCATTTCTCAATTATTTTCTTTAATATTAATTTATTCTCGTCATTTTGTAATTTTCTTTAAACTATGAATTATTTTCTAAAGTCAATTCCATTCTACAATTTTCAATTAAGTTTATTCAATATTCCAAAAAACTTGACTTTTTTCAATTATAAACCATTATTTCAAATTACAATTTATTTCTTCAATTTTTGATTATTTTCTTCAAATTTCAATCACCTTTTTCAATTTTCAATTATTTTTTCGAATATTAATTTGCTTTTTTAATTTTAAGTACAATTGTTCAATTATTCTCTTCAGTTCTTAATTATGTTTTAAAAATTTCATTTCATTTAAAATTTTTTCCTTAATTTCAATTATTTTGTTCGATTCAATTTTTTTTAATCCAGTTGTTCAATTAGCAATTATTTACAACAATTATTTCTATAATTTTCTTAATTTTTTAATTTTCAATTATTTTCGAAATTAAATATTTATAGTTTGGTTTTTTAAATTATTTTTTCCAGTTGTGTATTAATCTAGTCATTTTTTGAATTTTGTTTTCAATTGTCAATTATTTTCGTCATTTTTCAGATATTACCTTCAATTTTGCTATTATTTTTGTTATTTTTCAATTATTTTCTTTAATTTTTAGTTATTTCTTACAATATTTAAAATTTTTATTTATTCTCTAAAAATTTTAGAATTATTTTTCAACGTTTTTAATTATTTTCTTCAGTTGTGCATTATTCTAGTCATTTTTTTGATTTTTTTTTCAATTGTCAATTATTTTCTTTAATATTTTAAAATCCTCGCCTTTCGCCAATTATTTTACACCATCATCAATAAGATTCGTTAACTTCAAATTTTTATTTTCTTTACTTCTCAATTTTGTCTTCAAATTTCAATCCCATTTTTCAGTTTTTAATTGTCTTCTTCTATATTCAATAATTTTCGGAATTTTTCAAATAATTTTTTAAATTTTTAATTATATTCTTTAAATTTGAATTTAAATTTTTAATTTTCAATTATTTTATTAAATTTTTAATTATTTTCTTTAACTTTAAAGTTTTTGTTATATTTTATCAATTTTTTTTAGTAGTCTTTTAATCTAGTCATTTTGTAGATATTTTCTTCAATTTTTTTAATTATTTTTATTTTTCAATTATTTCTTTTAATTATTAACTATTTTTCGCAATTTGAAATTATTTCCTACAATTTTTTCAATTTGCAATTAGTCTCTTAAAGTTTTATAATGAGTCTTTGAGTTTTTCAATTATTTTGATTTTTTTTTTTTTTTTGGTTGTGTATTAATCTAGCCATTTTTCGAATTTTGTTTTAAATTGTGAATTATTTTTTCGTTTTGTAATTTTAATCCATTATTATCAATTTTTTTTTAATTTTAGTTTAATTTTTAAATTATGAATTTATTTCTTCAAGTTTTTATTATTTTCTCCAAATTATTATTATTTTCTCCAAATTATTATTATTTTCTTCAATTTCAATTTTTTTTTGTTTTGATTTTCAATCCAGTTGTTCAATTTGCAATTGATTTCAGCAATTATTTCTATAATTTTCTTAATTTTTCAATTTTTTAGTTTAAATTGAATGTATATTGTTTAATTTTTTAGACTATTTTTAATAATTGTGTATTTATCTAGCCATTTTTCGAATTTTGTTTTTAATTTTCAATTACTTTCGTCATTTTTCATATATATTCTTTTCCATTTTGTAATTATTCTCGTAATTTTCATTATTTGCATTTCCAAAAATTTAGTTTTAAATGACGAACAGCAATGTAAAGTTTCTCATTAATGTTGCTGTTAATTAATATTTTACTATGTACACGTAATAATTGCAACTTTGATTAATTGTAACTTATAAGTTTGAAAAAATTAAAGTTTGAGTTAATTGACGTGTGGGATTTATATAAATAATAATGGCTTGGAATTAATTAAGTTTAATATAGTTTTTGACTTTTTTTCTATTAAAATTTTTTAAGATTAAACTCTGATCATTTTAAATTCAATTTTTCATATTATTATTAAGGAATACAAGATTGAAATTAAAGTTTTTAGGATTTATCTATCTTCCCAGGGTTTCTTAAAAATTTGTGGATCGTTTTCAAAATTTACGGATAATCACAAAACGAATAAAATTTCCAGCTTGATTTTTAAGTTGAAATTCGTCAATCTAAATGAATCATGTTTTTTTTTTACTTCAAATTCTAAAATTCGTAATAATTTTCACTGATTTATAGATAAATTTTCCTATTTTAATTAGTAGATTTTTATTAGTGACTGACTTTTTACTGAATTAGATAAGGAAGCATAACAAATTGTCAAAATAACAATAAATACTAAAATAATGTTCTAAATCGATTTAGTCATCGAAATTTAATTTATATCTCTTAATTAAATTTTTTTAAATTTTAAACTTTAATTTTACAATTATCAGTCTTGATAGAGACAAGAAGGTTGAACTCAAAGAGACGTTCTTTCTTTGATCGTTTAACAAAGAAAAAGTTTTGGGATTAAAAGAATTTTCACTGATTTATAGCTAAACTTTTTTCTGAGTGTAAAATTTCAACTTTTTATTTCCTGTATTTGATTGCAATTAGCCCTGTCTGGAGTAATCATTTGTTTGATTATTCAACACTCGTGGCAGTCTTCAATGACAATTAGAAGTAACGCCAAGTCACTCTACGTGCCTGAGAACATGACCCCTTTCCGTTCTAATTTCTTTTACTCCTACGCGGGCTTAATTCGTAGCCTTTTGCAAGACATGGATCACCAAATTTATAGCACTCAGTATCAAATTTATATATTTTTTTTTTTCGTGAATGCTGACATTTTATAGGTCCGAAAGCCTTATAACGAGATTTTGGTGCCCATCCGCCTGTCCGTCCGTCTGTCCGCCCGTCTGTCTGTCTGCCTATCCGTCCGCCTGTCTGTCCATCTTTCTGTCCTTCCGTCCGCCTGTCTGTTCATCTTTCTGTCATTCCATACGTCTGCCTGTCCACCTGTCTGTCCGTCCGTCTGTCTGTCTTTCTGTCCATCTATACGTCTGTCCGTCTGTCTATCTGTCCGCCTGTCCTTCCATCTGTCTGTCTCTCCGTCCGCCTGTCTGTCCATCTTTCTGTCCTTCCATACGTTTGTCTGTTCACTTGTCTGTCCGTCCGTCTGTCTGTCCATCTTTCTATCCTTCTATACGTCTGTCCGTCCGTCTATCTGTCCGTCTATCTGTCCGCTTGTCTGTCCGTCCGTCTATCTGTCCGCCTGTCTGTCTGTCCGTCTATCTGTCTGTCCGTCTGTCTGTCTGTCTTTCTGTCCTTCTATACGTCTGTCCGCCTGTCTGTCCATCTTTCTGTCCTTCCATACGTTTGTCTGTTCACTTGTCTGTCCGTCCGTCTATCTGTCCGCCTGTCTGTCTGTCCGTCTATCTGTCTGTCCGTCTGTCTGTCTGTCTTTCTGTCCTTCTATACGTCTGTCTGTCCGTCTATCTGTCTGTCTGTCTGTCTGTCTGTCCGTCTATCTGTCCGCCTGTCTGTCTGTCTAACCGCCTTTCTGTCTGCGCGTCCCATTAGAAATAATTTCTTAGTTTAAACTGTTTAAAATCAGTTCTAAACTGTTTAAAACAAATTTAAAACAGTTTTAAACTAGTTTTAAAGATTACTATCAATTTTTTTCAAAAACATTAACTTTTTGCAGTGATTAAGTATTTTTCAATTCGCATTTTATTTCTATTACAAATTCGCAATAAAAAAACAAATTTCTAAAGCAACGTAAAAAAAAGTTCCCTTCCCTTTTGCCAATTTATGTATAAAAATTGTACTTTTCTCCCAAAAATAAAACATCATTAAATCCTCTTAATTGACTGAAATAATCTCTTTAAAAACGTGAGTCAACAAATTACTATTTTTCCGATATTTACTAAATTTTATTTTCAGCAAAGAAAAAACAAAATCCTTAAATTCAGCTTGAAAAATGTTGAGCCATATATTTATTATTTACGCGCTAAATTTACAACGTATTTTTGCTCGATCGGTAAATATCTGCGAAAAAATCTAGTCCGTCTATATTTCACTTTAGTAAATTCACCAAAACTTTTTCATAGCATGAAATATTATTATTTTAACTCCTCGTATTATTATTATTTCTTTACCGTTTGGTATAAAGTTGGTAAAAATGAAAATTGGCCCTCGAGCTTTCGTGCGGGAGCGTTTAATTTGAGTTTTTTTTTCAGCAAAAAAAAAAAAAAAAAAAAAAAGTAGCCAGTAAATTTTTATCGTGACTGACAAGCCACGGGTTTTAATTTACTTCGAGTTGGCGTAGTTTTACGAACTCGGGGAGTTATTTGAGTCTCCTTTTTTTTTTTTTATTTTTCGTTTCACTTATTACCAGTGCACCTGCGTACCGTCGACGAAAGTCATCTACTCATATTATTTAAACAAAGGCAGTAAATCAGCATTAAAACTCCGAAGCAGCGACGCAGGTGCATGACTAATAATTTCGTAGTCTGACTATTACGTATCGGCGAAACGATATCATCAGTAAAATAATATCGCCTGGCAGACCAAATCCGGAATTTATGGGATCGCTACTGTTGAAAAGGCTAGACGCTACGTTCGAGTATATTGGCTCGTGATTATGTCAAATGTTCATGCCAAATTACTAAATGCTGCTACGGCAATTATTCCCATAGATATAGTTCACCAACTTTATGGACACTGAGCTCATAGCCATTAAAATTTAAGACCCCCAGAGTCACTTTCAGAAATTATTTATCTCTCTCTAGAATTATTTTTCTCCAAACTCTAATACAACTTCACGACAATTAATTATAGGTATTAGAAGGTCCGAGGAAAATATCACAAATTCTTTATTATAATTTTTTATGTCCAACAGAGCTGTAATTGATTTAAAAAAAAAAAAAAAAAAAACTTCACAATTCTCTGGATGTCTAATATTGGTAGAGTTGCCAAATTCTCGGTAATTTAAAATCCGGTTACATTCTCGAGAACATAACCGAGAATATTCTCCTTCCGGAGAATTTATGAGAATTTTCTGTGGTTGAATGAGCCCCACTATTTTGAAACACAATCAATTTATTAAAAAAAGAAAGGATAAATAACAAAATAATATATATATATATAATAATATATAATTATATATCTTTGTTTAATATTGATCCCTCTTCGTTGTATAAATCCCTGTTTATAAATATAAGTTGTCAGTAGCCAGTCTAGAAAGACACAAAATTCTAAAATGTTAATTTTTCTTGACATAAAAGAAAAAAGTTCTTTTTAAAAAAATTATTGTAAAATTACATACTTTTGACTCATTTTTGATTTGTGATCCAATTTATCTTGTTGTGAAAATATTGGTGAGTGTCTTTATAAAATGTGCGATATATTTTTATACAAAAACTAGTTTTAATATCAAAAAAACTGATTGTTATTATATTTTTCACAATCCTTGAAAATACATATTTAATAACCGACTTGTCCGAAAGTGTCATTAGAAATTTTTAAAAAATAAAAAAAAAGTTAGTGTAATGAAAAATTTGAGAAAATAATTGAAAATTGAAAAAAAAATGATTCAAATTGAGATAAATAATTCAAAATTTAGAAAATTATGAAGAAATAATATAAATAATTTAAAATTTAAAAAAATAATTGAAAAAAGTGTATAATATATTTTAAATAAAGAAAATTTAAAGAAAATTTCAGAAAAACACTTGAAACTTTTAGAAGTTCATTAAAAAAAAAAAAAAACGAAAATATTTAAAAAGTAGAGAAAATAAATGAAAAAAGATAAACATAATTTAATTTTGAGAAAAACAATTTTTAATTTAAGAGAGATAATTGCAAAACATACAGAATATAGGTACACAAAATACAAGAAAATCCTGGATATAATTGAAAATTGGATAAAAAAATGAAAATTTCAGATAAATAATAAAAAAACTTTTTGAAAATTATGGAAAAGAAAGTAAGTAATTGAAAATAATAAGCAAATAATATAAATAATTGGAAATTGAATTATATTATTGAAAATTGTTACAAATTATAAAGAAAATAATGGAAAATTTAAGAAAAATATTTTAAAATATTAGAAAATAATTTTAAAAAATAAGAATAATTAAAACGTGTGGAAAATAATTAGAAAATGATTTTAAAAATTATTTTTCTTTCAATGATCAACTATTTTTTTTAAATTTCAATATAAATCTTTAATCTTTAATTTAATTCTTTAATCTTCCATTTAATTCTTTAATTTTCAATTATTTTCTTCAATTTTCAATTGTATTCTACATTTTTCAATTATTTTATTCAAAATTCAATAATTCTCGCATTTTCTCAATTATCAAATATTTTCTTGAAATTACAATACAATTCTTCAACTTCCAAATGATTTCTTTAATTTTCATTTATTTTTTACAATTGTTTCCATTATTTTCATCAGTTTTTAGTTGAAAATTTATTTTCCTCCTTGAATTTTATGATTAGTCATCAATAAAGTTTTTATTTTAATATATTATTTTCATCAATTCCCAAAAAATTTCTTTTAATTTCAATTATTTTTATCGATTTTCAATTAAATCCAATATTAATTAATTCCCGCAATTTCTCAATTATCAATTATTTTATTTCAATACCATTCTTGAATTTCCAATCTCGTTTCCAATTGACTTCTTTAATTTTTATTTATATTCTAAAATTTTTACTATAATTTTCATCAGTTTTCAATTGACAATTTATTTTCCTCCTTCATTTTTATGATTAGTCATCAATAAAGATTTTTTTTCAAATGCCGATTATTCTCAACGTTTTTTCATTTTTTTTTTCAATTGTTACTAATTTTTTTTTAATAGTTAATTATTTTCGTCATATTGTAATTTTTCTTTTAATTGTAAATTATTTTCTTGTAATTTATATTTCATTCTTTAATTTCAACTTTATTTTTGACCGCGGGATATATTATTGAATAAATAAATAAATAAATAAATTTCTTCAATTTTTAATTATTTTCTTCAATTCCCAAAAATTTTCTGTTAATTTCAATTATTTTTATCGATTTTCAATTAAATCCTTAATATTAATTAATACCCGCAATTTCTCAATTATCAATTATTTTATTTCAATACCATTCTTGAATTTCCAATCTCGTTTCCAATTGACTTCTTTAATTTTTATTTATTTTCTAAAATTTTTACTATAATTTTCATCAGTTTTCAATTGACAATTTATTTTCCTCCTTCAATTTTATGATTAGTCATCAATAAAGATTTTTTTTCAAATGCTGATTATTCTCAACGTTTTTTCATTTTTTTTTTCAATTGTTACTAATTTTTTTTAATAGTATTATTTTCGTCATATTGTAATTTTTCTTTTAATTGTCAATTATTTTCTTGTAATTTATATTTCATTCTTTAATTTCAACTTTATTTTTGACCGCGGGATATATTATTGAATAAATAAATAAATAAATAAATTTCTTCAATTTTTAATTATTTTCTTCAATTCCCAAAAATTTTCTGTTAATTTCAATTATTTTTATCGATTTTCAATTAAATCCTTAATATTAATTAATACCCGCAATTTCTCAATTATCAATTATTTTATTTCAATACCATTCTTGAATTTCCAATCTCGTTTCCAATTGACTTCTTTAATTTTTATTTATTTTCTAAAATTTTTACTATAATTTTCATCAGTTTTCAATTGACAATTTATTTTCCTCCTTCAATTTTATGATTAGTCATCAATAAAGATTTTTTTTCAAATGCTGATTATTCTCAACGTTTTTTCATTTTTTTTTTCAATTGTTACTAATTTTTTTTAATAGTATTATTTTCGTCATATTGTAATTTTTCTTTTAATTGTCAATTATTTTCTTGTAATTTATATTTCATTCTTTAATTTCAACTTTATTTTTGACCGCGGGATATATTATTGAATAAATAAATAAATAAATAAATTTCTTCAATTTTTAATTATTTTCTTCAATTCCAAAAAATTTTCTTTTAATTTCAATTATTCTTATCGATTTTCAATTAAATCCAATATTAATTAATACCCGCATTTTCTCAATTATCAATTATTTTATTTCAATACAATTCTTGAATTTCCAATCTCGTTTCCAATTGACTTCTTTAATTTTTATTTATATTCTAAAATTTTTACTATAATTTTCATCAGTTTTCAATTGACAATTTATTTTCCTCCTTTAATTTTATGATTAGTCATCAATAAAGGTTTTTTTTCAAATGCCGATTATTCTCAACGTTTTTTCATTTATTTTTTCAATTGTTACTAATTTTTTTTAATAGTTAATTATTTTCGTCATATTGTAATTTTTCTTTTAATTGTCAATTATTTTCTTGTAATTTATATTTCATTCTTTAATTTCAACTTTATTTCTTCAATTTTTAATTATTTTCTTCAATTCCCAAAAATTTTCTTTAAATTTCAATTATTTTGATCGATTTTCAATTAATTCTTTAATATTAATTAATTCCCACAATTTCTCAATTATCAATTATTTTATTTCAATACAATACTTGTGTTTCCAATCTCGTTTGCAATTGATTTCTTTAATTTTTAATTATTTTCTAAAATTTTTACTATAATTTTCATTAGTTTTTAATTGGCAATTTATTATTCTCCTTGAATTTTCTGAATATTCATTAATTACAATTTTTTTCAATTTGGTAGGAAAGTTTTTTGTACGATTGACGATTATTTTTAGGTACTATTTTTGTCAAATTTTTTTTTCAATTATTTGTTTTAATATATTAATAAATTTTTTAATATTTAATTATTTTCGTCATATTGTAAATTTTCTTTTGATTATCAATTATTATTCAATTAATTCCTCAATATTCAATAATTCTCTGATTATTTCAATTTTTTTTTACAATCATAAAAATTGATTTAAAATTTTAATTCCATTATTGAATTCTAGAACTATTTCCTTCAATTAATTCTCAGTTATTTTCTTTAAATTTAAACTCTATGTTTCAATTTTCTATTATTTTCTTTAATATTAAAACATTATCGTCTTTTGTTCTGTTATATTTTTCGATTATCATGAAGTTTTTTCAATTTTTATTTTCATTTTTCAGTTGTCAATTGTTTTCTTTTATATTCATTACCTAATTATTGGCATTTTGCAATTTCTTTTTTAAATTTTGAAGTATATTCTTTAAATTGCAATTCCATTCGTTAATTTCTAATTGCATTCTTCAATTTTCAATTATTTTTTTCGATTTTTAATCCAGTTGTTAAATGTGCAATTATTTGCAACTATTATTCCTATATAATTTTTCAACTACTTTGTTTAAATTTAATATATTTATTGTTTATTTTTTTAAACAATTTTTTTCAATAATTGTGTGATTATATAGCCATTTTTCGAATTTTGTTTTCAACAGGCAATTATTTTTGTCATTTTTCAGATATATATTATTCAATTTCGTAATTTTCATTATTTCAATTTGCAAAAATTTATAGTTTTAAATGACTAATAAAAATGGAAAGTTTACCTTTTATGTTACTATAATTATTATATATAATTCTTACTATTAACATTAAAATTCTAATCATTACTTATAAAAATGATACTAGAGATTTTATTTTCGTACATTGATTGAGAAAATTTGACTTAATTTGATAAATAAATAAAAAACTTAAATTCTCATAAATTCTCGATTAGAATTTTGTTCGGTTATATTCCTGGTTATATTCTCGTTCTCATTACCGTTCTCCAGATAATATTACTTTTTCGCAACTCTAAATATTGGATGCAAAAAAAACGTAAACCATAAAACTCCAGAAATTTTTGGATAATTCTTGAAAATGTCAATTTTAATATTTTATTCTTTATAAAATCTAAAAAATAGTGCTAATACGGGTGATCAAAATACCTACGATCTACAAATTTTTGGTATGAAGATAGCAAAAAGTAGTATGTAGGTTTATCATAAAACTAAAGTTTCAATCCAAATCAGTCCGACAAAAAATGGAAATAAAATCTATAACAAATAAATAAAGCTTCTACAATAATAAAATAATTTACAAAAGTAAATTAAACACTGTAATAAATTACAAAAATACCTGCTTTGCTTCAAAATAGCGTGAGTTTTAGAAAGAAAACCAAAAATTTGATATTCAATGCCAAATGTGACAGGTTAATCCGCCATGATTCTTCATAGTCACGTGACTTACGTAATTCTCGCAATCGTATGTATTTTTTCTGCGCATGCGCACTTCTTTTGATTCATCCCGCGCTTATTTAAAATCATGTTTTGAAAATATATTAAAATTGATAATTCAATGCATAATAATTATAGGTAATTATTATTGATATAAATGTAATAATTAAAATAATTAATTTTTTTTTTAACAATTTTGTTTAATATTTATTTTTGGCCAAGTTATTAACGATTATGAAATTATTATAAAATTATTTTATTTTATGATTATAATTAAATTTTAAAAAATTTTCGTCTACAAAATTTCGTAATTTTTTTCTGGATGCTCAACAAATTTTGAAAGCAGATATTTTATTCTTAATATAATTTACCTGCTATTAAAATTTGACGAGGGTATTTGTCTTCGTTTCGGAAATATCAAAATTTGAAAATTTTTTACTCAAAAAGGTTCATTCGAGGACTTGAAGTTAGCAAAACAATTTCCTTTTATAAGAAAAGGGAGATGTAAAATGTTCTAAATCATAGAATTAACCTTTTTAAATAAAAAATTTTTAAATTTAATATTTCCGAAACAAAGACAAATACCCTTGTCAAATTTTAATAGCAAGTAAATTATATTAAGGATAAAATATCTGCAAAGTTTCAAATTTTTTGAGCTTTCAGAAAAAAATACAAGTTTTAGAAAATTATGAAATTTTGAAAACGAAAAAAAATTTTAATTTAATTAAAATCATAAAATAAAATAATTTTATAATAATATCATCATTTCTATGGGTAGAATAAAGTGATTTATATTTCTTATATGTAATAATACATATTGTTAAGTAGCTTTTTAATAATAACGTTTTTAAAAAAATGCAAAATTGGAGACACAGTTTTATTAAGTGTTTAGTAATATTTATTAAAAAAAATTAATTTGGATAATTTTTATTAACATTTGATAAATAATAAACACTTTTTTAAAAATCACTGTTCAACATTTTCTTAACAAATATCACATAATTCGTTTTCACATCTTGTCTATTTTTTGAAAACTTATTTATTCTTACATAAAATTAGTAGGTTTTTTTTATTTTTCAAAATTTATTATTGGACTTGTTTTAAGAGTAATATTATACAAATATTTTCGGATTAATTCTTCTAAACTTTTTTATTTTTAAAGGATTAGATATAAATTGTGAGCATTTTTTTAAAATGATTTTTAAATTTCTTTTGTCGACTTTTTATTTATCTTTATAAACATTTTTTTAATTTTATTTTGATTAATTCTAATTTTTTAGTAAATTTTTATCAAAGTTGTTTATTTTTGTACTTTTTACACTTTTTTTACAGTTTGTTAGATTAAGAAAAAAAAATCATTTCTCTATTTTCTTCTTGTTTATTTAATTTTCTACTTGTTTCACAATTTTTTTGGTTCTTCCTTGCATTTTAATTAGTTTATTAAATTTTGACATCATTTTTCTATATCTTAAAAATATTTTTCCTTGTTTTGAATTCTTTAGTTTTTTTCTTATATAATTACGAGCATGTTCTTTAAAATATTTATTCCATTCTTTTATCTACATTTTGTAAATTTCTGAATATTTTCTACTTTTTTGAAAACTTTTATTCCTCTTATTTAATTTTATATTAAATGCAAATTTAATGTTGTACTAAATATTCTCATTTTAACATTCTTCTTCCATTTCATAGAATTCTTTTTCTTTTTAAATTTTTTTAAATTATCCAAAATTTTATTCATTCTGTTTTTTTTTCAATTTGTAAAATAATTCTCTAATTTTTCTAATTTTAAAAATATTTTTTTTTTAGTAATATATATTTTAACGTTTGTTTTAATTATCTTCTTATTTTTTTTTAGTTAAAAAAAATGTCAGTAAATATTTTAAATTTTTGAAAAGAGTTTCTAATTTCTTATATATTTTTATGTCACCTTTTCATTCGTGTGTTTTTTTTTAATTTTTCTTTATTTCTTTAATATTGTCCATAACTTTTTTTAATTAAAAGAATTTTATCATTTTTTTTATAAGACTGTTTTCTCATCTTTTAACGTTTATATATTTTTTTTTACAATTTATTATTTTTTCATTATATACCTAATTTTCTTAATTTTGTGATCATAAAAATTGTGTCATAAAACATTTTTTTAAACAAATTATTAATTCCAAAAAAAATGTAGTAAACTTTTTGATCTTTTATTACCTCACATTTTCGGTGATTGTTTCAATTTATCATAGACTTTCTGATGTTTTTAAATCTTTTAATAATTTATCTGATTTTTTTTTAGTTGTTCTTCTTGAAACTAATTCTACTGTTCTTTCTTAATCAAAATTAAATACATTGAATATTTAAAACTGTTTTTTTCAAGATTTCTTTTAAACTGCTTAATTCTTAAATAGTACAGTTATTAATCACTAAAGTAACAAATCCGAAAAACAACTTTAAAAAAAATTGCATTTTCAACATCTTGGACATTAATTTATTTTTTCCTTTATAATTATTTTTACTTCACTTGAAAAAATAAGTATCTGAAATTTCAATTTCTTTTTTTTTATAATTAGCGAATATTTTCAGACTGCTTTTTAAACGAGTTTAGAGAAAAAATACACGTCAATTTGAGGATTTTGATTTTCTTAAGATAACGGATGATTCGTAATATAAGATTTTAATATTTATTTTAGGGACAAGTTAATTTTTAAAATTCGTTTAAAACGTTTAAATTATACACATTTATTGCAGCATGTTCAGGTTATTGACGCAAATAAACTCACAACTTGACAGTGTTGGAATGGACACTGCTCGCAATATTTTGGGAATGATAGAAAACACATGTTTTCTAAGAAGTCAACTATTTCTAAAAGTACACGCTTCAGTTTGCAAAATGTAATAAAATATCGTAAAAATTGGAAGATCTTTGAAGTATATCACAAGAAGGAATACAAAGTTAAAAATATGAAGAAATTAAAAAACTGCAAAGATTTTTGAAAATTTAAAAAAATAGATTAAATATTTCTATTTAATATATTTTTTTTAAATTTTCAATAGAATTTTCAATAGAAATATAAAAATTTGTTAAAAATACCACAACAAATTTAAATCTCGAAATTTAAAGAAATTTGAATGTTTATTAAAAAAAAAAAAAAACAAATACATAAATGAACAAAAGACTGAGAAACAATTTTTTTTTACAGAGATGAAAGTCGAATAAAACTATTGCACTATGAATGAGAATAAGTCTTCCTTTGTTAATTAACTTGTCACTGATGCAACGATAAATAAACCTTATAAAGAAGAATGGGCAAAATTTGCATAGAAATCGGTTCAATTAAAATTGATTAAGAACCGCGGTGATAAACGGAAGAACGTGTGTCCACGATTCTTTGGTGAAAAGGATTCTCGGTAGCAATTTTTTTTTTTTTTTTTTTTGCAACTTGTCAGAGATTCGTTACCGCAAATCTTGATTCTTTTTGCGATTTACGAGACGTAATGCGAATTACGCCTAGAAGAAGGGGTACGTAACTTCAAATGCGTTTCTGGCAGCGGTTGGAAATTATATGCTTAGCAACAGGTGCTGTGCAAGTAGTTCAGTAAATTACTAGAAAAATAAGTTTATAGCCAATCACAACTTCCGTAGTTAAATTGAGTCCCAGCCCTAATTGCTACATAAATCAGCCTCCATGCTTTTATTTGCTATGATAAAAACTCTTTAATTAACGAACCGACATTTCTTTCTGTACAAAAAAAAAAAAAAAAGAAAGAAAATCTAGATACATTTTCTGTACAAGATGCTTCAACATTGTTAACATTTTTTTTTTAAACTGGGTTACGCTCCAGTTTCAAGAATACGAAATTTAATATTCCGTATAGTTTGGGAACTTTTTTTAATTTAATTTGAGTATTTTACGAAAGAGAGTGATGATGTTTTGTTGAAACGAAGTTTGTTGGCTAAAAATGGTATTTTTGACAAAAAGAGGTTTCAAAAAGAATTAATAAGTTTTCAAAAACCCATGTGTCAAATTTGAGATATTTATGAGTTTATTAGGCGTACCAAGTTTTATTAAAATCTGCTAAATGGTTTTTGAGATATATTGGCGATAAAAAAAAGTGTGACACACACATACATGTTATGTTAATCATTTTTCAAAATTTAAAATGGCGGACGAAAATGAAAAATCTTGACCAAAATTAATGAAACTTTGTTTACAGGGATTTTCGGGGTCGCTGATTCCGAATTCGTACGTAATTTTTTAACATTCAAAATGGCGGATAAAAGGGCAAAATGTTTTTCAAAATTTATTAAAAACAGAATTTAGGGGTTTTCCGGGTCGTTGATTATGAATTTGATTAAAATATTTTAAAATTAAAAATGGCGGATCCAATGTGGAGATCTAAAAATTTACTCAGCGGTTTTCGGCATTGCTGATTACGAATCTTCTGTTCGTTTTTCAAAATTCAAAATAGCGGATCTCGTATATGGCGGAAAATTAAAAAAAAACACGATTAATGATTTTTACAAAGATTTAACCTTCTTTTGCATTTCATGTCCGCAATTTTGAATTTTGAAAAATTATTAACAAATTCGTAATCTTGACTCAAAAAATCCTATGTACCAAGTCTAATAAATTTTGCATTATCGTCCGACATATTGGATTCGCCATTTTGAATTTTGAAAATTATGATCGAATTCGAAATCAGCGACACTCAAAACTCCTATGTACGAAGTTCCATAAATTTTAATATTTTAATACTTTTTTACTTTTTTTAAACAATATCCGCCGTTTAGACGCAGCCATCTTGAATTTTATGTATTTCAAAATAAGACTACGATTTTTGTGATTTCCGGCTTAAAAAAACTTTCTTTTTCTCACTGAATAATTGAAAAATTTTTTTTTTTGTATTTTGTTCAAGAATGTGTATAGCAGCATGACTTGAAAAATTTGAGTCGTAAAATAATATTTTTTTGCAAAATCCCACGCCTTTAGAAAGGATCGACTCTGAGAGCTCTTTATCTGCCAGTCTTCCAAGAACTTAACTATGATTTAGGATTATCAGGAAGAGTTTACACTTCATGGAGTGTGAAACAAGCGCACACTCAACTTTTTACGTGGATGTTCATAATTTTAATTGAAGTGCTGCCTGCAATGCGTGTTGCCACTTTAAATAAGAAGCAAATCAGACAAAATCTTAATTAAAACATTCATAATTATTTATGATTTGTTACAGTGTACTTGAACATTTTTCTTAACATGGAATAAATAAGGTTCCTTTCTTTTATTTAATTTGCATATTCATTTTAAGTCGATTGTATATCTTTAAATTTGTCTTTTCTTTGAACTATTTTAATTTTTGTGGATTTTACGCGCAGGCGCAAAATAATCGCGCGCGTGCGCAGAATCAACCACGCACGTACGAGGTTATGTTTAATTTCTAAAACTGTAATATCACTTTTTATCATCCGAGACTAAAATACTGATGTTGAATGTAACAAAAAATTCTCCTGGAAATTTTTAACAATCTATTGATTGAGTAACCCTTATAAGGATTCTATTTAATATTTATCGTAAAAATCCGGGTAGGCACTTGACGGGAAATTAAAAAATTGACCGAGAAATTTGATACAAAACTGGAAATTTCTTCCTGGATCTAAAAGTTCGGAGTAATTTTATCGAAAATCAATTTTTTCATATTATCTCGTCAGTTTTGGATTTTTTTCCATTGACAATTATTTTCCTCATTTCTCAATTATTTTAGTCATTTTGTAATTTTCCTTTCAATTAGGTATCAATTTTTACATAAAATTTCAATCTTCAGTTTATTTCTTTAATTTTAAATTACTTACTTCAATTCTCAATTATTTTCTTCAGTTTTCAATTGCATTCTTCGTTTTTCAATTATTTTATTCTATATTAAATAATTCTCGCATTTTCTCAACTATCAATTTTGTTCATGAAATTTCAATTGATTTCTTCAATTTTTATTTATTTTCTACAATGTTTCCAAATTTTTAATTACTTTTCAATTGAAAATTTATTATTGTCCTTCATTTGTATGCTTATTCATTAATTTTAAAAAACAAATTAGTAGGAATGCCGATTAATCAATTGATTTCTTCAATTTTTATTTATTTTCTACAATGTTTCCAAATTTTCAATTACTTTTCAATTGAAAATTTATTATTGTCCTTCATTTTTATTCTTATTCATTAATTTTGAAAAACAAATTTGTAGGAATGCCGATTAATCTCACCATTTTTCGATCTTTTTTTTCTATTGTCAATTATTCTTTCTAAAATTTAATTATCTAAGTAAGTATTTCATTATTTTGGTCATATTGTAATTTTTCTTTTAATTATTAATTTATTATTTTCTTGAAATTTCCATTTAAAACAATTTTTAATTATTTTCTGCAATTCTCAAAACTTTTCTTTAATTTTCTATTATTTTTATCAATTTTCAATTAAGTAATTCTTCAATACTAAATAATTCTGGGATTTTTTCAATTATCTTTTTCACTCATTAAATTGTTTTAAATTTTTGAAGTTGTTCTTTCAGTTAATTTCTTCAAAATTTCAATTCCATTTTTCAATTTTCAATTATTTTCTTAAATATTAAAAAATTATTGACTTTTATAATTTTTTTTTTTTAATTATCATTGAGTTTCTTAAATTTTAAATACAATTGATGAATTATTTTCTTTAATTTCTAATGCCATTCTCCAATTTATATTTCCATTCTACAGTTTTCAATTGTTTTAATCTATATATTGTTCATTAATTCTTGTCGTTTTTTAATTAATTTTTTCAAATTTTAAATATATTCCTTGAATTTCCATTCCATTTTTTAATTTTCAATTTTTTGTCAATTTTAATTATTTTTTCGATTTTCAATCCAGTTGTTAAATAGGCCATTTTTCCAAAAAATTATTCCTGTAATTTTCTTAATTTTTCAATTTGCAATTATTTTCTTTAAATTCAATATTCCTTGTTTAATTTTTTTAATAATTTTTTTCAGTTGTCCATTAATCTAGTCATTTTTCGAATTTTGATTTGCGATTCTTTATTATTTTCTTCAATTCTCAAATATTTTCTTTAATTTTCAATAATTTTGATCGATTTTCAATGACTTCCTCAATATTGAATAATTCCCGGATTTTTTAAAATATTTTTTTAACTCATAAAACTTGTTTTAAAATTTCTATTCAATTGTTAAATTCTAGAACTATTTTCTTTAATTCTCAGTTATTTTCTTCAAATTAAAATCCACTTTTCAATTATTTTCTTTCATATTAAAAAATTATCACCTTTTTTCTATTATTTGTTTATAATCATTCGGATTCTTTAATTTTAAATACAATTGTTTAATCATTTTCTGTAATTTTTAATTCTATTCTTCAATTTTTATTTTCACTTTTCAGTTTTCAATGATTTTTATCTATACTCATTAATTCTTACCTTTTTCCAATTTTTAAGTATAATCTTTAAATTTAAATTCTTTCCTTTAATTTTCGATAATTTTTTTCAATTTTAATTACTCTTTTCGATTTTCAATCCAGTTGTTTAATAAAAAATAATTTCAAACAATAATTTCTATAATTTTCTTAATTTTTCAATTTGCAATTATTTTTTTTTAAATTTTATATTTCTGGTTTAATTTTTTCAACTATTTTTTTCAGTTGTCCATTAATTTAGCTATTTCTCGAATTTTGTTTTTAATTGATAAATATTTTCGTCATTTTTTAATTTTTATACATTTTCATGAATTTTTTAATTATTCACGTTATTTTTCAACTATCTCCTTTAATTCGATATCCCCCGTTGAAAAAATGTTTATTGAAAAGACAGTGGAATAAAATGCTAATTCAAAAGAGCGTGCTTTATAATTCTTCTTCAATTGTTTGTGTAATAAAATGACAACTGATTTTCAGTTTAACAAAACGTTATCTTAGAATAATTATTTTAACATAAGTGTCATTATTTCTAACTGCAAATTAACTCCGTATGTAAGATGTAATATATAATAAATAATATGTATCTGATGGTATAAATAAGAAAATTACATTTATATTTGCATACAAAATTAATATTTAATTTTTTAAGATAGCATTTTGTTGCACTGAAAATCAATTGACATTTTATTATACAGACAATTGAATAAGAATTATATAGCACGCTCTTTTGAATTATCATTTTATTCCACTGGCTTTTCAATAAACATTTTATCAACGGGGACCGTCGAATTATTAATTATTTTCCGAATTTTCAATTATTTCCTACAATTTTATCAATTTTCAATTATTATCTAAAATTTTATAATTATTCTTTGACTTTTTTAATTATTTTGTTCGGTTGTGTGAATCTCGCCATTTTTAAATTTTTTTTTCAATTATCAATTATTTTCGTCTGTAAATTTTCTTTCAATTATTAATTATGTTTTCAAAATTTAATTCAATTCCTTAATTTTCGATTTAATTCTTAAATTTTCAATTTATTTCCTCAATTTTTTTATTATTTTCTTCAATTTCAATTATTTTTTTCGACTTTCAATCCAGTTGTTCAAGTTGCAATTATTTCCAACAGTTATTCGTATAATTTTTCAACTATTTTGTTTAAATTTAATATTTATTGTTTAATTTTTTAAACTACTCTTTTCAATCGTGTAATTATGTAGCCATTTTTCAAAATTTGTTCTCAACTGTCACTTATTTTCTTAATTTTCAGTTATATTCTTCAGTTTCATAATTTTCATTATTTAAATTTGCAAAAATTTATATTTTTAATTGACCAACAACAATGCAAAATTTGTTAACGTTGCTAGTAGAATTATAATACGTAATTCTTTCTAAAAAAAAATTTTTTTTTTCTCCAAAAATTTAGATTTTAATATTTTGTGACAATAAAACATTTAAAGCTTAAATGATAATTAATAAGATTACTAGAATGTGTATAAATTTTCAATTTAAGTATAAAGTTATATTTTAAACTCAAATTTCGCAAAATTAAAAATACTGTTTTAATTGTTCGAAAATTTGTGCCCGGGAAATCTAAAAAAAAACCGGAAATTTAATTTAATAAAAAAAAACTGTCCACCCTGAAAATAAAAATACCACTTTTTTTAAAACTCTTCAAATTTTCATTTACGTTAGACAATTAAACAAACTAAAATTAATTAAACAAGCATCACACACTGAAATTTAATTCAAAAGAATTAAACGTGTAGCAAATGCGTTAATATCATTTGCAAGCGGCTGTTAAAGTTCAGGATTAGAAAAGGTGAAAGCTGAGAGAAAATGCTAAACAAATAAAAGACCAGCTTTTTTATCACCAATTTCATTGGATGTTTTTACAAGATGATAAATTCAATCGTAAACTTTGTCATAAAAGTGAATGCTTGAGCTTGTCTTAAGCAACGACTCTTTTGTAAACGACGAATAAAATCATTTCATTCTGAAATAAGAAGCAAATTGAAATTTTAGGACAAATCTTGCTGCGAATGTATAGTGTACTTTTTTTTGTTTGTTTGTTTACATTTTTTTTTTCTGTTATTAAACTTCTCGGAAGTAATCTTAAATCTGTGTAAAATGTTCATAAATATTCATGGTCCCAATTAAGGTGAGACGTAAAATTTTTTTGTAGGCGACCGACCCTTATAACAAAGCCTGTTGATGGATTCCGTCTTGAATCCCGGAAATGGGTGCATCCACTCAATTTTCAAGCCACGTAGAGCGCACTTATGCTCGGGCAATGTACTCTAGCATGAGGTCTCACGTACATGTGTCACGTATCAGTGATGTTAGTCGTTTCTCAAGGCGCGTCCACAAACACTAAAATATCATATTTTAATCAAAGTGTCAACTGTGAAAATACCCACTATTTTTAATTAAATTTTTAGATTGACAATTCTAGTCATTTTTATTTTAACCAAATCTTCCAAGAATTACTATATTTTTCCGCTTCATTGACAGAATTTTTAATTTTTTGTTTTTTCGATACTTTGGAAAGTTTTTTTCTTTTAAATTTACAAATTAAAGCATTTTCAAAATGCTTTAATGCCGGGGCACCGGGCGCAGTCTTCAGGGGGGCGCAAACTTGGAGGGACGCAACATTTTTTTTATATATTTTTTTTAATAAACAAAAATTATAAAATCCAAAAAATTAGATTACTTTTTTTAGGCAATTCGAAATTGATTATTATAAATGTTATTACTTGTAAGTACTTTATTAGACAAAAAGTGTTTATTTACTGTATTTAAAACATTATTTTAATGACCGAATTCATTTCAAATCAGGCAGGCTAGACCTGTTCGGGACTGAAAGTAATTTTTGCCTTTAAAATGTCGTTTTATAAAGAATTTTAGACGACACGTATTTTTTTATTTTGCTGAAAAAAATTTTTTTTGGAAGTTATAAGGATTTTAAGTTTAAAAGTCGGAAACTTCGTTTCTACAAAATTAGGGGGAAAAATCTTTAAAGTGTTGGAACTTTAAGTAATTAGGATAATTTATTTTTTCTTCTTGCATCTGAAAAAGCTTTTGTTTGTCTTTCCAAATCCATTGGAAAAATTAAAAAATATTAAAAAATAACAAAATGGCGGTCATTTTACTAAAAAACTTAAAATTTAATTTACTCAAAAACCCCACCTTTTTTTTTGCTCAACATTTTTTTGGGAATTGTGGTCATAGGGAGGAATATCTTCCATGAGAATTTAACTTGTGCCCGATTATGGTACAAGAGAAAAATTTTTTTTTTAGTTTTTTAAAGCGAAACATAATTTTTCTCAAAAAATACACTAGATATGAAAAAATTTCTTAAATAAAAGTTGTTTGTCTTTAAAAAATCTAAAATAATGTCTTGTGTCATTTTTCTTTGTTTTGCGTTTTTTCAGTTAATTATGAAAAAAATTGATTAAACGCTCACATTTGTTGCATTTTTAATGTCGGTATCAATATTTTTTTGATTTAAAAATTTTTTCTTCCACAGTAACATATAAATAGTTATAATTATCTTTGGTGTCACTAAAGTTACAATTGTTGACAATTTTTGTGTTCAATAAAGTAATAGCGAGTATAAATATTGAGACGTTAATGAGTTATATATTATTTTTTAAAAAACTAAAGGTTATAGTTACATGATTTTTGCATGGAAATGTTATCATTATTTTTGTTTAAAGTTCAAAAGAGTTTAACAACAGAGAGTTTTATTGATTTTTTTCAAAATTCACTGAAAAAACGCAAAATAAAGAAAAATGACAGAAGACATTATTTTAGATATTTTAAAGACAAACAACTTTTATTTAAGAAATTTTTTTATATCTGGTGTATTTCTTGAGAAAAATGATGTTTCGCTTTAAAAAACTAAAAATTTTTCTTTTCTCTTGCACCATAATCGGGCACAAGTTAAATTCTCATAGAAAATATTCCTCCCTATGACCACAATTCCCAAAAAAATTTTGAGCAAAAAAAAAGGTGGGGTTTTTGAGTAAATTAAATTTTAAGTTTTTTAGTAAAATGACCGCCATTTTGTTATTTTTTAATATTTTTTTAATTTTTCCAATGGATTTGGAAAGACGAACAAAAGCCCTTTCAGATGCAAGAAGAAAAAATAAATTATCCTAATTACTTATAAAGTTCCAACACTTTAAAGATTTTTCCCCCTAAATTTTGTAGAAACGAAGTTTCCGACTTTTAAACTTAAAATCCTTATAACTTCAAAAAAAAAATTTTTTCAGCAAAATAAAAAAATACGTGTCGTCTAAAATTCTATATAAAACGACATTTTAAAGGCAAAAATTACTTTCAGTCCCGAACAGGTCTAGCCTGCCTGATTTGAAATGAATTCGGTCTAATGAAACTTTAAAAATCAATAAATATAAAAATTATTAATAGGAAGGAAATAATTCGTTCATCTGGTAAATTTAGTTTTTAAGTAAAAATTTCATCAATTTATTTGAAAAAATTACAGAAAATATTTGAAACTTGGGGAAATTGAATTTATAATTTAGGGGAAAAATTAAAAAATAATGCAAATAATTAGAATTAAAAGAGACATTTTAAATAATGATAAAAATAGATGAAAATTGTAGCAAATAATTGATATCCTAATAGTAAACAATTGTTAAAAATTGAATAATTTTTAAATAATTTTAATTTTATTATTCTTGAAGCGAGGATTTATTAAATTTTAATCAATGAAATTTCAAATTATTTGAAGTTCGATGAATTATAATATACCTATAATTGTAAATGTAGTCTTATTATCTCAGATATATTCTCTAATTCGTTCAATTATTATTTATAAATTCCTATTATTTTCTTAAATAAACAATTATTTCTATCAATTATTTTTTTATTAAATTTATTTTTCAATTAATTTTTGTCTTTTTAAATTATTTTTTGATTTATTTTCGAATTTTTTTTATTATTTATCTCAAATTCTAGTTATTTTTTCAATTTACAATTATTTTCTTTTATTATTTATAACTATATGTTGTAATTTTTTCAATTATTTTTAAAAAACTAAAATTATTGTCTTCAATTTTTCATTATTTTTGTTACCTTGCAAATATTTTCTCGGATTTTTCATTTCTTTAATTATTCTTCAATTATTTTTTTAGATTTTTAAATATTTTTCTCAAATTTTAATAATATTCTTTAATTTTGAATTATTATTTTTATCATTTTGCAATCAATTTCTTCAAATTTTAGTTATTCTCAAATTTCATTCTTCAATTAAATTCCTAAATTTTCAATTATTTATTTATCTCATTTTTCAATTATTTATTTCAATTTTTATTTTCTTTTATATTTTTGCAATTATTTTCTTCACCTTTTAATTATATATATTAATTATTTTTCAATAAATTTCCTAAATTTTCACTCAGTATCTCAAATTTAAATTATTGCATCCACTTTTTCATGCTTTAATCATTCTTCATTTTTTTTCTCAAATTTCAAATAATTCGTCAATTTTTAATTTTTTTTTTCATTTGCATTATTTTCACAATTTTTATATTATTTTGAATCTTTGTTGATTAATTCCGAAAATTTCAATAATATATCTGAAATTTTCATTTTCTATAATAAATTTTCGATTATTTCTATAATTATCAGGAAAATATAATTATTTTCCTGAATTTAAATTCTTGAAATCATTTTTTAATACTTTTACTTTACAAATATTCTGTATTTTTTAAAATTATTTTTTTATGACTCCAATTAATATCTACAAAATTCAACTAGTTTTATCATTTTTCAAAAATTTTCTTCTATGATTCTCATTATTTTTCAATTTTTCCCCTAATTTTTAAATTCCAAATTTCTGCAAGCTTCAATTATTTTCTTTTACTTTTTCAAATAAAACTTTTTCCGTTTATATTATTTTCTTCAATATCAAATTAGTTTCATTATTTATTAATTAACTTTCAATTTCTTTTGTCATTTTTTAATTATTTTTACAAAAAATATGAGTTTTGTTTTTTATATTTTTCAAGTATTTCAACGATGTTCTTGGATTTTGAATCATTTTCTTTTACATCAAATATATTTTGTAATTTTCTTAATTTGTGTTCTTAAATTTCCATAATTAACTTTAGTTTTCAATTATTTTTATCCTGTTTCAAGTAGTCTTCCTTATCTCAAATATATTCTGTCATTTTTACAATTACTTTTTCACAAATTTTTATTAAATTCTTCAATTTTCAATTATTTTTATCATTTTTAAATTACTTTTTGTCGTTTTCAATTATTTTTTAATAAATTCTCTTACTTTTTTTTATTATTTATCTCTAATCTCAAATATTTTTTCAATTCACAATTATTTTTATTATTCTGCAATAATTTTCTTTTATTATAACTATATGTTGTAATTTTTTCAATTATTTTTAACAAACTAAAATTATTGTCTTCGATTTTTCATTATTTTTATTACTTTGCAAATATTTTCTTGGAGTTTTTATTACTTTCATTATTCTTCAATTAATTTCCTAGATTTTAAAATATTTTTCTCAAATTTTAAACATTTTCTTCAATTTTTAATTATGATCGCTATTATTTGCAATCAATTTCTTCAAAGTTTCAATTATTTATCTGATTTTATAATTAGTTTTTTTAATTTTAAGTTTCTTTTATCTTTTTGCATTTATTTTGGTCATCTTTTAATTAGATATATTAATTTCTTTTCAATTTATATCCTAAATTTTCATTTATTATGTCAAATTTAAGTTATTGTATACATTTTTCAGTGTTTTAATCATTTTTCAATTATTTTTCTTAAATTTCAATCAAGTTCGTCAATTTTTATTTTATTTTTTTTAATTTATAATGATTTTTACAAATTTTATATTATTTTGATTATTTGTTTATTAATTCCGAAAATTTACTCGAAATGAAATAAATTGTCAACTTTTGCGTTAAAATAATTACGATAATTAAGAAACTCTTTAAGATGGCAAAAATTTACAAGCCTCTGCCCCTGATTAAACATATTTTTTAACTTCTATTTTTCTAAGAAATATAGAGGGGGGCTCTGGGTAGGGGGGTGGGTAAAAAATTTTTCTACGCTAACTTACATAGGGTGGATTTCACGGAAAATGTCCTGCCCCAAAAATAAAATATGTCCAATCTATTGCAAATTTTTTTTATGAGTTGTCCTATTGGATAGTAATTTATCCTATAAATATTTTAAAATTTTTTTAAAAATTGGGGTAGTGGGAGGGGGGAAAAGTTTGGCGTTTTTTTTTCGTAATTCACTCTTCTTTTCCTATTTCCACTGTTTTAATGAATGGATAAAAAAATTTTATGTGACATGATTTTTGTAGATTTTTGCATAACCTTTCAATTGAAAAGGTCCATTTTATATTTTGTAAATAATTTGACCTTGATTTTTCAAAATTAAAAACAAATATGACTTTTTCTCAAAGATGGGCCTTTTTAATTTTTTTAAAAATATTTTTAAACGAAAGCTGAGGTTTTTTTTACTATAAGAATCTAAAATTTCAAAAATGCGTTTTTTTTCGTTTTCGAGAAATTAAATGATGAATAACAAATTCCTTACGTAAGATATATTTCTTATTTTTTTTTTTTACTCAATAAATTTTTTAAATTTTCACGCTATGTAAAAAACACCAAGCATTTATTTAAAATTAATTTTATTATACATGCACCACAGTACCCTTTATCTTCATAAAAGGTTAAAAGCTGAAATTTTTCCCTGGAAAAGGTGACAAAAAATAAAAGAAAGAAATATTTAAAAAATATAAGATAATAATTGAAAATTAAAGAAAATAATTAAAAAATGTAAGAAATAAATTAAAATTTGAAAAAATAATCAATAATTGGAAAAAAAATTACAAACCGATGAAAATAATTGACAAGTGAAAACAAAATTAAAAAAATGCTAGATTAATACACAGCCAAGCAAAATAATTGAAAAAATTAAAGAATTATTATAAAATTTTAAGAGAATAATTGAAAATTGAAAAAATTGTAGAAAATTCTTGAAAATTTGCGAAAAATAATTAATAATTAGATAAAATAATTAAAAAATTACGAGAATAATGAAAAATTAAAAAGAATATTAAAATATGACGAGAAGAATTGACAATTTAAAACGAAATTTGAAAAATGTCAAGATTAATAGACAATGGAAAAAAATAATTTAAAAAATTGAACGAGAATTATTAAAAAAGAAAATAATTTCAAATTGAAAAATTAAGAAAGTTATAGGAATAATTGTTGCAAATAATTGCAAATTTAAGAACTGGATTAAAAATATAAATAAATAATTACTATTCAACAAAATAATTGAAAGTTGAAAATTGAAGAAAATTATTAAAAATTGAAGAATGGAATTAAAATTTAAAGAATATAATTGAGAATAGAAAAAAGTAATTTAAAACGCCGAAAACTATGGAATACATTAGAAAATAATTAAAAACTGAAAAATGGAATTGAAATTTAAAAAAAAATTGTAAATTGAAGAAAAAAATTGAACAATTGAATTTAAAATTAAATAAACTTATTAATAATAAATAATAATAATTGAGAAAAGGCAAGAAGTTTTATAATAATTATGAAATTAATTGAAAATTGAAAAAAGGAAATAAAATTTGAAGAAATTAAATCAGAATTGAAGAAAAAATTCAAACATTGAATCTGAATTTTATGAACATACTTCGAAATATTTACAAAATATGGACGGCCCCAAATGTGTTGTATGAGTTCCTGATCAAATGTCCATATGTATGTGTGGGTACTTTTTCTTGTGAACACGATAACTGAAAAATGGTTCAACGGATTAGAGTAAAATTTGGTACAGTTATTTTGACTACTGAAAACTAAAATCAGACACATGGGTTTTTAAAAATAATTATTAGAAAAATTTTTATTGAATTTTAATTTTTTTGAAAACTCTTTTTTAAAAATGCTATTTTTTAGCCTGTAAATTCAACTTTATGTATAAAAACCTCGTATTTTTTGCTTTGTAAATAAATAGATTGACCTATATTAGAATATTTTTGCTTAAAATTTAAAGAAATTTTTAGAATTAAAAATTCAAAAATATATTTTTTTGTTAGATGTGATAAAATTTTTACATACATTGTAATGAAAACTATAAATTATTTTTAAATTTATGGTTGTATCAATTGCAAACTGAATAAAGGAACATTTATATTAATTGTATATTGGGCTAATTTAAATTTGGACGAATTAGGAACTGAATGAATTTAAATTTAGTACAATAGAAATTTGAATAAATTAATATTTTTATTGTAAAAATAATTTACATCAATTGGGTATCGGAAAAATTTACATATTTAAATCAATTGGAATTAAAATAAATTTGTTTTTGGATCATTTGAAAATGGCTAATTGTACATTTGTATAAATTTTTAACAATTGAGAATAAATAAAATTACTTTAGGATGATTTAGAAACTGGATTAATTTAAGTTTACAATTAGTCGGATACAGGATAAATTCACATTAGGATCAATTAAAGTTTCGATTTTCTAAGAGCTGGTAAATTTACATTTATCAACATAAAGAAAATTGAAAATTCAAATAATTTATTCTTGGATCAATTGGAAATTGGGTAATTTAAAATTTTACATTAAACAGATTTAAGACGTGTATCTGACCTGTGTAATGGGAAAATTTCTGTCCGGAAAACAATTTTTCAATAAAAAATGAAAAAATATTATGAATATTAATGCGAACAATAAATTATGGTAATTCTGAATGGTAATGAGTTTAATAATGATAGTTTCATAACGAATAAGAAAGTCCAAGTTATCTGTAATTATTTGTGCAATAAACTAAAGAATTTTGACTTTATTAGTGAACCTGTTGGAAAAGTCAATTTTTTTCCAATCTATAGGCAGAGAAAAGTAAAATTTTATTGTAGACTCACACGTTTGGTCATATGAATGTATTAGGTTGCGTACGTAAGTACTTATTGCGCGGGTCAGTTGCAGTCAGCACTTTCACCGATTACGATCGAACTACGGTAATTGTCTGCCCTCGCCATCTTTTCTTCAGCTTCAACTTGAACCTTTTTTCATATCCTTATCGATCTTGGCTAAGTATCCCTCGTCCTATGTCATGCCTTTCAATTTTATTCGAAGGAAAAGTTCAATTTGTGTCGAGAAATTAATTACGGACGTATTATTAAATCAAATTAATCATTTAGTAACATATAACAATTATCTTTCTTAACTTAAGTTCAGAGTTTATTATTAACTTGTTTAATAAATAAATTTTTTTTTGTAAATTCTCAGGAAAATACAAATATTTCTATTTTAGGGCAATTTTTTATAATTTGTATATTAAATAAAAATTATATAACTTTTAAGCAGCAAGACAAAACTCAATGACCCAAATGCTAAAACAAACTTACCTGTGTTCTTTTCAAGATTCCAAAGGATATTTAATTTTAATAAATTATAAATGTCATTAAAAAAGAAAAAAATACGATATTCTCATATATTCCATGATATTCCCATCTATTCCAGCATATATTCAATATTCTCGATTATTACTGATATTCCCACATATATTCCAAAATATTCTTTAGTATTCCTAAATAATTTTCAAACTGCTGATAAATTTTATGTTTTTTTCTTTATTTCTTAAAATACTAACAGTCTAGACTAGGTCTATAAAATATTTTTACATTCATGAATTTTAATTTCGAGTATTTTTTGTATTAATAAACATCTCGTTTTTGTCGTTTATAGTGGTTTCATTTATTTATTAAACGAAAAATTATATACATAAGTAAAAGAAATTTTAAGTAATAAAAAAATTGTTCGAGTTAAAATTCAAAAAAAATTTTAAAATAAAAGAAAATTGAACAATTTGTAAACGAAATTCGAAAAATGTCTAGAACATAACACAATTGAAAAAAAGAAACTAAACAATTAAACAATAAATATTCAAACAAATAATATCTAATATAATAATATAAATTCAAACAAAATAATTTAAAAATTAACAAAATTATAGGAAAAACTGTTGGAAATAATTGAAAATTGAAAGACTGGATGGAAAATCAAACTAAATAGTTAACATTTAAGAAAGCAATTGAAAATTTAAGAAAGTAATAAAAAAATGAAGAAATAAATTTAAAATTTAACAATTAAATTGAAATTTGAAAAAATAACTAATAATTGAAAACAAATTACAAAACCAAAGGCGAAAATAATTGACAATTAAAAACAAAATTTGAAAAATGACTAGATTAATACACAACTAAAAAAATTTTTAAATGAAAACAATAAACATTAAAGTTCAAGAAAATAATTGAAAAAGAAAAATTACAGAAATTATAGGATTAATTGTTGAGAATAATTGTAAATTGAACAACTAAATTGAAAGTAAAACAAACTAAAATTGAAGAAAATAATTGAATATTGAAGAAAATAATTAAAAATTGAACAATGAAATTGAAATTAAAAGAATATAATAAAAGATTGAAAAAAGTAACTGAAAAAGGCGAGAATTATTGAATATAGGAATTATTGCAAACTAAAAAATGGGATTGAATTTTACAAACAAATTGTGAATTGCAGAAAATATTAGAATAATTGGATTTAAAATTTAAAAAAACTTATTAAAAATCGAAAAAAAATTAACCATATACGAGAATGTAAAAATATTAATGAAAATAATTAAAAATTGAAGAAAGTAATTAAAAATTTTAGAGAAATATTTGAAAAAACATTTCAGAATGACGAAAATAATTGACAATTAAAAAAAATCGCAAACTGGCAAGAATAATCGACAAGAGAGAAAAATAAAAAAAATTTAAAAATAATTCTAATTCTTTAAGAGAATAAATAAAAATTTAAAAAATTGTAGGTAATAATTGAAAGAAATACGTGAAAAATAACGAGAATAATTGCAAAATGGAAGAAAATATCTGAAAAGTGACGAAAATAATTGACAATTGAAAAAAAATTCAAAAAATGGCTAGAATAATAAACAGTTTAAAAAAAATTTAAAGAATTAAACAATAAACATTAAATTTAAACTAAATAATAGAAAAATTAGGAAAATTATAGGAATAATTATTGTAAATTGAAAAACTGAATTAAAAAAGGAAAAAAATGTAAATTGATGAAAATAATTGATAATTGATGAATTTAATTTAAATTTAAAGAATACTTTAAAAAATCAGATAATTATGGAATACTGAAGAATTGTTTGAAAATTGAAAAAAATAATTTAAATTTGTAGAATATAATTAAACAACTGTATCTGAAATTAAAGAAATTTTTTGATGTAGAGAAAAAATAATTGATATATGTCAAGAATTTTTTATTATTAAAGAAAATAATTGAAAATTTGAAAATGGAATTGAAATTTGAAGAAAATAATGAGGAATTGCAGAAAATATTTGAATAATTGGATTTAAAATTAAAAAAAACTTATTAATAATCGAAAAAAAATTAACCAAATACGAGAATTTAAAAATATTAATGAAAATAATTAAAAATTGAAGAAAGTAATTAAAAATTTTAGAGAAATATTTGAAAAAAAAATTCAGAATGACGAAAAAAATTGACAATTGAAAAAATCGCAAACTGACAAGAATAATCGACAAGAGAGAAAAATAACAAAAAAAAATTTAAGAACAATTCTAATTCTTTAAGAGAATAAATGAAAATTTAAAAAGTGTAGGTAATAATTGAAAGAAATACTTGAAAAATAACGAGAATAATTGCAAAATGGAAGAAAATATCTGAAAAGTGACGAAAATAATTGACAATTGAAAAAAAATTCAAAAAATGGCTAGAATAATAAACAGTTTAAAAAAAATTTAATGAATTAAACAATAAACATTAAATTTAAACTAAATAATAGAAAAATTAGGAAAATTATAGGAATAATTATTGTAAATTGAAAAACTGAATTGAAAAAGGAAAAATAATTGAAATTGATGAAAATAATTGATGAATGCAATTGAAATTTAAAGAATACTTTAAAAAATCAGATAATTATGGAATACTGGAGAATTGTTTGAAAATTGAAAAAAATAATTTAAATTTGTAGAATATAATTAAACAACTGTATCTGAAATTAAAGAAATTTTTTGATGTAGAGAAAAAATAATTGATATATGTCGATAATTTTTTATTATTAAAGAAAATAATTGAAAGTTTGAAAATGGAATTGAAATTTGAAGAAAATAATGAGGAATTGCAGAAAATAGTTGTAGAAAATTAAAGAAAATTGTTGACACGAAATTTTAAAACAATTTTCATGATTGAAAAAATTAATCAAAAAACCCGAGAATTTTTTAATATTGAAGAGTTAGTTGAAAATGGTACAAATAATCGAAAATTAAAGAATGTAATTGAAATTAGAAGAATATAATTAAAAATTGAAAAAGTTATTGATAAAACCCGAAAATTATTGAATGTAGAAGAAAAAGTTACAAAATGAAAAATGGCATTACTAAATTTAAAAAGAATTGAGAATTGAAGGAAATATTTGAACAATTGAATTTAATATTAAATAAACTTATTGATAATTAATTGAAAAAAAATTGATCAAAAGCGGGAATTTTTTAATATTAAAGTAATAATTGAAAATTAAAAAATGGAATGAAAATTTGAAGAAAGTAATTGAAAATTGAAGAAAATAGTTGTAGAATTGAACAATTAAATTAAAATTTTAAAACAATTTTTATGAGTGAAAAAATAATTGAAAACATCCGATAATTATTAAATACTGTGGAAGTAATTGATAATCGATGAAAATAATGGAAAAAAAGGAAGTAATTAAAAATTGAGGAATTGATATTAAAATTGTAGAAATCAACTGAAAATTTTATAAATGTATTGAAATTTCAAGAAAATAATTGATATTGAAAAGAGTCGAGAATTATTGAATATTGAATAAAATAATTAAAAATTAAGGAAAATAATTGATAATTGACGAAAAAAATTGATTAAAGATTAAAGAAGTAAATTTTAATATTAAGAAAATAGGCAATTGATAATTGAAAGAAAGATTACAAAATGACAAGAATATTTGAATATTAAAGAAAATAATTGAAAAATGAGGAAAATAATTGATAATATTGCAAAAAAATTCTAAAACTGACGAGAATAATCGACAACAGAACATAACAATTAAAAAAATTAAAGAATAATTACAAAATTTAAGGTGAATAATTGTAATTTGAAAATTGTTGATAATTAAATAAAAAATAATAGATTTATTAATAACAAAATTAAAATTATTTCAACTGATGTTTTTAAATTAAAATTTTAATGAAACATTTTTTAAAAAATAGGTATCTGGTTTAAAACAAAAAATATCTAAGTGCCAAATTTCAGATGTACACAGACAAAATGAATGAAGGAATGGAAGAATTCGCGAATTATTAGTGTACATAGATTCTCCTAAATATTAGTTAATATTCTCGGATTTTCAAGTACAAGTACACAATTAGACGATTACATAATAAAAAAAAATTTTTTTTAGGTCACCCTATATTGAAAATACAGGTAAAATTATTTTCCAGTGTAAAAATATAATAGAGAGTGAGAATAGTGTGTGACAAGTAATTTCCATTCCGTGTGCATCTCCACAGCATGTCAATCCGACAAAAATGTTTTTATTTATTTAGTTGTCTTTTTTCTTTTTTTTTTAGAAAAGAAAATGAATAACACATTTTTTGAGGTGACAGATGCATCGGACGTGACATGTACTTGTAAATGTAGTGAGTAAATTTTTTTTTTAAATTCAGTGATACTGGTTGTAAATTGAAATATATTTTTTAATAAAGACAGAGGGTATACAATCTGCTTATAAAAGTGAAATGTAAGAGTCAATGGATTTTATCTTATGTTTAATTAAATACCAGTGCGCGTAACTTAAATGGCATCTTAATTAAAACGTCTTTTCAAAGTCGAACGCACAGTCTAGTCATCCTTCGATAAATGCTTCTCAAGTTCATTTCCTACTCGACCCCCAAGTAAACTTACTTTTAAATTAAACTTCTTTAGTGATGAACGCCGTATCTGTTGACTTTTTTCGACCACTTCTTTCTTCAAATTTTTTAATCTTTTTTCCCCAGGTTTTGTCTGGCAGAATCTTCATTAAGATTCGAAAATGATAAATATCACAAAATAAGATAATTTATTAATATTTTAATTGAGGTTAATTGTAATATAATATAGATATGAAATCCGATTTTCCTCGATCTTTTGTTTCCTGCTTCAAAAGCTGAGATTTGTTTCTTATTCGCAAAACGATTTTTCAACAAATAGCGGATCATTAATTATTTAATTAATAGCAAACTTTCATGTACATTTTTATGTTAGATTCTTTTCCGTATAACGAAATAATGCAACATATTTATTACCTTGTTTGTATAATTGAAATAAATACTGCATCGGGAGAGAAAACGGATATAAAATATAATTTACAATCGAATTTTTCACCTCTTGCGTTTTGTAGGTTTGTTGAAATTTAATTAATTGAAACGAAAAAATTCTAAACAATTTACGTTTATTATAGAGAAGCTGTAAATATTTCGTTGTCTTATCGATTCGGATAGTTTATAGGGTAATTAATTAATTAATTAAAGATTGTTGAAGAATTTTTAAGAAGCTATATAGAAACAACTTGGGTGTGTTTGATGCAACTCATTTTGAATTGGGAATTAAATTGAATATCGAATGAATAATTATATTTATAATAATTTAATTAAAATGAGCCATTAATAAATTTTTTTAATTTTCAATTGGTCGAATTTTGAATTGGTTTAAACGTAAATTTATTCAATTTCCAATTGATCCTAGTGTAAATTTATCCAATTTTTAATTGAATAAAAAATTTGATTTATTCAATATATATAATTGATATAAATGTAAAATATATTTCGAAATGATCCGACAGTAAATATATTTAATTTTCAATTGATATACTATTGAAATTTTTTAAAATTGATAATTGATCCAAATTTTAAATATTCAACTTTTAACTTATCAAGTATCCAGTTTATACAATTTATTCCATTTATTTGTAATTGATTTATAATTGAAAAATGAAGAAAAATATTGCAACTTAAAAAAAATATCTGAAAATGTTGAAGAATGAAATTAAAATTTAATGAGAAGAATTAAGAATTGAAGAAAACATTACTTTAAACTCAAGAAACTCTCTGGAAAATAAATAAGGATACATTTGGAATTGAAAAAAATACATAAAATGGATAAAGTAGCTAAAATTGTAGACATTGCAATAATTGAAGATTATAATTGAAACTTTAAGAAATTAATTGAAAATTGAAAACAAAAAACTGAAGAAAATTTAAAAATTGAAGAATATAATTATTGAATATTGAGATAAAATAAAGAAAACCTTAAAAACAAACTTGACATTGAAGAATACATTTGAAATTTGGGAAAAGTAGTAAAATTGATAAATGATAAAAATAATTAAAAACTGAAGGCAAAATTTAAAAATTGAAGCTAATATAATTGAAAAATTGAAAATATAACTTGAAATGGAAGAAATAAATAAAATGTGAACAAAATAATTCGAAATGAAAAAAATAATTAGAATTTGAAAAAAGTAATTGAAAACGTAGTAAAGTTAAATTTAAATTGAAAAGGAAGAATTAGGAATTGAAGAAAATATTACTTTAAGTTCAAGAAATTGTCTGGAAAATAGAAAAAATAATTGAAATTGAAGAATTTACGTAAAAATGAATAAAACTGCAAAAACTACTTTTAACGATTGAAGATTATTAATTGAACATTTAAGAAATGAATTCAAATAAAATTTGGAATCGAATGAGAAAAATCGAAAAATTATAATTGTAATAGAAATTTCAAGGATCACAGTTGCTCCCCTTTTTCTTACCTAAAACACCTAAAATTCTATATTTTCTCCACTTTTTACTTTTTTTCAATAAATTTCCATTTTTTTCCTAATCATAATAAAAGTCATAGTTATTAATTACTTTTTATCTACCTTTTTTATAACTTTTATATAACAATTTACTTTTTTAAACGTACAAAGTACAGGTAACCGTTAATTCTTTTTTTATTTATCCACGTGAAACAATTCTATGAAAAAATTTACTAGAAATTCTTACAAAATTTTCTAACAAATTTATACCAAAATTCCAGAAAAACATTAACAAAAAGAAAATTATATGAAATTTCGTATAGAAATTTATGGGAAAATTTTGTAGCAATTTTTAATGAAATTTTATTAGAATTTCTTAAAAGTTTTTTATAACATAGGTATTTATTAAAAGTTATTGTAATTTTAAGAAAATCCATACTTGAAAGAAATAAAAAAGAAAAAACGAAGAAACTAGAAAAAAAAACTAGAAAAACTACTTGATAGAAATACTTTTATATATATTTCAAAAAACTGGAATTCTCAAAGTTCCATAAAAATTCAAATCATTTCTGAAATAATAAACATCATTTAATTTTCTTAGGTTTATTTTCAAAATTTATAGTTTATAAAATCGAAATATGAAATTTGTTAATAATTTTCGGGCAAATTTTCTAATCTTTTTAAAACTTATTTTTCAATGTTGCATCTACCATTTCTTTCAGTTATTATTTTTCTAAAAATTTAATTACTCTTTTAAGCAACTGTAAAAAGAAAGACTTATTTTAAGGCAGAAAAGTTGTCTTATTTTAAGACGCAATATTTTCAAGATTTATACAGATTTTTCTTTTGCCTTAAATTGTGCCAAAAAAAATTAAAAAGTTCAAATTTTCATAAGAATGGGATGTAGTAATAAATTTAAAAAGGTAAATTTGTAATTATTGTAAATTCATTTTGATTAAGATAATATTTTTTACTGATGAATTTAAGACAAGTCTTAAATTAAGATTATCTTTTTACAGTGAAATAGAAGAAAAAAAATTTTGTATATATATATATAATATAATAAAAAAAACGAAAAAAAAGTTTAAATAATTGGATTTTACAGAAAGTAAATTTAAGTTGCATAAAATAATTGGGACATATGATTAAGTTCTAAAATTAATTATTTAGAATATTAATTTCATAGAATTTCATTAGGAAAAAAGAAGAATCTTCTTTTATTCGAAATTTCACATTTTCGAATGTTTTTAATCGAACATAAATTAATCCGATTTTTGACCTAACAGAATTTTTAGGCCACAGAATTCATATTTAACAGAATTTTCATTTTACAGAAATCCTTTTAACACACTTTTCATTTAAATGAATTCCAATTTAAACGAATTTTAATTAAGAAGAATTTTTATTTTACAGAATTTTAGGTTAATCGAATTCTTAAATACCAGAATATTCATTTGGTAAAAAATTATCGCCAAATTATTTTTGTCTGATATTTTTTCGTCCATTTGCAATTTTGGATAATTGAACATTCTGCATTTTAAGTTTTCTATTAAATGTCAATTCGTATTTCGTACTAATACAATTTCGGACAAATGAACATTCTGTCAAATAAATATTCTGGTATTTAAAAATTCGATTAACCTAAAATTCCGTAAAAAAAATTCTTTTAAATTAAAATTCGTTTAAATTGGAATTCATTTAAATGAAAAGTGTGTTAAACGGATTTCTGTAAAATAAAAATTCTGTTAAATCTGAATTCGGTGACTTAAAAATTCTGTTAGATCAAAAATCGTATTAATTTATGTTCGATTGAAAACATATTCGAAAATGTGAAATTTCTACTGAAAGAAGATTCTTCCTAGTAAAATTCTATGAAATAAATATTCTAAATAAAAATTCTAAAATTAACTAATAATTAATTTTAGAATTTAATAATACGTTCCAAGCAAATACGAATTCAAAAAAACTATTATGAAAATTGAAGGATGTAATTGAAATTTGGAGAAAATGAAGGTTAAAAATTGGAGCTCAAAATTTTCTTCTAACAATTTACAATATAATGTAAATATTTATATTATCAATTCCCTGCACGAAAAATGTATCTAAACAATAATTGAAATCTCCGCTGTCATCGTTCGAGAATCCTTATCAAGGAAAATTCACGAGAAGAGAATTTTCGAGCTTTTGCTCGTAAGTGCGAATTGGATCAGTGCCAGTCGCGAATCTATTTTTGCAAGAAGGCCTGAAATAATGTATAACTCGACTAATTATTGACTCTAATCCCTAATTTTTCATTGATGGAAAACTTATATTATTTCTCATGTCAGCAGTGCATTGAAGAGAAAATCGCAAAATATTGTATTAGCCAGATCGATTGAAAATCTTTTGCAACATTTGTAATCATCAATACGATTGGAGGAAAATAAATGTATATTGGAAGAGGGCCAGTTTGGATCATGGAGATAAATTGGAATAGTATATGCAAGTATATAAATGGGCTATTGCAGTGCGATTGAAGCCAGATGTGATGCAGGTATAGTCATTGACTTTTCGTTACGTGGGCATTATAAACTATATTGGTACCGGGTGCACATGGTAGCTTGTTACTTCTAGAATGAAGCACGAGTAAATTTATCTCCTTCATAATCGTCTTCCCATTTTCAGAATCAATGCATAACTTTATTACTCGCTTCATTCTCTCGTTCCTTATTCTCAATTTCTAATTTATTCCTTTCAGAAACCCATCTCACGAAAGCACACATTTTATCTACTTTTTGAATTAACATTAGAATCAGACTGACTTGATTATCAGATATTTCAATTCGATAATTAGATAATTTTCAACATTACTAATGATAAGAAGTACTGGTCTATTAATATTTCGATAAACTAATGACTTTTATTAGGAGACATGGATTTTTCTCTTGAGTAAGAAATTCAAAGTATCGAAATTTTGTGTATAAATAAAATATTATTAAATATACTTTAAAAATTTTTTTTTATTAATATTAATTATAACTTTTATTTTATTTTTATTTATTTATTTACTTAAACATACTTTTAAAATGGAGGATATAATTAGAAACATAAAAAAAAAGAATTGAATTTGAAGAAACAAATTTTAAAGTGCAGGATATAAATGAAAATTGAAGAAGGGAGTTAAAAAAAGTGAAAAGATTAGTGGAATTTGAAATATGGTGCTAAAATAATTAAGAGAATAGTTGAAGATATGGTAGAAGCTAAAATATCATAGAAATTAAAAGAAAATAATAGAAAATTGCAGAAAATATATTGAAAGTTTGAAATAACTAGAATTGAAAAATATAACAGAAAATGGATAAAGGAGGAATATTTGCAGAAAATAATTACAAAATAATTGTATAAATAAATGAAAAATTGAAGTAGTTTAGAAAATAATTTAAAATTTTTATTTTATTTTTATTTATCAAATTATAATAACCTTTTGGAGTAATAATGTAAAATAAATAAAAATGGCTATGTAGCAAAAGAGACATTAGGGATTTAAAAACTAAATTACAAGTAAAAATTTTAATAAATTACAAAAATTACAAAAATTAAACTAAATTACAAATGACAGAGACGTGTAAACAATGTTAAATTGTATTAAAATTAAGAGAAAGAATGGAAAAATTTGAACAATGTATTTAAAATAAGGAAAAGAAATCATTTCAAAAATTGAAGATCATTAAAGAAGTTAATTGAAAAATTGAAAAATATAACTTAAAGACAATATTTCAGTTGAAGAAAATAATTGAAAATGCCAAAATAATTTAAATATAGAAAATCATTAAGGGCATGTGATGGATTATGAAGTCACTGGCATAGGCAAAATTTGTCCGTAACTTTTCTCTTAAAGTATTGAATATTTGGTCATGAAACTTGGTAGAATTACTTAAAATATCATTAGGAAGGTCTCTCTGACCCAAATTTGTTTGAATTTTGGCTCAAATATAATTTTTGAGAAATTTTGGAAAAATAGACAATTTTTAAAAAATTACTTTTAACCCAAAAATCAAACAAATTTGGGTCAGAGAGACCTTCCTAATGATATTTTAAGTAATTCTACCAAGTTTCGTGACAAAATATTTAATATTTTAAGAGAAAAGTTACGGACATTTTTTGCCTATATCAGTGACGTCATACTCCATCACATGCCCTTAAGTAGATAAATAAAGAAATAGATTTAATATTAAAGAAAAATGTTTAGAAATAAAAGAAATCAATTAAACATTAATCAAAGAATGTTTTGAAAATTGAAGGATTGCAATTTAAGAAATCACTTAAAAATTGAACAGTATAATTGAAAAATAAAGAAAGAAATAGAAAAATGAGGAAAAGAATTGAAAAATCGAAGAACATAATTAAAAAGAAAACAATATGATTGTAATTAAAGACCAATAATTGTAATTATTGAAAAATATAGTTGAGGTTTGAATAAAAATAAATAGAAAATTGAAGAAATTTATTGTAAAAGAAGAAAATAAAAATTGACAATTATAAATAAAAAATAATAAAGTTAATCAAGTATTGAAGAAATTAATTGAAAAATTGAAGAAAGAAATTAAAGAAATTGAAGAACATTTTTAAAAATTACAGAAGAAAATAGAAAACTTGGAAGAAAATAATTGAAAATTGAAGAAAATAATTAAAAACTGAAGAATATAATTGTAATTTGAGGAAAATAATTGTAATTTTTGGAAAATATAATTAAAAGTTGCCTAGAAATAAATAGAAATTGAAAATATTTTTTCAAGAAAAACGGAAAATAAAACTTGACAATGTTAAATAAAAAATAATAAAGCTAATCAGGTATTAAAGAAATTAATTGAAAAAATGATAAAAATAAAATTTAAAATTGAAGAAAGAAATTAAAAATTAAGAAAGGAGTTGAGAAATTGAAAAAAGAATTGAATAAATCGAAGAACATAATTGAAAATTGAAGAAAATAATTGAAAATTGAAGGATATTATTTAAAATTGAAGAAAGGAATAAAAAATTTAGAAAGGAGTTGAGGAATGGAAAAAAGAATTGATTAAATCGAAGAACATAATTGAAAATTAAAGAAAATAATTGAAAAATGAAGAATATAATTGTAATTATAAATCATTATTATTATTTTATACATTGTAAATGTATAAAAAAATTAAGAAAAGAATTGAGAAATGAAGAAAAAAATTCAAAAAATCGAAGATCATAATAGAAAATTGAAGAAAAGAATTGACAATTTAATTAAGGCATTAAAAAATCGAAAAACATTTTAACAATTGAAGAAAATAATTGAAAATTTAAGAAACTAATTAAAAAAATCGTAAAACATAATTGAAAATTGAAGAAAATAATTAACAAGTGAAGAATATAATTGAAATTTAAGAAAAATAAATGTAATTATTAAAAAATAAAATGGAGATTTGAATAAAAATAATCGAAATTGAAGAAATTTGTTGAAGAAAGAAGAAAAAACTTGACATTGCTAGGTAAAAAATAATACAGCTAATCAAGTATTGAAGAAATTATTTGAAAAATTGAAGAATATAGTTCACAATTGAAGAAAATAATTGAATGATTAAGAAAGATTAATTGAGATTTGCATAAAAATAAATAGAAAATTAAAGAAATTTATTGACGGAAATAAAACTTGACAATGCTAAATAAAAAAATGGAGCTAATCAGGTATTGAAGAAATTATTTGAAAATTGTAGAATATAATTTACAATTGAAGAAAATAATTGAATAATTATGAAAGTAATTGAGAAATCAAGAAAAGAATTGAAGAAATCGGAGATCAAAATTTGATAATTGAAGAAAATAATTGCCAATTGAAGAAAGGCAATTAAAAAATCGAAAAACATAATTGAAAATTGAAGAAGATAATTTTGAAAAATGAAGAATATAATTGTAATTTGAGAAAAATAATTTTAATTATTGAAAAGTACAATTGTGACTTGCATAAAAATAAATAAAAAATTGAAGAAATTTGTTGAAGAAAGAAGAAAGTAAAACTTGTCAATTCTAAATAAAACATAATAAAGCTTATCAAGAGTTCAAGACAATAATTGAAAACTGAAGAATATAATTCGAAATTTAAGAAAATAATTGAAAAATGAAGAAAGGAATTGAGAAATGAAAAAAAGGATTGAAAAAATTAAAGAACATAATTGAAAATTGAAGGAAAGAAAGGCATTAAAATTAACTGAAGAGAAGAATTAAAAAAACTGAAGATCATAATTGAAAAGTGAATAATATAATTGTAATTTGAGAAAAATAATTGTAATTATTAAAAAAAAATAATAATAATGCTTTGCATAAAAGTAAATAGAAAATTGAAGATATTTATTGAAGGAAATAAAACTTGACAATGCTAAATGAAAAATAGTGAAGCTAATCAGGTATTGAAGAAAATAATTGAAATTGAAGAATATCATTCAAAATTAAAGAAAATAATTGAAGAAATAAGATTGGAATTGAGAAATGAAGAAAAGAATTGAAAAAAGGCTTTAAAAAATCGAAAAACATAATTGATAATTGAAAACTAGGTGAGAATTATGTCCATTTCATGGACATTTCGCTTCCAAGTAAGCAAAATAATTTGCTTCCTCATAGAGGAAGCAAGAAATTAATAATATATAAGTTAATTGGGGAAGTTGTTCAAAAAAAAATTTAATGCAAAAAAATGTAAAAATATTAATTATTTTACGAATTCTTGATCAATTATAAAAGTTATATAGGTCAATCGATTCGTTTTGAGATAAGGAGTATGATTTTTGTATTCATTAAGTTGTATTTTTAGCATAAAAAAATTTTTTGGCAAAAAACGATTTTTTTCGTTGAAAAAAGGTGCTCAAAAAAATTTGGTTGGGTATTTTTAAAAATCCTTGTGTCCAAATTTAGATATTCATGAGCTTAATAAGTCATCCAAATTTTATTGGAATCCGTTTAAGCGTTCTCAAGATATCTTGTACACAAAAAACGCTATACACACACACACACACATACATACATACATACATACACACACACAGACATACATCTGGACATTTGCTTAGGAATGAAAATTTTCGCTTTTTAGATGAAAATGAGTCGATTTAGACTATTTTTGGAAAATCAAAAATTTTAACGATCACAAATCTTCCTCTATGAGGAAGCAAAAATAATTAAAAAGTGAAGAATATAATTGTAATTTATAATTAATTATAAATTACGAAATTGTTCAATTATTTATATCAACATTTTTATATCATGGGTCACATTTTTTTCTTAAATAAAATATATTCTTAAATATATTCCGTCTATATTCATAAATAAATCAATAAATAATTGCATAGAAATAAATAGAAAGTTGAAAATATATATATTGAAAAAAGAAGCAAGTAAAACTTGACAATGCTGAATAAAAAGTAATAAAGTTAATAAAGTATTGAAGAAACTAACTGAAAAATGAATCAATCTAATTCAAAATTGAAGAAAATAATTGAAAAATGAAAGAAAATAAAATTGATAAATTAAGAAATAAAAAATGTGCAATTTTTGAACAGAAAAAGCACTTTAATTTATTTTTCACATAAATGAGAAGTTATTCGACAGCAATCTCAACACGATTCAAGAAAGATTTCAATGATCCGAATTCAGTATGGTCTTAAGTATACATCGTCAACTCTAGCTAGGTGTTTGTAAAAGCTATTAAATAAACTAGCGAGAGGTGAAATAACAGTAAAAGTCTAAAATAAAAGTCGAATCTGATAAATGCTTTAGAGATATTGCATTTTAGACGCAAATATTGCAGGTTGAAAACTTGCCGTAGCGAGAGTTTCGTTTAATGGTGTAGTGCAATCATTCGTAAAAGCATTGCTTTGTCGAAAAAAGCCACGTTCGTAAAAATCAACGTCGTCGTTGCAAAGCCTTCATAGAAAAGGATTCGCGTTCAAACACCCTCGTAGAAAACGTTAACAGCACCTTCCATCTAAAGTCCCATTATCGTCGAAAAAGACACAACAAATGCGAACCGTTTTCTCGAAAAATACGTTGACGCTTGCCTTCTTCTTTCAAAAAAAAAACCGCACGATGAATCGAAATCAAATATATACTTGCGATAACGACATGGGAAAAAATTCCCTAAACCGCGAAACTTCATCTCTTTTATACAATCCTATTTTTAACAAGACTATAACGAAATCAATTCCCACTGAGTTTTTGTCTAAAACAAAACATTTGAAAAAGAATGAATAACATGCTCAAAAAAAGAGGAGCATGAATAATCCCAAAAAACATTTTTAGCCCAAATCCGATTTAACCTAAAATGCATTCAACCTAAATCCCATTTAACCTAAAATGCATTCAGTTTAAAAACGATTTAATCTAAATTCTATTAATCCTACAATGCATTTTGCATAAATTCCATATAACCTAAAATGCATTCAGCGTAAATCTCATTTGACCCAAAATGCATTCTGCATAAGACCCATTTAATCTAAAACTAATTAAACCTAAATCTCATTTAACCTTAAATGCATTCAGCCTAAAATTCATTTAACCTAAATCTCATTTAGCCTAAATCCCATTTAACCTAAAATGCACTCAGCATAAAACAGTTAACCTAAAATGCTTTCCCCCTAAATCCCATTTAACTTAAAATGCATTCAGCTTAAAACCCATTTAACCTAAATTCTAATAATCCTAAAATGCATTCAGCATAAATTCCATATAACCTAAAATACATTCAGCCTAAATCTCATTTGACCTAAAATGCATTCAGCCTAAATCTCAATTGATCTAAAATGCATTCAGCCTAAATCTCATTTGACCTAAAATGCATTCAGCCTAAATCTCATCTGACCTAAAATGCATTCAGCATTAGAACCATTTAATCTTAAACTAATTAAACTTAAATCTCATTTAACCTAAAATGCATTCAGCCTAAAATCCATTTAACCTAAATCTAATTTAGCCAAAATCCCATTTAACCTAAAATGCACTCAGCATAAGACCCATTTAATCTAAAACTAATTAAACCTAAATCTCATTTAACCTAAAATGCATTCAGCCTAAATCCCATTTGACCTAAAATGCATTCAGCCTAAATCTCATTTGACCTAAAATGCATTCAGCATAAGACCCATTTAATCTTAAACTAATTAAACCTAAATCTTATTTAACCTAAAATGCATTCAGCCTAAAATCCATTTAACCTAAATCTCATTTAGCCAAAATCCCATTTAACCTAAAATGCACTCAGCATAAGACCCATTTAATCTAAAACTAATTAAACCTAAATCTCATTTAACCTAAAATGCACTCAGCCTAAAACCTACTAAACCTAAATTCTATTTATCCTAAAATGCATTCAGCATAAATTCCATATAACCTAAAATGCATTTAGCCTAAATCTTATTTATCCTAAAACTCATTTAACCTAAAATGCATTCAGCCTCAAATTCATATAAACTAAATCTCATTTAACCTAAATCACATATAACCAAAAATGCATTTAGTCTAAATCTCATTTAACCTAAAATTTATTCAGCCATAATCTCATTTAACCTAAATCCCAAACCTTATTTATGATGTAAAATTTAGGTTCAACAGGATTTAGGACAAGTTGTTTTAGGCTAAATGCATTTTACGTTCAATATGATTAAGGCTGAATATTTTAGGCTAAATAAAATTAAGCTTAAATGAGACTTCGGCTGAATGAATTTCAGGTTAAATAGGATTCAGGCTGAAAGCATTTTAGGTTAAATGGGATTCAGGTTAAATGGAATTTAGGTTAAAGGAGATTTAGGTTAAATGAATTTTAGGCTGAATGCATTTTAGGTAACACGAGATTTAGGTCAAATGAGTTTTAGGTAAAATGGGTTTTAGGCTTAATGCAATTCAGGTTAAATAGGATTTAGGTTAAATAAGATTTAGGCTAAATGCATTTTAGGTTAAATAGGATTTAGGCTTATTGCATTTTAGGTTAAATGGGATTTAGGTGAAATGGGATTTAGGCTCAATGCATTTCAGGTTAAATGGGATTTAGGTTAAATATGTTTTAGGATGAATGCATTTTAGGTTAAATTGGATTTGGGTTTAATGGGATTTAGGCTGAATGAATTTTAGTTTAAATGAATTTTAAGTTAAATGGGATTATGTTTAATGAAATTTAGGTGAAAAGAATTTTAGGCTGAATGCATTTTAGGTAACACGAGATTTAGGTTAAATGAATTTTAGGTAAAATGGGTTTCAGGCTGAATGCAATTCAGGTTTAATGGGATTTAGGTTAAATAAGATTTAGGCTAAATGCTTTTTAGGTTAAATAGGATTTAGGCTGATTGCATTTTAGGTTAAATGGGATTTAGGTGAAATGGGATTTAGGCTCAATGCATTTCAGGTTAAATGAGATTTAGGTTAAATATATTTTAGGTTAAATGAAATTGTAGGCTTAATGCATTTTAGGTTAAATGGGATTTAGGTTAAATGAGTTTTAGGATAAATAGGATTTAGGCTGAATGCATTTTTGGTTATATGGGGTTTATACCGAATGCAATTTAGGTTAAATAGAATTTAGTTTAAATAAGATTTATGTTCTGAGTTTTAGGGTAAATGCATTTTAGGTTAAATGAGATTTAGGCTGAATACATTTTAGGCTATATGGTTTTAGGCTGAATGGGATTTATGCTAAATGGGTTTAATCGAATATTCATGCGCCTTCAAAAAAACATAATTTTCCCAAATGAAAAATTCCAATTAACTAAAATATTTTCCCTATATCTTTGAATTTTAAGCAGTTTAAATAAAGCTCCCTGTTTGATGTATATGCAAAAAGTTTCACGTCCTAGGAAAGATAAACTGCCTGCAAACTTATAGATACGGGTTTAAAAGTAACTTTTCCAGGCGTAACATTATTTCGCGTAAAGTTGTTTTATTCAATAAAGTGTACTTGGTATAAATCATAGTCATAAATTTGAGTTTTCTTATTTCTAAACTGAAGAGGGGACACACCTCCATTCACAAATTTTTCTCTCATAAACGTGCTGGAGAAAAATGGAAATTGAAAAAGTGGAAAATGTTGCTGGCAAACTTTTCTTGCAGTTGTGAAGAAAGCTTTAAGGTCAAGTACCGATTCAAAGTCGCCCTGAACCTTGTCAGCCACATCAATAACTATAGCATACTTCGCACCCGTTTCGTGACTAGAAATATTGCACAAGAGCGTTCTACATACAGGATCAATTGTGACTAAAAAAAAAAAAATAAAAAAGGAAACCGACAAATACAATTTTTCTCAATTTCCACTGAGAATTGACCAGCGTACAAATTAACTAAGCAATTTAAATATGATTTGACCTACATAAGTCAATTTTGGCACAATTATATTATTGGAAAATAGAAATGGATACAGAGAAAGATATTAGAAGAACTTTATTGGATACTTGAGTTTATTTTTGTTAATAATAAAAAATATCGTGTGATATAAAAAAAAAATCCTAGATCTAAGAAAAAGAAGAATTTTTTCTGGGATTAATGTTGTTAACCACTCTAAACCGTTTTAAAGTACTTTTAAAATGTTTCGAAATAATTTTAAACAGTTTGGAACTAGTTTCAAACAATTCTAGTTTCTAATCATTCCGAAGTAATTTTAAACAGTTTGGAACCCGTTTTGAACATAGTTCCGAACTAGTTTTAAACAGTACTGAACTAATTTCGAACAATTTTGGAATAGTTCGAAAATGTTCTAAACTAGGTTTAACCATTTCAACTAGCTACAGGTAGAAACTACTTTAAAATAATTGGTAAGTAATTTTAAACATTTTGGAACTTGTTTTAAACAGTTTTTAGGTAGTACGAAACAATTCTGAACTAGTTTTGATCTATTTTGAAACAGTTTTAAACTAGTTATATTTTTCAATTAGTTTCAAGCAATTCCAAAAAAGTTGTGAACAGTTTGGAACTAGTTTCAAACGGTTTAAAAACTAGTTCTGACCTATTTTGAAATAGTTTCAAACTAGTCGCACCTTTAAGGTCGTTTCAAACCCTTCTGTGGTAAATTTAAACATTTTAGAACTAATTTTAGAAAGTTTTAAACTAGTTTTAAGCAGTACTGAACTAATTGCAAACAGTTTTGAACTAGTTCGAAAAACTTCCAAACTATTTTCAAACAATTTCAAGTAGCTACAGGTAGAAACTACTTCTAAACAGTTCTGAACTAATTTCAAACAATTGTGAAATAGTTTTATGCTATTTGTAAACAATTTTTGTTAGCTACAATTTTTAACTACTTTAAAATAATTCCCAAGTAGTTTAAAACATTTTGAAACTAATTTTAAACAGTCGGAACTAGTTTTAAACAGTTGTTAAGTAGTACGAAACAATTTAGAACTAGTTGTAATCTATTTTAAAACATTTTTTAACGAGTTATAGTTATCAATTAGTTTCATGCAATTCCGAAAAAGTTGTAAATAGTTTGGAATTAGTTTCAAACGGTTTAAAAATTAGTTCTGACCTATTTTGAAATAGTTTTGAACTAGTTACGGTTTTCAATTAATTTCAAACAATTCCGAAGTTATTTTAAACAGCTTGAAAGTAATTTTAAAAAATTGTAAACTAGTTTGAAACAGTTCCAAACTAGTTTTAAACAGTTCCAAACTAGTTTTAAACAGTTCCAAACTAGTTTTAAACAGTACTGAACTAATTTCAAATGGATTTAATTCAATTCGAAAAAGTTCCAAACTAGTTAGAAACTATTTTCGAACAGGTATAAACTACATTAAAATAATTCCTAAGTAGTTTTAAACATTTTGGAACTAGTTTTAAAAACTCCGAACTAATTTAAAAAAGTTTTTAAGTGGTACGAAACAGTGTTGAACTAGTTCCGAACTTTTTTAAAACAGTTTTTAACTAGTTACAGTTTTCAATTAGTTTGATGCAATTCTAAAAAAGTTGTTAATATTTTGGAACTAGTTTCAAACGGTTTAGAAATTAGTTCTGGCCTATTTAGAAATAGTTTCAAACTAGTTGCAGATTTAAATTTGTTTCAAACCATTCTGAAGTAATTTTAAACAGTTTGAAAGTAATTTTAAAAAGTTTTAAACTCGTTTTAGAGTGTTTTGAACTAGTTTTAAACAGCACTGAACTAATTTCAAACAGTTTTAAACTAGTTTGAAAAAGTTCTAAACTAGTTTCAAACTATTCTGAAACAATTTCAACTACCTATAGGTATTAACTAATTCTAAACAGTTTCGAAGTAATTTAAAATGGCCTGGAACTAGTTTTACACAGTTCTGAATATTTTTGAACTAGTGCCAAGTAGTTTTAAACAGTTTTGAATTTGTTTAAATTAGCTTTTTCACTATTATTAAACAGTTTTAAACTAATCAAACTAATTTAAATTTATTTACTTGCGAACAGTTTTAAACCAGTTTCGAATAGTTTTGAACCAGTTTCGAACAGTTTCAAACTAGTTTCAGTTTCAAACTTGGTTTGAACAGTTTTGAAGAGTTCAGAACATGTTCCAAACATTTTTAAACAGGTTTTAACTACTTCTGAACAGTTTTGAACTAGTTTCAAACTAGTTAGAAATAACAAAAATATTAAATTAGTTTCAAACGAATTCCATCTAGTTTCAAGTGGTTTTATATAATTTTAAATAATTCTAGTTTTTTTTCTTATGAATTTGCAACATATTTTATTTTATTTTATTTTTTATATCTCAAATTTCCCTAAAAAAAATAAGTTCCAACAGTTAGACGCCTATAATTCAAAATTTCAAAAACTTGCTAATCTGATGTTAAAAATCTTTTAGTGACTTGCGGCACAGCGGCATTTTTTCACAGGCCTTTTATCTCGTTGAGTAATCACTATCTAGGCGCGTCCATCGGGCCCGTCTCGCCTTTGACTAGACACTATGCCGACTGAAAAATAATTCACCTTGAACCTTACATCTAGATAATTATTACTTTCTGTTGTGCGAGAGCTCAAAACTGCAGATATTTTTCCAGATCTCAAAGCACTGCTTTCCTAATTAGACGACTGAGAAACACACGCGAATTTAAAATTCTAAATTACTAACTTCTGATAAAGAATGTTGCGAGGTCGGCAGAATGAAAAAATAAAAAAAAAAGAAAAGTAGATTTCGCAAATTTGATTAGAGTGACGAGTGGCTGCATTTCAACTCTTAATTGTGAAAGCGCGGAATCATCAAGAGTTTTAATATTTTCTCGGTTGCTATTAAATGCAGGCATTTTATAAGAAGCCAAGTGGAATAAACAGAGTTAAGTCAGACCCGGTGAAAAGTATAATTTCCAGCGTTGTCGTATATAAACACATTTTACGTATGCCAACTATCTGGTGATGCTATATACGTTAAACGAGTGAGAATTGCGTGCAGTAGAATAAACTTTGTTTGGTCAGGCATCGAGAGAGAGAGAGAGAGAAGAAAAAAAATAAATATACAATTGCCCAATATCTATATTTCTTTCACAATACGAGTGTCCGCATGAATTTTCATTGCGCGTTGTCTTTTTCTCAAAGAGAAACGCTCCACTTTGCGGTGAAACTCTGCCAAGAGTAGAAAATTTATTGTATTTGTGAAAATATATTGTAAGAGAAATTGTGTTTTCGGCGGCTGATAAACAGCTTTATTGATTTGTCCCACATTCTTGGCATTTTTTCGGATTTATTTTTAACCCTTTTCGCTAGGCTGCTTCTCTTGGTTTTTTCGGTGATTTAATTTATTGTGGTTGATAAGTTGAGAGGTATTTAACAAAATTGTAGTCAAAGTTGATGAGCGTAGTCTAGGTCGGAACACGGTAGAAAATTAATTGAAAAAACTGAACAGGTGTCGTTTATTTTCCCTAAAAGACCCTAATTGGAAAATTTCACCCTAATAACTCTATTTTTCACAAAAAACTATTTACTCTCTAAATCTAAATTAGTAGTTTTCTACTATGAATTAGTCAAAATCATGGCTCACTTTTCTTTAATTTATAAAGTAGAAAACTACTATTTTTTTTACTATTTTTTAGTGGAAAACTACTAATTTTTTACTATTTTTTAGTAGAAAATTACTAATTAAATTAGTAAAAAATCTACTTATTTTAAAAGTAAAGTTTCACTATTTCAATTAGTATTTTTCTACTATGAATTAGTCAAATTCATGGCTCACTTTTCTCTAATTCATATAGTAGAAAAATACTAATTTTTAGTAGAAAACTACTAATTTTGTAGTAGAAAACTACTAATTAAATTAGTAAAAAAATCTACTTATTTTAAAAGTAAAGTTTCACTATTTCAATAAGTAGTTTTCTACTAAAAGTTAGTATTTTTTTACTATGAATTAGTAGTTTTCTTCTATGAATTAGTCAAATTCATGGCTCACTTTTCTCTAATTCATATAATAGAAAAATACTAAATTTTAGTAGAAAACTACTAATTTTGTAGTAGAAAACTACTATATTTTTTTACTATTTTTTAGTAATAACTACTAATTCTTAGTAGGAAACTACTAATTTTGTAGTAGAAAACTACTAATTAAATTAGTAAAAAAATTACTTATTTTAAAAGTAAAGTTTCACTATTTCCATTAGTAGTTTTTTACTAAAATTTTGTAGTTTTCTACTATGAATTAGTAGTTTTCTACTAAGAATTAGTCAAATTCATGGCTCACTTTTCTCTAATTCATATAGTAAAAAAATACTAATTAAAGTAGTAAAAAATCTACTTATTTTAAAAGTAAAGTTTCACTATTTCAATTAGTAGTTTTCTACTAAAAGTTAGTACTTTTCTACTATGAATTAGTCAAATTCATGGCTCACTTTTCTCTAATTCAAATAGTAGAAAACTACTAATTTTTATTAGAAAACTACTAACTTTTAGTAGAAAACTACTAATTGAAATAGTGAAACTTTACTTTTAAAATAAGTAGATTTTTTTACTAATTTAATTAGTAGTTTTCTACTACAAAATTAGTAGTTTTCTACTAAAAAATAGTAAAATTCTTACTATTTTAATAGTAGCTCACTTTTCGCTAATTCATTGGTAGAAAACCACAAATTCAGATTTAGAGAGTAAAATTGGGGTTTCTAGTGATTCGGGAAATTGATGGCAATTTAGTACATCAAGATAGAAACTGTGAATTTTTAAAAAGATTAAAAAAAATTAAAAAGTGATCTGGCAATTTTTAAGAAATTCCAGGAATTTGTAGATAAAAACAGAAAAATTTAATTTTAATCTTATTGTATTTTGCGGTAACTTGACAAATTAAATTAAAAATGGTTAAAAGTAGGATTTAAAAATTTTGGGTAGAAAATAAAATTAAGTTAGTATCATTTTGTCATAAAATTTACCATGAAAATTATTATATTTTACAAACATTGGTAAATGCTCTCTTGTAAAACAGCTAAAATTTAAAGATTTTTAGATACTAATTATTAAATATTTGATTTTAATGGATTATATAAAGTGTTTATGGTTTGTGTTTAATAAATTTATTTAATTGACTAATGTTAAGAACTTAAATTTTAGATGTTGTACAAAATAACTTATACCTATATGTATGTACAAAATAACAATTTTCAAAATAAGTTTTGTGTCAATATGATACTTACTCATAAAATTCAATATTAAAAAATTAATTACTTATTTTATGTTTATTTTTGACTTAATTTAAATATCTACGACATTGTTGAAATTTTTAACAAATTCCAGAAATTTTTAATAATGGCAGAAAAATTCAATTTTTTTCGTTGAAAATTTCAAGTACTTTGGTAACTTGACGAATTGAATTGAAAATGGTCAAGAGTACGATATAAAAATTTTTAGTAGAAAATAAAATTCAATAAAATTCAATTATTTTATGTTTCATTTTGACTTAATTTAAATGTTTAAGACATTTTTGAAATTTTTAACAAATTTCAGAAATTCTTAGATAAAAAAACAGAAAAATTTAATTTTAATCTGGTATTCTTCGGTAACTTGACCAATTGAATTAAAAATCGTTAAGAGTACGATTTAAAACTTTTGGGTGGAAAATAAAATTCAATAGTCAAAAATGATTTATTTTATGTTTCATTTTGACTTAATTTAAATATTTATGACATTTTTGAAATTTTTAACAAATTCCAGAAATTCTTAGATAAAAAAACAGAAAAATTTAATTTTAATCTTGTATTCTTCTTGAGTTAAAAATGGTTAAGAGTATGATTTACATTTTTTGGGTAGAAAATAAAAATTCAATAGACAAAAATAAATTCTTTTATGTTTAATTTTGACTTAGTTTAAATGTTAACGGCATTTTTGAAATTTTTAACAAACTCCAGAAATTATTAGATAAAAGCAGAAAAATTTAATTTTAATCTTGTATTCTGCTTGAATTAAAAATGGTTAAGAGTACGATTTAAAATTTAAAAACCATCAGTTTTTAGAACGTAATTAAATATTTTTATTAAACTAAAAAAACAAAAGTGATTACTATTTACATTTTAGTTATATTAACCAACAAAAATGGTTCATTTAACCGTGGAAATAGTAAAGTTAACTACGTTCATGGTTACTATAACTTAAAAATAGTAGTGATCCATTTAACCAACCATTTGTGGGGTTAATGTAACTATATTTTTTTAGTAAACAATTTTTTATTCTTAAAAACAAAATTTCAGTATTTTGTTTTTTTCCTTGACATTTTTAAATAATTTCTAAATTTTTATCACTTTTTTAAGATTTTTATTTCTATTGCTTCTAATTTTGTTTGTGTTATAGATTTTCTTCTTTTTACGCAAATTATTTCAGTTTATTTGATATAATTTTTTTTTTATTACGCTTCAAAAAATATATTACTTTTCTCATTAATCTTCTTATCTAATTTGATAATTTTACGGGCAGGTGAAAGTTTATAAGTTTATTTTACTTTAACCACAAAGTTTTTTTCTATTTATCTGATTGTTTTTACATTATTTCGTTTTTATTTTGTAAATTTATTCAATTTTTTTTTTACATTTTGTTTATTTGTTCGTAAATTTATTTACTTTTTATCAAGTTTCTAGATTCTATGACTTTTTAACAATATCTGTTTTTAAATTTTTTTAAAAAATGTATCTAATGTTAAAAATGTTTTGTTTTTTTTATTTTGTTAATTTATTTACATATTTTATTTAAATTTTCGTCATTTTGTGAATAATCTCCTAAACTTTTTCATTTTTAAAGTAATTTGTCACTTCTTTTATACAATTTTTTCTTATCTTTTTACATTTTCTTATTTTATTTTTACTGTTTTTTGCTTTGTAGTTTCTTTTCCACTATTTCTTCTTCTTCTTTTTTTTGTGAAGATTTTTTCAATTTTTCAACGAATTGCTTTAATTTAATTTTAATTTATCTCTTTAAATATTAATTGGTTCCAATTTACTATAAAACCGAACTTTTTCAAATTTTAAATCGATCCAAATTCTCATTATCTTTTTGAGAATATGTTTTTACTTTCATGAAATAAGAAAAAAAATTAAGTTTTCATACATATTCAGTTTATAGATAGGTGATTTTACTAAAATTGACACTTTTTTATTTACATTTTGAAATAAAATGTTTTTGGATTTTTCAAAATCTTAATGGCTTGAAGTAAGAAGCTTTAGAGATGGAAAATTTTAATTATTTTCTTTTTATAAGAATTTGGATAAATACAAAAAAATAATTTTCATCATTTATTTATAAAAATATTTTACTACAATTTTATAACATGATGTTAAAATTCAACAAATTTCGGTTCCTCAATTTCGACTATGTAGTAATTCTTACATATACGTATTTATAAATAAAATATTTTTTCTCATAAAAGTTAATAATTTAATAATATTAGAAGAAATACTGCAATTCTTTTGAAATTATGACCACAAAGTGGTCCTGCAAATCAATTATGATAAATTATTTATTCATCTTTATTAATAAACTTTTTAAAGTACCCTAAAAGTCCCCTATTTTTATGTATTCAGTCCCCTATTTTCCCTAGAATATTTTTCGATATCACTGTGAAGTCTGACCTAAGAGAAAAAGTCTAAAAATAAATACAATTTGGTATAAATAAGAATTGTAGAGAAATTAAGAGTAAAAAAAGACTTTTACTAGAAAGAAATAAAGAGTTAATTAAACAAGTCCTAATTAATAAAGAAAGGATTAAAACAACAAGGCAAATAAACTGCAAAACTTTGCTCTCAGATCGCAATTCAGCTTTAATTTCGCAAGTTGGTAAAATTTATCTTTCAGTAGCTGCTTGTACGACATGCAAGCACTTGCGTAAATGAGGATTGTAGAAGCCGGAATTTCAAGAAACGGAGTGTATTCGTTGGGCTTTATTACCTATTTGTGAACAACGTGGTTGAATCAACCATAAAACGTGACAACGCGTGTCGATGTTGCTGCCACCGTGAAATACGATTTTCTACTTCACCACCAAGACCTTTCAGCCATAAAATACGTTTAAATAAACTATAAGGCGTGTTCCCGTTATTAATGATACTTTCAACCATACTTTCCATTTAGACCACATTAAGCTCTACAAGTGAGCCACCAACATTAACAGTTAATGCAAGACAGCAAGAAACAGCACGATTTTAAGAGGAGACTATCAAGAAATCACAAAGTGTCATGTCTCTGGAACATTATTAACTCACGCATTACAGATAATTACTTTAATTACGGAGATATATTAAACCTACTTTTCCCTCCTGCTCAACTACATTGTTTCATGTTAATGGCATACTTCTTTCAGAAGAAACTCACTCTCCTCACGGACGTTTTTCATCTATGTTTTTTTTTATTTTTTTAAGCCTACATACATGCCATAACAGTAGGGAAAAAAATTACCTTTAGACAAATTGATTTTTTGCCCGCAATTTTTAACCGGTTTACAAATTTTTTTTTTAAATTAAAGATAGGGTGGATGTACCGTTTTTGTCCAACTTTAGAATTTATGAACAATCATTTATTTTTCGAATAAATACATGTAATGAATAACTTATGCATGCCAATAGATTAATTGAAGTTTCTAGTTTTTGACTATGTTGTCTGTGAAAGCCAGAAAAATACTGAATATAAAATAAATTAATAAATATTTCTAAAATTGAATTTCACTAGTTTTGGCCATCTGTGAACCAGTTTTGGTTCTCTATTTACACCGCTTTTGGCCAGTTTTAAAAATTAATATAAAATCATCAAATCTGGATAAAAATCATTAATTTGTACTTTTATACAAAATATTATTCATCTATAATTCTATTTTAAAAACGAATTACAAAAAAGCGCATAATAAGTTATAAAAAAAAAACATTTGTTGAAATGTCATTAATCACGTCAGAAAGAATAATTTTAAAGGTGTTTATAATATTTGTAGATTATTATAACAAGTAGAAAATGCAATATACAATTATTTTTAATTAAAACATTCTTCTGGAAAAAACATTACATTATAGTAATACTTCAAAATCGTCAACAAATGCTTCAGACATTTTTCAGGTTAAAAAAAGTTTTCTATATAAACAGTTTATAAATATTGTTCTTTTTATACCAAAATTTATCGCGCATTTATTTATTTATTGAACTTGAAAATTTTTTTTTAGATTATTGTTTATTTAAATAACATTTAACTCACTTTTTTGATGGACACAGAAAAAACGATTTTAACAATTGTTTATTAAACGTTACAATAAAAAAAAATTGTTGTACTTTAAACGCTTATTGTTGCTTATTGTAGGATAGTATTGTAAAAATAATAATTAAATTTATAATTGCAATAGTCTAAGAATGTTTTTACACAGACCTATATTGTTAAATTTTGTTAATTTTTTATTAACAAATAAGTGGAAAAAAAACTGATTTTTTCAGATTATATACATTTAGCAATTTAATTTAACACAATTTACAGAATTTGTCATTTAAAAATAGTTATTGATACTATTCAAGATTTTATAAACAATTTTTTAGAAAAAAAAACCAATACAATTTGGGTCATTTTTTTCTTCAATTATTATAGACTATTAATAGCAGATAATTCTTATAGTTAGTTTGATTTTCATTATTTAATAATATTTTTAAACATTTGTTTGAACAAACTTAAATTAATTGACGAAAAAGTAAAAAAAAATAAAAAATGTACTATAAGAAAATGTAAAAAAAAATAAGCTTTAAACAACGAAAAACCTCGAAATTGATAAATTGTTCAAAAAACTAAGTTTAATCAATAACAAACATTCCAATTGCGTATTTGTTAAATAAGGAGAGTTATTGAAGTTAATTGAAGAAAAAATGACCCACATTGTTTTCGCTTTTTTTATTAAAAATTGTTTACAAAATTGTTTACAAAATTGTTTACAAAATTGTTAATATTAATTTTAAATTATGAAGATTATTAAAGTTAACGATAAATTCAAAAAATATTGTACATATTAGAGAATATTAAAAAATAACGAACTTTAAACAACGAAAAGCTTCAAGACTATGTATTTGTTAATTAAGCATTATTTAAACAATAGTTTAAAAATATTATCAAGTAATGAAAATTGCAATAACGAACAATTATCTTTTACATATTAATAATCCTTAATTAAAGCAAAAAGATAACGCACATTGAGTTCAAAGTTTTTTTTAAAACATTGTTTTTAAAATTGTTTATAAAATTGTTAAGAATAATTTTTATTTATGAAGCTATTTGAAGTTGACGATGAATTAAAAAAATATTGTACTTATTACGAAATATTTAAAAAGAACAAGTTGTAAACAACGATGATCTTTGAAACTACGTAATTGTTAAGCAATCATTGTTTAAACAATGTGTAAATAAAAAACTGCACTCGAAATAGTATTTTAAATTATTATGTAATAATAATTTATATTGCAAATTAAATTTCAGCATTCACTTTATAAGAAACTTCGAGAAATAAATTGTTTATATAAATTGTTTATATCATAACAAATTAAATGTTAATAATTTTTTTTTATAATCTTGAAATTAATAAACAATTGTTAACAATTTTTGTTTAAATATAAAAAACGTATATTTTATGCAGTTTTATTACCTTTAATTTAAAAACAATTTGTAAATCGGTTAAAAATTGAGGGCTAAAAATTAATTTGTTCACAGGCAATTTTTTTTTGACAACAAGTATCGCTATAGTTGGAAATTGTTTTGACAAATTGGATACTTACAAGTAGTTTCATAGTATATTGAAAGAAATCTACAAAATTTTTATTTACAGTTGATTTTAAAGTTGTTTTTGAATTTAGTTTTTGAAATAATAAAGTTAAAAAATTCTAATATATTTTTAGGTTAAAACAATACTTATCTCTAAATTAAATATTTTATTATAATTTAAAGTGAAAATTTATTGGACAAGTCAAAACTTATTTTAAAAATTTCATCTTCTTACAAATAATGGATAAAAATCGCAAATTTATATTATTTGATAGACGAACTTTGAAACCATATCTATTATTTTATATCTTTATTCATTCAAAAATAATATTTTTTATAATTTTAAAGAAATACAAACCATAATTTTCCCACTTTTAAAATGGTCTGATCCTGATTTGATTTTATTCTTTGTTTAAACATTTTTAAACATTAAATGTTTAACTTGTAGTTGATAATAAAATTTAGAAACGATATACGGTAGATATATCCAGTTTTTATTTAAAAAATCGGTGATATTTTTAGAAAACTAAGTGAAAATGCGAATTTTTATTAGCGAATGTATTTAACCTTTATCAAAAATTGCAGGAAACTTTTAAGCCCTTTAATCAACTTTAATATAACTTTAGAATGTTCCATTTATTTTTGGCAAAGTTTAATATTTAAACTAATAAAAATTTGCATTTTTACACAATTTTCCCTGGATGGTAACAAAATTTAATAACGAGTTGAAAATAACTACGTTTTTTTAAATACTTTTAATAAAACCTAAATACATTAAAACCCTTTCAGACTCTATATTTTTTTAACGTTAGATAACAATGTTGTAAAATAACTGTAAATTCTATTAACATTAAAAAGAACTTGGAAGTTTTTACAGGATTTTTATAATAAAAATATAACGACACTGCTTAGTGCTTACTTTTTATTAAAAAAAAAAAAAAATACAAAAAATTGTATGTTTTTGACCGACATATTAGATCCGTCATTTTTAATTTTTAAGAAACTGTATTTAACAGATTTACAATTTTTCCAAATATTTAACCTCTTAAAATTCCATTTTTTAGGATTTTTAACTTCTCGAATTTTCATTTGTCAAAATGTTTAAATTCTCGAATATATATATCTCGGAAATTGTATTTATCAGATTCATTATTTGTCCGAACATTTAACTAACCAAAACTTTATTTATTAGAGTCTTAAACTTCCCGAATACAAAAATATTAAAATGTGCATTTGCTCGGCACACGGAATGTAGAATTTTAAAAAAAGATAACTGATTGGTCGGTAATATTTCCGGAAAGATCACCAGCCAATCAGGTAGCTCCTTCAGGAACTCTATATTCCGTGTGTCGGGCGAATGTACATTCTGAAATATTTTTAATTCTCTTTTAATTTTTTTATTGTACTAAACCTTGTTAATAAGAAACAAAAAGTAAAAGTGAAATATTTATTATATTTTTGAAAGAAAAGTTCAATTCAATAATATATCGGATTTCGAATGCATTCTTTAACCAAAATTGAAATTGCGTCTTTAATTTATAAGCAATTGCTTCAATATTTTACTAAAAGTTACCTTAAATACTATTATATTTTGACTATAAATATAAAAATTTATTATTCTAAAGTTGAAGTTTGGCCGTCTTTAAATGCCTTCTGGGTCAAAATTACCTGGGTTCACAGCAATTTTAAATTTGTTTCTACTGCTTGATACATTTTGAATTTTTCGAATATCGTTCCATAAGTTTAGCTCGCTGCCTGATCTACAAAAAGTGTACAAAAAATTTGAGATTCACCTTGTCTTCTTGGCCAATTTGTAAGCTTTAATTTCAGCTAAGAAAACGTAAAAAATAGAAAAAAAATCCATAATATTTTTAATGAATTACTTGATAGACTTTTTTTCGATATTTCCAAAATAGAGCGTTTTTAAATCTAAAACAAAATATACTTTCTAAAATGAATTAAAAAACGGCTAACTCTATCTTAAAGATAAACTTTTTACCTTACCAAAACCCTTATATAAAATGTTTTTATCTTTTTTTGGACAGAAATAGCAGCTTTTGAAAAATAAAATTTTCATGAAAATTTTTGGAATTGAATTATGATAACCTGTGTCCATACGGACTGTTACACTTTTATAGTCCGTACCCTGAGGGTAACTCAAGTTAATTAAATTTTTATTTATTTTATTTTTTTTTATTTGCAATAAACATACCAGACGGTCATAAACCATTTAAAGGTACTGCAATCCGTATACACAAAATTTCATAAGTCTTAAAGATAATATTCGTAATTGGCTCAATGGTAATTTATTAATGAACAAAAAATTAAATATTTAATTATTTAGCGTCTCGCAAGAATATATCCTACAACAGTGCGCTTAAACGAGTTCAGTGATAGGTTATGTTGAAGTGTATTTTGGAATTATTTCTCTCACTTCTGTTACACGCTAAATTAATATTGTGCAACTAATTAATTGAATAATGTACGAAAAAAAAGGATAAGTGATTGTTTGTAATATTTGGTTAAAGTTCACTATTTATTAATAATTTCACTAAATTAATACTGTTGCCGACCAAAATAAATGTAATATTTGAGAGATTAAAATAATGTCTTTATTTAATGCCTTATGATTTGAACTCGAGTTTCAAGTTTACTATGAGACAATGACTATTTGTTGACATAACAACCTGGCGTCAAGGTTTTGGGACATTGACCATGAAAGGCGGAGAAAAGGTGTTTCAGATGAATAGAAGAAAAGGATGGAGAATGAGAGGGCTGGACAGATAAGAAAAGTTCAGTTGGAAATTGAGAGTGAAGAGAAGAACATCAAAATAGAAAATGGAATTTGTGCGCGAGTGTGTGATAATTTGCCGTCAGCGAAGTGGACAGTTTTCAATTGGACAAGGAGTCATTCTTAAATAAAGGAAAAGGATAAGGATAAGGATAAAGATAAGGATAAGAATAAGGATAAGGTATAAGGTGAATCAGGAGAGCAGAGATGGCTTTCTAAGGGACCAAATACGGTTTGTTAAAATTATCTTAATTAAAGTTGTTATTGAAGTTTATTCAAGTTCCTTGAGCCCCCATAACCTTTAAGTAATTAAAATAAAAGAATCCTTCTGGTGTTGTTGGAAGGATAAATAAACGTACACCTCCAGTTGCGAGGGGATCGGAAATTCTAAGGAATTTTCGTGGTCCTAGCTTCCGGAGCCTACATCTGTGCTAACCATTAATAAATAATTTAAAAATATTCCCTAAACAACCTTCTTCAAAAGAATTCCTATAAACCGTAGATTAATTGAGTTAAATGTAACTCATTCCCGGTACGTGGTTTACAAATACACATTGTACATAAAGGTTCTAGCATAGCGTGACAATTTGTTCGCGACGGAGTATTCAACAAGACGGCAAATTTGAATCTGTTGTAAGTACGTTGACCAGGTACCCTTGGAGGCGACAAGTTTGGAGGGGAATTTAGAGAAATTTGGAAAGGGAAAAAAGAGGAGTGGTATGAAAATTGGAGAAATTTTATTATTTTATTATTTATTGATAATTTGGAAAGGAGGCGCAGAATGGCAAGATGGCTATCGTGAGTCACTTAGCCGTAGTGCAATTAGCCGGTTAACAAAACAGCCTTCGCTTTGCAAATTGAAGGTCCCATTTTTATGATAGGGTACGCTTAAAACGTGATTTTTGATCAGTTTAACGGATTTAAGTTGAAGTTCAAAAGAATTTATTTTTATAACCAACTCAAAATTTACATTCAACTACAATTTAGAAAAATTGTCAATTTACCAACAAAAATCTGAAAACATAAATCTATTTAATTATTATCTTAAGAACAGAAAATAAATATAATTGTCACGACGTAACAGGTTAAACAAATTCACGTTTACTTTATAATTCAAACACTTAACATTAACTGTCTTGCACATGCCGTGAATCGGCGCAGAAAACGCAATAGTAGTGTCGAGCATATCTAAGTAAAAAGGTAGATAATATCTAGACCCATATCTCGGAGTATAAAAATTAACACATTCAAGAAGCTCAGGACAATCTATAAAGGAGTTTTTTAACTTGAAAATAAAAACAGCTTGATTGACAGATCTCCGTTCAGCTAAAGTTAAAAAATCTAAATCATGGCTTAACACATTTGATTGTTTTTTTTCAGTGTAATATCAGAATATAGCCTAAAACCTAATGACAAAACTGTATACATCCCGTTCCTAATGAATTACCTATCTATTTAAACTGATGTCATGGATAAATGAACCCTAATAAAGTACTTCATCACGTGGATTTACCACAAAAAAAAAAGTATCCTCCACAATTCATCACTGGTATTTTTTCGTCTCAATGACTTAGCTTTTAGATAAAAATATTGGAAAATGCTTATTATTCGGGCGTTTTAACCGCAGGGTCTCCTTAATCGACGATTTAGATTGCTGATTGACTCGAAGAAAGTTAGCGCGATCTGGGAAGATGAGCGAGAGAGGAAAATTAAAGCAAAGCAGAACGATTAATCACTTGGAGGCTCTCTCAAGTCAGTGTAGATCGAGCTGCACACTTGCTTCGTGGAAACAGCTAGTGGGTAAAGCAGACGCACGGCAAAGAAAGCCTCATAAAAGGCGGGTGAGTGACCTCTTACTTCTAATGATTATTATATTCGCATTAGGGTTGTTGTGATGTAGTGCTAGGCGCTCGTTCATCAGCCAACCTGGACATTTACCGCGCAGACAAGCATTTTAAAATGCATCAGGCTCGTGATCCACTTTATTAATTTTTTTTCTTCCACTCGTTTTTTTTTTGTTTTTCTGTTTTTTTTTCTCTTTCTTTGATTGTACCTTCTATTATCTGCAAGCCAACCATATCTTCCCGTGACCGCCCATCCATTATACCCTCCGAGGACAACACGAAACGAAGTGAGTCTTTTCTCGTACGTGACCTGCCTCAAGAATCTACTGACAAAGGTTCAAAAGGTACGCTCGATCGATCCTCTCGATATCCTTGACCTGCATTAAAACTCACTGCTTGATTTTCTTTCAAAGTTCCCTAACTTCCTCGCGGAACGAGTTGCCAGAAAGTGTTAAAAGGACCAGAGATTGAAAAAGTTCATGCTCGTAAGTCACGTCAAGGGCTTATATGGAAATTCTTTTTACTTGGGACAAAATCATTCATAATGGAGATTCGCTTCTTCAGCTAAATTAAGTATCTTATTAATGCTTTGTTGAATGTTAATTACACAAGGTTTATTTTAACGCGTGGTTCTGATTTTATTAAAACTATTGTAAATTATTAAGTCAGAAAGCAATAAATAAGTGAAAAAAGAAACGAGTGAGTAAAACAAATGATATGCACTCATAATTAATATATTTAACTATAATATAAAAGCAGATATAGTACACGATAAATTTAAAACAATTGTATTTTGTTGAAAGTAAAAATAAGTAAAATTTGGAGAAAGATCGTCGAGCGTGATCTTCTCCTTTGGACAGTTCGAAAAATTCTGGTTATGATAAGAATAGTGTTGTTGTAGTCTGAGGGTAAAGGTACTACAATTTTGAGATGGGGTGTGTAGGTGTGACATAAAAAGTAGTGGTGGCTAAAGTAAAGATTTTCTAGATTTCCAGATGGTTCGGTAATTACGGTATTTGCAAGTGGACGGCAAATATATTTCGACCCTTGGGAGGCACTAAGCTAAGCTGTTTGTAGCCTACTTTTCAAAATTCACAAAACAAATCGTTTTACACGAGGCGGGTTGAAGATTCAATTTAGTGACTAGCACTCGCCGAGGACGCTTTAAGGTTGGTTTTTCTTTTTTAAATACTTTGAATATTGTTTTCTCTAATAATAATTCTAATTTTGTGTTTTGCTTTTTAAGAGTTTTTTTTTAAGAAAATAGAATCAATTTCTTTAAACTATATTAATTATAAAAATTATAACGTTTGGAATTCTATTCATAATTAATACTAATATCGTAAATCATAATTATATATTTTTTTATTCTAATCACTAAAGTGTGGCGTAAATATTGGGCATGGATCGAGGAGGACTTTTGAGATTCGTCCCGTTGATTTCTTAGTATTTTTGGAAAAGTCCATTTCGTAAGTCCGTCAACGCTGAACGATTGAGGATTTAGAGAGGACTTCATATTCATTTCCTTACAAGGCCCAGGATTTTTGGTGAATTTTGTTTGGTCTAAGAAAGCATAAATCATTTTTCCGGAATCGCCATTGCCTCAAGCAGCCAGCTTCAGGATTGACAGATGAATATTTTTTTTATAAGAATTGATGAAATTCAATCAATCTAATTTGTTTGCTAGATTTTACTGACAAAGAGTTTATTCTTTCTAAAATTCTTGACATTTATATATTTTCAAATATTTTGTATTCTAAATCTTTCTTCAATTTTTTGTCAATGTAAAAGATTGATTTTTGATGACATTTATAATATTTATTGTGTTTTAATTCTCAGTGTGTTGGTGCGAGTGCGTGTATTTATTGATGCTGATTTTATTTCAGTTCTATGTTTTGTATCATTTATTAGAAAATTGAAACTTTATTGTAATTAAATATAAAATATTATTTGATTTCGGTATCTCCTTGGTTTGAAAGTGACTTATTGGTTTGAGGTGACGTCACCAGACATTTGAATGGACGGATTAATTAAACAGCATTTGTAAAATCAAAATATTGTTTCGAAATTTCTATACTTTTAAAATAAATTGTTGGATTTAAATTTGATGAAATTTTTTTTTGACCTGGATTCATAAAATTATTTGAGAATTTTAATCTTTGATTTGCGATTATTTCTAATTTAATTAAGATTCGAATGTTATATTTTTTTCAACGAAAAGGATTATTTTAATTTATGTAAAATTAATAGAAAAATTGTTACATACTGTAAACATTCACAAATCTCTTAATCTGTTTTCATGGCTTAAAATTACTGCGCATAGACAAATTTTGTCTTGTAAAATTATATTGTAAATACTTTTAAAATATTTATTGCTATAAGCTGCTAAACGCCCTCTTTGAATCACGAACTGTAATACAGAACGTTTACAATTTTTATCTTCGCCTCCAGCTTTGTACCTGAGTACAACCATTTTTAAATCTTCAGTTCACCGATAATTGTACCCCCATTTTTACACCTACAAACACAACTAGTTTTTTACGACACTAATACCAACACTTATACCGTATTTTTGCCTGCAAGGGTATACGCCGTTTCTTAGGACACCAGATACAAAATTTCCTTCGAATGAACAACATCTCTTTTTTCTAACCACTGTCGGTTACTCAGTGTACCTACCAAATCAATACTTAAACACTTATTGAATAAATGTTAACATTATTATTATTTATGCACAAGACGAGTTTTATTACAAGTACCCTGTCCGTGTAAGGTTTAAAATGTTTAATTGACTAGACACAAATATTAAATTAGTTGCGATGCAACATTCAAGTTGAACCACTTTCGTCAATTTTGAGACATTATAGATTTATTATTATAGATGTATTATTTGAGCCGGACAATGCAATAACTTATCCGACGCATAGTGGGACCTAATGGTCTTTTTTTGTCAAAATCAGTCTTTAAGTCGCAGTTTTCATTCGAATTAAATATTTCTTTTTTTAAAATTTGCGCTGTTAAATTCCTCATCGATCCCTCAAGCTCCATTAAAAAATTTTTGTTTATATATATTTATTTTTTAATAACAAAGTATGGAAAAAACACATTTGTGCAAAAAACGAAGTTTCAAGTTATTAAAAATTGCTGGAATGTATTGGAAATCGTATTAGAATTATTTTAAAATATTCGTGGTAATTGTTTAAACTATTTTTTATTATCAGTTGTAATTATGTTTAACTTAGCTTTGCAGGATTGTAGTTTTATTACATTTTGACACATTTATGCCTATAATAACTAAATATAAAAGAAGGGACAACGTTTAATGTTACACAATTGTTTAAACAATTGTTTGTTGTTAATTGTAGTTTTTTTAATATAACCCTATTGAGGTGGGTTTTCTCCTGTTCAGTGTCCAATGCCTGCTCTTTTTCTCTCTCTCTACCGGATGAAACTTGAATCGTTGGTAGGAGTTCCCCCTCCCCTTTGGGTCAGTCAAGGAGGACCTGCTAAGATGATGGCGTCCAGTTTCATTTTGGCTTTCATACAGTCCACATCGGGAGCGTTTTCCCGTTCATTTCTTAACAGATTTTTGACTGGTTCTCCATTTTGTGTTCATAACGGTTGTACAAATGTGACGTATTCGATAAATACAATAACAATAAACTATCCTTTTGGAAACTTTAACGGTGTTGTGACATTTTGTGAAAAGGCCATCAAACATTCCTAACATAAACTTTCTTATCTTACTTGCGAGAAAAGAACATTTAATGTTTAACAATTATTTATTGTTGATTGTAGTTTTTTTTGTTAATATATCCCTATTGAGGTGGGTTTTCCGCTGTTCGGTAACCCTGCCTGCTCTCTTTCTCTCTCTATCTCTATATGAAACTTAAATCGTCAATAGGAGTTCCCCCTCCCCTTTGGTCAGTCAGTGAGGGCCTCATAAGATGTTGACGTTCAGTTCCGTTTTCGCTTTCATACAGTCCACATCGAGCGCGTTTTTTCGTGCATTTCTCGACGGATTCTTGACTGGTTCTCCATTTTGTGTTCATAACGGTTGTACAAATGTGACGTATTCAATAAATGCAATAACAATAAACTATCCTTTAGGAAACTATAACGGTGTTATGACATTTTCTAAAAACACCATAAAACATTCATAACAAAAACTTTCTCATCTCACTTGCAAGAAAAGTATGCGTACCAATGGTAAAGTTTTTATTTTTCTTCATTCACTTTCCAAAACATTAACAATCGCTAAAGTTAAAAATTGCCAAAAGCGCTGTACCTGTTGAACAGAAACACATTCCCAAACAACTGAAAATTATCAAACCGCCTTGGAAAGCAGAAGATAAAGAAACCTGGGATATAAATTAGAGATGAAAAAAAAATGGCTTACTAAGCAAGAAGGGAAGTTGGTACGTCAGAGGATTAAGCTCAAAGTTTCGTCTAGAGCTTGGCTATTGTTCTGTTGGTCTTGGCAAGGATGGTTTCCTAAAATGAAGAGGAAACCTGGAAGCGTTATTGAATAAGAGAAGAGGGACGAGGGATTGGATTAGAGAACTCTGCAAAGTTGACCACAACAAAGCAGGAAGTGCCGACCGTGCCAATATCGAAGTGCCAGGAAAACAGTAGTGGCTTGGACAAGCTGTATTTTGTATGAAGGTAGTCAACAGTTCTACACGATAGACGACAACCAATATCGTCGTTTACGGAACACTACAATCCGCTGTTTCCGCTTTAAAGAGAAGATCCAAATTTACGGGTCGTGACCGACCTCCGGCTATTCTCGCTCGCAGGAAGTCTCAAAAGTGACACACAAAGGATATACAAACATAATAATACTAAGGTTAAAAGAAATTAATCTAACGAAAAAAAATTCCATTACTGACACTGCCAATATATCCACCAACCCCTCGCCAAACTACCTTCAGGCTCCTTTTATTTTATATCGACTTTCATCCTCCATTCAAGCCACTCTGTATAAACGAATCAAAGGGAAAATTAGCAATTAAAGGCAACCCAGTGAATTACAGAATTTGACTTCAAACACTCTCGACTGTTAGCATGAGAAGTTAAAGGAGAAATTTCTCAGACTATTTTCGACCAATCGCTTCCTCATAGAGGAAGCATGCAGGCAAAACTTTCTTCACTTCAAAGAAATGTTCTTTCAATTAAATAAATCACTGTCATTAAATTTTAATTAAATTCGAAATTCGTTTCAGACTTTTTACACTGCCATTCCTCGCTGATTTTTCAATTAAATTATAGCTTCGGTGAGAAAGACTTTTTATTTGGATTGGAGAACAAGTGTCAAAGTGTATTATGATCTTAAAATGTAATATTTTGTGATCAAAAAACACCTTAAGCTAAATTTTACTAAAATTAATTAAAAATTTAACAAAACTTTCGATTCTCAAATGCCGTTTTCAAGGAGGAAATATTTAATTTTGGAATAAGACTAAGTTCTTTTAAAACCTCAAAATCTATGGACGCGCGACATTTTAAAGTATGTTCATATTCACAATAATAATTTTTTAGTTTACTTTCCTCCGGGAGATTAAAAAGGCGGTGCTTGAGGCGAAGCTTAGAGAGGGGTCAAAATTCGTGAAATCAGCATAAAAAAAATATTATATTATATTATTTTATGGACATTTTTAAAATTGATTATTTTATAAAACCTGAATTTTTGTGAATTTTTGGTAATAAAATTTCATCTAAACTGAAACCAATTGTAAGCAACTTCAAGAATGTTAAAAAAAACTGTTTTATCCTAGCATGCAATCAAGGAAGTAGTTTTAAAATAAATGCATCACTTTTTATATTAAGATTGATTAAACATTTATTGGTAATAGTAGTTGAAATTGATTTTACAGTGTGGTTTTTTAAAAATAGGGAGCCGATATTGCTAGATCGGTGACCCTGGCTAGACTGACGAAAATGTTGAATACAAGGAAAAATCCCAAATTTTAGATCTGACAACATTTCATTTTTGACCTGAGACTTGACAACGTGGCGTTTTTAAATGTGGGGGGTAAAATCATAAAATTGAGGGAAAAAGTGGTAGGTAGAAAGACCTAGGTACAAATTTCTAAAAGGCAATTAGGCCTAACCCTCTCTATCGTTGACCTTCGCAATACAGGCAGATTTCAAACTTGACAAGTTTTCAAGTTTTCGTAGTTTACGAAATAATAAATTCTTCAAGAATTTCAATATCTAAAAATATTAATTTAACTACCTCAAATATTTGAACATTTAAACTCAAAATTACAATTAATATTTTTCACAAATGATTATTTGAGAAAATTACAAATGTTAAATCGTCACACAAAATATAATAAAAAAGAAAAAAATTTAAATGTATATAATTATTATGATATTTTAAACCTAACTCATTTGTTTACTAGCGACGCAACAAAAACTTTTAATACTTAGTGTAAAATAAAGTTAAAGTAGTTTTTATTTATGATTTTAATAATTTTAATATTAAAATTTAAGAAACATGAAAAATTATTTTATAAAATAAGTATTTGTTAAGCTTCATGATGAAAGGTACCTATCTCGCAAAAACAAATATTTTACAGAACGGGCGTTTGAAATTGCAGGAATGCATTACAAACAATGAATATATGCCTACACTTTATGCTTAATAACACAAACTAGGTGAAAATTATGTTCATTTCGTGAACACTTTGCTTCCATGTAAGCAAAACAATTTACTTCCTTATTGAGAAAACAAATAAGGTTAAAATTAATAATGCAAGAAAAAAGAAAATTTAAATTTCGTAAAAAATAAAAAATTGACATTAACTCTGTCAATTTCTGGAAAAATATAAACTTTTTCTGAAATTTACTACATAAAAATTTACGAAATACATTTTTGGAAGTCATATTTTAAACATTTCTAAAAATAATTCATGTTTGCAATCCGATAAATATTTATCTTTTACAGTTTTAAAGTAAATTTATGAAAACTTAGTTTTAAGAATTCAAAAATAGTCAGGAAAAAAAAGAAAATTAATATGAAACTCAGGGAAAACTCAGGGAAAAAATTGTAATAAAATATTTGTGAAGGTTCTGATTAGAATTCTCAGATTCGTCATTCTAGTTTCTGTATACCAGATCTCAGAAAAAAAATCCGGAATTTCTAATTATGTGGAATCTAAAATGAAAAATTTGTGATTTAAGATCTGAAATGTTAATTATAGAATTCGGGATAAGGAACATGGTTTGTTGAATCAGAAACGTAACATCTAGAATGTAGAGTCTGGAATCTGAGAAGTATAATCTAGAATGTGGAATCCGGAATTTTAAAATATTGAATTTAGAATGTCAAAAATATAATAGGAAATACGAATCTAGAATATATAAACCGGAATTTCAAATCTTGAATCAAAAATTTAGAATCTAAAATAAGAGAATCTGTAATTTGAAATTTAAAATTTGGGAAATAGAATCCAGAATGTAGAAAATGTAAAATATGGATTGTGGAATCTGAAATCTCGAATCTGCAAATTTCTATTTAGAATCCGGAATCCAAAATGTAGAATCGTAAATATATAATGCGGAATGTGAAATTAAAAATATGGAATCTGAAATTTGGAGTCTAAAAATTATCATATGAAATCCGGAATCTGGGGTGTGAAATATTAAATATGAAATCATGAATATGGAATCTTGAATTTGGAATCTGAAATGTGGAGTCTGGAAACTTCCATTTGGAATTCGGAATCTGGAATGTGGAATCTTAAATATGAAATCCGGAATGTCAAAATTGGAACGTAAAATCTAAGATTTGGAATCTGAAATGTGAAATCCTGGAATTTAAAATCTAAAATGTGATGCCCGGAAATTTCTATTAAGGAATCAGGAATCTAAGATGTGGAATCTTAAACATTAAATCCGGAATGTAAAATCTGGAATGTGGAATCTGGAATGTAAAATCCGGAATGTAAAATCTGAAATATGAAGTGTTAAATGTGGAATATAGATTATTTTATTTAGAATCCGAAATCTGGGAAGTGGAATCCTAACTATGAAATCCGGAATGTAAAATCTGTTATGTAAAGTTTGGAATGTGAAATCTGAAATTTGAAGTCCGGAATGTGAAATCTAGAATGTTGAATCAAAAATGTTGAGTCTGGAAATTTCCATTTGAAATACGGAATCTAGGATATGGAATTTTAAATTCTGAATGTGTAATTTGTTATGTAAAATCTGAAATGTGGAGTCTTGAATGTGAAATCTGGATATTTCCATTTGAAATCCGGAATCTGGAATGTGGAACCTTAAATATGAAATACAGAATGTAAAATTTGAAATGTAAAATCTAAGATTTGGAATCTGAAATGTGAAATCCTGGAATTTAAAAGTTGAAATGTTGAAACAAAAATGTTGAGTCTGGAAATTTCCATTTGAAATCCGGAATCTGGAATGTGGAATCTTAAATATAAAATCCAGAATAAAAAATTTGAAATGTAAAATCTAACATTTGGAATCTGAAATGTTAAAACAAAAATGTTGAGTCTGGAAATTTCCATTTGAAATCCGGAATCTGGGATGTGGAATCTTAAACTCCGAATGTGTAATTTGGAATATAAAATCTGGAATATGGAATCTGAAATGAGGAATCTGAAATGGGAAATCTGGAATGTTAAATTTGGAATGTAAAATCTGGAATGTAAAGTTTGGAATGTGAAATCTGAAATATGGAGTCTTGAATGTGGAATCTGGATATTTCCATTTGGAACCCGGAAGCTGGGATGTGAAATTTGGAATGTGAAATCTGGAATGTGGAATCTTAAATGTGAAGTCTGGAATGTGAAATCTAAAATGTTGAGTTCTAGATGTGGTATCTAAAATGTGAAATTTGTAATGTGAAATGTGGAATCTGAAATATTGGGACTGGAAATTTTTATTTAGAATCCGAAATCTGAGATGTGGAAACTAGAAATTTTAAATCCGGAATGTGAAGTTTGAGATGTAAAATCTGGAATGTGGAATCTAAATTGTGAAATCCGGAAATTAATATCTGAAATTTGGAATTTAAAAATTTTCATTTGGAATTCGGAATCTGGGATGTAGAATATTTAATAGAAAATGCGAAATGTGAAATTTGGAATGTAAAATCTGGAATGTGGAATCAGAAATGTGAAGTCTGGAATGTGGAATCTGAAACGTGGAGTCTAGAAATTTTCATTTAGAATCCGGAATCTGGGATGTGTAATCTTAAATATTAAATCCGGAATGTGAAATATGGAATGCAAAATCTGGAATGCGGAATCTGAAATCTGATGTTTGGAATGTAGATTCTGTAATGAGATGCCTGGAAAATTTTATTTGGAACTTGGAATCTGCGATGTGGAATCTTAAATATGAAATCCGGAATGTGAAATCCTAAATGCGGAGTCTTGAATGTGGAATCTGGAAATTTCCATTTTGAATACGGAATCTGGGATCTGAAATCTTGAATTTTATATCCAAAATATGAAATCCTGATTGTGAAATCTGGAATGTAAAATGTAAAATTTGAAATATGGAATTTGGAATATAGAATCAAACTGTACCTAATCTACTCCTAGCGTCCACTCCTATCCAACACCCTTCCATAATCAATCCCAAGATATATACAAATCACCATAAAATTTAGAAGTCATTACTATTTTCTCAGATTCGATTTTTGAGCGTGATAATTGTTTTGACCGTTAGTCGGAAAACAGTACAGAGGTCGTAAAAGCCTGAAACTAGGCTTCGTTTAATGACACTGCACCGTCGCATCGTTCTGCAACGCTTCATTTTTCATCAGGTGTCACGCGAAGCATGAAAATTGACAAGTGCCATACTCGGCTTTTGCACACGGTACAAGTAAACAGTTACCACTCATCCTACAAGAGCTTTCTATTACCTAGCGCATAAAAGTATCATATAATTACCCAATAACTTCCCAACACTGTTCCTTGAACACTTAACACACTTATCGTCTATGTAATCTCTCACTTTTTTCATAAAAAAAAAAAAAACGAAACACTCTTTCCTTTTCATAAAATTCATCAGCTTATTAAAAAATGATTGAAAAGTGTTCCGGGAAATTTCTTTTATAAATTCTAGACTGATAGAATGTTCGGGGCTTTTCATAATAGGATCGTATCGTCTCATTAGCATAATTGTGCAATTTATCCTCTACATGATGCAAAAAGATAAAACACAAGGTGGAAAAATTCAAAGAAAAAATTATAAATTGAAATGTGTATTTTACCAAGCATGTAAAATTTGTTTTTTCATAAAGTAGATATACTTCTAGTTGCAAAAACAGATTTTACAATTTGCTGAATGAACCGTAGTTTCCAATGGCTGAAATAAATTATTTGTGTAAATTGAACTTTTAAAAAGGAGTCGTTCATATATACCACGTAGACCGTTTTTAATCACTTTTTATCCCCCCCCCCCTCTTCCCCCCAGCTTATTCTTTAAATGTCCACGTGAACTTTTTTAAAAAATAATATGATCTTCTATGTTGTGAAAAAGTATAACTATAAAGAAGGATTCTTATCTTAATATGGTAAATAAATTAATATTTAATACTTATAGAAAATATTTTATTGAAATCCGTTGAAGCTTTCTCGAAATAATCTGACAACAAAAAAAAACATCTCCACACACACACACACATTTCTGGACATTGGCTTAAGAATGAAAATTTTTGAATTTCAAATAAAAAATGAGTCAATTTAGACTATTTTTGGAAAATTGAAAATCTTAACGATCACAAAGCTTCCTCTAGGAGGAAACAAAATCTATAAAATTAATTGAAAAATAAAAATTGATAAAAAGGAAAAAAAATGATAACAATAATTCAAAACTAAAGAAAATAATTACACTTTGAGAAAAATAAGTGATGAAAGTATAAAATATATTTAAAATTAAAAAACATAATTGAAAAATGATGAAACAATTAAAAAACAATTAAAATCTTTAAAAATTGGCGAAAAAGATTGTAAAATAATGAAAATAATTGTAAAATGAAAATTGTTATAATTTAAATTTAAGATAAATAATTTAAAATTAAAGAAAATAATTCCAATTTTGTAAAAAATAAGTCGTAATACTTTCCATATAAGAAAGCAAAATCAAAACGTTTAAGGTCGAGTCCATACCAAGTGATCACACCAATTTCAGTCATATTGAGTAATATTTACGAAATTGATATTTTGGGTTCCTTTAGGAGTAAAAAAAATAAATTTTAATTATTTTTAAAAAATTCAAAATATTTTCGAAAATATTCAAATTCGAAATTTTATGTACTATTTTTTTGTGTTATCATAACTTCTGTAATTTTGAAGCAATTGAGATCATTTTTTTTTAAATTACTCGTATTTAAATACTCTTTCAAGAAAAATTATAATAATTAAGAAATTGTTTATAATTAAATTTTTATTAAAAAAATTAAATTATTTATTTAAACAAAATCTAAAGTATATCATCGATCTTTTTCAAAAAATTCATAAACATAGCCTATAATGTGCTTAAAAATTTAAGCCAAAGAAAAAGATGGTATGTATTATAGTTTTTGAGAAAAAAATTATTAAGTTATGCTAGCGCGGCGCAGACCGGTGTCACCGCTACTCAACGCGTAGTTCCGTAGTAACCGAAATGTATGTATATTTTTACATAATGTAAATACAGTTAATCGTCATGTTTATTTTTTTATTTTACAAATTGTGCTGTGCACAGAATTTGAAAAAATTTTTGTTTCAATTTTATTCTCAAGGAGTACGAAGGAATGAAATTTTTGTGTAGGGGTCGTCCACATATCACGTGATATCTTCAGGGGTGGGAGGGGGGTCGGCAAAATATCACGGTCCATGGAAATTTAATTTTTTAACAATAGAAAAAGTATCACGAGGAGGGGGGAGGGGGTTCAAATTAGCTCAAATTTGTATCACGTGATATGTGAATGATCCCGTACCTTTAATGGTCAAGAAATTAGAAAAAAGTGAGACTAGTACTAATAATGACCCAAATTCAATCACTTCAACTACAAACGCAAAACGATAAAAAATCAAAGGATACAAACCTGTATATAAGTGAATTTTTAATTAAAGCTTGCTTGCTTATATAGAAAATACTCAACGATCTCTCTTTCGAGAAATACACGCACCTAGCGGCAAGTTAAGAACTACAAATGTTAGCGGCAAATTCGAAATCTTTAAAATATTAAATATTGAATTTAATTATAGATATCAACACAAATTCATATAATTTTTTCTATTATGTGAACTTATAAGATTGATTTGAAATTTTTTTTACAAACATTGATTAAAAATAGTTATTTATAATAATCTTCAAATTTCATTCATTAATTCAATCTGTCAACACCTGCGAAGTTTGTCAGTACTTCGCAGTACTGACAAATTTTATGTTTCATACTTTATGTTTCAAATTTTTAATCATTTTTCTCCTTATAAAATTTTGTCATCTTTTAAATTTATTATAGTTTTCATTTCTTTCAACTATTTTCAAACTATTTTTATCATTCTTTAAGGGGAGAGATAGGTGAAATTTTAACTCAACAAAATTTTTGATGCTCAGAGGTGTCATTTTTTTTCTTACATCAATTAAGATGTAGAATTATGGTATTACATAAAAATTAAAAAACAATATTTTTTTGGTCATTTTCGAAATTTTATTTTTCAAAATCCATACGATGGATTGTAGAAAATCATTTAAAAATCCCACAAAAAAATTGTCGATGGAAAAAATGAAAATTGTGAAAGAGGTTTAATTTTTAAAATTTAAGTTTTTCTTAGAATAAATTTCTCAAACTCCGCAAATTATTTGTTTCTCTATTTTTGACATTACCCCATAATTTTAGGTCTAAAATTGCATAAGAAAAAAATTAACACCCCTGAACATCGCGAATTTTGATAATTTTACCAGTCCATTATTTTTCTTTCTTCAGTTTTAAATTATTTTAATTATTCACTTATTTTCACTTATTTTTACCATTTTTTAATTATATTAATTATTTTTCAATTGATTTAACAAATTTTCAATTATTATTCTTAAATTTTAATAATTTTCCCAATTTTTAGTTATTTTTATTATTTTTCTATAAATTACCAATTTTTTAATTACTTTTTTTTACTTTAATTATTTTCTCCGATTTTTTTAATTCTAAAGTTTGATGTCCATGTACTATGAAAAGATCAGTGTGACTTTCTGAAGCTTATAATTTAAATATAATACACTAACTATATTTACATTATGTAAAAATATACATACATTTCGGTTACTACGGAACTACGCGTTGAGTAGCGGTGACACCGGTCCGCGCCGCGCTAGAATAACTTAATAATTTTTTTCTCAAAAACTATAATACATACCATCTTTTTCTTTGGCTTAAATTTTTAAGTACATTATAGGCTATGTTTATAAATTTTTTGAAAAAGATCGATGATATACTTTAGATTTTGTTTAAATAAATAATTTAATTTTTTTAATAAAAATTTAATTATAAACAATTTCTTAATTATTATAATTTTTCTTGAAAGAGTATTTAAATACGAGTAATTTAAAAAAAAATGATCTCAATTGCTTCAAAATTACAGAAGTTATGATAACACAAAAAAAATAGTACTCAAAATTTCGAATTTGAATATTTTCGAAAATATTTTGAATTTTTTAAAAATAATTAAAATTTATTTTTTTTACTCCTAAAGGAACCCAAAATATCAATTTCGTAAATATTACTCAATATGACTGAAATTGGTGTGATCACTTGGTATGGACTCGACCTTAATCGAAATTAAAGAAAATAATTGGAAAATGGTAAAAACAATGAGAAATTAAAGAAAGTAATTGATATTTAAAGAATTAGTTGAAATTAGTAATAAAAAATCGGAAATTTAGAAAAAAAAAAAAAAATTGAAAATTGGAGAAAACAGTTGGAAAATAAAAAAAATATTTGAAAATTAAATAACATAATTGAAATTTAAAAAAAATTACTGAAATTTAAGAAAAATAAGTGATAATACTTCCTATATGAAGAAAAAATTAACAAATGGTAAAAACAATTAAGCATTGAAGAAAGTAATTGATATTTAAAGAATTAAATGAAATTTAAGATAAATAATTGGATATTTGGAAAATCCACTAAAAGATAATTTTATATTTGAGAAAACAATTGCAAAAAATGAAAATATTTAAAAATTGAAACAATTAAAATCTGAGGTAAATAGTTGAAAATTGAAGAAAACAATTGCAAAATAATGAAAATATTTTAAAATTGAAAAAAATAATAAAAATGTGAGATAAATAACTCAAATTTAAAAAAAAAGTGATAAAATCACCAATTTAATTTGAAATTGAAGGAAGTAATTGAAATATGAGAGAAATAATGGAAAATTTAGAAAATTAATAAAAAATTGAAAAAGTAATAGAAAATTTTAAGATGAATAATTGAAAAATGATAAAAGCAATTAAAAATTGTATAAAATATTGGAAATTTAAAGATTTAATTTAAAGTGGGAAAAATAGTAGGTAAAATTATCATAATTGAAAATAGAAGAAAATAATTGAAATATTAAAAAATTAAAGAAAATAATTTTCAAATGGTAAAAGTAATTGAAAGTCTAAGAAATAATTAAAATTTCAGAAAAATGAATTTTTAAAATTACAAAATACCGTCAACTGGGGCTATTTTGTGCACAAAACCGCTCTTTTTTACTCTATACGTTGTTAAAATTCAGAATTTGGAAAAATAAAGAATTGAACTTTTCAGTTATGTTGTAAACATCCTTCTGAAGGTGTCCTATGAGTTAGCCGACAAGAAAAAATTTTTTGTCTGAGTTATAAAAACTCAAAGTTGTGCACAAAATAGCCCCACGGATGGGGCTATTTTGTGCATCAAAGTTTGTTTATTTATAAAGATGGTTAAAAATTTTTTTTTACTGTTTTTACTGTATGAAGTATTTTTCTAGATATTCTAGAGTGTAATAAATTAAAACAAAGTTAAAAATATTTTTTTTTTGTAGTAATTGTTTAATTTGAAAGTAAAACTTTAAAATTTTACAAAAATGGAGATTTACAAAATAAGTTATTTTTTTAAGTAAATCTTACTTAATAATACTTCTACTACATTTCTTAAGTTATTTTAAGAAAAAAAGTAACAAAATTAACTTGAAAAGCATGTAATTATTAAAGTTACATTTTTGAGGTTTTTAAGGCACCGTGTGTAAATTTTAAATTTTATGCTTATTTCTCGGTTTTTATAACAAAAATAAAACAAATATGTTCTAAAACTAAATTATAAAGTATTTTTTATTAACTACAAAACCAATTTTTGAAAAATAATTGATTTTAAAGGATGCACAAAATAACCCACCAAATTCTGATTTTTTAGTTTTTTACACTTTTTTCTTAAAATATGCAATAAAAAGTTAGCGCATCACGTATACACCATCACAACTAAATTGTCAACAAGTATTATTAATAGTTTTAAAAACACTTTTAAACTTCCGGAGATCTAAACAGAATTTTGAGACCTTTGAAAATTTTCAGCTCGATTTTCACGACTTTACGATTTTTTTTCTGATTTGTGATAAAGAATTAAGTAATTTCATTTACACGGAAAAAAATTTTCAACTGGAACAGCAATAAGTTTAACTGCAACAGCGATATGTTTCAATGGAATAGCGAAAGTTTTTGATATTTGAGTGAAACATTTCGCTGTTCCAGAGAAACTTATTACTATTCCAGTTGAAGATTTTTTTCCGTGTAGTACTCTCTATAGTCTATATATCAGAAAATATTTATACCAAATAGCAAACTTAAACAACTATATATAAAGATTTTATTCATTAAAAACCTCGCGTGCACAAAATAGCCCCATGGCGCACAAAATAGCCCCACTTGACGGTATATTTAAAAACTAAAATATAAGAAAATAGTTAAAAAGTAATATAAAAAATTATTGAAACATGAGATAAATAATTGTAAATTAAGGCCATTGACTAAAAATTATTGAAAATTCTCACAAATTGGAGAAAAGAATTGCAAATTGATGAAAATAATTAAAATAAAAAAATATAAGTAAAATTCGTGGAAAATAATTGAAAAATTAAAAAAATAATAGAAAAATAATTTTAAAAATTGAGCATTTATAAAAATAATTGAAATTTGAGATAAATATTTAAAAATTTTCAGGAAAAAAAATATTGACAAATTATTGAAAAATAATTAAAAATTCAAGAAAATAATAGAAAAATAATTTTAAAATTGAGCATTGATAAAAATTATTAAAATTTGATATAAATAATTGAAAAATTTTGGAAAAAAAAAGTTAAATATAATTTTAAATTTGAGAATACAATTGCAAAATAATGAAAATATCTAAAAAATAAAAAAAATATTTAAAATCTGAGGTAAATAATTGAAAATTGAAGAAAATAATTAAAATAAAAAGGTAAAAGCACCAAATTAATTTGAAAGTGAAGAAAGTAATTGAAATATGAGAAAAATCATTGAAAATGTAGAAAATTAATAAAAAATTGAAAAAGTAACAGAAATTTTAAGGAAAATAGTTGTAAAATGATAAAAGCAAGTAAAAATTATAGAATATATTTTAAATTTAAAGAATTAATTTAAAGTAGGGAAAAATAGTAGGTAAAATAATAATTGAAAATAGAAGAAAATAATTAAAATTAATAAAAATAATAGTTGATAATGTCTTAAATAAATTGAAAAATAATTAAAATATTAAAAAATTAGAGAAAATAATTTTAAAATGGTAAAAGTAATTGGAAGTCTAAGAAATAATTAAAATTTTAGAAAAATGTATTTATAAAATTACAAAATATATTTAAAATATAAGAAAATAATTAAAACAGAATATAAAAATATATATTTATATTGATTTATATTTATATTTATTTATATTGATAAAAACTATTGAAATATAAAATAAATAATTGTAAATTAAGGTAATTGACTTAAAAATATTACAAGTTCTCACAAACTGAAGAAAAGAATTGCAAATTGATAAAAATATTTTAAAATTGAAAAAAATAATTAAAATTTTGAAAAAGAGATAAAATTAAAAAAAAAATTTTAATTTGCCAAACTAATTTGAAATTGACGAACTCTCTAAATCTGAATTAGTGGTTTTCTACTAATGAATTAGCGAAAAGTGAGTTACTATTAAAATAGCAAGAATTTAACTAATTCTTAGTAGAAAACTACTAATTTTGTAGTAGAAAACTACTAATTAAATTAGTAAAAAAAAACTACTTTTTTTAAAAGTAAAGTTTCACTATTTCAATTAGTAGTTTTCTACTAAGAATTAGTAGCTTTCTACTAATTGAAATTGAAGAAAGTAATTGAAATATGAGAGAAATAATTAAAAATTTATAAAAATTAATAAAAAACGGAAAAATTAATAAAAAACGTCAAGAAAAATAGTTGTAAAATGATAAAAGCAAGTAAAAATTGTAGAATATATTTGAAATTTAAAGAATTACTTTAAAGTGGGGAAAAATAGTATGTAAAATAGTAAGAATTGAAAATAGAAGAGAACAATTAAAGTTTATAAAAATAATTACTGAAAATGTCTTAAATTAATTGAAAAATAATAGAACTGTTTGTGAAATTAGATGGAAAATAATTAAAATATTTAAAAATTGGAGAAAATAATTTTAAAATGGTAAAAGTAATTGAAAGTCTAAGAAATAATAAAAATTTCATAAAAATTTATTTACAAAATTAGAAAATATATTTAAAATATAAGAAAATAATTAAAACATAATATAAAAAATTAAGCATTGATTGATAAAAGTTATTGAAATATGAGATAAATAATTGTAAATTAAGGTAATTGACTAAAAATAATGCAAGTTCTCACAAACTGAAGAAAAGAATTGTAAATTGATGAAAATAATTTAAAAAAAAATATATAATTGAAACTTGCCGGAAATAGTTGAAATTTTAAAACAATAATAGAAAAATAATTTTAAAAATCGAGCATTAATAAAAATTCTTAAAATTTGAGATTTGATTAAAATTACTGAAATTTTAGAAAAATAATTGAAAAATGTTGGAAAAAATGTATTAAATATAATTAAAAATTTGAGAAAACAATTGAGGATCCCAATTCAAGAATCGGTCCCACGCTCGAGTTCGCCTTTTTTGAAGTCAGTCAGAACATCAAAATTTCGGTAAAATTAAAATCCAAATTTTTATTTTTTAAAACTATAAGGTAGTATGTTTTAAAAATTAAATTTTTTTTTTCAAATTTTTATGTTCTGACTGACTTCAAAAAAAGTCAAACAAGAGCGCCGGACCGGTTCTTGAATTGGGTGCCTCAATTGCAAAATAATGAAAATATTTAAAAATTGAAAGAAATAATTAAAATTTGAGGTAAATAATTGAAAATTGAAGCGTTCTTGAGATATCCTGTCGAAAAAACAGTGTCGCGAAATTTGAAAGTCAGTTAAACAATTAAAATAAAATAAAATTTTTACTTGGTCCACGTGGACATAAAAAAAATTATTAAATAATTCATTTCAAAAAATAGTTTATTAAAACATTAATTTTGGAGATTAAAATTATAAATTCAATTTTTTTTTTTATTTCCCCCCTAGTGGAAATCGTGGATTTTAGACGAACCTCCTCCCTTCCAAAGTACATTTATCAAAAACTTATCAAAAACCGTGAAAGCAGACACAAGAGGATCTTAATAACGGCTAGAGAGCCAAGCCTAGATTTGCATTTATCGACAGACTATGATTTCCATGTATTATAGAAGTTGAGACGTTTTGCTTTCTTCGCCTTTAAACTGAAACATACCCGAGTCGAAATTTTGAAGCTACTTTGAAGCTCATGAGGAACTTTAGCTTCTACTTAACGACTTCTTAATTTTTAGCCTCTTCTTTACTTCTAATAATAATATTTCCTTCTACTTTACGTCTATACACATGTTTCATTTTTCCAATCATTAAAATTAGCAGCTCTTTTAAAGCTCCACATTCCCAGTTATAAAGAAATGAAAATTTTTATTCTACTTTAAACCTGCAAGTGAAACTCAGTCATTTTTTCCATTGAAATATACTTTTTTATTTAACATATAAGAAAAACGGGAGTTAAACTAACTTTTTCTTCAATTATTGTTCCTCTGATTAGCCCTTAAGAGGAAAAAATTTTAATCTATAACCAAAACCCAATAATTTGTAAAATTAGGGAAAATGTGTATCTTTCTAGATGCACTTGTAAAAAAATAACAATTATTAACAATAATTTGTTTAAACAATTTTGAGTGGTGATTGTTGTTAATTTTGATAAATATCTTATTTTTTCAATATAAAAAGTAAACAAATTAAAAAACTACTACTTGCTAGGTGTTTTTAAATGTTATAAATTAACAATAATAAATTGTTTTAAAATATAAAAATAATAATTTATGGTCAATAATTTTTATTTTTCTAACCAGAGCCCAGTAATTTATTTGTAAAATTAGGAAAAATTTGTATCTTCCTAGGTGTATTTGTAAAGAATTAGTAATTACTAGCAATAATTTGTTTAAAAAATTAAAATTGATGAAAATAAAATTAAAAAAATGTATATAAAAAGTCCAGAAAAGAAAAGTAAAAATCCTTCAGAAAAAAAAAGTTTGGGCAAATTAAACCAAAAACATTTTTATAATATTACACTGAAAGCAAGTCCAACAATAAATTTAGAAAAATAAAGAAAATCTAAAAATTCTATAAAAGAATAAGTACTAAGTTTGCAAAAAACCTCGCAAAAACTATCCAAGAATTAAAAACAAATTGAATAGGTGCATTAATAAAAAATAAGCGTATTTATTTTTAAAAATATGAAAAAACTTATGAAACTCAACGAAATAATAATAAATAATAATTATTATTTATTATTTATAATTTATTTATTAATAAAATAAAATGACAAATACAACAACAACAAAAAACCATTAGTAAAAGGAGAAAAAATCTTTAAATTTTGTAAAAATAAGAAATTATAAGATAAAATTTAAACAGTTTCGAAAAAGAAACTGAATTAGAAACTAAAGAAGAATTACAAATATTGTAAGACTTAAAAAAAGGATTATTGTGAATATGAAAAATAATTAATATTATTTAATTATTTTGCATTAACTAATGTGTCTTTAAATTTGAATTAATTGACATTTAAAAGTTTGAAAAAATTGGAATATGAGTTTATTGACGTTTGGAATTTATTTCAATTATAATGACCTAAAGATATAAAAATTTGATATTATTTTTTGTTATCTTCATACCAAAAATTTGTAAATCGTAGGTATTTTGATTATCTATATTAGCCCAATTATTTAAATTTTATAAAGATTAAAATATTAAAATTGAAATTTTTAAGATTTATCCACAAATTTGTGGTTTTTTTTATGGTTTGTGATTTTTTACATGCAGTATTAGACATCCGGAGAATTGTAAAGTTTTTTTTTTTATTTAAATCATGATTTTAATGCAAATGCTTCAATGATTTAAATCAATATCAGCCTGTAAGTTGACAATAATAAATTGTTTAAACAAATGAAAAATACATAAAAATCTCCGTAAACATTCAGAAATTGGCGATATGTAACAATTTTGTTGAAAAGTCCTAAAAAAACTATTCGTAATTTGTATCATAAGGACACTGAGAAAATTAAATATTAAGTTCATAAGCGTCGGTAGCGTAGTGGTTAGTGCGTTAGATTATAAGTGCGTAGGTCGTTATGTCGTGGGTTCGAATCCCCACTTGCGTTATAATAATTTATTTAGTAAGTTTAGACTATTTCCAGCTTGTGTGTATTAAGTGTGACGAATTCTAAAAGCGCATGAATTTTGAATATTTATTTTATATTTTTTTTTATAATTTCATTCATATTAATTTCAGTTTTATTCGCAAAAACAGATTCTTTCTTTGTTTAGACTTTAGAAGATCAATAAAAAGGGGGTCTTGAGCGTTAAAAGAGGCCTTAATATAGTTGAATATTAGCTTCTACTTTAACGCTCTCATCGCGGAAACAGGAAATTTCTTCCAATAATAGCACCAAAGTAGAAGCTAAATTGTATTGAATTTGCTTCTACTTTAAACCTCTATTTCCTAAAAATTTTGGACTATGTAGCGTTAAAGTAGCCTCAAAATTTCGACTCGGGTATTGTTTTTTGCCATAATTCATTTTATTTCTCGCATGTTTGTAAATAAGTATATGTAAGTCAGTCAACGAGTACTTTGCTGAATAGTAGATAGCATTATGTGCGAGCATTGAATAACACGACGAGTAATGAACGTGTTTCGTAGCTCGTGGGCAGAAAATACGAGTAAAAAATAAAAAAGAATGAGAGAATTGATAGATCTCTAAGCGCGAGCACAACCGACAGGTTCGTCGCACAATAATCGAGGAACGCCATGCACGCTCGCGTTGGTAATTTGCATGGACCGATCATTAATCTTCCTGCACTCGCTAAATGACTGATGGATGGACCGACAGCTATACTGTGTGGAATACAATTCACGCACATTGCCGCACACACACACACACATGAATATAAGTAAGTGAATATATTAGTTTGCGAGTTGCTAACGTAAACCGATAACACGTATGTATATGTTTCTGGCGAGTTTCCACGCATCCATAAAGGCAACCTGGTAAATGACACCAGAACAGAAATCCATCAAGTTCTCTCACAATTAATAAACTGAATTATTACGCCAGTATTCCTGCGAAATACAACACTGACTTTAGCCAACATTTAAAATTCTTCAAACTCATTTCAAACATAATTTTTGTCTCGAAATAGCAAGTGTTTCACAATAAAATTATTTTTTTCATTGGATAATTGTAGACTCGTTTGTTCAGCAATTGATTTTATTGTGCAATTTAGAATTTTTATTAACTAGATGAAAATTATGACATTTCGCTTCCACGTTAGGAAAAAAATTCCCTTCCTCATAAATTAAACATATGGGTGATTCTTCTGAAAGTACTCCTTTTTTATTTAAATTTTAAAATAAACTTTTTTTCAGATAATTTAAATTCTTTTCTGCAGGATTACTTCAAATGATATTAAAAAACTTTCGATACTGGTTCGCAAAATTAATTTATAAGAATTTCAAGTTTAAATAATATTTACTGAAAAATTGCTAAGTAACCAAAAAACAATATTTCAGATATTATTTCTATGAACATTTAATTCTTTCTTTGTAAATTTCTTTTTAATTAATTTTATTTTTTTAATAGATTAAAAACATACCAAAATTTTCACTTCATTCCAATTGAAAAAAGGTTAACTCGTTTGAAACATTGAAAATAAACATTTAAAACAAAAGAAATCTCAGTGTCTTCAAGAAAAAGGCTTCGGAGATGAAAAAAAGACAATTTTCTTATTTTTATAAGAAATAAGGTAGAATTAAAAGATTGTTTTCAGTTGTTCATAAAAATATTTTAGCAAAATTTTATTTTATAATGTTAATACTCAAAATATTTCAATTATTTACTAAAATAACAAGGCTTCGGAGATGAATTTGAATTTTTACTTGCCCAATTTTTTTAACTTTGATAATTTATAAAAGCAACATTTTTTCTTTTATTTATAAATTGTATAAGAGAAAAATAAACTTTAAGCTCTTAAATTTATTCTAACATGTATTAAAAATGTGTTAAGAATATTTTTAACATGTTTAAATATGATTATACATCACAAAGTAATTTTAACCTAAAATGGAAGACAAAGTTTAAAGACTTTTTTTATCTAGAAAGCAGCAAACTACAAATTTTAAACCTTCAGATACAACTCAAAAAACCATTTAAGCTTCTGAAACTATTTTTCAATAATTAAAAAGAATACAAGAAGACATAAAAAAATTTTATATAGTCATAGAAGTCGTGTTGAAGACATACCAAAAAGGCTTCGGAGATGAAATATTTTTAGTGTTTATATTGATTTGGTTCAGCCAAATGGCTTAATTTTTTTTTTTATAATACTAAGTAAACGCTAAATTTTAATTAAGAATGTTGACAATAATTATTACTCTATAGTTTTTGTAAAATTAATCGAGACATTCAAAAGAGCACTTTTAGAAGAATCACCGATATAAAAGTTGATTGAAGATGTTGTTAAGAAAAAAAGGATTTTAAATGCAAAAAAAATGAATTTTTGATCAATTATTAACTTAATCGATTCGTTTTGAGAATTAGTTATTATTTTTGCAAAAATATATTTTTCCATGGAATAAGGTGCTTAAAAAAATTTGATTGGGTATTTTCAAAAATCCTTGTGTTCAAATTTAGGTATTTAGGATCTTAATAAGATTTCCAAATTTTGTTGAAATTCGTTGAAGCGTTCTTGAGATATTATGGCGACCTAAAAAAGATGCACACACACACAGATACCTGCATTATGTATATACATACACTACCGGACAGAATTGAGTGAACACACCTCGCGGAGCGCGATTAAAAAGACGACTGTCTTTGAAATGTGTTAAATCCGCGAAAAATCATGCTAGAAACATTTTCAAAACTGATTCGGAAAGCTTATAAAATTTCTAAAAAGACGATCGGTATCGGAAATCAATAGCTTAAATAGTTTTTTAATTACCATGAGAGAAATATTAAGTAATTTGTCAATTTTTAAAAATTTCTAACTTTAAATTCAAGGTTTCAAAATTTCATGAGCATAGTTGAAGAATAATAAAAGTGTGATGTCTTCCTAAAATTAAAAACTAGAAATGGAAAATATCTATTAATTTTATTTTAAAAATTCAAACTTGAAAAAAATACAAGAAACTGATCAAATATGGAAAAGTAAATAAATAAATAAAAAATAAGGACAAATTACTAAGAAGTGAAAAAATAACTAGAACTTAAAGAAAATGAATAGAAGGTTATGAAAAATAAATCGATGAGTTTGTAAAATAAATTGGACATGATGAAAAAATTTTAAAAGTGAATAAATAATTAAAATACAAAAAATACTATAAAATGAAGAGAAAAAATTAAATAAATTGGACATGAAGAAAAAGTGTTAAAAGTGAATAAATAATTAAAATACAAAAAAATACTATAAAATGAAGAGAAAAAATTAAATAAATTGGACATGAAGAAAAAGTGTTAAAAGTGAATAAATAATTAAAATACAAAAAAATACTATAAAATGAAGAGAATAACTAAAATTTGTGCAAAAATAAGTAGTTGAAAAAATGATTGGAAAGTAATCAAAATTTTGTTATCTAAAGAGGGTTACAAAAGAATGAATAAAAATTACTTTAAAGTGAAAAAATAACTAGAAATGTTTTCACTAAGAAGTAAAAAAGGTATCAGAAATTAAGGGAAAAAACTATCAAACGAAGCATAATTATTTACAAAGTGATGTATGTAAAAGAAGTGTAGAAGATGTTAATAAGAAATTTGAAAAAATAATTAGTAAATTAAAAAGTAGATTTAAAATCAAAATAATGACCAGAAAGAGAGAGAAATTACTAGAAATTTTCAAAATAACTAAAAAGATAAGAAAATAATTATACATTTTTTTAAAAAAACTAAAAATTTTGAGAAATTTATATAAATGAAAAAAATAAATAAATAGCTAGAAATAAAAGAAACATTCAAAGAGGAAAAAATCAAAAAAATAAATAATAACTAGAAATTGAGGAAAAATGATTAGAAACTTTATTTTGAAATGTAAGAAAAACCACTAGAAAACTAAAAAATTACTAGAAGTTTAGGAGAAGAATAAAAGTTAGAATATAGAATAGAAGTTTTAGAATTTTAAAAAAGTGATATAAAGTAAAAAAAACTTGGTAAAAAAGAGGCTAATTCTAAATAAATTTTTTAGGTTAAGTGATTTTCCGAGAAAGCAATAATTATTACATTGACTATTTAGGAAAATAAAATTAATAATAAATTGTAATTGGAATAAATAAAATTTAGATTATTAAATAGGATTTTCTTAATAATGAATAAGAAAAATAATTAGATTAGAAAAACAATTTTAAGCGCCTTTTAAAAAATGGTAATTTTTCTCGCTTTACTTATTTTAAACAAAAATTTTGTAAGTTTAGCAATATAAAATAATTCAAATTAGCTCTGAAAATGTGTTGAAAAATGAAATAACCATAAAGAAGAGGTTTCTTCCGAATTCAAAGAAAAATAAATTGCGGGTCCTTTAAGTGAAATAAAAGCCAGTCTTGCTTTTAAATATATGCAAATGAGAGCTGGTAAACCAATGTAACTTCTGGTTTCAGCAAATACAAATGAATATAACTTCTGATTTCTGTGTTCCCAAGTTTTTATCCACTTAGTGAATTTATTAAGCTCGTGGAAATAAATAACTTCGAAACTTCAAGTAAAACTAATTTATTCGTTTCTCATAAAATTTTCCCCTTAAAATCTAATATTCAGCAGGACTTGTAATATATAAAACAAAGTTTTTTAACAAAGGTTATATAATTTTCAAAAACTTAGAATTATATTTTTTACAAAAGTCAATAGATACATACATTCTTCTCAAGTTATCCGATTTCGAAAATCGAGTAGAGAAAATAAAAAAACAAAGGTTCATAATCGCACAAATTTACTACTTTCAAATTATCAAAATTTTGTCTACAGACAAACAGACAGACACTTTCGATAAACCCATTTTCTCAGAATAAAGAAGTTTCAAAAACTCGAGAAATAAAAAAATGATGAAAAATTTAAAATCGCATAAACTTACTACATTCAGAGTTTCAATATTCCGTGAATCGACAGACGGACGGACGGACGGACAGACAGACAGACACTTTCGAAAAACCCATTTTTTGGGAATCAAAAAGTTTCAAAAACTTGAGAAACGTAAAAATTATGAAAAGTTCAAATTCGCAAAAACTTACTGTCTTCAGAGTTTCAATATTTCGTGGACAGACAGACAGACACTTTCGTAAACCCCATTTTTTCAAGAGTAAAGAAGTTTCAAAAACTCGAGAAATAAAAAAATGATGAAAAGTTCAAAATCGCATAAACTTACTACCTTTAGAGTTTCAAAATTTCGTTAACAAACAAACAAACAGACAGGCAGACAGACACTTTCAAAAAACAAATTTTTTCGAAATCAAAAGGTTTCAAAAACTTGAGAAACGTAAAAATTATGATAAGTTTAAAATCGCATTAACTTACTACCTTCAAAGTTTCAAAATTTCGTGAACAGACAGACAGATAGACACTTTTAAAAAATCCATTTTATAGGAATCAAGAGGTGTCGAAAACTCGAGAAACGTAAAAATTATGTAATGTTCAAAATCGCACAAACTTACTACCTTCAGATTTTCAAAATTGTGTCAACAGATAGACGGACAGACAAACAGAAAATTTCATAAAAAGAATTTTTTTTTAGAATCAAAAGAGGTTTAAAAAACTCGAGAAAGGTAAAAATTATGAAAAGTTCAAAATTGCATAAACTTACTACCGTCAGAGTTTCAAAATTTTTGTGATTAGACAAGCAGACAGACAGACAGACAGACAGACAGACAAACAGACAATTTCATAAAGAAGAACTCTCTTCATATGAATTAGTGGAAAATTGGTCTTTAATTCAAATTAATAAAAATTTCTACTAATTTATAGTCATTTTTCACTATAACAATAGTAAAAGTTTAAATCTACTAATTCAAACAGTAAAAATTGACTAAAAATTAGTGAAACTTCTACGAATTTGAATTAGTGGCCGATTTTCCACTAAATAATAGTAAAAATGTTAGATACATGGAAATTATGAAATGTTTAAAATCGCCCAAATTTACTACTTTCCAGTACCGTAACTAGGGTGGTGCCGTCCTGGGGGGGCGCAAACTTAGAGGGATAAATAAAATAATAATAACAATAATAATAATAATAATAAATAATAATAATACCCCCTCGTGGTGTCACCTTGTCGTGGTGAGGGGGCTTAGGACCGGCCAGGCGCTTGTCCTTCGGACGCCATCACTGGACGAGCTGTTCGGCTCCTCCCAGAACTCATCGACTCCCGATGCCTGGCGAGTTTGGGCACAGGGGAATGAACGGGACCCCGTTAATTCGGGTAGCCGCCGTTTTTCGAACCTGTGCACTAGCTATCCTGTGCGGATGATGTTAATTCGGATTCTAAATGGGGGCTAACCATCCTCGTCCGCTGTGGACGACATGGGTTCTGGGAGGAATAGGACACTCCTGCCTTCTTGGTTTTTCTAAGTTGGCGTGGAGTAACCTCGATCCAGGGTTGGCGCCCGATGGACCGGTTGTCTGTTCGATCTGACCAACGACACTAAACTAGTAAAAATGGAAAGTGCGGATCAAAACTCACGACCCCAGGCAGGCCCCTCTTCTGAGGGTGGTCCTGCCGTTGGTTCCGATCGGGTGAAAGCCCCGGTGGCCAACGCTGGCTCCAGGGATTCTGGGGGGAGCCAATCTCACTTGCTGTCTCGTACAGCAGAGAATTTAAACGACCGAAACCCTTTAAACTCGAGATTTCTGGAAACAATTGCCAACGAGTTGGTTGGTGTTCCGGAAATCTTCGAAACCATTAGAAAGGGCATCGGCAAGCAGAAAAATATAAAAAAGGAGGTCCAAAAGGGCATTCAAGACTTAGCGGACGTTTTTGAAAAGATTCGCAAGAATTTGCGATTCCTTAAAATGCCGACCCAGACGTCGGCAAAAACGACCCAAAGGAATGCTCCTCTGGAAAACCCCGAAAAAATAAAAAAACGCCGCCGTACCGAGGGTGACAGCCCAGATGCTGGTCGCCCAGTAGTACAGGAAAGGAAGGTTAGGCGCAAGGCCCCACCTGCAGCGAATCTTGAGGCGGGAAAACCGAAAGAGCAGGATACCGCTCCGGCAAAGTCCCCTACCAAGAACTATGCAAATGCGGTGTTGGGTAAACCTCATGGAGATGGCGACGGTTTTACACCCGTCGTCGATAAGAGAAGGGAGGCCAAGGAAAGGAAGGCTGCTGAGAGAAGGACCCAAATGGCAGAGAAGAAAATCTCTTCTTCTAAGCCAAGGATGACGGAGGCCGTCAAAATCTCAGCAGCGACTCCAGAGGCCTATAACGAGGTCCTCCGCGCCATGAAAACGTCCGTTAACCCGGATCAGTTTGGCGCGGAAGTACTGAAAGTCAGGAGGACCATCAAAAAGGAGGTCCTCATAGTTGTGAAGAAGGGAGGAAAGACCTCCGAATTTGCCGGAGCTCTTACTGCGGCATTAGAAAATAAGGCAGAGGTGTCCGCCTTAATTAACAAAAGAACCGTCGAGATCCGAGATCTCGACGAGACAACTGCGAAGGAAGACGTGATTGCTGCTATCAAGTCTAAGCTTGAGAACACCAACCTGGACCCGCCGTGCCGCCTCATCCCGCGTTTTGGCGGAATGCAAATGGCACTGGTCCGCCTACCGGAAGGAGACTGTGAAGCTCTCCTGAAGATAGGCAAAGTCCGGGTTGGTTGGATTAATGCAGCAATCAGGCTACACGTTGAAGTCCCGAGGTGTCAAAAGTGTTTAGGGTTCGGACACGCGACCCGTGGATGCAAAGGCCCCGACAGGGTTAAAAACTGTCGGAGATGCGGCGATGCGGGTCACCTTGCCAAGGCTTGTACGGTAACAGAGCCAAAATGTCTAACGTGCTCTGATTTAAATAAGTCTGATCTCGGACACTGGGCCGGTAGTAACGCCTGCCCAGTCTATAAGCAGGAGCTGCAGAAACTAAAACAGGCGAAAGCCTAAAGTTTCTGCAGATAAACCTGCACAAATCTAAGAAGGCTCAAGACCTGATGCTGGTGACAGCCAGTCAGGAGCGGATCGATGTTCTGTTCCTCAGTGAACAGAACAAAAGAAACGACCTCGCTCCCTGGTACCAGGATTCATCGGGTAGGGCAGCCATTCAGGTCTTCAATCCCGGTTTGAGGGTAGACAAGTTCCTGGAGACGAGCAGTGGGTTCGTGTGGGTGGAAATTTCAGGTATACGCATGTATAGCTGCTACTTCTCACCCAACGACCCACTGACAACCTTCGAAGCGGAGATAGATGAACTCGAGTCGAGCCTGCGAGAATCCAGGCTGGATGTTCTCGTCACAGGCGACTTCAATGCGAAATCGCCAGACTGGGGCGAGACAAGGCTCGACAATAGAGGAATTCTAATCGCAGAAATGGTCTCCAGGAACAATCTGATGGTTGTTAACCAGGGCCAAAAGTGGACGTTCAGGAGAGACCATAATATCGGATCTATTATTGATCTTACGATAACAACGTCTCTCCTAAACAAGCACATTAAAGACTGGCACGTCTCTGAGGATCATACCGAAAGTGACCACCAGTATATTAAGTTTTCAGTCTCAGGAGGAGACACACCTAGAGCAAACAAGCAGGATGCTTCCTGTAAGAGAGGCCTTAGGTGGAACATTAAGAAGCTAGACGTCGAAAAGTTCGGTCGGTCCCTTGAAGAATCCCGCCTCATTGAGGAACTTGGATGGGTGAAGAGACCGAACAATCTAGATGGGGAGGTGCGGCCGGTGATGAACATGATAATCACCGCATGCAACGCGTCAATGCCGCGTTGTAGAAGTACCACTCCCAGAAGACGTAATGTATACTGGTGGTCAGAGGAGCTGGCCTCTTTGCGAAAAGCATGCGTCAGAGCAAGAAGGATATACACCCGCTCTAAGGGAGATCCTATGCTAAAGGACGCATATATAGAGGCCAAGAGGATCCTCAGAAAGGAGATTCGAGCTTCACAGCGAAAGTGTTGGAAGACCCTGATCGAGGATGTCGAGAAGGACCCATGGGGTCTAGGCTATAAAATCGTCACCAAGAAATTGGTAACGAAGCAAAAGACCCCCGGCCTGGACAATCCCGATTGGGTGCGTCAAATAATCAGGGCCTTGTTTCCACCAGCAGAACCATGGCCTAGGATGGATTGGAGTGACTGTCAAGTCCGTGAGGAGGAACTCTTCACTCTTGCAGAGCTCCATCAAGCCGGCAGAAGATTGAAGCCAGGCAAAGCGCCTGGAATCGATGGGATAAGTAACGAGATACTTAAACAAGTGATCGTTGCTTCACCCCAGATTCTCTTAGATTGCTTCAACAACTGCCTAAGAAGAGGAGAGTTCTTCCGGGACTGGAAACGACAGAGGCTGGTCCTCCTAAGGAAAGGTAACAAACCTCTAGATAGTGTCTCATCTTACAGGCCAATATGCCTGTTAGATACGATGGGCAAACTTCTGGAGGACATGGTTCTGCAGAGGATGCAGCTCCACTTAAATGGAGAGAATAGTCTATCCGACTACCAATTTGGTTTCCGTAAAGGCCTGTCCACAGTAGATGCCATACAAAAGGCAGTGGACCTAGCCAAGGAAGGAAAGGACAAATTGGGCCCGGGGAAGAAAAAGAGCTTCTGCGCTTTGGTAGCTATAGATATACGCAACGCGTTTAATACCGCGCGATGGGAAGATCTCATCAAGTCGATGAGAAACAAAGGAATACCGCCCTACCTGTTGCGGATAATGAATAATTATCTTAGCGACAGGTGGGTAATATATGAGGGAGACACCTGCACTCTGAAGGAAGAGATGCAAAGAGGTGCCCCTCAAGGTTCTAGGATAGGACCATTCGTATGGAACGTCTCTTATGATGACTTCTTGCGAATGGGTCTACCCGAAGGTGCGGTGATCATCGGCTTCGCGGACGACGCGTTGATCGTATGCTCTGCCGAAACTGCAGAAGAGCTCGGAATCTTGGTGAACGAATGTCTGCGACGAACAAAGAGCTGGCTGGATGCCAGAGGTCTTCAAATGGCCCTGGACAAAACCGAAGCGCTCATGGTCACAGACAGACGTGGTTACGAACTTCCCCGGATCGAAGTAGACGGATTCGAGGTCAAGTGGAGCACGCATATAAAGTATCTTGGTGTACAACTCGACAAGTTCTTGAATTTTAAGCACCACATCGCTGTGGCTTCCAAAAAAGCAGCAGAATGTGCACTCAGCTTAGCCCGTATAATGCCGAACGTCGGTGGGCCCTTTGAAAAGAAAAGAAGATTGGTGGCGAGTGTGTTCCACTCAAAGCTGCTTTATGCAGCACCAGTGTGGGCTCCCTCCCTGCGAACAGATAGAAGCAAGACCATCTTGGAAAAGATACTGTCCTCGCAAAGGATTATCACTAAGCGTATAATCTCTGCATATAGGACAGTATCTGCGAGTGCTGCTCAGGTCCTTGCCAGCGTCCCGCCGGCAGATCTTTTGGCGCAAGAAAGGGAGGAAATTTTCCTCCTTTTCAAAGATAGGATGTCCACCCGTTACACGGATGACAATAGACCCAGCAAGGACCAAATTCGCCGAGATGCGAGAAGCAGACTCGTCGAAAGATGGCAAGCAAGATGGAGCGGGGATGAGAAGGGTCGATGGACATATCGGCTCATACCTACACTCGCCACCTGGATAGATCGAAAGCACGGAGTAGTCTCGTACTACGTCACCCAAGCGCTCTCGGGTCACGGGTGTTTTAACTCGTACCTGGAGCGCTTCAAAAGACGAGAAAGTTCAGAGTGTGCGTACTGCCAATCCCCAAAGGATGACGCAGAGCACACACTCTTTACATGTACACGATGGAACGCTCAGAGACGGCTCATGTTCGCCGGTGTAAACTGCGAAGTTACACCGGGGAACATGATTCTGTTAATGACCGAGTCCAAAGAGAATTGGCGACACATCGAGACCTTCATCCAACATGTTATGAGGGTTAAAGATTTCGATGGCCGCCAACAAAGGTAGTTCCCGTAGGTCGAGGAATGATATCGTTTAGGCGATAGAGGCGGGATATAAGACCACTCCTGAAGGCGATACGTCAGTGAACTGGCTCTACCTGGGAGTGGTCTTAAGGTCCCAAATAAGGGTGTGTTTTTAGCGGGTCGGCAGAACATCGCCACCCCCGCATAACCCTGTAGTACGGGCTACAGGGTACCTGAAGGCAGGTTTTCACATCCTACGCAAAAAAAAAAAAAAAAAAAAAATAATAATAATAATAATAATAATAAATAATAATAATAAATAAATATAAATATTACTAATTGTAAGTACTTTATTAGACAAAAAGTGTTTATCTACTGTATTTAAAACATCATTTTTTAATTGAATTTAAACTTTAGGGGAAAAATTAAAAAATAATGAAAACAATTAGAATTTAAAAATTTTTTTTGAAAAATGATAAAAATAGATGAAAATTGTAGCAAATAATAATTCAAATCATGATAGAAAAGAATTGTTAAAAATTGAAGAAATTTTTTAATAATTTTTAATTTATTATTCTCAAAGCGAGGATTAATTACATTTTTAATCAATGAAATTTCTAATTAATTGAAGTTCGAAGAATTATAATTGCAATTGTACTCTTATTATCTCAGAGATATTCTGTAATTCGTTCAATACTTTTTTACAAATTTTTATTATTTTCGTCAATTAACAACTATTTCTATCAATTATTTTTTTTAATAAATTTATTTTTCAATTAATTTTTGTCTTTTTAAAATATTTTTTTAATTAATTTTCGATTTTTTTTTATTATTTATCTCAAATTCTAGTTATTTTTTCAATTAAGGTAGAATTATTTTCATAATTCTGCAATAATTTTCTTTTATTGTATATGTTGTAATTTTTTAAATTATTTTTAACAAACTAAAATTATTATCTTTAATTTTTCATTATTTTTATTACTTTGCAAATATTTTCTCGGAGTTTTTATTACTTTCAATTATTCTTCAATTAATTTCCTAGATTTTAAAATATTTTTCTCAAATTTTAATAATTCTCTTCAATTTTTAATTACTATTGTTATCATTTAGAATCAATTTGTTCAATTTTTAATTATTCTCAAACTCCATTTTTCAATTAAATTCCTAAATTTTCAATTATTTATTTCATTTTTCGATTTCCTTTGCATTATTTTCACGATTTTTATATTATTTTGAATCTTTGTTAATTAATTCCAAAAATTTCAATAATATACGTGACATTTTCATTCAAAATTTTTTTTTTGTTTGGAATAATTTTATTCTGATTCTATATGAAAAATAAGAAAACACGTATTTTTTTATTTTTTTATTGAATGAAAATTGCAGAAGTTATGAATTTTTGAAATTTACCGTTTTTTGAAATAGAGCATTTTTAACCTTCGTTTTTCTTCGTTATTATTATAGTAAATGGAAAATAATGCCTTACATAAAGTTTGTTCAATTTTTCTTAGATTTTATAGACATGTAGTGAAAAATAATGAATTTACAACAAAAATACATGAAAAATTGAATTTCCGCCTAAAAAGTAACTTTTCTCAAAACCGAAGGTCTCGATTTTCGATTTTTTTCTTTCCATGTTGAATTATTTTTATTTTTTTATTTTAATATATATATAAGCGGGGAAACCCCCTTTATTACATTTGAAAAAGATGAAAAAAAAGAATAACAATAATAATAAAATAAAACACAGTTATACAAATTTTAGCAGCCTGAATATAAGGAATCCTGCAAATTACAATTTTACTTCATAAATTTATTCTATCATCAGAAACGAAAGCATACTGATTATCATTTTGATTATATGTAATTATTATTATCATTTGGAATCAATTTCTTCAATTTTTAATTATTCGCAAACTCCATTCTTCTATTAAGTTCCTAAATTTTCAATTATTTATCTCATTTTTCAATTAGTTTTTTCAATTTTAATTTTCCTTTATATTTTTGCAATTATTTTCTACACCTTTTAATTAGATATATTAATTTTTTTCAATTTATATCCTAAATTTTATTTAATATGTCAAATCTAAGTTACTGAATCTACTTTTCAATGTTTAAATCATCCTTAAATTATTTTTTCTCAAATGTTAATTAGGTACTTCTATTTTTCTAAGGAATATAGGGGGGGGGGGGATAATAATGTAATAAAACATTACTTTTTCATTAGAAGTGAAAATGTAAAAAACTAAAACTTTTTCATTAACTTATTATAAATATTCAATAAATTAAAATTCAAGAACAATAAAGTACACCTATAACTTGTAGAAACAAAAATGTAATATATATATATATACTTTATTGAAAGGAAAGCATAGTGTTTGAAAATTTATAATTCTTCTTTTTTATTAAAGCATCAATAAAAATACTCCCTGTGGAGTAGTGAACTGCAATAAACTCGATTTCGCGACGCAGGAGGCTTTACTCACTTAAGCGTATCTTATGCGAGGAACTTTTGATGAAAGTTCTCGTAAAATAGGACAGCGCTCGTAAAACTTTTAGCGGTGTTCAATGTCGAAAAACTGGGTATTTCCTCAAAATGTTTGTCGCGATAGCAGCAACGTTATTAACCCAAATCTGTCTGGCACCACTGTACAAAGAACTTTTCAACTCATAATCGCTCCACTCTATCTTTTCCTTCCATAAAAGAAATAGTTAATGCACCCAAAAAATAATATCACTCATACTATCCTAAAAAAAAAAAAAAAACAAAAAAAAATCTCTCGGAAGAAACGATTCTTTCCAGTCTCACGTTTCCGCTTCCGCTCGCTAAGAATTCTTACAAATTCCGGAAATCTCTGACTCCACATCCTCCATTTGATAATTGCACTATAAAAACTGTTGCAGTTCTACAAATTATACTGTCTCCATAGAAAAACTTGGACAAACACTTTTGTCTTTTACAATAGTTTTCAACAATTTCGTTTTATTCTCGCGGAATTCATAAATAAAATGTTCAACTTTAATAACGGAAAAACTACTTTACGAGTGGTTTCTACGTGTCAAACTTTAGACAAACTTTGGATCGTTCAAACTTTCTGGAAAGTTTAAACTGTTGTTTTTAAGTTTCAGAGATTCGATTCTTGGACAGCTAAAGTGTCGGGGAATCATTAACTAAACGCTTTTTCTCAATAAATGATTACTGCTTTATTCTTGAAAAGTATGTTTTTGAAAAATTTAATTCCTTGTCAGGACATTAATTCAAATTCACTCTCTGCTAAATTAAATAGTGTCCGATTTGATTCAGCAATAAGTCTAAAAAAAATATTAATATAATAGGATATATATAAATACTCTTGAAATTTTAGTAAATATATAAAATTAAACCTTTCAATAAATATTATTCTTCTTAAAACAATTAAAATTAATCTAACTTCATATAAAACTGATTGAGCATAAAAAGAATTAAAATTACTATATTTTTTCTGCTCTCCAAATCTGAATTAGTTAAAAATTATTAATTTTAAACAAAAAAACTCAAGTCACTAATTCAAGTAGTTATATTTCTGATAATCATTTAGTAAATATTTTTAGTAAATATTTTTTAAACAAATTTTTATTAATCTTAAATTATTTCTTATTCGAATTACATTAATTAATCCTTTAAATTCTAGTATCTTTTCATTCATAAAAGTTGAATAATTAAAATAATTTACTTTATAAATTATTAATATACACATTATTAAATCATGACTTAATTTTAGTTTAAATTTCAATCTTCAATTATTTCTATTATTTTTAAATTCCTTTCTCCAATTTTTAATTTATTAACTTAGATTTCAATAGATTTTCTGAATTTTCAATCCTTCATCTAAGATTTTAATTATTTTCTTCAATTTACAATTATTTTCATTATTTATTACTTTTTTCCTACCATTCATACTTATTTGTATTATTATTTGACGAATTTCATGAACTGTCAATTATTTTCATCAGATTTAAATTATTTTATTCAATATAAAATATTTTTTTTTACTTATTAAATATTTACAATACTTTATTAATTTTTACGTTTCTCGAGTTTTTGAACCCTCTTGATTCTAAAAAAATATTTTTTGTATGAAATTGTCTGTTTGTCTGTCTGTCTGTCTGTCTGTCTGTTGACGAAATTTTGAAACTCTGAAGGTAGTAAGTTTATACGATTTTGAACTTTTCATCATTTTTACGTTTCTCAAGTTTTTGAAACTTTTTGATTTCGAAAAAATGGGGTTTTCGAAAGTGTCTGTCTGTTTGTCTGTCTGTCTGTCTGTCTGTCTGTCTGTTTGTCTGTCTGTTCACGGAATTTTAAAACTCTGAAGGTAGTACGTTTATGCGATTATGAACTTTTCATCATTTTTACGTTTCTCGAGTTTTTGAAATCTCTTCATTCTGAAAAAAATGGTTTTTTAAAAGTGTCTGTCTGTCTGTCTGTCTGTAGAAGAAATTTTAAAACTATAAAGATATTAAGTTTTTACGAATTTGAAGTTTTTATCATTTTTACGTTTCTCAAGTTTTTGAATCTTTTTGATTCCCAAAAAATGGGTTTTTCGAAAGTGTCTGTCGGTTTATCTGTCTGTCTGTTTGTCTGTCTGCCTGTTCACGGAATATTAAAACTCTAAAGATAGTGAGTTTATGCGATTTTGAACTTTTCATAATTTATACATTTCTAGACTTTTTGAACTTGCAATTATTTTTTTACATTCTAATTTTGGTCATTATTTTTTCATGGTGTTTATCATTTTTCAGCTATTTCATTAAATTTCAAAAATGTTTTGTAATTTTATCACTTATTTTTAATAAATTTTATTTATTTTCTTAAATTTTCAATTATCTCTGTAATTTTGAAAATATTTTCTCCAATTTTTAGTTTTGAAAAGTATTTTTTCATACACTTTCTACATTTTTTATTTATTTATCTCAAACATCAGTTACTTGTATTATTTTTCAATTATTTCCATAATTTTTAAATTGATTTCTTTATTTTTTCAATTTTTTTCTTTAAATTATAATTTTTAAAATTATTTTTTAACTGATTTACTAAACATTTAATTAATTATTTTAAATTTCGATAAATTAAAAAAAAATTAATGAATTTTAAAATTTTTCAATTATTTTTTTCAAATTTACAATTACTTTCGGTATTTTGTAATTAATTTTCTATATTTTCAATTATTTATTTCAAATTTTAATTATTTTTGACATTTTACAATCATTTCCTTTAATTTAATATATATTCTGTAATTTTTTTCAATTATTCTTCTGAATTCTCGATTGTTTTCTTTAATTCCTAAATTTTGTCTTAATTTTCAATTACTGTCTTTAAGTTTCTATTAGTTCTCTAATTTTGCAATTTTTTTTCTCCAATTTTTAATTTTCAGAATTATCTTTAATTTAATTTACTAAATCTTCAATTATTAATCTTAAATTTCAATTCTGTGTTTTCAATGTTTAATTTGTTTTATAACCGTTTCATTGATTTCTTCGATTTTAAATTAGCTTACACATTTTTAATTAGTTCCCTAAATTTTCGATTATTTTTCTCAATTCTCGATTATCATTTTTAAATTAATTTTTTCAATTTTCAATCATTATCTTAATTTTTAATTTTTTAAATTATTTTTAAATTGATTTATTAAATCTTCAATTATTTATCTTAAATTTTAATTCTTTCTTTTAATTTTTATTAGTTTTATAATCTTTTAATTGTTTTTTTTTCAATTTTTAATTATTTTCATCATTTTTTAATTAATTTTTCTAAATTTTCAATTATTTTATTTATTTATCATTATTCTTATTTTTTTTCAATTATTTCCTCTAGTTCATATATATTTTGTACTTTTTAAAATTATTTTTCTCACGTTTCAATTATGTTCTTCAATTGTCAATTATTTTTACTATTTTTCAATTATTTTCCTCAATTTTTAATTATTCTCATCATTTATATTTCAATTATTATCTTGAATTTTCAATTATTTCTAAATTCTGCATTCATTTTCTATAAATTATTATTTATCAGTTTTAAATTACTTTCCACAATTTGTAGTTATCTTCCTTTTTTTTTAATTAATTTAAAAATTTTGTAACTATATTTTTTTATTTTATTTTTTTTATCCTACAACTTTGTAATTTTGGCGGGACGTATGATTAAGTTCTAAAATTCATTATTTAGAATTTACATTTCAAAGAATTTCATGAGGCAGAATTTTCTTGTAACCGAAATTTCACATTTTCGAATTTGTTTTCAATCGAATTTAAATGAATTCGAATTTTTACTTAACAGAATTTTTAGGTCACCGAATTCATATTTAACAGAATTTTCATTTTAAAGAATTTCAATTTAAACGAATTTTAATTTAGAAGAATTTTCATTTTACAGAATTTTCAGTTAATCGAATTTTTAAATGACAGAATTCAGAATATCCATTTGAACGAATCTTCATTTGTTCGAAATTGTATTAATACGAATTGAGATAGAAAACTTAAAAGGTATAATGTTCATTTGTTAGAAATTGCAAATGGCCGAAAAAGCATCTGACACAAATATTGTGGCGCGACTTTTAAAATTGACCAATGAGAATTTTGTTCATATTTTCTGATTGGCCAATTTCAAAATTCGCGCCAAAATATTTCTCTCTGATACTTTTTCGGCCATTTGCAATTTCTAACAAATGAACATTATATACCTTTTAAGTTTTCTATCAGATGTCAATTCGTATTAATACAATTTCGGACAATTGAAGATTCGTTCCAATGAATATTCTGACATTTAAAAATTCTATTAACCTAAAATTCTGTAAAATGAAAATTCTTCTAAATTAAAATTCGTTTAAATTGAAATCCTTTTAAATGAAAATTCTGATAAATATATGAATTCGTTAACCTACAAATTCTGTTAGGTAAAAATTCGAATTCATTTAAATTCAATTGAAAACAAATTCGAAAATGTGAAATTTCGACTACAAAAGGTTTTGAAAGTACCCTAGAAGTTTGAAAATTTTTTTATATTCAGTCCCCTATTTCATCTAAAATATTCTACATTGTTACTGTGAAGCCTGTAACAGTGATAAATTTTAAAAAACATAATTATGGGGGAGGGGGGGGGTATGCAAATTGTTACGTAATTTAGAAATTTGTTTAGAGTAACTAAATTCTTTTAATTTTAGTTTTTAGCAGGTGTACAAAATAACATTTACCTAATGTTTGTACAATATAACAATCTTCATGGCCCGAATATTTCTTAAAGAAAACTTGAGTTTTGGTTGTTTTGAATTTTAAAATCTCAATTTTTCAAAAACGCTCCACAGGAGATTGTCCTCTTTGTTTAAATGTTGGTTAAATGATGTATTAACCCTCAACTGCTAAACTGGGTCTGACAGACCCGGTAGACCTTTTCCGCTCTCTTCTACAGCGGACTGTAGATAGAAAATAGTGAAAAAAGACGCTCTAAAAAACCGGGTCTGTCAGACCCAGTCTAGCAATTCAGGATTAATAATCTAGAATCGAAAATCCTAGGTTTTTCCCACCTTTAGGTCACCTTTAGGTCTCGGTTTAAAAAACACCGAGACATAAATTTAAAAATTTACCTCCATAAAATTTTGCTTTTTCCCCGAGTTTTTCGGTACTCTCTCGCTGTCGAAAAAGTTATTTTCAGCCAAACAAAAAACCACTCTCCCTCTTTATTGCATTAGGTCCACGAGGGTAAAATAAAAAAAAAAAAGTTTTTAAAAGGGTTGACTGCTTATTTATCCGGATACTTGAAAATGATTTTTTGTTACTCTTGGAAGCTGATTGACCCAAGTCGTTAGTGCACCCGGCGAAAATTTCACATCGGCCATACACCTCGGGCGTGAAATTGCATTAGGCGTTGGGAATCCCAGGAGTGTAAACCTACATTAAGTTAGACGAGAGAAGCGAGCGAAGTGAAATGATTGGGTGATACGTTACTGTGCTAATTTTGTTACTAACGGGATATCCGTCGAGCCAATTACAATAGTCACTGACTTTAAAAAAAAAAGATACTACTCTAAAGTTACTGACACCAAGTGAGTACTCTATTTTTATTATCTTGTGCAATTTGTTCAAGAATCGCTTCACGGTAATAGTATTATTCTGCAAGGCTGGTCTGATTCGACGCTTCTCTCAGTAAAGTTTCACTTAGGTCTGGTCAATATCGACACCAACCTCACCACACGGTTACGAATTTCATAACTGACGGTTAACAAACTGACGAAGGGAGAAGTAAATTGGTTCCGACTAGATAGTTAGGAAATTTGTATATTAAGCAACTGAAATTCGATCAACTTTTCTAAATCAATCAATTAATTCTCTTTTCAATTTCACGCTTATTTTTGTGCGCTTATGATTTTTGGCAAATTTTTTCAATCAGTGGCGTAACTGTTAAGGGGCAAAGTGGGACAGTGCCCCGGGGCCCTTGAAAAAAAAATTACCAAAAACTTTACTAATTGTAGCAATTTAAAGTTTTACTAAATTAAACAACGCGCGCTGGACCGTAATTAGTTTCTACACCTTGTATTATCGTCAATTATAAATATTTGAAATATGATATTTAAAAATAAATTTATATATAAACAAATAAATAACACAGCCACACAAAAAAAACAACTTCATTGTCCGAGACACTACACTAGTGTATTCTTACGTATTTTTTTCCGCTGAATCCAAATTCGAAGTCAGAATTGTTAGATTGGCTAAATTTTTGAAGATAATCTCAAAAAACTCGATTTTTTGAAAATATCTCAAAAATTTTAGCCAAATTGGTTATTCTGACTTCGGATTCGGATTCAGCGGAAAAAAATACGTAGGAAAACACTATCATAGTGTCTCGGACAAAAAAAATTTTTTTTTTTTGGTTTTAATTGGTGAGGTTTTTTTTTTATCTTTTTTGAGATAATTTTCAAAATTTTAGCTAATCTGCAAATTCTAACCTCTGATTTACATTCGTCAGAGAAAAATACATAAAAATACATTAGTGTAGTGTCCCGGCTAAAAAAAATTTTTTTTTGGGTTTTTTGGGTGTTTTTGAAATTTTTTAAGATTTGGTTTTTTAAGATTATCTCAAAAAATTTAGCCAATGTAGCAATTCTGACTTCGGATTCGGATTCAGCGGAAAAAAATGTGCAAGAATACACTAGTGTAGTGTCTCGGACAAAGAAATTTTTTTTTTGCGTGGCTGTGTAATTATTCAGAACAAAATTTATAAAATTTTACAACTAAAAAAAAATTGAAAAAATAATTGAAATTAGAAAAAATAATTCAAAATTTTGCAAATTAATTAAAAAAAAAGTAAATTAATCGAAAATTAGGGAAAGTAATTTAAAGAATCACAGAAATGATAAAAAACTAAATTGAAAAAATTGAATAATGAAAAAGTAGAGAAAAAAATTGTAAATTGAAAAATAAATGATTAAAAATTAACAAAAAAAAATTTTAATTTGAGAAAATAATTTAAAAAATTACATAATGTATTTTAAATAGGAAAACTTTATAGAAAAGTTGAAGACAATTGCAGAAAAACACTTAAAACTTTTAGAAGTTCTTTGAAAAAAAAAGAAAATAATTAAAACGTAGAGAAAATAATTAAAAAAAGATAAACGTAATTTAAAATTGAAGAGAACAATTTTTAATTAAAGTATATAATTAAAAACTTTTTGGGAATTATGAAAAAGAACGAGAGTAATTGAAAGTTGAAGAAAATAATATAAAAAATAATATAAATAATTGAAAATCTGAATGAAATCATTAAAATTCCAGATAAATAGTTCAAAATTTTAGAAATTATAAAACAAATGAAAAAAATTGAAAAACAAAACAGACAAATTTTGGAAAATAATTGAAAATGGTTTTAAAATTTGAAAAAAATAATTGAAATATGATAACCAAATTTAGTTTAACGTCCGGGAGTATTAATAAAAAAAAAAAAAACAGCGTATTAATTTAAATATGAAATATGATAAAAACAATGATAAGTTGTAAAAAGTAAATGACATTTGAGAGAAATAATTGAAAAAATTAAGGAAATTATTTAAATATAAAATTAATTAATAATTCATTCATTCATTCAAAATTGAAAAAAATAATTGTAATCTGCTGGAAGTAATTTAAGATTGAGAAAAAAAATAGAAATATGATGAAAATAATTTAAATATGAAAAATTGAAAACAGTAAATAAAATTTGAGGGAAACAGTTGAAAAATAGTATAGGGGAGAGTGGCCATCAACGTACCGGGGTTTTTTCAAGGTCATATTATTTATTCTATTTCACTAATTTCAATCACTTCTTTGCATCAATATAAAACTACAACACTTCTCTAGGTAATGCACACATATTATACCCGATTTATTTTGATTAAATAATAAAATTTAGAATTTTTCTAAACTAACAAGCTATTTTCATTTTCAACAACCTGGGTACACAATGAACCACCTCTATAAAAACACTAAAAATATTCAACAATAATAATATTGCATTTTCATTTTGTAAAAAAACTTATTTTCTATCAAATACTATAAAAAATTATTACTTAACACTTTTTAATTTATAATGTATAACATAAATATACCTCAAATTTAAGTTAACTAGCTAAAATGGCATTTTAGTTTTGCTATGTTGAGAAGAGTACTGATAACAATCGCTGTCACATGCTGTACGCATGCCTAGTTTTATAATCAGGCATACCACTCTGAAAATCGAAAATACACTGAAATTCCAGGTGGTTCATTGTTCCCTGGTACATTGAATCAACATGACATTTGCAACAAAAATGGTTTTTATAACTTAATGCAATATTTCAAAATCTTTTTCTCATTAGAATATTGTAGTTCAGGCCCGATACAAAATAAATCGTAAGTTCATTTATTTTTAAATTGCCTTATTTCAATTAAAAAACGTGTTTGTATTTTAGGTAAATTTTTTCTTCAGAGCATCAAAAACAGTTTTTTTCAGTTTTCTCTATAAAGAATAAATCCACATGTCTCAAATTTATGGACGTAGTGTGTTTATGCAAACTTCATTTATATTTAAAATTAGGAGAATTTTTATTTAATTGTTTCTGAGAAAATTGAAATGGTTCATTCAAAAAACTGGTACATTGATGGCCACTCTCCCCTACTTAAAAATTTTAGAAAATGTGAATAATAATTAACAATCGAGGAAAATAATTCAAATTTGAAAAAAATAATTGAAATATTCTGAAAATTACTAAAGATTGAGAAAATAATTACAAAATTACTTAAAACATTTTAATTAAAGAGAATTATTTAAAAAATTGCATAAACAATGGAAAATCGATAAAAATAGTTGAAGTTTCAAATAAATAATTGAAATTTTAGAAAGATATGCCAAAATAATAAAAATAATTAAAAATTGAAGAAAATATAAGAAAAATTGCAAAATTTATTTTTAAGCAAAAGAAAATAATTAAAAACACGTTGAAAATATTAAAAATTAATGACAAGAATCTAAATTTGTGAAAATAAACTGCAAATTCAGGAAATTAATTAAAAAATAATGAAAATATTAAAAGATGGGGGAAATCATTGCAAAATAATAAAAAGAAATGAAAATTGAACAAAATAATTATTTGAAATATTTGCAAGTTCAGGAAATTAATTCAGAAATTATGAAAATGATTATAAGTTGAAGGTAATAATTGAAAAATGATAAAAATAATAGACAATTGAAGATAATTATTGCAATTTTAGAGAAATAATTAAAAAAATAAAAGAATAGGTATATAGAAGTAAAAGAAAGTACCTAATTTAAAAATATGATTTCAACAATTTTAAACTGAGGTAACTATTTAAAATATCATAAAAATAATCGAAAATTAAAGAAAAGAATTGAAATTTAAGATTAATAATTGAAATTTTCAAAATTAATCAACAAATAATCAAAATAATATAAAATTTGTGAAAATCATTGCAAATAAAAAAAATAGTTTAAAATTGACGAACGTAATTGAAATTTGAGAAAAATAATTGAAAAAAGAGATAAATAATTGAAAATTTAAGATTTTAATTGAGGAATAGTAAAAATAATTAAAAATTGAAAAAATTGATTGCAAGATCATAACAATAATAATTGAAAATTGTAGAGAATTATTAAAATTTAAGAAAAATATTTTTAAATCTATAGGAAATTAATTAAAGAATAATGAAAATAAAAAAAATTAGAGAAAATATTTTCAAAGTAATCAAAATAATTAAAAATCTGAAGAAAATAATTTTAATTTGTGAAAAATAATGGAAAAAATTACAACATAAATTTGTAATAAAAGAAAATAATTGCAGAATGATAAAAATAATTGTAAATTGAAGGAATTATTGGAATTTGAGATAAATAATAAACAAAATTAGAAAATTTATTAAAAAACAATTGAAAGTGACAAAAAGTAAATGACAAATTATAGAAATAATTGAAAATTGAAAAAAATAATAAAACTTTGAAAAAATAATTGAAAACATTGCAGAATATATGTGAAGTACAAGAAAGTACCCAATTAAAAAATGCTTTCAAAAATTTTTTATTGAGGGAAATAATTAAAACATTATAGAAATATTCGAAAATAAAAAAAAATAATGGAAGTTAGAGATAAATATAATTGAAATGTTAGGAATTAATCAACAAATAATCAAAATAAAATAAAATTTGAGAAAATCATTGCAAATAAAAAAAAAATTAAAAATTGACGAATGTAATTGAAATTTGAGAAAAATAAGTAAAGAATAATTAAAACATTGAACAGTGGATACAATAACTCCGATTTGATATAATAAATTAAAAATTAGGAAATTAATTGAAAATAATTAATATGTCGCATAAAAAGGTGGAGAAAATAATTGCAAAAAGATAAAAGAATATAATAACGGAAAAAAATAATTGAAAAATGAGATAAGTAATTGAAAATTTAAGATTTTAATTGAGGAATAGTAAAAATAATTAGAAATTGAAGAAATTGATTGCAAAATGATAACAATATTAATTAAAAATTGAAGTAGATTATTAAAATCTGGGGGAAATATTTTTAAATCTAGAAAATTAATTGAAGAATAATGAAAATAATTGTAAATTGAAAAAATAATTAGAATTTGAGATAAGTAATAAACAATTAGGATATTAATTTAAAAATAATTAAAAATAAAAAATAAAATAAAAGAAAATGAAAATTGAAAAAAATAATTGAAAAATGAGATAAACAATTCAAAATTTAGGAATTCCATTGAAAATTGGAGAAAATAATTTTAATTTGTAAAAAATAATTGAAAAATTACAATATATATTTGTAATAATAGAAAATAATTGCAGAATGATAAAAATAATTGTAAATTAAAGAAATAACTGGAGATCGAGACAAATAATAACAAAATTAGAAAATCATTAAAAAATAATTGTAAATGACAAAAAATTGTTGAAAAATGATAGAAATAATTGAAAATTGATGAAAATAATAAAAATTTGTATAAAATATATTAAAACATTACAGAATATGTTTGAGATAAACAAGACTACTTGAAAAATGATAAAAAGAATTGGAAATTAAAGATAATTATAGAAATTTAAGAAAAAAAATTGAGAAATTTACATAATATATATCCTATTAGATATAAAAAAAAATGATTGAAAATCGAAGCACCTCATATTTAAATATTTGAAAAATACAACTAAAATTTAAAAACAATAAATAAGAATTTAATAATTTAGTTTTTCTCTTAAAAATTAATGAGGCATGAAGCATTTTTTTTAAAATTGAAAAATATTTGGAAAATGATTATGAAAAACGATGAAAATAGTGAAACTGATAAATTAACAAATTTCATAAGTTATGTCCTTTCATCATTTAATTGAAAAAACAAATTGATATTAATAATTAGATATTGAAGAAATTAATTGTAATTTGAAGAAAAAAATTACAATTTGAAACCAAAAATCCTATTTTTTAAAAAGAATTGAAAAATTACGAAAGAAATTAAAAATTACTTAATAAATAATGAAACTAATTTGATATTGAAGGGAATAATTAGAACTATAAATATGTGCAAAAATTATTCAAAAAGGAAAAATTTTAAGGGAACGCTTGTATGGGAGTAAGGCCGAAAAACGAGTGTATAATTGAGGCAGTTGGTGCAGAAACCGCACAAGTCCACTTTTTTCGAAAATCACTTTTTTATGGAAAATTTATCTGTAAATGAAGCTCTACGATCTAGTAAAATATTACATATGTTACTAAACTCTAAACCCTTTAAAATAAATAAACAAATTTTCGTTTCGTGCAGAAACAGCACAAGTCCATGATTCCAAGCTGCGCACAAAGATGCGCAATGGATGAAATAATATTTATTTGTGATATTTTTAAAGTGTTTTAGACATTGTTAAATAATTTATATAAAACAGTCTATATTATAAATAAAATGCACTGAAAGCGAGGCAGAAAACAATAATAGTGAATTATGTGATAATTGTTAAGAAAATGTTGGAAAGTGATTTTTAAAAAATGTTTATTATTTATAAAATGCTAAAAAAAACTATCCAAATTAAAAATTTTTAATAAATGTTACTAAAAATTTACTAAAACTGTGATACTTCACTTGATTCAATACATTTTCTGTGTTTTCCATTTCATTTTGTGCAGAAACCGCACAAGTCCAAAAGTTAATTTATTTTTTTTATACCCTATATTAATTCAAATATAAATCAATCATATTGAATTTTCAAACGTATAGGTTAGTAGAAAATAATACAAAACGCAGAATTAAAAAAAATTCTCACATTTACAAGAAAAACAGTTTTTATTGATTCCTGAACAATTAAGATTTGTGGACTTGTGCGGTTTCTGCACCAACCGCCTCAATTAGAATAAATAAAAAAATAATTAGAACTAAAAAAGTTGTATTTGACAAAATTGAAGAAAATACTTGATACTTGCGGAAATTGAATTTAAAAGTTAAGGGAAAAATTGAAAAACAATGAAATTGATTAGAAATTGAAGAAAATTTTTGAAAAATGATCAAAGAAGTTGTAAATTGTAGCAAATAATTGAAATCATAATAGAAAAAAATTGTTAAAAATTGAAGAAATTTTTAAATAATTATAAATTTTCTATGCTCAAATTAATTTTTAATCAATGGAATTTTAAATTAATTGAGGTATGAAGAAATTAAAATTGTTATTAGTTATAAATTTGACAAAAATTTTACGTTGGTGGTAAATGATTTAAAAAATTTAAAAAAGAAAGTCTAGTAACAAAGTTTAGGTAAGAAGTGTTGCAATAGCAACTATTGATATAGTAACGGTTTCTAAGGAAACGATATTATGGTAATGATTGTTATAAGAAACTGTTGCCTTGGTAACTGTTGTTGTGATATTTGGTACCATGTCAACTGTTGATATACTAACACTTACGTATTTGTAACCGTTGCTATATAGTTACTGTTGTTATGGCAACTTTTGTTGTTGTAACTATTTTCATGGTAACTGTTGATATAGTAACCGTTACTAAGGAAACGATTACTGTAGTAATGGTTGTTATAGAAACCATGGTTTCCATGGTAACGGTTGATATAGTAATTGTTACTAAGGATAACGTTACTATGGTAATAGATTTTATATAGGAACTGTTGCAATGGCAACTGTTGATGTGGTAACTATTGATAAAGTAACGGTTACTAAGGAAACGATTACTGTGTCAATGGTTGCATAGCAACTACTGTTAAGTCAACTGTTGACATAGGAACTAAAGGAACGATTACTATGGTCATAGCAACTGTTGTTATAATAATGATTACTGAAAAATGACTAATATGCCAACGGTTGACAAAGTAACGGTTACTAAGGAAACGATTACTATGATCATAGCAACTGTTGTTATAATAATGATTACTAGAAAGTGACTAATATGACAACGGTTGATAAAGTAAAGGTTACTAAAAACAACTGCTATTGTAATGGGTGCATAAAAATTGTTATAAGGTAACTGTTGTTATAGTAACTATTGCCACGGTAACCGTTGATATAGTAATCGTTAATAAAGATAACGTTACTATGGTAACGGTTTCTATGGGAACTGTTGATAAAGTAACGGTTACTATGAAAACGATTGCTATTGTAATGGCTGCATAGCAACTGATATAAGTCAACCGTTGTTATGGTAACTGTTACTAAGGAGACGATTACTATGGTAACGGTTGTTATAGAAAATATTGTCAGAACATTTATTGACATAGCAACTGTTGTTATAATAACAACTATATTAAGAAACGACTAATCTAACTACAGCTGCCGTAAGAATCAATAATTCTCTAAGCCTACAAAGTCCCAAAAATCCTCAACCGGAAAAATTATTCCTATTTTTTGTATCTTTACACAAGAATCTCACAAAATATTTCAAACTGTCTAAAGCCTCTAATCTAAACTACACCCCATATCAGCAATACTGGTTTATCAGAAGAAGCAAAAATAATGAAAAAAATCCTGAGCACCTTTTACTGCAAGATGTGACCTTGTGTTTGGCTACACTTATCCCATCTGACAGGGCTATCACGTGTTTAGCATAGCAGTGCAGTGTCTTACAAAGTAGATATAATGTATATAGAATATAACTATGTTCATCTTGGCGTAATTTCTCCCCGCGTTCTGCCTTTATCATCATTGAGGCAGCTTCCCATGCACGAATACACATATCTCAGAATTTGTATGTGCACATTAATGAACTAAGACCAGGGACTAAGATTGTACCTGCACGAGTCTTATTAGCATAAGAGCAGATCAATTTAGCGCGGCGAGAACTGAAAGGGGTGCGGGTGAGCTTGAAGAAAGATGGTTACTAGTACCTCTAGACCAGGTGGTAAATATAGTTATCTAGTACATGTACACGAGTCTGTCGACATGCTAACATGATCGATTTCAATTAGCATTCATGCATATATTCTCTGGATACATATGTACACTGTAAAAAATTTCGGAATTTTCTCCGATGAATTAGTAGGAAATTATTCCGAAACTGGTAGGAAACACATGTTTCCGAATATTTTGTAGGAAAAATTTCCGAAAAGAGGAGGAAAAATACTTTATCCACAGAAAACCGGAAATTATTCCACAAACTTCGGAAAAATTTCCAATCAAAACGGATTTTTAGCCTATAGTAGTAGGAAATATTTCCGGATGGAGTCGGAAAAATATTTTTTTCCCATAAAACCGGAAATTATTCCACAAACTTTGGAAAAATTTCCAAGCAAAACGGATTTTTAACCTACAGTAATAGGAAATATTTCCGAATGGAATGGGAAAAATACATTTTCCACAAAAAACCGGAATTTATTCCTTATACTTCGGGAAAATTTCCAATCAAATGGGATTTTTATCCTATGGTAGTAGGAAATATTTCCGAATGGAGTCGGAATAATACTTTTCTCACATAAAACCGGAAATTATTCCACAAACTTCGGAAAAATTTCTAAACAAAACGGATTTTTATCCTATAGTAAAAGGAAATATTTCCGAATGCAGTCGGAAAAATACATTTTCCACAAAAAACCGGAAATTATTCCTCAAACTTCTGAAAAATTTCCAAACAAAACGGATTTTTAACCTATAGTAAAAGGAAATATTTCCGAATGCAGTCGGAAAAATACATTTTCCACAAAAAACCGGAAATTATTTCTCAAACTTCAGAAAAATTTCCAAACTAAACGGATTTTTAACTTGTGCATATTATATTGCTCAATCTAAGAAAATTTTATTTTGTACTCCTACTAAAAGAAACTCCTAGGTTTATTTTTTTAAAAATAAAGACCACTTAATTAGTTTCTCATAATTATTTTATTTATTATAATTATGAAAAATTTATTTATGTGAAGAACAAATGTTATTTTGTACTCCTACTAAAAGGAACTCCTAGTTTCATTTTTTAAAAAATACAAATGACTTAATTAGTTTCTTCTAATTATTTTATTTATTTTAATTATGAAAAATTTATTTATGTGAAGAACAAAAATTTTACTAAAAGATTGTTGATACAGAACTAATAGATCTAACATGTTTTTGTTATAAAAATTTTGTTTTACATATTTATTACTATTATATTTTAATATTTAATTCTTCTGTTTAATTTATAAAAAAAAAATTGTTTTGGGCAATGTTTGCATTTTAAAAATATTACTTTTATTAATATAAATAAATGAAATTGTTTAAAACGTTAATCAATTTATTTGTATTCATTTTATTGATAATCTGTATCCGAGCATGTATTCTTTTATCATTTTTAAATATCGTTTAATTATTTTTCTCAATTATTTTTCCTAATACATATAATTTAATTTTAAACTATTTTGTTTGAACCAGTTAATATTGTTAAGAATATTTACTTATTTAATTTATTGGTAATTTAGTAACGATAAATAATTTTTTTACCAAATAAATTTAATCTTATGTTAATTTCAATCAGAAAAAAAGTAAACATTGTTAGTAATGATTGTAATAAAATTTTAAATTTTAATATTAGAAATGTTTTCTATCTTTGAATGTTTCTTAATAATATAAACAGATATACAGATTATACAAAAAATGAAAATTTCTCCGAATATAAATTATCTTATTTCAAATAAATATTTTTAAATTTTATTTGGATAAGATTCTTAAAAATCTTCTCCAAAAAAATGTCTTAATCTTTAAAATAATGGATTCACAAAAAATTTGTCGAAAGGAATTTATTGCCATTCTCCTTTTGGTGAAAATATGTGTGAGTGTCAAATGCCAGTAATGCTAACTAAACCATAGGACCAAAATTTATGAGAGTCTATTGTTGACGGGCGATGCCATTGCGGGGGTTCATCTGCACGTGGCGACCAAACGAAACTTGAGATCACCAAGTTCTTTGAAAAGAGAATTTCATAGTCAAGATGGCTCAATGGTTAGGTGCTCGTATCGTAATATGCGTATTTGCGTTTAGCGTTAGGGTTAGTGCGTTCGAATCTCAGTGTCGCTAGGATTTTTCGAAAATTTCGTATGTATGCGTTTAGTTGCGGTTAAGGTATAAATAAAATGTTAATTAATAATCAAATGTAATTTCAGCACAACACAACAATTGAATTAAATAAGTATGTAAAAACAAACCCAAATCCCATACTGTAAAATATAAATTTCCTTAATGTTTTAAATCTGTTGATTTGATTTTTATTATTGAATAATCAATGGGATTTTTTTTATCAGGATAAACATATTTCTTTATTACAACTGTACATGTAATGTTTCATATATGAGTTGGGTCAGGCCATATAATAGTCAACCACCCACTTTGGTTAGAAACGAATTTTCGTTTGTTTATTAAACCCAACCCTTTTTTCCGTGTACAAAATTTGAATAATTTCCGGTAATTTTGGAAAAAATTCCAACTTAATGTCAGGACAAATATCCGACGTATTCGGAAAAATGTCCAACTTCATATGCGGAAAAATTTCCGATAATTTCGGAAAAAATTCCTCTTCATCAGTAGGAAAAGTTTCCGAAAAAGTTGGAAATAAAACCAATTTTTTTTTCGGAAAAATTTCCACCGTCTGGGGTTCCGTGCTGTCCGAATTTTTTCGGAAAAATTTCCGAAAAATTTTTTACAGTGTATAACCCGGATATCCATATTGATGTTCCATTTTTTACCAAGCGTAAATTGTAAATAATTACAATCATGCCCCTCGGCTGTGTTTTCATATACTTCAAATTTTACAACGAAACATTGCATTATTTATCAATATTGTGTTTTTTATAATCCGTATAATCTAAAACTCAGCACACAAGTTATATTTTACTCAAAATATATAGTTTCATACACTAGACACTCTCTTCTCCAAAATAACTCTTCTCATCCATATAACATCAAACTCATCTAAACGAAAAATCATATTTGAAAGCCTTCATCTACAAACAGTTGAGAATCTAATAAGCTAAGAGGGAATTTCAACAGGAAAATCTGCGTCTGAATATCTCTGACGGCAGGAATAGAAAATTTTAATAACAATCACTCATAGCTGCTGTTCTCAGCTGTAAGGTTATCTTCACCTCACGTCCTGCTCTAAACGATACGAGTCCATTAAACCTGTCAGGAACTTTAATAACGTAATATAGTTCGAAAAGCCGAGTTCATTGTGCTTTCTGCGCTCAGTATAATTTCGCGAGCGCTTTTGAAGGACAGCAAAAAGAAAAAGAAAAATTAAATTTTAATCGTCGGATCGAATCCTTGGGAGAGCACAATAGACTCATCCGGTTGAAGGAGACCAATTCAAAGGAGTACCGTCGTCATTTTTCACTTGACTCGACTGGCTGAAAAATTACGTCAGTAGAACAAGTCGCGACAATTCAGAGCAAGAAATTCTTTTCTGGCTGATGAGTGGTCCAGGATTAGGAGAGAGGAGAGGGGGAAACTTTTGTTCGCCAATTGGAATTGTCCTGTGACAAATTAGTGTCATCTTGTGTCTTTCTCGTGGTAGAACATTACCATTTGTCAAGAATATCCTATCGTCCAGTATTAAGAGTCTCCAAATTACAGTATAGCTCTTGAATTGAACAAGTTAAAGAGAGAGAGAGAGAGAGAAAGGAGTTAAAAAGATGGCAAGTGAAAAAGAATGGCGAAAAGAAAGAGAGAGGGGGCAGAAGATGAAGCGTTCGAGGATGAGAGCGGCGGCTAATTAATTGTATAATTAATCGAGCGAATGAACGAGCAACCGAGCGTAACTAGTTCTGGCCTGTCAGACGCATAGGACCTGTCTGACCGATGTCTCCCTGTCGGCCGCCATTGCACACTCGGCCCTTTGTTGCGAAGCTCCTGAATTGCAGATTGAGGACCAGCCAAGTCGTGAGTCGCTTCCCCCCTTTCTTGCCTAATGCGACTTCTGGATCCTTCAACCTTGTCGCATCCGTTTCAGATACGGTGAGAGAAGGCGAAATATTTCATTTATTAATAACCACCCCCATCTTCTCGGGGACACTTTTGTACTTTTCGGAATTCATTATTCACGAGACAAGAAGGGCAGATTTTCCAACTCTGTAATGACAGATATTCCAAGACTACCTATCTCAAGAGATAACTTTTCCAAGCACATTAGAGTGATTAAAAAAAAAAAATCACCAACTTTTTGAAAATTTATCTTCTTTAAACATTTAAATACCTACATCAAGGTAGGCCCATTAGCAAATAAGTCAGTGAAATGTTTTTTTTCTCTCAAACAGTCAACTTGGAAAATATTTTCAAAATGGTTTTCTAATTTTCTGAGCAATTTAACTTGGGGATTTTTGCAGGAAATGTAACTTGGAAAATTTGTGGAAAACTGCACATTAGAGTGCTTTTTTAAAAACTCAAATAAACTTCAGATTGTGTATCTTATATCTGTAATATAAAAATATTAATAATTTATTAAATACTCTGGTACAGTCTCTATCAAAATTATATTAATTTTTAGTACAGCCCCTTTCAAAAGTATGTTAATCTTTAGTACAGTCCATTTTAAGAGTACGTTAATCTTTAGTACCGTCCCTTTCAAAAGTATACCAATTTCGAGTAAAGCCCCTTCCAAAAACACACATTTTCAAAAATCCTGGCACACTGGCAGAGAAAACATAAATTCAAGTCAAACTCATTCATTACGGGAAAATACACAGTGTCGTATCTTAAAATCTGTAATATAAAAATATCAATAATTAAGGTGTTTCTCCGATGGGCAGTCCCTGACAAAAGTTAGTATTTGAGTTAATAGCGATTATTAATTAATATAATTTATTTCTTAACTTATTATTGACCATGAATAGTTGATCAGATATCGGTCAATAGTTTTTTAATAAGAATGTTTTAAAAATAAACAGAAGTTGCTAAAGTTTCAACGATTTTTAAAGATACCTTTTTTCAAAGTCTATATTTTTTCTTACCATTTTTTAAAAAATGGTACAATTTTAGTAAATAATAGCTTATTTTCTTGAGAAAAACAAACTCTACAACTTCACCACGTCAGATTTTTGAAAAAGTGGATAATTTTTTAAATACAGCAATTTGTTTATAAATATATTTCTAAATTTTTCTAAATATTTATAAACAATTACTTTATTTAAAAAATGATCCTTTTTTTCAAAAATCTGACGAGGTGAAGTTGTACAGTTTGTTTTTCTCAAGAAAATAAGCTACTATTTACCTAAATTGTACCATTTTTTAAAAAATGGTAAGAAAAGATACAGACTTCGGAAAAAGATATCTTTAAAAAACGTTAAAAAATTTATCAACTTTTGTTAATTTTTGAAACATTCTTATTAAAAAACTATTGGCCGATATCTGCTCAACTATTCATGGTTAATAATAAGTTAAGAAAGAAATTATATTAATTAATAATCGCTATTAACTGAAATACTAACTTTTGGCAGGGACTGCCCATCGGAGAAATACCTTAATACCTATTAATACTCTGGGCACAGTCCCTTTCAAAATTATATTAATTTTTAGTACAGCCCCTTTCAAAAGTATGTTAATCTTTAGTACAGTCCCTTTTAAGAGTACGTTAATCTTTAGTACCGTCCCTTTCAAAAGTATACCAATTTCGAGTACAGCCCCATCCAAAAACACACATTTTCAAAAATCCTGGCACAGTGGCAGAGAAAACATAAATTCAAGTCAAACTCATTCATTACGGGAAAATACACAGTGTCGTATCTTAAAATCTGTAATATAAAAATATCAATAATTAAGGTGTTTTTCCGATGGGCAGTCCCTGACAAAAGTTAGTATTTGAGTTAATAGCGATTATTAATTAATATAATTTATTTCTTAACTTATTATTGACCATGAATAGTTGATCAGATATCGGTCAATAGTTTTTTAATAAGAATGTTTTAAAAATAAACAGAAGTTGCTAAAGTTTCAACGATTTTTAAAGATACCTTTTTTCAAAGTCTATATTTTTTCTTACCATTTTTTAAAAAATGGTACAATTTAAGTAAATAATAGCTTATTTTCTTGAGAAAAACAAACTCTACAACTTCATCATGTCAGATTTTTGAAAAAGTAGATAATTTTTTAAATACAGCAATTTGTTTATAAATATATTTCTAAATTTTTCTAAATATTTATAAACAATTACTTTATTTAAAAAATGATCCTTTTTTTCAAAAATCTGACGAGGTGAAGTTGTACAGTTTGTTTTTCTCAAGAAAATAAGCTACTATTTACCTAAATTGTACCATTTTTTAAAAAATGGTAAGAAAAGATACAGACTTCGGAAAAAGATATCTTTAAAAAACGTTAAAAATTTATCAACTTTTGTTAATTTTTGAAACATTCTTATTAAAAAACTATTGGCCGATATCTGCTTAACTATTCATGGTTAATAATAAGTTAAGAAATAAATTATATTAATTAATAATCGCTTTTAACTGAAATACTAACTTTTGGCAGGGACTGCCCATCGGAGAAATACCTTAATACCTATTAATACTCTGGGCACAGTCCCTTTCAAAATTATATAAATTTTAAGCACAGCCTCCTTCAAAAGTTTGTTAATCTTTAGTACAATCCCTTTCAAAAATATGTTAATCTTTTGTACAGTCCTTTCCAAAAGTATGATAATTTTTTGTACAGTCCCCTTCAAAAGTATGCTAATTTCGAGTACAGAACCTTCAAAAAACATAATTTTTCATAAATCCTGACTCAATGGCGGCGGCGATATCTATAATATAGAGATTATTTTGGTTTTCAAGACAAATTCATTCATTACGGGAAAATACGCAGTGTCGTATCTTAAAATCTGTAATATAAAAATACCAATAATTAATACCTATTAATACTCTGGGTACAGTCCCTTTCAAAATTATGTAAATTTTAAGCATAGCCCCCTTCAAAAGTTTGTTAATTTTTAGTACAATCTCTTCCAAAAGTATGTTAATCGTTAGTACAGTCCGTTTCAAAAACATACATTTTCAAAAATCCTGACTCAGTGGCTGCAGCGATATCTTTTTATAATATAGAGAGATTATTGTCTGTTTCAAGCTAAACTTATTCATTACGGAAAAATACCCAGTGTCATATCTTAAAATCTGTAATATAAAAATATTCATAATACTTTATTAAATACTCTGAGTACTGTCCCTTTCAGAAACATATTAATTTTTAGTATAGTCCCTTCAAAAAGTATGTTAGTTTTTAGTACAGTCCCTTTCAAAAGTATGTTAATCTTTAGTACAGTTCTCTTGAAAAGTATGCTAATTTTGAGTACAGTCCCTTCCAAAAACATACATATTCAAAACTTTCCAGACAGTGGCGGTGGCGATTCCTTTTATAATATAGAGAGATTATTGTGGGTTTCAAGCCAAACTCATTCATTACGGGAAATGAAATATAAAAATGTAATATAAAAATATTAATAATGCATTATTAATTACTCTGGGTACAGTCGCTTTCAAAATTATACAAATTATTAGTACAGACACTTTCAAAAGTATGTTAATTTTTAGCACATTCCCTTCCAAAAGTATGTTAATCTTTAGTATAGTCCCTTTCAAAAGTATGTTAATTTTTAGTACATTCCCTTCCAAAAATATGTTAATCTTTAGTATAGTCCGTTTCAAAAACATACATTTTGAAAAATCTTGACTCAATCGCGGCGGTGATATGTTTCTATAATATAGAGAGAATATTGTGGGTTTCAAACTAAACTCACTTATTACGGGAAAATACAGTGTCGTGTCTTAAAATTTATAACATAAAATATTAATAATGAATATTAATACTCTGATTACAGTTCCTTTCAAAATTACATAAATCTTTAGTACAGCCCCTTTCAAAAGTATGTTAATTTTTAGTACAGTCCCTTCCAAAAATATGTTAGTTTTTAGTACAGCGACCTTCAAATGTACGCTAATTTGAAGTAAAGACCTTTTCAAAAATATATTAATTTTTAGTACAGTCCCTTCAAAAGTATGTTAGTTTATAGTACAGTCCCCTTCAAAAGTACGCTAATTTAAAGTATAGACCTTTTCAAAAAGATATTAATTTTTAGTACAGTCCCTTCCAAAAACATATATTTCGATACTTTTGGAAGAGACTGTACTCAAATACCCTGACTCATCGGCAGCGACTACTTTTTATCTCTTTATACTATAAAAAGATATAAATATCATATATTTTAATCAGAATATTTATAAATAGTTATTTTTAATAATTATTATTAATAATTTCTGGGCAGGGATTGAGAGAAGAAAATTCCTGATTCTAGGGAGGCAAAAGGTCAAAAGAAATTTTGGGAAAGCTTTTTGCGCCTTTCAGGTGGATTTGGGTACAGTCCCTTTCAAAATTATGTAAATTTTTAGTGCAGTCCCTTTGAAAAATGGGTTAATTTTGAGTACAGTCCATTGCAAAAGTATGCTAGTTTTTAGTACAGTCCCCTTCAAAAGTACGATATTTGAAGTATACACCCTTTCAGAAATATATTAATTTTTAGTATAGTCCCTTCAAAAAGTATGTTAGTTTTTAGTACAGTCCCCTTCAAAAGTACGATAATTTGAAGTATAGACCCTTTTAAAAATATATTAATTTTTAGTACAGTCCCTTCCAAAAACATACATTTTGATACTTTTGGAAGGGACTGTACTCAAATATCCTGACTCATCAGCAGCGACTACTTTTTATCTCTCTATACTATAAAAAGATATAAATATCTTATTTTTTACTCAGAATATTTATAAATGATTATTATTAAATGTTACTTCAAGTGTTTAAGAAATAATTCTATTCTAATAAAAATAGGATCATTTATTAATCTCACTTTGTCAAAAAGTAAAAAAAATCTTCTCAAGTTTTTTGATGCAGTGTGATTAATAATAATTGATTCTATTTTTATTAAAATTATAATATTTATAATCATAATTATAATAATTTTATAAGTCCATCTTGTTAGTAACTCTCTAAATCTGAATTAGTAGTTTTCTACTATGAATTAGGCAAATTCTTGGCTCACTTTTCTCTAATTCATATAGTAGAAAATTACTAATTTTTAGTAGAAAACTACTAATTTTTATTAGAAAACTACCAATTTTTTAGTAGAAAACTACTAATTAAAATAATGAAACTTTACTTTTAAAATAAGTAGATTTTTTTACAAATTTAATTAGTAGTTTTCTACTACAAAATTAGTAGTTTTCTACTTAAAAATAGTAAAATTCTTACTATTTTAATAGTAGCTCACTTTTCACTAATTCATTAGTAGAAAACCACTAATTCAGATTTAGAGAGAATACTATTCGTTTAGGCATTGTAGAAGGTTTTTTTTTAAATTGAACTTCGAGATTGGAGAAATTTTTTCAAATTTTTAAACTCTCTATTAATGTTTGCATTATTCTTTACATCGTAACATCTACTTAACATCTAAAAAAATGCAATTTTAAAGTTGTATTTTTTAAAAGTTATTGTTACAAAAAATCGACAATTTCAATTTATCACAAAAGATTCCAACTCTATTTGTGAAAACTTGTTCAAAGCTGTCTGTCTGTTGTTTCTTTTTTGTAAACAAATTTTAAACAAGGTTGAAATACTGCTCGTGCCAAAAGAAATTTCGTTCCTCTCAAACACTGAAAATTAAAACAAAGCCCTCGTATATGAATATGATAAATTTTTAAAAGCGAACGAAAGAAGCCTTTCCAGAGCATGAAAGGCACTTCATAAAGTATTCAAAACGGAAATTATGAAGCCTCGACATTTATCAGAGTGGAACAAGAACTTTTCTCCTGTCAAAATTTGACACCAGAAGTAATGGATTAACGAAACTAGAATGGTGCCTTCTTTTATCTAAACCGGCTCAGGTCAAGGTCATTCAATCAATCTCGCATTCGATCCCCTTCATGAGTTTAAATAACCAGTTTGATTTTTTGGGTCGTAACACCAGTAGTAACTTTCCTTGCTCTCTCGACTGCCAAACGAGTTTGATGACAATATATTACATTTATCTGGCCTTTCATGTTAAAGCAAGCGAAAATTACATTGAATTCCTGCAGCTACTGGTTATTAGTTCCCCAGCAACCATCACAGCACATAAAACATATTAATCACTTAACCCAAAAAATTAATCACTACACTATCTTGTATAATGTTTTACATAATGTCTTATCACAAGTTTCTCGCAGTGAATTAACTGGGGCATTTCATCATCGTCGAGCAAATTAAAAATATTATTTTACTATAATTACAGCTATATTTATCGTTTCGGTGCATCTTATATCCTGCAAAAAAAAAAAAAAAGAAAATTAATCCGCTCGAGTAATAATTTATTTCTCTATTACCATAAGTGTATGCACGTTTGATCATTTATTATATAAATAATGATAAATTGATAATAACTTGATATTTCTTGGATTAAAACAACTTGTACTAATTACTATGACAACTTGTTAATAAAATTTAACATACCAAATCGGTAAATATAAAAAGTTTTTTTTTCCATGATAAGCTTTTTTTGTGTTTTTTTATTAAAAATTTGAAGAAGGGAAAATGTTTCTCTAGATTTAAATTAGAAATTTGTTGGTAGACTAATAAAGCGTGTTTATCGATTGACTTTAAAAATTAGTTAATTGCTAATTATTCCCAATAACGAATTCTTAATTAATAGTAAACAAAATTTTAATTTGGTCGGTGAAACTTAATAATTAATTTCTTAACTCTTGGAGGCGTAGTGGAAACTTAAATTATCACCTGAATTTATGATGTTTGGCATGTATAATTATTTTAAAATCTGCATAATCTTATAACGATACGAGTTTAATTTGTATATTTTAAATAAATAGATTTACGGTTTCAAATTCAGGGTTTTGAGGGAAAAAAATTATTATTAGATTACAAGACGACGTGAATGTTTTTATTATAGAAAATTTTGTAGACGCATTACTTTCACAAGTTACGAACTATTCTTTGTGAAATCAATTTAATAATAAAAAAATTCTGTCACCTCTAAAGGCCATAAAATTATTTGCAGATATCATTTGAACAAGTGAAATAAAAAATAATAAAAAAATATTCCTTAAAAATAAACACTTAAAAATTATTTACACAAGTTAGGAATTATTTTTTGTAAAATCAACTAAAAACATTTCTGCCACCTGGACAGGTTACGGAATTTTTTCAGAACCAATTAAAGTAAAATAAAAAATAATCAAAAACCTGTTAAAATAAATTCTGCAAATTTCAATTATTGTCTTCAATTTTTTCAATCACTTTTTTCAATATTAATTATTTTCTCGTCGACAATGAATTAATTTAATTATTTATTGCTAAATTTATTAATATTTATCACAAATTGAAATCAAATTTTTTAATTTACCATTATTATTTTCATTTTGAAATTATTATCTTAATTTTTAATTATTAACATTATTTCTAAATTAATATATTCAAAACTTTCAAATATATATCTCAATTTGTAATGTTTTGTTCAATGCTCATTTATTTTTATCATTTTGCAATTATTTCCTTTATATTTTAATTATTTTGATTGTTTTTAAATTAATTTCTTCAATTTTCAGTTATAATCTGAAACTTAGATTATTGTCGTCAATTTTCAATTTTTAACACAATTTTTCAACTTTTTTCTTTTGCTTAAAATAAATTCTGTACTTTTCCTATTGTTTTCTCCAAACATTCTTTTGGCCTAATTTCCAAAAATTTCAATTATTATTTTTTTTACTTTAAAAAAAATTTTGCAATTTTTTCAATTATTTATTTTAAATTTTATTTATTTTTTTCAACTTACCATTATTATTATCATCATGTTTCAATTATTTTCTTCAAGTTTCAAATTTTATAATCATTATTCAATTATTTTCTCCAATATTTTTAATTAATCTCATTTTTTAAAAACATTTTCTAAGATTTTAAAATATTTCTCTTGAATTTTTGATTATTTTTAATTTTGTTTATAATTTTCAAAATTTAAACTATTTTTATTTTTTATTTGCAATTTCATCAGAACTATTTATCAGATATTTTAATTATTTAATTCAATTTTAAATTATTTATATTAATTTTTTTATTAGTTTCTTTAACTTTCAACTACATCTTTGATTTTCTTGTATTTTATGTATATTCTGTATTTTTTCAATTATTTCTCTTTAATTAAAAATTGTCTTCTTCAATTTTAAATTATGTTTACCTTTTTTCATTTATTTTCTCTAATTTTTAAATATTTTCTTTTCTTTTTCAATGAACTTTTAAATGTTTCAAGTATTTTTCTAAAGCTTTTTTGGACATTTTATAATTTATTATACATTTTTTACATCCGTATTTATTAACACTGTTAAAAACTTGAGTCTTTATCAGATTAAAAGATTTATCGTATTCTGAAAAAAGAACTTTTGTTTATTTAAAATATTTATGTAATTTTGTCCCTTATTTTCTCCAATTTTTCATTATTCTATTTTTGTTCAATCTATTTTTAAGATTTTCAAATATTTTTCTCAAATTTAAATTATTTGCTTTATTTGTGAATACATTTCTATGTTTTTTGACAAATTTGCTATTATTTTTTTAAATTTGAATTATTTTTACAATGTTTTTTTCAATTCTAAAATCATATAAATTTTGTCGTATGCAAGTAAAATGTTGTTTAAAAATATCCGTAGGCTTCATAATTGTAAAATTCTCTGCCTACTATATTGTAAAACTCCACAAAAAAATATTCAAAACAATTCAAAAGTAAAGTTATGTATCCAAAAACAATGACTGTCGTCTGCTTTTTAATAAAAATCACTCTTTTTTGTTTTTTTTTAATTTTAACGCATTCATAATATACCCAACTTGTAACACAAAATTAACACTAATAAAAACAATAATAGGAAAATTGTTTTTACTTCATCAAAATCACGAAATATTTTAAATTTGTATTTTTACCATTTTTGTAATGGACACAACCCTATCACTAGATGTATTCTTTTTTCCTTTTTGTTTTAAAAAAAGACTATTTACATACAATTCAATGGGGCAGATTCGTTTTTTGAGAAGACTTATCTGTTTGCAATGAGATTGCATTAGTAACGAAGTAAGATATTAATTAATTAACTTAATGCTAGTTGAGCAAAGTTGAGTTTCCTTGAACTAATTAAATCTAACTTTGGACCCCTTTCTGCGTTTGGAGCTTTTGGCATATGACCCAGCTATTCAAAGTGGCTTTTAACAGGAAACGTAAGGCGCACAGAAGCTCTTACTCGTGAAAGGGTAGTCACAGACCCTTGGATAGATCCTTCTTTGGCATCCACGAGGCGAAAAACCGGTTTTAGCCAAGTCTGCAGATCCTCCCTATATATATGTATATAAGTATATATATATATTTCACTCAAGAGAAGTAGCAGGATAATGATTTAAAAAATATTCTTCAGGGACAAAGGCTCAATTATACTTTGTCAAGACCTCGAATTTCATTCTGCCAGGTCCATTCATTTTTTCATTATCTTATTTCTTAAACTACTGTTTCACTTTATTCTCAAACCTGTAAATTTTTAAATACAAAATTTAATTTATATTAAAAAAATTTCTTCTTCCGGAGAATTTACGAGAATTTATAGTTTTTTAATCGTTTGAACGTACCCTACTATTTTGAGATAAAAACAACTGTATTTGAATTAAAAATTGATTACAGATGAAATAATTAACACTGTCATTAATTAATTAACTAGCAAAATATAACGGGATTTGTTTTTTATACATTTTAGAAATTAAACTATAATAATAAATAAACCAAATCCATAAATAATATTTATCCAATAAGGGGGGCTGCCAGTGGACTTTCAGATTGAAAATAGTGAAAAAAAGACTTTAATTTAAAAAAGTGAGTAAATAGTAAGCTTATAAATAAAAAAAGTGATTAAATCGTAAGTTTTTAAATAAAAAAAGTGAATAAGGAATATAGAGTTTGATATTACTGATATTAAATTGGGGGTCGCCAGCAGGAAAAGCCATTCAAATTTAAAAAAAAAACAATTCGAAAATCGCAAAAATAATTGAAATATGTAGAAAATAATTAAATAATGACAAAAATAATTAAATTTAAAAAAAAAGTTGTAAATTACAAAACTAATTGTAAAATTGATTAAAAATAAAAAAATGATGACAAAATTTGAAACGAAATAATTGGAATTTGAAGTAAATAATTGAAAAGTTTCAAGAATAATTGAAGTTAGAAAAAAATAATTAAAGAATGACAAAAATATATAAAAATTACACTTTTTAGACAATAGTTGAAAAATTGAAAAAAATAATAGAATTTTCAAGAAAATAATTGAAATTTGAAAAAAATAATTAAAAAATATCAAAAAAAAAAATGTATATGTGTAAAAAATAGTTGAATAATGACAAAAATAACTGAAATTTAGAAAAAAAATTAATGAAAATTGAGATATCTATATTTAAAAAAGAAAAGAAAAAAAAATTAATACAAATAATTACATTATTTGAAAAATTGTGAAAAATAATTGAAAAATTAACGATACAATTAAAATGTGAAGAAACTAATTGAATAATGACATAAATAATTGAAAACTGATCTTCAAAAGTTAATAAATTCATGACAATAATAAAAAGATTGAAGAAAATGACATTTAAAGAAAATCATCCCAAAATGTCAAAACTATTTGAATATTGACAAAAATAGTTGTAATTTGAAAAAATAATTGAGAAATGACAAAAATATTTGACAAGTTTAAAAAAATTAAAAATTTGAAGATAATACATGAAAACTTGACAAAACAATTGAAATATTGAAATAAATAATTAAAAACTGGTGTAAAAATTAATAAATTATAGACAATAATTGTGAAGTTAAACAAAATATTATAAGTTTGAGGAAAATAATTGAAAGTTGAAGAAATCAATTGAAGTTTGAAGATAATAATTGAAATTTGAAGAAAATAATTCAAAAATGTCAAAAAAAATTCAAATATTTTATTTATTTCTTTATTTTTATTTGATATGAAATATGAAAAAAATAATTAAAGTTTGAAGAAAATAATTGAAAAAGGTGTAAAAAAATTAATAACTTCGAAACAATAATAAAAATAATGAAGAAAATAATTGAAAACAGGTGTAAGGAATTTAAAAGTTTATGACAATAAAAAAAATTAAATAAAATAATTGCAATTTGTAAAAAATAATTCTAAAATGGCAAAAATAACAAAAATGTGAAAAAAATAATTGGAAAATAACAAAAATAAGAAAACAAAACAAAATTGATTTATGACAAAAGTAATTGAAATTTGAAAAAAATAATTGAAAAATAACGAAAGTGAATTGAACTTGTGTAGAAAATTTCGATATTCCTGACAATAATTTATAGATTGAAGATCTCAATTGAAATTTAAAAAAAATAGTTGAAAAGTTTCAAAAATAATTGAAATTACAAGAAGATAATTGAACAATAACAAAAATAATTGTAATTTGAAAAAAATAATTGATAACTGGTGTTTAAAATTAAACATTTAAAGACAATACTTGAAAAATTGACCAACCAATTGAAAGTTTAAGAAACTGATTGAATAATGACATAAATAATTGAAAGCTGGTGTATAAATAAAAAATGTATAGAGAATAATTGAAGTTTGAAGAAAATAATTGAAATTTGTTGAAATTAATTGAAAAATAATGTACCAATTTAATAAATTAATGACAATAATAAAAATAATAGAGAAAATTATTGAAATTTAAAGGGAATAATTGAAAACTAATATAATAAATTTAAAAATTCATGGCAATAAAAACATTGAATTTATTTATTTATTTATTTACGGGCAAAAGCCCATTACAATATAAAATTTAAAAATTTATTTCAAGTAACAATAAAATTAAAATTTGATATAATAATAATAATTACTATATTAAATATTAATAGGTCGCATTCAATAATTTGAATAAAATAATAATTGAAATTTGTAGAAAATAATTCTAAAAATTTAAAAGTAATAGAAATATGAAAAAAAATCGTAAAATGACAAAAATACTTCAATAATGACAAAAGTAATTGAAATTTGAAGAAAATTATTGAAAACTAACAAAAGTAGAATAGAAACTGGTGTTGAAAATTTAAATATTCCTGGCAATAATTTAATGACTGAAAAGAATAATTGATATTTGAAAAAATTAAATTCAGAATCGCAACCTTTCCGGAAGTTTTCAAACTTGCAGCAAACTTGATAAAAGTTTCGGAAATTTAAAAATTGTTAAAAAAGTTACAGAATAATTTAAACTATATTTAATTTTTTAATTTAAATTTTTTCCAATAAAGTGAAATAACGTCATTTGAAGTTTTAATAAATTCAACTATTCGACAGTTTAAATTAATCGAAATTATTATTAAAATTCATAAAAGTGTGTATAATATATAAATTATTGTTAGTCATAATCAATATCTCGTCATTAAAGCTACCTCATCTGCATATTTTGTCTGTAAACTAAAAAAAAATTTTAATTTTCTGATTAATAGAATCAAAATTAATGAAAAAAAGCAGGGACTAACTTCACTTTGGATTTTAAAACGTGGACCGAAAAAAATGAATAAATATAAATAGTAATTGCCTTCAGAAGTTTAAGGAGATTATTATTATTGAATTAAAAATATATTATATAAAAACATTTCAAACATAATAAATTAATAAAGAAATATAAATTACATATATATTGTATCACGAATATTTTGAACTTTTCTTATTTTTAAAAACTTCAATTAAACAAACTTAATTAATTAGGTATTGGATATTATTTATTAAAAGTATTATTATTACTATTATTATAAAAGTAGAATAATACATTATTAATATAATAATAATAAAAATTTCCGTTTTAAAATTGTTCTTTCCTTACAGTTTTACAATTTTTTTTTAATTTCAAACAAAATTACATACTAATTAATTGAATTTCTTTTAAAAAATGTTGCGTTGTTTTTATTGCATGAGAATTTAAGCAATTTGTTAAAGTTATTTAATGAATAATTATTTTATAGGTAAAATATTTCCATTGGAATTAAAGTAAATTGTTATGAATTATTATATTATTGATTTGAGTCAAGTTAACTAAATCAACAAAAAATAAGATTGATTAAAATGTTAGTTTTCAGATTTAAAAATTTTTTATTGAAAATTAAATGGACAAAAATTTGAAATCAAATATAGAAAGTTTAAATCAAGTGAAATTTGAGTTAAATTAATTTTAATTTTATTAATAACATTTTTAACTGATATTTATTTGAAACAATTTAGTTTTTATTTTACACGATAATAATAGATTTCAACTTTCATACCAATCGAAACTTTGTCGATGCAAATTTAAACTGTTTCAAGTTTTTATTGGTTCAAGCTTTATTTATAAAAATATCACTCAACCTTATCTTTTATTATCCTTAATGTTAATAGCCACCAATTATACTCTCCCTAATTATAATTTTCTTTTTCATCCAAATTTCAATTTATTTAAAATTTCATTAAGGGCATGTGATGGATTATGACGTCACTGGCATAGGCAAAATTTGTCCGTAACTTTTCGCTTAAAGTATTGAATATTTGGTCATGAAACTTGGTAGAATTACTTAAAATATCATTAGGAAGGTCTCTCTGACCCAAATTTGTTTGAATTTTGGCTCAAATATAATTTTTGAGAAATTTTGGAAAAATAGACAATTTTTAAAAAATTACTTTTGACCCAAAAATCAAACAAATTTGGGTCAGAGAGACCTTCCTAATGATATTTTAAGTAATTCTACCAAGTTTCGTGACAAAATATTTAATATTTTAAGAGAAAAGTTACGGACATTTTTTGCCTATATCAGTGACGTCATACTCCATCACATGCCCTTAATCCCAATTATTAACTATCTGACCATATAATTTGAATTGATTGAAGTTTGGGCAAAATAAAAACTTTTTATATGTTTAAAAGTTTCGATATATTGGTTGAAGTTTAGTTGTTGTTGAAATTTTCTAGACCAGCAGCTGTTATAGAATTTAAGGCATTGATTAAGCATCTTAATAAGCCTAATGAATCATATATTGATTATGATAATATAATGTAAGAAATTTCTCGAATATTGTAAATTCCTAGTTGAAATTTGAAATCATTGTTAGCTTAAACTCTGATAATACGACTAATTAGCTTTTAATTATACGTGCTTCATACTTTATGTTGGACCAAGTTTGATAATTTTGTAAAGTTTCCTTAATTATTTGCGGTATACCGAATTGTTGGAGACTGGCAGTTTCTAGCGGGAAAATTATGCTATGCCTGTGTGTTAATAGTTTAGTCTTAAGCCTTTATGTATCAGGGAAACACTAATTAAATTATTTAAAATACTAGACGGGGTTGCTATTTCAAGTATATACATCTTGAGACTTCCTCGGGCAAAGTTGGGTGAAGGGCGGGAGGTGCGCGGTGGTTATCCGATTTCGGTGCTCATTTGCAAAATTGCACGTACTATTCTAGATCGACTTCTCTGAGTTACCGACAATTTCTCTATCTCTGGCAACTCCCCATCTCACTCCAACTCTGAGTCTTCTGTTTCCTCTTCGTTCAAATCCCACCCTACGACTCTTTAGAATACGGAATAATCTATCAGGTAATGCGAGTCCATGAAATCGGCTGTGCCTTTATGTGGCAGACGCTATTACGCCATTAAGGAGCGTCTTGCCGGTAGACTCGAGAGAGACACTAAAATCCCATTTCAGTCATTCGTGACTCCGACAAGCTTTTTACGAATAAACCGGGAAAACACGTCTCTACATCATGTTCATTACAGTCAAAGAACGTCAACTTAAATCACGAAAAATTCAGTTAAACGGATAAAGCTCATTTTTTCACTTTCTTTCTTCTTTTCTTTGGTATAAATCAGGCCCGGATTGGCCATTCAGGATACCGGGAAAAATCCCGGTGGGCCGCCGCCAGGCGGGCCGGTATTTTTGTGGGTCTAATTAATAATTTAATTTATGTAATTAAATTTCATTTAACTTTCAATTACTCTTTTCTATTTTCAATTAATTTTACAACATTCAATCATTTTCGGCTTCTTTCTATGTTCTTTTCAATCACAGAAATTGTAGAATTTCAATTAAATTGTTCAATTCTACAACTATTTTTTAGAATTCTTATTTATTATTATCTTCAACTTTCAATTCCATTCTTCAATTTTCAATTTCATTCTTCAGTTTTCAATTATTATTTTTTTCTATATTCAAGAATTCTAGACTTTTTCAATTACTTCTTTCAATTTTTAATTACATTTTTTAAATTTCCATTACATTCCTCAATTTTCAATTATCTCCTTCAATTTTTTCAATCCTCAATAATTCTCAAAAAATTTTATAACTAATCTTTAACTTTTTAAATTATTTTGTTCTCTTGACCATTATTTCTTAGTGCTTTACGATATCAAGACGATATCATATTTGAGCAATATTGATATTCATCTCAAAATCTCTTGACCATCCAAAAATGTTCTCGAGTTGATAATATCTACCTAAAATAACTAAAAAATGACGAAAATAATTGACAAATGAAAAAATTGGAATAATGACAAGATTAATAAATCGACAATTGACAAAAATAATTTAAAAAATTAAAGAACAAATATAATATTTTAAAAAAACAATTGGAAATTAAAAAAGGAAAAAAATTACAGAAATAATAATAATTGAAAAAAATTTTAATTTTAAAAAATTGACCTGGATTGAAATTTGAAGAAATAATCACAAATTGATAAGAAGAAAATAATATTAAAAATTGCCAAAATAATTAAAAAATGAAGAAAATAATTGTGAATTAGACAGAAAAATTGAGGAATTAAGGAGTTGAATTGAGATTTCAAAAAAATTATTGATAATAAATAATTTACAATTTACTATATCAATAAATAAATAAATAGTATAAAAGAGTGAAAAAGCCCAGGATTGGTGCCCACATAACACGTAATATTCCAGGGATATTCCTGGAATATTTTTTTGTGACATTCGGAATATTCCAAAGGAATATTGCAGTGACGTTACTGGAACGTTGCTATGTCCGACTCAGGGAATATTTCAGTGGAACATTCCATGAATATTAAATTGTAATGTCTCTGGAACATTACAATATAACATTGCAGGAATATTCCATTGGAATATTCATAAGTTTTTTAAAGCAAAAAAAAATTTAGTCTTTAAATTTATTAGTTCTTATTAGAATTATTTATCATTTTATTTTTACATCTTAAAACAAATTAAAAATTCTAAACGCGACGGGAGGATTCGATCCCTAAACCTAAGACCTATCTAACGATTAACGCTCGCGGCTATTTTATCGGTATGAAAATTCTACAATAAAGCTGGATGAACTTCAACTATTTTAGATATGTATTAAAACTATATCTACTCGGTTTAGATTCTTATTTTCATACCGATAATAGCTGCGAGCGTTAATCGTTAGATAGGTCTTAGGTTTAGGGTTCGAATCCTCTCGTCGCGTTTGGAATTTTTAATTTGTTTTAAGACGAAAAAAATAAAATGATAAATAATTCTAATAAAAATTAATAAATTTAAAAACTAAAATTTTTTTGCTTCAAAAAACTTATGAATATTCCAATGGAATATTCCTGCAATGTTATATTGTAATGTTCCAGAGACATTACAATTTAATATTCATGGAATGTTCCACTGAAATATTCCCTGAGTCGGACATAGCAACGTTCCAGTAACGTCACTGCAATATTCCATTGGAATGTTCCGAATGTCACAAAAAAATATTCCAGGAATGTCCCTGGAATATTACGTGTTATGTGGGTGAATATTTAAGAAAATAATTGACAATTAAAAACTGAAGAAAACTGTAGGAATAATTATAACAAATAATTGGAAATTGAATGGGATTTCAAAAAGTTAAAGTTGGTTGAAAATCGAAGAAAATAATTTCAAATTAGAAGAAATAGTTGAAAAATGAAGAAAAAAATTCAAAATTAAAGAAAATAATAATTGTGAATTTAAGAGGATAGTTGAAAAATTGAATTGAAAGTTCAAGAAAAATATTGTTAATTGAAAAAATCATCGAAAAAAGCCGAGAATTATTAAATATTGAATAAAATAATTGCCAATTGGAAAAAATTCTAAACATGGCAAGATTATTAAATTAAAAACTGACAGAAATAATTTTAAACAGAAAAAGATAAACATGAAATTAAAAAAAACTAAAAAAGAAAGAAAATGATAGGAATAGTTCTAGAAACAATTGAAAGTTTAATTGCTTTTTGAAAAATTAAACTTTATTAAAATTTGAAGAAAATACTTTCAAATTGAGAGAATAATTGAAAATGAAAAAAAGTATCAATAAAAGACAAGAATTGTGATTGGATACAAATAATTAAAGAATTAAAGAACTGAATTGAAATTTCAAGAAAATGATTAATAATTGAATAATATGAAAGAAAATAATTGAAAAAAGACGAAAATAAAGGACAATTGCAAAAAATTCGAAAAATTGCAACATTAAAAAGTTTACATTTCAACAGAATTATCTTAAAAGTTAAGAATGTAAATTAAAATTTAGAACAGAAATAACTAAGAATAAAAATTGAAAGAAAATTACTGTAGTAATTGTAGAAAATAATTGTAAATTTAATTGGATTATAAAAAATTAAACTGGATTGAAGTTCTTGGAAAATAATTGCCTATTGAAGGAAACAAGTGAAAATTGAAAAAATAATTGAAAAAAAAATCGAGAATTATTGAATATTGACTGAAATAATTAAAAATTCAAGTAAGTAATTAAAAACTGAAAAATAATTGAAAAAATGAGAATATTTGAAAACTGAAAAAGTAATTGAAAACTGAAAAAAAAATAATTGAAAAACCGTCAATATTTGAAAATCGAAGAAAATAATTGAAAACTGAAAAAATAATTGAAAAAACGAGAATATTTGAAAACTGAAAAGAATAATTGAAAAAAACCGAAAATATTTGAAAATTGAAGAAAATAGTTGAAAACTGGAAAAACAATTGAAAAAATGAGAATTATTGAATATTGAAGAAAACAATTGAAAATTGATAAAAATATTGAAAGAAGCCGAAAATTATTGAATATTAAAGAGAATATTTGAAAATTAAAAAACATGATTAAAAATTAATTAAAATAATTGTGAATAGAAGATAATAATTGAGATTTGAAGAAAATAATTGTAAATTAAAGAAAGTAATTGGGTATTCAAATATTGAAAAAATGATTTTCAGGTGAATGAAAGCCGACTTTTTTTATGCTAAAGGGGGCAAAGTAGATAGAAATTCATTCTGAGCGATTTTTAAAGCCGGGGAATTCGCTAAAAAACTTTTTTTTATATTTATTTAATAAAAATTGTCCATTTCTTGATTGAAGATCAGGGAATGATTTTAAAGGGTTGTTTTTGATGCTGAAGGGGTTAAGGTAGATAGGAATACATTCAGAGCAATTTTTAAAGCCAGGAAATTCTCTCAAAATTTTTTTATTATATTTGTTTAATAGAAGTTGTCCATTTTTTGTCCTTTAAAATTGGTTAAAACCAGATTGAGGTGTTCATTAAACTAAGAAATTACTGCTGCTTTCGTACAAATGGCAGTAGAGAATGCTACTGTTCAAGAAATTCCAAATAATTAAATTATTGATAAGTTTAAATAAAATACTTTAATATTTTTATATTTTAGTTTTAAATGTTAATAAAAATTTCCAATTATATAGAAAGGGGCCGCTTTGAATATCTTTCCCGGGCCGCTTTTAATTCCCAATCCGGCCCTGGTATAAATATACCTTTAATGAAGCATTATATCTTTGTTCTTCTTTAAATGTTGTTTTCTTGTTTGCATTATAAAAAAAAAAGATACTTTATAAAAAAATGTTTGCTAGATCATCAGAGTTTATCAAATCTTAACACCTGTCATAACTACTTTCAACACGGAATAAAATGAGTTAGCCGCTGCTGCTAACCAAATTTAGCAGTCAGTTATTTAGTCACCACAGCCAAATATTAGCTGTGTCAACTATAAGTTAGCTGTGGAAGCTAATAGAAGTAGATCCCATAGCTGAAAATAGTTATTTGTCATAAGGATAGCTAAACTTTTTTAGCTATGATATCTGCCAATATTAGGAAACCACAGCTAACTTTTAGATGTCGTAGCAAACGTTTTAGCTGTCTTAGCTAATATTTAGCTGTGGTAACTAAATAAGTATTAGCTAAATTTTTTAGCTGCGGTATCTAATTCATTTTTTTCCGTGAATACACTGTAAAAACAGGTGTCTTAAATTGTTCAAAAATGTCTTAAATTAAGACATTTTTCGTGTCTTAGACACCAAAAGTATCTTAATTTAAGACATTTTTGTCTAATTTAAGACACCGTGTTTTTGCAGTGTATGATATTGATACTGACTATAATATGTTTTGTATTACTGTTATTACGTTCACTATTTATGTCTTAGAGGTAACTAAAAACCACTTAACTCAAGTTACCAACGTCGCTCCAGCAATGAACGAATTTTTTTTTTTTAGTATCTCAGAACTAATAGGTGCCCTGAAAATAAATAATATTTTTCAATAAAAAAAATCCCAAAAATTGAGCTAAAACCAGGACCATGTTTTTATCGCTCTGACTTGAAGCAACAGATGACCAAAGAATGTCAAAAAACTTAAAAACCCATGTCGCCCCTGGAACATCCCTAAATTATCTCCTAAATTTGCAAAAATTTCAGTTTTAAATACAAAAAAATGCCAAAATTCAAACTAAATCCGAAACCCAATTGTTTATCGCGCTGCTTTAAAGCAAAAGATGCCTAAAGAATGACAAAAATGTTGGAATCGATGTAGCCTCAAATCACCCCCTAAATTTAGCAACAATTCCAATTTACAATAAAAAAAATGCCAAAATTCAAGCTGAAGCAGAGACCATATTTTTTATCACTCTGATTTAAAGCAAAAGATACCCAAAGAATGTAAAAAAAATTAAAATCGATTTTGACCCCGGAAAATCCCCAAAACACCCCCTACTTTTTCAAAAATTTAAATTTTCAATAAAAAAATGCCAAAAAAACCGGGACCACATTTTTTATCGCACTGACTTAAAGCAAAAGATACCCAAAGAATTTAAAAAAAAATTAGAATCGATATTAATCCCAGAACATCCCCAAGACACCACCTAAATTTTCAATAAAAAAAATGCCAAAATTCGGGCTAAAGCAGAGACTACATTTTTTATCGCTTTGTTTTAAAAGCAAAAAAAGTGCAAAAAAAGACAAAAAATTTGGAACCGTTGTCACCCCCGGAAGATCCGCAAAACACCCCCTAAATTTGCAAAAATTTACATTTTCAATAAAATAAATGCCAAAATTGGAGCTGAAACTGGGACAACATTTTTTACCGCTCTGACTTAAAGCAATAAATTCCCAAAGAATGTCAAAAAACATTAAAACCGATGTCGCCCCTGGAACATCCCTAAATCATCTTCTAAATTTGCAAAAATTTCAGTTTTAAATACAAAAAAATGCCAAAATTCAAACTAAAAGCAAAAGCAAATTTTTTTTTTCACTCTGACTTAAAGCAATAGATATCTAAAAAACGTCAAAAAGTTTTAGAACCGATAAAGTCCCCCAAACATCCCCAAGACACCCCCTAAATTTGCAAAAATTTTAGTTTTCAATAAAAAAATGCCAAAATTGGAGCTAAAACCAGGACCACATTTTTTATCGCTCTGACTTGAAGCAATAGATGACAAAACACTTTGGAACCCATGTTGCCCCCGGAACACCCCCAAATCACCCCCTAAATATCCAAAAATTTCAGTTTTAAATACAAAAAAAAATTTTTTTTTTAAATAAAAAAAGAGCAAAAATAATTGACATTTTTGATTATTATACCAAAAGAATGCAAATAATTAGAAATTTTAGAAAATAATAGAAAAAGTACAGAATTTATTTTTAAGTAAAAAAAAAATTGACAAATTGTTTAAAAAACTGAAAATTGACGTCAATAATCTAAATTTGAGATTATAACTAAAAATATAGGAAATTATGTTAAAAATAATTAAAATATAGAGAACATAATTGCAAAATAATAAAAAGAAATGAATATTGAACAATACAATTGAAAAGTTAGATATATATTTGATAATTTAAGATACTAATTCAGAAATAATGATAATAGTTCAAAATTACGATAATAATTGCAAAATGAAAACAATAATGGTAAATTAAAACATTTAATTTAAATTTGTGATAACTAATATAAAATTAAGCAATAAATAATGAAATTGTTTTATTGTCAAAGAGAAAATAATTAAAATTAAAAAAATTGATTGACAAAATTTAAGACATAATTGAAATTTGCGGAAGGTAGATTTAAGATTTAGGGAAAAAAGTGAAAAATAATGAAAATAATTTAAAAAATAGCAGAAATTAATTGAAAAATTATAAAAATAATTGAAAATTGCAGTTTAAGTATAATTGAAATCATATGAGAAAAGAATTGGCATTTTTAAATCACTTTATATTTAGTACTTTCTAAATCTGAATTAATTAAAAATAACTAAATTATTAGTCAAATCGTGGCTGAGTTTTTGTTTCAGCAATTAGTGAAAAACAACTAATTATTAGTAAAATTTGACTAAATATTAAAAAAAAAAAAAATAACTAAAAAATAGTTAAAATTTAGCTACTTGAATTAGTAAATAAAATTTTACTAAAATATTAGTTATTTTGACATAACCTAAAAATGAATTTGACTAATAATTAATTATTTTTTACAAAATGATTAGTAGTAAAATATAACTATTTGAATTAGTGACTAAGTTTTTGCTTTCAAATTAGTTATTTTTTACTAACTCAGATTTAGAGAGATATATTTGAATCGTGGATTAATTGAACTTTTAATGAATGTAAGTTTAAATTAACAAAAATTTTAAGAAATTGAAATTTCTATAAATTTAAAATTTAAGAACATTTTGAAAAGGTGAAAAATATGATGTATAAATAGGAAACAAAAAAAACATCTAGAGACAAACTTTAAGTGTGGACAGAATGAAAAAATGTATGAATGAAAGAAACTTGTAAATTATTATAAGTAATTAAAATAGTTTAGAAAATACGAATTGTACAATTAAGATTTTAAACTTCTTTATGTGCATTGAATCTCAAGTTTAAAACATAAATAATAAAAAATAAAAATATAATTATCAGTATAGAAATAATTTATAAATTAAATGAGCAATTAAGGAGGAATCGGACGAACAATCGGAACAAAAGTTAGTCCAAATGAATAATTTTGATTTTTGATATAGAAGACACAAAAGTTAATGTAATTTTTTTTAGGGGAAGTGTGGACACTTGTATTTTTTACAAAATAAGGCGGTAAAAATTGCAATGTAATGAAAATTAAAAAAAAATTGACGTTGGTAATGATTATTCAACTTGAGGTTCAAATTAACCGAAATAGAATAATCGTTTCCAACGTCAATTTTTTTTAATTTTCATTAAATTGCAATTTTTACCGCCTTATTTTGTAAAAAATACAAGTGTCCACACTTCCCCTAAAAAAAATTACATTAACTTTTGTGTCTTCTATATCAAAAATCAAAATTATTCATTTGGACTAACTTTTGTTCCGATTGTTCGTCCGATTCCTCCTTAATGATAAATTCAGAAATTTAAAAACACTTTCTTGTTTTTTTAATAAAAGACGTTTAGAATTAATTATTTAAATATTACGTTTTTTGTCATACTTTACCGGTAATTAATAGACTTTACCAGTAATTAAGGGTCAAAATTTGGTATTACTCAGTAAGACCGGACACAGTACATCACACTTTTTTTCAGCCGAGGACTTTCGTTTAATTCAATGGCTCGTTACACCCTTCATTTAAAATTCCTTAAAGAAAGGTCAATAAGCCTCTTTCGCTGTTTTTATGTTCAAGTTAATGGAGAGAAAAGGTCATGAAAGGCGTTAATGTCTGGGGTAGTTTTTTTCACGACATTTTCGCCAGTCGACATAAAACGACAAGTTTATTTTACTTTTATTGGGCGAAATTTGACATTCATTAAGTTATTTAATATAAATGTTTTATGCCTTTCTGTTGTTAAATTATATGCAAGTTGTATTTTCTCCTTATAAAAAACTAAACAATTTAAAAAAAATTGTCAGAATCAAGTCACTCACCTCTGTTGAATTCTGATGCTTGCTAGTTGGAGACGAGGATCCTGAGGTAGAAGGGGTAGGAGAAAAAGATCTTTGATTTTTAGAATTTAACGATGACCTTGGCGATGAGAATCGTGACATTAGTGATTTTGCTCCTAATAAAAAGGCCTGGAACATTTTAAAAGAAAGTAGATTTTTAGTTTAAAATTAAAGTAAACATTAATATATCGTCAAACATAACCTCAAATATAGAATTCGAGGAGTAGCAGAAATTAAGGTGGCAAGGTTTAGCGTTGTCAAGGAAATAACAAGCTTTTTGTGAAAAAAGGCATATTTTTTTTGTTAAAAGGCATATACCCCTCTCCCCTTATCTCCCAAACTATTTTATTATTCTCCTTAAATTTTGTAATTATTCTTTAATTTTTTTGATTATTTTATTCTGCTGTCGATTATTCTCGACAGCATTTTTTTTTTTTCAATATTACCAATTATTTTCTTTAATATTCAATTATTTTTGTCATTTTGTAATCTTTCTTTCAATTATCAATGACCTATTTTCTTAATATTTAAATTTAATTCTTTAATCTTCAAATTATTTTTTTAAACTTTTTTCGTCAATTCTCAATTATTTTCCTTCATTTTTAATTATTTTATCCAATAATATTCAATAATTCTCGCCTCTTTTCAATTATCAAATATTTTCTGAAAATTTCAATATCATTTCTAAAATTTTCAATTGATTTCTACAATTTTGATTTCTTTCCGACAAGTTTTTCTTTAATTATCTACAGTTTTCAATTAACAATATTCATTATTGTCTCTCAATTTCATAGTTGTTCTTTAATTTTTAAAATTATTTCTTTCTGATGTCCAATAATCTCGCCATTTATAGAATTTTTTTATCAATTGACAATTATTTTCCGTAATATTTAATTATTTTCGTAATTTTGTAATTTTTTCTACAATTATAAATTATTATCATACAGCTTCAATTTAATTCCTTAATTTTCAATTTATTTCTACAATTTTAATTATTTACTTTTTTCAATTATTTTCATCGATTATCAATTTACAATATATAATAATTCTCGGATGTTTTTAATTATTTTTTTTAATCATAAAAATTGTTTAAAAATTTTAATGCAATTGTTCAATTCTACAACTATTTTCTTCAACTCTCAATTAATTTCTTCAAACCTCCATTCTATTTTTTAATTTTTAATTATGACTTTAATAATAAGAAATTTCCGTCTTTGGTAAATTATTTTTTTTCAATTATCAATAAGTATAATTAATATTAAATTCAATTGTTCAAGTATTTCGTTCAATTTTCAATTTTTTTTTAAACATTCAGTAATTCCATTTTTCAGTTTTCATATTTTTCTTCTACATTAAACAATTCTCGGGTTTTATCAATGACTTTTCCAATTTTTCATTATATTTTTCTAATTTTAATTACATTCTTCAATTTTCGATTATTTATACGATTTTCAACTAACTCTTCAATATTAAAAAATTCTCGGCTTTTTCAATTAATTTTGTCAATCATAAAAATTATTTTAAAATTTCGTTTCAACAATTTTCTTTAATTTTCTTCTTTTTTCAATTTTTTACAACTATTTTCTTCAATTCCTCATTATTCTCTTCAAATATCAATTCCATTTTTAAATTTTAATTACATTCTTCAATTATTATTTTCATCAATTTCAACTTTTTTTTCCTTTTTCAATTCAGTCATTCAATTTACTATTATTCCTATAATTTTCTTAATTTTTCCATTATTTAGTTTAAATTTAATATTTATTGCTTAATTTTTAAAATTATTTTTTCAAATTGTTTATTATTCTAGCCATTTTTCGAATTTTGTTTTCAATTGTTAATTATTTTCGACATTTTTCAGATATTTTCTTCCATTTTGCAATAATTGTTCTCGTTATTTTTAAATTCGACGCCTCCCGTTGATAAAATGCTTATTCAATTGTCAAAAATATATCATTCTAATTCAAAGCTCAGTTCAATATAAAGCTAGTTCATAGTACGTGCAATATGATTCTAATTCAATGTTCAGAATAATATAATGCTAACTCAAAATTTCGTTTAAAATGATTAAATTTCAAGTTTACGTAAAATAAATATTAAAATATCAACTATAATATTCTTTTATGCTTTTTCATTGTTAGGTGTAAAAGTAATAAAACTTTTTCAATTATTATCAATAATTTAATTCATGATATTTCTAGTTTGTAAACAAATAACATAAAATTCAGATCTTATAAACATTTAGTTTTTGAATCTTTTAATTAAAAATATTAACATTTTAGATTTTTAAACTTGCTTTTTAATTTTAAATTTAAAATTGTTTGTTTATAAACTAGAAATTCCATACATTAAATTATTCATACTAATAGGAAAAAAAAAATTATTTTTACATCTAAAGACGAAGAAGCAAGAAATAATATCATGATTAAATTAGCGTTTTATTATTTATTGTACTTAAACTTGAATTGGAATTATATTGAATTATAACCTTATGATATAAAACACTTACAATGTTTGTAATAATCTTGAATAATAATACTGAAGATTCCTCTAGCTCTTCATATTTCAGGTTAAAATATTAAAAAATTACTAAGCTTTGTTTTAAATCTTGAATGAGATTTAATCAAGTGAAGAAATAATATAAAAGTTTAAGAACTTTTTTTCATGTAATTTATGGTTTATAATGAGAAATATCATGCATTAAATTATTTATAAAAGGGAAATTTAAATTATTTTTACATTCCAAGATGAAAACGAGTTATATAATATCATAATTAAATTATGTATTATATTTAAACCTGAATTTCAATTATATTCAAAAGCAGCTTTGAATTAGCATTATATTATTCTGAACATTGAATAGGATTCATATTGTAGGGAAAACAAACTAGCTTCATATCAAACTGTGCTCCGAGTTAGATTTATATATTTTTGACAATTGAATAAGCATTTTATCAACGGGAGGCGTCGATTTGACCTAGAGTATTGAAATTTCGTTAACATGTGTATTTTCGCGTATTAATTACAGGGAAAATATAGAGAACGTGATTAGAGGTGATAGTCATAGCATTGTCAAGAAAAAAATTTTTTTCTTTTAAAAAATGTGTCCCCCCTTCGCTTCCCTTATCTTTCAAACTATTTGACCTAGAAATTTGAAACTTGGTATACTTGGGTATTTTTACGTGTAGATTACAGGAAAAATACACCAAACGTTTCTGAACTTAGTTTTCAAAATTATTAATAAAAAATGGTTAAAATTATTTTCGCATTTTTCTTCGCAAAAATAAAATTTTGAAAAAAATGATAAATTTTGTTTGAAAGTTTAGAAAATTCTGCACAAAAACCATCTGTAAGATTTTCAAATCCGTTGATCCGGTTAAAAGTTATTTGCAGTTGAAAATAACGCTACAATAAAACTGGGCCTAAAACTTAAAAGCCTACTTAAAGTTTTTTTTTTACTACATATCATTGACCAGAACATTAGACAACTTATTTTTTACGATGTCTTCTTTTTCTCAGAAATTTGCCTCATGTATGAAAATAATTTATGAATCCGTCGTCAATTACAAAACATCTCTCGTTTAAATATTTGTAAAAGTAATTTTTCATAGAGGCTATATTTACACTCTAAAGAGAAGATTGGTAGGATTGAGATTCATTTTCGTTAAATAGCCAGAGGTTTTCCGCACCTGGCAAAAAGCCAGTAAGGCGTGCTTGGAATCTCACAATTTATCAATTTACCTAATGGGATTTCGTAAGTGTTTGATAGATAAGCAAGAGACTCAAAGACGCGTTTCTCCTGCTCCCACATTTCCTGACAATTATGGCGCACATGTATACTCTGAACGCTGTGGGGGTGGTAAATATTTCTATAAAGCACTTTCAGTAATGTTTCGCGTCAAGTTTCCACATTGGCAAAAGCAACCCCTTCGAGTGGAGCAGCTGTAGTCGAGCCGCACTTGGAGCAAGACGATTTTACATTATATTTGCGATGCCAATGACTCATTGTGTGCACTGGTGTCAGCTGGTGAACACAATGCATGTCAAAAATGAAGCTCATTGTTTCTTAATTGGAGTGCGTTTATTGATCACTCACCACAATTTATGTCTTTAAAGAATGTTTTAAATAATTTCTCATGATATGTATCATTGATTTTCATTACACTTTCTGCATACATATACATTCTCTGAAGCGTCTCTGAAGAGCACAGAACTACAGCAAGAAATGCAAAAATTCTTGAAAATGACGCCTATAAAGATTAGGAAGAAGTTGTGTACGCAGCCGGATTGGATAAAATTCACTTTTTTTACGATTTTTTTTTTTCAAGAACAAAAACGTTAATCGCTTTTTTCTCGCAATGATGTTTTTTCGACTGGGTGACACTCCTATTTGGTCGATTCTTGCGTTTTGGTAAAAAAAAATTTTTTTATTCAATGTTTCTCTGCACTTATTTTGCTTATTAGGGTGTAATATAAGTATATTTTAAACGATTTTACTACAACTATATTTATACGAAAATAATAGCAAATTTTTGAAAATTGGCTGCCAAAGTGATGCATTCAAGCGAGAATAAACAAGAGAATTTCAAGATCCAGAATTTGTATCGTCTGTCAAGACAAAATATTGATCTTGTATTGTTTTAACCAAGATTCTTGAAAAAATTCGTGTCAATATGATTTTCACGCAAAACATTTTTAAAGATTGTTATATTATACAAATTAGGTAAAACATTATCTTGTACAATTGATAAAATTAAAAAGATTTGGACTTTAATTAATTAAATTAATCAGTTAAATTGATAACACATTTTCAATTTATTTATTTAAATCAAATATTTATATATTATAACCTAAAAATCTTTAATTTTAGCAATTGTACAAAACAACATTTTACTTAATTTGTACAATATAACAATCTTCAAAAAAGTTTTGCTTCAAAATTGTGCTGACTCAAAAATTTCTTTTGAGTACAGATTTATTTTAGATTTATTTGTTTAGCCTTATTTTTAGATTTTATATGGTAGCCAGGCCCGGATTGGCCATTCAGGATACCGGGAAAAATCCCGGTGGGCCGCCACCAGGCGGGCCGGTATTTTTGTAGGTCTAATTAATAATTTAATTTATGTAATTAAATTTCATTTAACTTTCAATTACTCTTTTCTATTTTCAATTAATTTTACAACATTCAATCATTTTCGGCTTCTTTCTATGTTCTTTTCAATCACAGAAATTGTAGAATTTCAATTAAATTGTTCAATTCTACAACTATTTTTTACAATTCTTATTTATTATTATCTTCAACTTTCAATTCCATTCTTCAATTTTCAATTTCATTCTTCAGTTTTCAATTATTATTTTTTTCTATATTCAAGAATTCTAGACTTTTTCAATTACTTCTTTCAATTTTTAATTACATTTTTTAAATTTCCATTACATTCCTCAATTTTCAATTATCTCCTTCAATTTTTTCAATCCTCAATAATTCTCAAAAAATTTTATAACTAATCTTTAACTTTTTAAATTATTTTGTTCTCTTGACCATTATTTCTTAGTGCTTTACGATATCAAGACGATATCATATTTGAGCAATATTGATATTGATCTCAAAATCTCTTGACCATCCAAAAATGTTCTCGTGTTGATAATGTCGACCTAAAATAACTAAAAAATGACGAAAATAATTGACAAATGAAAAAAATTGGAATAATGACAAGATTAATATATCGACAATTGACAAAAATAATTTAAAAAATTAAAGAACAAATATAATATTTTAAAAAAACAATTGGAAATTAAAAAAGGAAAAAAATTACAGAAATAATAATAATTGAAAAAAATTTTAATTTTAAAAAATTGACCTGGATTGAAATTTGAAGAAATAATCACAAATTGATAAGAAGAAAATAATATTAAAAATTGCCAAAATAATTAAAAAATGAAGAAAATAATTGTGAATTAGACAGAAAAATTGAGGAATTAAGGAGTTGAATTGAGATTTCAAAAAAATTATTGATAATAAATAATTTACAAATTACTATATCAATAAATAAATAAATAGTATAAAAGAGTGAAAAAGCCCAGGATTGGTGAATATTTAAGAAAATAATTGACAATTAAAAACTGAAGAAAACTGTAGGAATAATTATAACAAATAATTGGAAATTGAATGGGATTTCAAAAAGTTAAAGTTGGTTGAAAATCGAAGAAAATAATTTCAAATTAGAAGAAATAGTTGAAAAATGAAGAAAAAAATTCAAAATTAAAGAAAATAATAATTGTGAATTTAAGAGGATAGTTGAAAAATTGAATTGAAAGTTCAAGAAAAATATTGTTAATTGAAAAAATCATCGAAGAAAGCCGAGAATTATTAAATATTGAATAAAATAATTGCCAATTGGAAAAAATTCTAAACATGGCAAGATTATTAAATTAAAAACTGACAGAAATAATTTTAAACAGAAAAAGATAAACATGAAATTAAAAAAAACTAAAAAAGAAAGAAAATGATAGGAATAGTTCTAGAAACAATTGAAAGTTTAATTGCTTTTTGAAAAATTAAACTTTATTAAAATTTGAAGAAAATACTTTCAAATTGAGAGAATAATTGAAAATGAAAAAAAGTATCAATAAAAGACAAGAATTGTGATTGGATACAAATAATTAAAGAATTAAAGAACTGAATTGAAATTTCAAGAAAATGATTAATAATTGAATAATATGAAAGAAAATAATTGAAAAAAGACGAAAATAAAGGACAATTGCAAAAAATTCGAAAAATTGCAACATTAAAAAGTTTACATTTCAACAGAATTATCTTAAAAGTTAAGAATGTAAATTAAAATTTAGAACAGAAATAACTAAGAATAAAAATTGAAAGAAAATTACTGTAGTAATTGTAGAAAATAATTGTAAATTTAATTGGATTATAAAAAATTGAACTGGATTGAAGTTCTTGGAAAATAATTGCCTATTGAAGGAAACAAGTGAAAATTGAAAAAATAATTGAAAAAAAATCGAGAATTATTGAATATTGACTGAAATAATTAAAAATTCAAGTAAATAATTGAAAACTGAAAAATAATTGAAAAAATGAGAATATTTGAAAACTGAAAAAGTAATTGAAAACTGAAAAAAAATAATTGAAAAACCGACAATATTTGAAAATCGAAGAAAATAATTGAAAACTGAAAAAATAATTGAAAAAACGAGAATATTTGAAAACTGAAAAGAATAATTGAAAAAAACCGAAAATATTTGAAAATTGAAGAAAATAGTTGAAAACTGGAAAAACAATTGAAAAAATGAGAATTATTGAATATTGAAGAAAACAATTGAAAATTGATAAAAATATTGAAAGAAGCCGAAAATTATTGAATATTAAAGAGAATATTTGAAAATTAAAAAACATGATTAAAAATTAATTAAAATAATTGTGAATAGAAGATAATAATTGAGATTTGAAGAAAATAATTGTAAATTAAAGAAAGTAATTGGGTACTTATTGAAAAAATGATTTTCAGGTGAATGAAAGCCGACTTTTTTTATGCTAAAGGGGGCAAAGTAGATAGAAATTCATTCTGAGCGATTTTTAAAGCCGGGGAATTCGCTAAAAAACTTTTTATTATATTTATTTAATAAAAATTGTCCATTTCTTGATTGAAGATCAGGGAATGATTTTAAAGGGTTGTTTTTGATGCTGAAGGGGTTAAGGTAGATAGGAATACATTCAGAGCAATTTTTAAAGCCAGGAAATTCTCTCAAAATTTTTTTATTATATTTGTTTAATAGAAGTTGTCCATTTTTTGTCCTTTAAAATTGACCATTTATCATTTTTTAAATTATATATTTTTCGACATAAAAAATGTAACTAGAAATCCAAAAATTGTTAATTTCTGAAGAGGTTTCTCTTAGAGAGACGAAAGCTAAAAATGTGACTTTATTTTCTTTATAAAGAAAATTGAAATAAATCCTTTAGAAACTCAGATCAGTTAAAACAAACAAAATTATTACTACCTATTACTGTAATAAATAAATTAGAATTTTTATTGAATATTAAGAGTAAAATTAATTGTTCTTTTTTATCTCATAGAGATTCAATCAAGAATCAATTTTGATTTGTTTTCTGGGATGTCCCTTGAAAAGTTTGAGACCAAAATGAAAAAAATCGCTTAGGTCCTTCTTGAAAAAACTCATTTTTTCGATATTTTGATAATAAAAATTAACATATTTTAAGAAAAATAGACAATAATAAGGTTATTATAGGTTTTAATTATTTAAATTAACTTATATAAAAGGTCCCTAGGTGCTGAATTTTTTTTCAATAACTAAAACCTATTAAAAAACCTGAAACCTTAGGAAAAACCTGTTAAAAAGCAGGTTTTTTTTAAAAAAATGACACACTTCCATTGCATTTAAACTGGTTAATGACCTTCACAAAAATTAAAGCTTATCAAATTTTCTGTAAATTAAAAAATTAAAAAAAAAAGTTTAATTTAAAACTGTCGGAGTTATGGCCTTTAAACAGCAGAACAAAATTTAAAAAATAAATTTCAGTTTTTGTGAAACAACTGATTACTATTAAATCTACGAATATTACTACTTGAGGAGAAATTAAAGTTTAGACTTAATTTTGAAGAAATTCATAAAAAGTAGAGCTCTTTAACTTAATTAGAACCAAAGTTATGTTCGTCTGAATATTACTATCGTTCTTTTTACTTCTATAACATTAATTATTATTTGAAATCTGTTTGTTTAAGAAATTGTTAATTGAAAAATTAAAATAAATTAAATTAGTTATATTAAAAAATAACACATCTATTATTTTTATTTTTCTTATGAACAAAAAAATTTAAACAAACTTTACAAAAAACACAACAAGCAAATTTTTTCCTATTTTCATCATGCGCTTTTGCGTGATTTTTTGACTTTATAAATTTTTTTCATATTATTATGAAAATATTAAATGACACATATGGGCGATTCTTACGTAACTGCCCTACTTGGCGGCGTTAAAAATAACTATAACTGCTGAAATTTCAGCTCCGTGGCGTGTCCCTTTTGCAAAATGTTAACTTTAATTTAATAATTTTCGGTGAAAATATCATTATTATAACTCAGCCTTTTTCAAGCATAAAGTGTCTATATTTATGAACAATTTAGGTTTATATTGCACTTCATAATACCTTTTTCATACTTAAAGATCTGTAAAAATATTTTGTCCCTCAATTTTTCCAATTTTTGAACGCAATCTGTAGACTTATAATTAAGGTATCATGTGTTTAGTTATTACGCCTTCTAATAAGTTAAATCTCAATTTTGATCCATTAGCACTAAATCACATGTGAAAAAAATTTTAAAAAAGAAAAATTATTTTTGTGCAAATTTGCATGTGTACAAAAAAAGCGTTCAGTTCCATGTCATTACTATTATATTACTGTTACAACTATTTGATAGTATTGTTACCATTTTCTTTAAGTTTTCATGTGAAAAAATCTATCTGCAGAAGGAATAGATTTATTTTGCAATATTGTAGAAGTGAGGTTAGAATAAATGTCAAATTTCAGCTCCATGGCCTATATGAAGTGTTCAGTGTGCTTCATGCAGAGAAACTTTTTTATCTGTGGTGGTTATTTTAAAATATTATTCTGTAAAGTAGTTTAGCAATGTCGGATTACACTGCTCGATCTCGATTTCAAATTATCCAAAATATAAAACGAAATATTCATTATTAAATATTGTATTTGCTGTTCTTTTATAAAATTGTATATATGTTAACTAATATCTAAAACACTGTTAGAATATTAAATAATTTATGAATTTATTATTTATTTTCGTTTTAGCAAAATATCAAAAAGAAATTTTTTTTTGTACAATATATTTGCAATAAAAGGATGCGGTTCAGCTCCACATGGCAGATGCACCTCAAGACAAGATTATCTTGAATTTGTTTCAGATATCTCGAAATATCGAGAAGTTGGTTAACTCAAGATTATTGAATATTCAATTGTTCAAGACTTGACTAATCTTGATTCACATAATAAACTTTTTTTAATAAATGTAATAGATACAATAAATGCATCCAAAGTCGTTATTGTTTCTGTTTCCATCAATTTTTAATCATTTCAACAAAATAGTAGTTTAAAAATATTTGTAAACGAATTTTTAATTAAAAAAAAAAATTATTTTAGCTTAATTTTCACTGTTAAGATTAGTATTAATATTTAAATAAGTATGTTGAAAAATAAAGTTAGTTGCTGCTGATTAATATTTAAAATACAAATTTACTAAAAGAAAATTAACAAATTTTAATAAAAAGATTTTCAATTAATCGTTACAATTTGGATTATATTTTAGGAAAAGCGTGTCTCAACTTGGGAAAACTTGATATAAAAGAAAATAATTAATCTCAAAAAAGAGTTAATTTTTTATATAAAATTTCTTTCCAATTATTGGTATTAAGAAAATATAAAGATTGACATAACCCACCAAGCTAGCAACTTGGCAATTCATTGTTTACAAATCATTTAACTATCATGTGGGGTTATGACAATTTTTATTTTCTTATAAATTTCAGGTTGTGTTGTAATATTTTAAAATAAATATAAGCAGAATATAAAAATTGATTTAAAAGCTTTAAATATTAGGAATTATTTGCTACATAGGAAAATATGCTACCATCAGGACCGGATTGGGAATCAAAAGCGGCCCGGGAAAGATATTCAAAGCGGCCCCTTTCTATATAATTGGAAATTTTTATTAACATTTAAAACTAAAATATAAAAATATTAAATTATTTTATTTAAACTTATCAATAATTTAATTATTTGGAATTTCTTGAACAGTAGCATTCTCTACTGCCATTTGTACGAAAGCAGCAGTAATTTCTTAGTTTAATGAACACCTCAATCTGGTTTTAACCAATTTTAAAGGACAAAAAATGGACAACTTCTATTAAACAAATATAATAAAAAAATTTTGAGAGAATTTCCTGGCTTTAAAAATTGCTCTGAATGTATTCCTATCTACCTTAACCCCTTCAGCATCAAAAACAACCCTTTAAAATCATTCCCTGATCTTCAATCAAGAAATGGACAATTTTTATTAAATAAATATAATAAAAAGTTTTTTAGCGAATTCCCCGGCTTTAAAAATCGCTCAGAATGAATTTCTATCTACTTTGCCCCCTTTAGCATAAAAAAAGTCGGCTTTCATTCACCTGAAAATCATTTTTTCAATAAGTACCCAATTACTTTCTTTAATTTACAATTATTTTCTTCAAATCTCAATTATTATCTTCTATTCACAATTATTTTAATTAATTTTTAATCATGTTTTTTAATTTTCAAATATTCTCTTTAATATTCAATAATTTTCGGCTTCTTTCAATATTTTTATCAATTTTCAATTGTTTTCTTCAATATTCAATAATTCTCATTTTTTCAATTGTTTTTCCAGTTTTCAACTATTTTCTTCAATTTTCAAATATTTTCGGTTTTTTTCAATTATTCTTTTCAGTTTTCAAATATTCTCGTTTTTTCAATTATTTTTTCAGTTTTCAATTATTTTCTTCGATTTTCAAATATTGTCGGTTTTTCAATTATTTTTTTTCAGTTTTCAATTACTTTTTCAGTTTTCAAATATTCTCATTTTTTCAATTATTTTTCAGTTTTCAATTATTTACTTGAATTTTTAATTATTTCAGTCAATATTCAATAATTCTCGATTTTTTTTCAATTATTTTTTCAATTTTCACTTGTTTCCTTCAATAGGCAATTATTTTCCAAGAACTTCAATCCAGTTCAATTTTTTATAATCCAATTAAATTTACAATTATTTTCTACAATTACTACAGTAATTTTCTTTCAATTCTTATTCTTAGTTATTTCTGTTCTAAATTTTAATTTACATTCTCAACTCTTAAGATAATTCTGTTGAAATGTAAACTTTTTAATGTTGCAATTTTTCGAATTTTTTGCAATTGTCCTTTATTTTCGTCTTTTTTCAATTATTTTCTTTCATATTATTCAATTATTAATCATTTTCTTGAAATTTCAATTCAGTTCTTTAATTCTTTAATTATTTGTATCCAATCACATTTCTTGTCTTTTATTGATACTTTTTTTCATTTTCAATTATTCTCTCAATTTGAAAGTATTTTCTTCAAATTTTAATAAAGTTTAATTTTTCAAAAAGCAATTAAACTTTCAATTGTTTCTAGAACTATTCCTATCATTTTCTTTCTTTTTTAGTTTTTTTTAATTTCATGTTTATCTTTTTCTGTTTAAAATTATTTCTGTCAGTTTTTAATTTAATAATCTTGCCATGTTTAGAATTTTTTCCAATTGGCAATTATTTTATTCAATATTTAATAATTCTCGGCTTTCTTCGATGATTTTTTCAATTAACAATATTTTTCTTGAACTTTCAATTCAATTTTTCAACTATCCTCTTAAATTCACAATTATTATTTTCTTTAATTTTGAATTTTTTTCTTCATTTTTCAACTATTTCTTCTAATTTGAAATTATTTTCTTCGATTTTCAACCAACTTTAACTTTTTGAAATCCCATTCAATTTCCAATTATTTGTTATAATTATTCCTACAGTTTTCTTCAGTTTTTAATTGTCAATTACTTTCTTAAATATTCACCAATCCTGGGCTTTTTCACTCTTTTATACTATTTATTTATTTATTGATATAGTAATTTGTAAATTATTTATTATCAATAATTTTTTTGAAATCTCAATTTAACTCCTTAATTCCTCAATTTTTCTATCTAATTCACAATTATTTTCTTCATTTTTTAATTATTTTGGCAATTTTTAATATTATTTTCTTCTTATCAATTTGTGATTATTTCTTCAAATTTCAATCCCGGTCAATTTTTTAAAATTAAAATTTTTTTCAATTATTATTATTTCTGTAATTTTTTTCCTTTTTTAATTTCCAATTGTTTTTTTAAAATATTATATTTGTTCTTTAATTTTTTAAATTATTTTTGTCAATTGTCGATTTATTAATCTTGTCATTATTCCAATTTTTTTCATTTGTCAATTATTTTCGTCATTTTTTAGTTATTTTAGGTCGATATTATCAACTCGAGAACATTTTTGGATGGTCAAGAGATTTTGAGATCAATATCAATATTGCTCAAATATGATATCGTCTTGATATCGTAAAGCACTAAGAAATAATGGTCAAGAGAACAAAATAATTTAAAAAGTTAAAGATTAGTTATAAAATTTTTTGAGAATTATTGAGGATTGAAAAAATTGAAGGAGATAATTGAAAATTGAGGAATGTAATGGAAATTTAAAAAATGTAATTAAAAATTGAAAGAAGTAATTGAAAAAGTCTAGAATTCTTGAATACAGAAAAAAATAATAATTGAAAACTGAAGAATGAAATTGAAAATTGAAGAATGGAATTGAAAGTTGAAGATAATAATAAATAAGAATTGTAAAAAATAGTTGTAGAATTGAACAATTTAATTGAAATTCTACAATTTCTGTGATTGAAAAGAACATAGAAAGAAGCCGAAAATGATTGAATGTTGTAAAATTAATTGAAAATAGAAAAGAGTAATTGAAAGTTAAATGAAATTTAATTACATAAATTAAATTATTAATTAGACCTACAAAAATACCGGCCCGCCTAGCGGCGGCCCACCGGGATTTTTCCCGGTATCCTGAATGGCCAATCCGGGTCTGTTCTTCAACCTATTTGTATCTAATTATTTAATTTCTCAGAATCCTTTCAATGAATTAAAATTTTAATCATCAATAAATTTTCTACATTTTTATTACTATTGTTTAACCATCATTTTATAAAATTTTAAACAATATTTCATGCTTAAATTAACAATTTTGTTATAAATAAATTAATATTAATTACTTATCTATAAATTTAACAATTTTTCTGCATCTAGTTGTGTTTTTAGTTGTTCCACGTTTTTTATTTAATTAAAAACTACTTATTCAATAATTTATTATAAATTGATTACTACTTTTTTCCGATACATTGATTATTTACACTTTATCTATCCTTATTATTAGATCCATCCCATAATTTTATTCATCTTTTTTAATTTGATTATTTATTTTACGTCTAAACCTTAATCAATTTTGGGTAACATTAATATGAAATGTTTATAACCATTGAATACCATTTCAGTCTTTAGTGATCTTTTTTTCCAAAAATCTGCCATTAGTGTCATTTGTTTTCAAAACAGTATCTAATTAGTTGCATCAGCTAAAAAAAGTTGCAAAAGCAGCACTAGTGTCATGAGTATGAGACCTGCTCAAATTAACCAAGATCATTAGATGTAAGATAATCAGTTAACGATAGACCCAGACACAATTAAATGATCCGGAATGGTTCAAGTTGAAGTGAATAAATTTTCACCCGGGATTTAAGACGTATCTCTTGAACTGAAACTTCTCTCTGGGAATCTGGCGAGTATATGGCTGTGAAAGCCTTTGAATTTAGTAGTGCCGAAACTGCAGTTCCAATTGTACGCCAACTGTCGTAAAATAACAGAGACGTTAATTGAACAAGTTTACGTCATATCGTGGTAGTCTGATGATTTTCCACGTAAATAGAATTTTTCATCCAACAGAGACGGATTAATGATTGTTATGAGGACGGCATGGGGACAGGCTACAAAAGCCCGTTGTGGACGAGCTGACTTATTCTGAATATGTGAATAACTGAATGACAGCTGACGCGTGCGGATGGAATCAGACAATAAGCATCACCATCAAGCTCACAGCTGTATTAGAAACACAGTAAATTCCGAATAAACCTCTCACAATCGAGAAGCATCATTTATCATCAGCTACAGATATATCTGCTTATCGTAACATCTCCATTGTTACTTCATTTTTATTCCATTTTCACCTTTCTCATTCTAGTTGAGTGAAACTAATGAATGAATTTTGTACACTACTTTTAAAAGCGTCTATCAAATTATAATATGACAATTGTTTTATTTTTTTTTCGTATTGTCTGTTGTTTTTCCGTATTGTTGTTGGTTAATAATATAATTTGAACGTCTATGACTTATTTTCAATTAAACCTTCCAATTAGCCAGACCGCAATGAGTGCATAAACCCATAGATTATATAAATCAGCACTGTGGTTGTTTTCTCCTTTAAAGTAAATGTCCACCGTCATATGTCGAAACGAAATGAATGGCCTCGTGGAATAATAGTTGGAACATCGGAAGTGCAATTTAATTGTCTTGATTGAAGTACACGTTGAATCCGTTGACACAACGACATATGCGACGTATGCCATTATAGTTTATGAGTCAAGCTACAGAGTATAAATAGCCAAACGATCCAGCACAATGTACGTTTTCCAAACTACGAGAAAGGCATGCATCATGTCACAATCCACAAAGTTATATATCATTATGTATTTATTACCATCGATCACTGATTGAACTTCTATTCACTGTGAAATATATGTAAATGTATGTTTCTATATGCATTTACCTGCGCATATCTATAAGTACCCACACACAGATTGACATGTATGTGTAAATAGAAGTACATCTATATATATATATAAGTAGATGTACACATTTAACTAGATGTACATGCACCTAATGAAACTTTCTCACAACTGACAATTAAGGCATTTTAATATGCTTCAACGTACACATGATTTAACACAAGACATAACATTAATCACAAAGAATATATATATTCTTTACCTAATTAATAAAGGTTATACGACTAAATGAAAAATTGCTCAAGCAAAGGATATACACCTTCACTTTATAATGCAAATTTTTCATAACTATTGTTTTTGTTAAGGGATTTTTATAATATGCTATTACACGTAAGATTATGAAAAAGGAAATAAATGTATGGTAAAAGAATAGAAGATTTTGCGATAGATAATAATTTTGAAATGCCATGGAGAGTAGTATGTATGTAAATTGGTTTAACAATAGGAGATAAAGAGAAAGAAAAAAAGTAAGGATTGTACATAAAGCAGAAGCACTAGGAATACAAAATACCAGCTCTTTCGAGGTTTCGACTTTTATCACCGTTAATGCTCCATTGTTAAGGACGCGTATTTACGACTGCCGTTTAAAGGCTAATGTCCAAGGCATTGGGAATTACTTCTAAAGTGAGTTTTGCCAGGAAGACCGTTATTATAAACGTGCCAGCTCGCAATCAACATAGACTTGTAAATAATTAGCATATAAGCTCAAACGAGAGAAACCCAATCTATCGCAGTCACTAATATTCAAATTATCTCATGAATTATTCACCTTAAACTCCGCACTTGTTAATGCGTCAAAATTCCTAATTACACATAAATTTTGCCGTCAACGTCACGTTACAATGCAACTGCAAAAAAAATTATCAAAATCTGTGTTTCATGTTATTGTCTCGCCTAATACGATGCAAATACTCCGAATTTGAGCAGGAACGGCGAATTGTACATTTTTGCCATCTGCAAACTTAATATTGACCGTTTGGGGGGGGGGGGGAGAAATAAAACAATAATAATTAAAGAGTTCCTTAAGGATGCTTATACCCTCAAGCGGTTCTCATTCTATCGGACCATGATAGTCAATATTTTTTTCATTTCATTTCTTCTTATAATTTGGTTTCTAAATAACATTTTGTAGTTAAAATCATTACACAAACGAATTTTATTGAAAAAAGAAATTTTCCGTTAAAAATTTCAAGCTTTTAAAATTTTTTCTTCCTGATTATTTCAAAAAATTGAAGAATTACTAACCTTCAATAACATTTTCTTAACGGTACGGTAAATTAATTAAATATTGTTGTAAAAGTTGTATTTTATTACAGTTAAAAATATATTAGTTTTTTTTTTAAAATTTGTAGAACCGTGGTTTTTAAATTAATTAAAGTATAACCATTTTGCGCGTTTTGTTACTGTTTCCATGTAAAAGTCCCAACTTCATAAATTTATATCTTAACAACAAAACTGTAAAATTCAATAAAATTGTAACAGTGCATGTAAAATAATGCATTTAATGTGTCATAAAAATTTTATAAGAATCTGTAGAAATTGATTTTTTGGATAAACATCCTTAATTAGCGTAATTATTGTAACTCCAAAATTGACAGTTTTATTTGTTTTCGAGTACATTTTCGGAAATAATAACCAAATAATCAAGATAATATAAAATTTAAAAGTTTAAAAAATAAATCAAAAATTGAAGAACTTAATTAAAATTTGAGAAAAATAATTGAAAAATGATTAACACATTGAAAATTTGAAGAACAAAAATCATATTTTTTAAAATAATTGAAAAATGTGGAAAAAAATTGAACTTGGAAAAATAATTACAACATTATAGAAATAATCGTAAATTCAAGAAAATAATGGAAATTTGAGAGAAATAATTAAAATTTTCGGAATTAATCAACAAATACTCACAATAATATAAAATTTGTGAAAATCACTGCAAATAAAAAAAAAAATAATTAAAAATTGACGAACGTAATTAAAATTTGAGAAAAATAATTGAAGATTGATTGAAACATTGAAAAGTGGGGAGTATAACTTAGATTTAAGATAATAAATGAAAATTAAGAAAATAAATTGAAAAATAATTAATATATCTGCTTAAAAGGTGGAGAAAATAATTGCAAAAGGATAAAAGAAAATAAAAATTGAAAAAAATAATGGAAAAATAAGATAAATAATTGAAAATTTAGGAATTTAACTGAGGAATGAATAGTGAGAATAATTGAAAATTGAAGAAATTAATTGCAAAATGATAAGAATAGTAATTAAAAATTAAATAAAAACGATACAAATAATCGTTAATTGAAGAAAATAATGGAAATTTGAGAGAAATAATGGAAATTTTCAGAATTAATCAACATATAATAAAAATAATATAAAATTTGTGAAAATCATTGCAAATTAACAAAAAAATAATCAAAAATTGTCGAAAGTATTTGGAATATGAGAAAAAAATTAAAGAATGATTAAATAATTGAAACGTGGATACAGTAACTAAGATTTGAGATAATAAATAAAAATTTAGGAAATTAATTAAAAAATAATTAATGTATCTAGTTAAAAGGTGCAGAAAATAAATGCAAAAAGATAAAAGAAAATAAATTTGAAAAAAGTATATGATAAATAAGAGAAATAATTAAAAACTTAGCTATTTAATTAAAATTGAAAAGTGAGCTTAAAAAAAATGAAGAAATAGATTGCAAAATGATAACAAAAAGTAATTGGAAATTAAAGAAAATTATTAAAATTTGAGAAAAATATTTTAAAATCTAGGAAATTAATTGAAGAGTAATGAAAATAATAAAAAATGCGAGACGACAATATTTGCAAAGTAATAAAAATAATTAAAAATTAAAGAAATTGAAAAAAATAATTTTAGTTTGTGAAAAATAATTGAAAAAATTTCAACATATATTTGTAATATAAGAAAATGTTTGCAGAATGATAAAAATAATTGTATATTGAAAAATAACTAAAATTTGAGATTAATAATAAAAAAATTAGAGAATTAATAAAAAAATAATTGAAAATGAGAAAAAGTAATTGAAAAATAAATTTAATAATAAAGTAATTGATAGAAATAATTGTATATTGAAGAAAATACTAAACATTTGTAAAAAATAATTTAAAAAATTACAGACTATATTTGAGATAAACAAGACTACAATTACAATTATTATATATTATAATTCTTCAAACCTCAATTAATTTGAAATTTCATTGATTAAAATTTTAATTAATACACTCTTTAAGAATAGTAAAGTTAAAATCATTTAAAAATTTCTTCAAATTTTTAAGAATTCTTTTTTTTTATGATTTTAATTGTATTTTCTACAATTCTCAACTATTTTTATCATTTTCAACATTTTTCAACATTTTTCTTCAATTTTATTTTCATTATTTTTTATTTTTACCCTCATTTTTAAATTCAATTTCCCAAGTTTCAATTCTTTTCTTTAATCTTTGAAAATAGTAAATTTAAAATTATTTAAAAATTTCTTAAATTTTAAACAATTCTTTTCTGTTATTATTTTAATTATTCGCTACAATTGTCAACTATTTTTATCATTTTCCAAAAATTGTCTTCATTTTCTAATTATTTCCATTATTTTTCAATTTTTCCCCTCATTTTTAAATTCAATTTCCGCAAGTTTCAATTCTTTTCTTTAATTTTTTCAAATAAAACTTTTTTAGTTTTAATTATTTTCTTTAATATCAAATTAGTTAAATTATTTATTAATTAATTTATAACTTCTTTCGTCATTTTTCAATTATTTCTTGGAAAAATAGAAGTTAAAAAATATGTTTAATCAGGGGCGAAGATTAAACAAATAATCAGAATAATATAAAACTTGTGAAAATCATTACAAAAGAAAAAAAATATAATTAAAAATTGACGAAGTACCTAATTGAAATTTGAGAACAAAATTTTTGTTCTCAAATGATGATTTAAACATTGGAAAGTGGATTCAGTAACTTAGATTTGACATATTAAATAAAAATTTAAGATATAAATTGAAAAAAAATTATTATATCTAAATGCCAAATTATCTTGCCAAAATAAATGCAAAAAGATAAAAGAATATTAAAATTGGAAAAACTAATTAAAAAATGAGATAAATAATTGAAAGTTTAGGAATTTAATTGAAGAATGATGTTTGAGATAAATAAGTATTGAAGAAATTGATTCCAAATGATAACAATAATAATTAAAAATTGAAGAAAATTATTAAAATTTAAAAAAATATTTTAAAATCTGGGAAATTAATTGAAGAATAATGAAAGTAATAAAAACTTATTAAAGTAATAAAAAAATTATTAAAATTTAAAAAAAATATTTTACAATCTAGGAAATTAATTGAAGAATAATGAAAGTAATAAAAACTCCGAGAAAATATTTGCAAAGTAATAAAAATAATGAAAAATTAAAGACAATAATTTTAGTTTGTTAAAAATAATTGAAAAAATTACAGCATATAGTTATAAATAATAAAAGAAAATGATTGCAGAATGATAAAAATAATTGTGAATTCAAGAAAATAATAAAAATTTGTAAAAAATAATTGAAAGAATTACAGAATATATCTGAGATAATAAGACTACAATTACAATTATAGGTATATTATAATTATTCAAACTTCAATTAATTTGAAATTTCATTGATTAAATATTTAATTAATCCTCGCTTTGAGAATAATAAATTAAAAATTATTTTAAACTTTCTTCAAATTTTAACAATTCTTTTCTATTATGATTTCAATTATTCTACAATTTTCATCTATTTTTATCATTATTCAAAAATGTTCTTTAAATTATAATTATTTTCATTGTTTTTTAATTTTTCCCCTAAATTTTAAATTCAATTTCCGCAAGTTTAAAATATTTTCTTTAATTTTTTCAAATAAATGGATTGATGAAATTTTTACTTAAAAACTAAATTTTACTGAATGAACGAATTATTTCTTTCCTATTAATAATTTTTATATTTATTGATTTTAAAAGTTTCATTAAAATAATGTTTTAAATACAGTAAATAAACACTTTTTGTCGCATAAAGTACTTACAATTAGTAACATTTATAATAAACAACTTCGAACTGCCGTGTGTGTCTTAAAAATTTTTTCGTACATAAAAAATTACGATATCATAAATTTTCTGGGAATATTTAATCTTTAGGTAAAGCTTGACATTTTTGCAGACTATGTTGTTTCAAAGTTAAACGAATTATTGTGTTTCTCCATTTTTAACAAACAATAAACAATAACCTGCCTGTTATAATACAAACATATTTTTTTAAAATTACAATTAAATTCAAAATATTCAAGGTTAAAAATTCGTTACTAATCTTTTAGTCAATTACCTAAATTCGTCAAAAATTTGTCTAAATCGAATGTAGAGACCGAATTGTTCAATTATTTTTAAATACTGACAAACACTAAAAAAGAATTCTTTTTAATTTTCATAATTGATTTTTAATTTGATTGATTTACGACTTTCGTGTTTGATTCTTTACAAAAGATGGTTGAGTTGGAAAAAAATAGGGAATCTCTCGTTCATTGTTAGCGGATGAAAAAACAAAATAGTCGATCTTCCGCAACGAATTTTCACGTGGTCGAGGCATCAATAACTCAAACTCGACCACAGAACATCAGTCATAATATGTTCGCGTCTGTCAGTTAGCTTTCAGCTAGTCTGAGGAATGTAAAGCCTCATCACGTATCTCACGTGAAACCATGATGAACCTATGAAAAATTACACCAAAAGCGTTCGTATAAAATGATAAAAAAAAGTGTAGAAATTACATTTTTCAAACAATTTTCACAGAGTACCTGTACCGAATCGAAAATTTCAATTTAGAAAAAGAAAAATAAGAAAATTGTGTTTTCGAGCTGCATTGTCGATACAGGAATAGATTGAAAGAAGCTATTGTATTGAATTTCGGAAAAAGGTAAATTTTCTTTTATTTTCGTTTTTTCCAGAGCAGATTTTTCAATTTGACAAGCGATTTAAAACTTTGTAACCGAAATAATTATATATATATATAATATATATTGATTGAAAATAAAAGAAGATTCTTGAAATTGTTCAAAAGAGATTCAGATATTTCTTGGATTATTTTGTAAAAAAAATAAAAGAAAAGAAAAAGGAGACAAAGAAAGAAAAAAAAAGATATAATATAAACGAATAAACAGATTTTCGACTAATAATAATTGGAAGCTTAATTTAATAAGAAAACTAGATTTCTGACCAACAAAAAATAATTTCTAGAAAAAATAATAACTATCTAATAAAAAATAATAACTAGATTTCCGATCAACAAAAATAATTGGAAGCTTAATCTCAAACTACAGGAAGAAAAAATAAATAAATAATTAAGATTAAAAAAAAAGAATCTTCTATAATAACCTTAGCCAGCTAGTGCCAAATTCAGATAATAGTAGAGGAGGTGGTTTAAATTTCAAATTAATTTAAATCAAATAAAATTTAAAAAGACAAATTTAATTTCGAAAATTTAAACTAAATTTTGATAAGATAAAGTAAATTTTGAAAAGATAAATTTAATTTCGAAAATATAATTATACTAGCAAAATATTAGTTTTCCATGCATTTTAGAAATTAAACGATAATAATAAATAAAACAAATCGATGAATAATATTCATCCAATAAGGAGGGCTGCCAGTGGACTTGCAGATTAAAAATAGCGAAAAAAAGACTTTTTAATTTAAAAAAGTGAGTAAATAATGAGTTTTTAAATGAAAAAAGTGAGTAAATAGTGAGTTTTTAAATTAAAAAAAGTGAATAAGCAATATAGAGTTTGATATTTTACTGATATTAAATTCGGGGGCGCCATCAGGAAAAGACATTTAAATTTGAAAAAAAAAACAATTCGGAAATCGCAAAAATAATTGAAGTATGTAGAAAATAATTAAATAATGACAAAAATAATTAAATTTGAAACAAAATTTGTAAATGACAAAACTAATTGAAAAATTGATTAAAAATCAAAAAATGATGACAAAAATTGAAACGAAATAATTGGAATTTGAAGTAAATAATTGAAAAGTTTCACAAATAATTAAAGTTACAAAAAAATAATTAAAGAATGACAAAAATAATTAAAATTTAAAACAAAAGATTAAGACTGGTGTAAAAAATTTAAATTTTTGCACAATAATTGAGATATTGAAGAAATAAGTAAAATATAAAGAAAGTAATTGAATAATGACATAAATAATTATAAAAGCTGGAGTAAAAATTACACTTTTTATACAATATTTGAAAAAATTAAAAAAATAATAGAATTTTCAAGAAAATAATTAAAACTTGAAAGAAATAATTAACAAATATCAAAAAAATGGATATGTGTAGAAAATAGTTGAATAATGACAAAAATAACTAAAATTTAGAAAAAAAATTAATGAAAAATGAGTAATATATTAAAAAATGAAGTAAAAAAATAAACATTTTAATAGATTATTTGAAAAATTGTATAAAATAATTTTAAAAAATTAACGATACAATTAAAATGTGAAGAAATTATTTAAATAATGACATAAATAATTGAAAACCGATTTTCAAAACTTAATAAATTCATGACAATAATAAAAAGATTAAAGAAAATTACATAGTAAATAATTCCAAAATGTCAAAAATATTTGAATATTGACAGAAATAGTTGTAACTTGAAAAAATAATTTAAAAATGACAAAAATTATTGATAATTTTAAAAAATTAAAAATGTAAAGAAAATATTTGAAAAATTGACAAAACAATTGAAACATTAAAATAAATAATTCAAAACTGGTGTAAGAATTAAAAAATTATAGACAATAATTGTAAAGTTAAAAAAAAATTTTTAAGTTTGAAGAAAATTAATGAAAGTTGAAGAAATTAATTAAAGTTTGAAGATAATAATTGCAATTTGAAGAGAATAATTCAAGAATGTCAAAAAAATTTAGATATGAAAAAAAAATTAAAGATTGAAGAAAATAATTGAAAAAGGTGTAAAAAATTAATAAATTCGTAACAATAATATTAATAAAGATGAAAATAATTGAAAGCAGGTGTAAGAAATTTAAAAGTTCATGACAATAAACAAAATTGAATAAAATAATTGCAATTTGTAAAAAATAATTCTAAAATGGCAAAAATAACAAAAATATGAGAAAAATATTTGGAAAATAAAAAAAATAATTGATTAATGACAAAAGTAATTGAAATTTGAAGAAAATAATTGAAAAATAACGAAAGTGAATTGAAATTGTGTAGAAATTTTGGATATTCCTGACAATCATTTGAAGATTGAAGAACACAATTGAAATTTAAAAAAAATTATTGAAAAGTTTCAAAACTAATTGAAATTACAAGAAGATAATTGAACAATAACAAAAATAATTGTAATTTAAAAAAAATAATTGGTAACTGGTGCATAAAATTAAAAATTATGAGACTGTATTTGAAAAATTAAACAAACAATTAAAATTTTAAGAAACTAATTCAATAATGACATAAATAATTGAAAGCTGGTGTGGTAATAAAACATTTATAGAGAATAATTGAAGTTTAAAGAAAATAATTGAAATTCGTAGAAAATAATTGTAAAAGGTGTACAAAATTAATAAACTCTTGACAATAATAAAAAAAATAATAAAGAAAATGATTAAAATTTGTAGAAAATAATTGAAAATTGATGTAAAAATTTTTAAATTCATGTCAATAAAAATGTATTTATTTTTTTATTTACAGGCAGAAGCCCATTACAATTCTAAATTTAAAAATTTCTTCTAAGTAACAATAAAATTAAAATTTGATATAACAATACTAATTACTATATTAAATATTAATAGGTTGCATTCAATAATTTGAATAAAATAATAATTAATATTTGTAAAAAATATTTTTAATTTTGCAAAAATAATAGAAGTATAAAGAAAATAATAAAATAATGAAATAAGTCATAAATGACAAAAGTACTTGAATAATGACAAAAGTAATTGAAATGTAAAGAAAATTATTAAAAATTAACAAAAGTAGAATAGAAACTTGTGTTGAATATTTAAATATTCCTGGCAATAATTTAAAGATAGAAAAAAATAATTGAAATGTTGAGAAAATAATTGAAAAATGACAGAAGTAATTGAAAACTTGTGTAATAAATTTAAATATTCATGACAAGAATTTAAAGACTGAAGAGAATAATTGATATTTGAAAAAATTAAATTCAGAAACGCAAGCTTTCCGGAAGTTTTCAAACTTGCAGCAAACTTGATGAAAGTTTTGGAACTTCAAAAATGGTTAAAAAAGTTACAGAATAATTTAAATTGTATTTAATTTTTTAATTTAAATTTTTTTCAACAAAGTAAAATAACGTCATTTGAATTTATAATAAATTTCAGATGACAAATCAATTTTTTGAGGTTAACAAAATTTGGTATCTTAATAATAAAAGCAAATTAATGATCACAATTTATTATCTATAGATTTTCAAACAAGTTTTGTCGATTTATAAATAGGATAAATAATTAATAGTAATAATTAGGGAGATTCTCAATTTTCAATAATTAATAGTCACAAATATAGAGATCAACAATTTTGAAATTAATATATCTTAGATCTGAATAATTAAATTAAAAAGTTGACATAATTTTTAGGACATTTTCTTAAACCAGGAATTTTTTGATAAGATAAATTGATTCGAGATGAGATAACATAAAATAAAGGGAAAAATGTACAAAATTAATTCTCAATTTAACAAATTTATAAATTATGGACCAAATCTTAAAAATTCGCACAGCCATGGAGATTAATTAAATTACATTGAAAGTTATAAATTAAACTATATTTATTACTGGGCTTTATTAATTTGATTAATTTTGATAAAAAATAAATAAATTTGTGAATTGTAAAATAATAAACACAATATCACAACCTATTTTAACTTAAAAGGTATTGAAAATATCGTCACAGAAAGAGATATAAATCGAATAATTTTGATTCTATAAATTGATTCTAAAATTAAATTATTGAAAAAGCTTTTAGTGGTAAATTAGAAGTTATTAGGAAAGATTAATATATTCACATAAATACGTTCTCTTAATATGAGTCTAAAATTTATTACCTAATGCAAATGTGTAACAAACAATTATATGGATTTAAACACCATTTTGAAAGTTGTCTCGTAATTTTTTTTCTCGAATTATCATTAAAACTATAATTAACATGAAACAGTAGTAAAATCTCTATATTATATCAGTCTAGGATAATTTGCACTTTACTTAAAAGCTTCAGCAGGAGTAACAAACTGGTTTGTAAACTTATATCTTGCATAAAGTGCAAAATTAATTAAAGTTCTTAATACAATCGTAAAAATAAACGCATAAAAAAATTTTTATTAAATGTAATAGAATCTATTTACATACAAAAACTTGTAAATTTTTATAAACGTGCTGTGACATTTGTTAAATGCGAAAAACATTTTGTTCGGAGCAAATATAATAATAAATTGGAAATTTTTTTTTAATGTACATATTTTTAATTAATTATAATCAGTTACAATGATTAATGTCCATTGAGGCAAATGTATGGTGGTTGAGTGCAAATCGAGACTTTGTGTCAAGGCTCAATGGAAAATTTGCTGCTATTTTGCGGTTTAATATTGTACTAATTGTCATTACTTTTATTGGACAAGCAGTAAAAATGTCAAATGTCAAATAGAAGAAACCACACTCGAGAAAAAAAAAGTATATCCTCTGTTAAAGTTTATGGTTGTGGTTTCACATATAGTTTGTTCCTATACATATAGGATTAAAATGCAGTTTGTGGTTAAACACAACCTTCAATATACGAGCATAAAAATTTGCGATTCATTGTATTTTAAAAACTATCTTTAAATAACTTTTTTAATCAATATTCACACACTAAATATATATTTTCTAATTTCCAATTTACGTAATAATTTTTTATCTGTCCACAGTGTGTGGGTATTAGACTTTTAATTTAAAGAATTAATGAGTACAAATATATTGTGTTATAACAGAATTTAGTTCTGGTGAATTTTAAATAGTTCTAAAAGCTTTTAAAACGAGACTAACTTTCTGTAGATTTTGAAGAGAAAAATAGTTATTGGGTTAGAAATTGTCCAAAATGAATAGTTAAAAATAAAAATTATAACAAATTTGCGCCAAAATTTCCAAAAGACTAGAAAACTAGAAACACCAAATCGAATCTGTTTCCACTCTCCGGGAAAAATGTTCCTTTAAAAAAAAAAATGTCTTAATTTTTGGAGGCCCCTTAGTTTTTTGGTACAATCAAAATATCGATATTTTGATTTTTAATTTGAAAAAACTCAATGAAAACGTGCTCAAATTTATTTCCACTCTTGAAAAAAATGTTCCTTTTCATCTCAAAAATAAAAAAAATTTGTCCCTAACTTTCGACTCCTCCTAACATTTTCGACCGATTTTTTTCGGAGAGTACTTTCATTTACAATTCAATGCAAAACTTTAAAATTTATAAAAAAAAATCATATTTTGCAAAAATAATTGAAAATTGACGAAAGAAATTAAAAATTAATTAATAAATAATAAAACTAATCTTGTTTAAGACGTTTATTTACTTACTAATTTTTAGACGCCTATAAAATGTTATTTTTCTAAAATTATTTTATTAATTTTTGACGGTAAATATTGTAAATTTATAATAATTTTGTGTACGACTTACAAACTGTTTATATATATATATATTTTTTTTTTTGAAATAACATTTATAATTATTATGTAATAAACTTTTCAGTTTCTGAAGAGGACGGTTGTGTTGTTGAAACGTAAAAAAAAATTTGTTTTTAATTTCTTGATTCGGAGTGATCGTTATATTCATCTACAATATAAAAAATAAAAAAGTTGTATTTGTAAAAATTAAAGAAAATAATTGAAACTTGCAGAAATTGAATTTAAAAATTAGGAAAAAAATGTAAAATAACGAAAATAATTATAAATTGAAAAAAATTTTTAAAAAAATCATAAAAATAGATGAAAGTTGTAGCTTATAATTAGAATCATAATAGAAAAGAATTGTTAAAATTTAAAGACATTTTAAATAATTTTAAATTTATTATTCTTAAAGCGAAGAGTAATTAAATTTTTAATCAATGAAATTTCAAATTAATTGAAGTTCGAAGAATTATAATATATAATTGTAATTGTAGTCTTGTTATCCCAAATATATTCTGTAATTCTTTTAATTATTTTTTACAAATTTTTATTATTTTCTTCAATTAACAATTATTTCTATCAAATATTTTTTTATTAAATTCATTTTTCATTTAATTTTTTTAATTACTTTTTGTCTTTTACAAATTTTTATTATTTTTTTCAATTAATTATTTCTATCAAATATTTTTTTATTAAATTCATTTTTCATTTAATTTTTAATTACTTTTTGCCTTTTGCAATTATTTTTTGTTTAAATGTCTAACTTGTTTTATTATTTATCTCAAATTCTAGTTATTTTTTCAATCTACAATTATCTTCATCATTCTGCAATTATTTTCTTTTATTACAAATATAAATTGTAATTTTATCAATTATTTTTAACAAAATAATTTTCAATTAAGTTTCTAGATTTAAAAATATTTCTCTCAAATTTTAATAATTTTCTTCAATTTTCAATTATTATTGTTATCATTTTGCAATCAATTTCTTCAATTTTTAATTAATCTCAAACTTCATTTCTCAATTAAATTCCTAAATTTTCAATTATTTATCCCATTTTTCAATTATTTTGTTTTAATTACAATTTTCTTTTATCTTTTTGCAATTATTTTCTCCACCTTTTAATTAGATATATTAATTATTTTTCAATTAATTTCTTAAATTTTTATTTATTATCTCAAATCTAAGCAAATGTATTCACTTTTCAATGTTTAAATCATTCTTCAATCAATATTTTTCTCAAATTTCAAATAGTGTAGTAGATTTTTAAATATTTTTTTTTTTAACTTGTAATGATATTAACAAATTTGAAATTTTATATTATTAATTATTTTAAGTATTTGTTGATTAATTCCAAAAAGTTCGATTATTTATATTTATCTCAAAGTTCCATTATTTTCTTCAATAAATTTTCAATTATTTCTATAATGTTGTAATTATTTTTCTGAATTTAAAATTATTGAAATCATTTTGTAATAAGGTACTTTCTTTTACTTCATAAATAATCTGTATTTTTAAAAATTATTTTTCTAAAATTGCAATTAATATCTACAAATTTTAACTATTTTTATCATTTTTCAAAAATTTTCTTTCAAGGATTCTAATTATTTTTCAATTTTTCACCTAAATTTAAAATTTTAAATTTCCGCAAATTCAATTATTTTCTTTAATTTTTTCAAATAAAACGTTTTCAGTTTAAATTATTTCCTTCAAAAAATGGCTTAATTATTTATTATTTAACTTTTAATATCTACCGTCATTTTTCAATTATTTTTACAAAATATGATTTTTGTTTTTTAAATTGTAATTTTTTTCTTCAAATTTCAATTTATTTCTTCAATATCGAATTATTAATGTCAATTTATATTATCAAATAATGGAAGGACATACTCATCTAATTTGTTAATTTAATTATCAGTTTCACTATTTTCATCATTTGACAAGTAATTTTCAGTATTAAAAAACTTGTTTCATCCTCCATAAATTTTTATCAAGTTTTTATATATTGTTTTTATATCTTAATTGTATTTTTTAAGTATTTAAATGATGTTCTTCGATTTTCATTCACTTTCTTTTACATCAAATAAATTCTGTAATTTTCTCCATTTTTCTCTAATTTTTCCATTTTTCCATAATTAACTTTAATTTTCAATTATTTTTATCCTTTTTCAAGTAGTTTTGTTTATCTCAAATATATTCTGTAATTTTTACAATTATTTTTTTACAAATTTTTATTAAATTCTTCAATTTTCAATTATTTCTATCATTTTTTAATTAGGTTTTGACATTTTCAATTATTTTTTAATAAATTCTCTAATTTTTTTATTATTTATCTCAAATTCCAGTTAGTTTTTATTGCAGTTGCAATCAATTTCTTCAATTTTTAATTATTTTTACCACTCCTCAATTAAATTCCTAAATGTTCAATTATTTATCTCATTTTTCAATTTTTAATTTTCTTTCATCTTTTTGCAATAATTTTGTCCACCTTTTAATTAGATATATTAATTATTTTTCAATTCATATCCTGAATTTTAAATAATTGAAATTTCTCTTTCACACTAGTTTTATGTTTTGCTTATACATGGAAGCCCACACTATTATAATGTTTTTTTATCATTTTCATTCTTCTATTTATGATTTTGAAAATTTTTAACTTTTGACTCAACAGTACACTGAAATGAAAGTAACAAATTAATTTTATTTATATTGATAAAAATCCATTAATATAATAGTCTGTGCGTCTATATACTTTTACTGCGGTTTTTAAAATTACTATCTTCAATTCTAAATTTCCGCAACATTATTCCATCACATTCTATTATATATTCTAATCAAAATTAAAAGCTTCTGAAAAATATTTCCGAGAATATTGCAGATTTATAACAATTTAAAGTAGCGCTCGTAATGTAAGAAAATGACAAAAATTTCCAACGGTGTGTATGAGCGTGACGAATGCACCTGCATTATTTACAACTCTAGAGAGATCGTGTTATTACATTAAGGAAGAGACATTTCCTTGACGTTCCCCTTCGTGATCCTTATACATGTCCTCCTCCTTATGTCACATTTACGATTGTCTTTTGTCTTTTTTTTTTAAATCCATTTTTCTCATTACTTCTATCTCTCTTTCAAATCTTACTTCACTCTTTCCACTCATTTTTTTTCTCTTGCATATATAAGAATAGGCATTCTCAATGCAAGTTTACCACTAACCTTGTGAACACGTTAATTCTTTTAAATTAAAGGAGCATAAAAGGATTTGGCGTGTGAAATAATGATATTTTTAACGCGTTTTAAAGTCAAAAAATTACTCTATGCATATATAATTATGGTTATCTTTAAAAAAAGAAAAAAACGGTAATTTTACGAGAAACGGTTTTTTAAATTAAAATCAAGATAGTCTGGGATAAACAATGATGTTTGAAATAAAAAAAAAAGTTAAATAAGTGAAAATACTTTTTAATATAAATTATAATGAAGTGAGATAATAAAATGTTTATTTTTATGCTTCATTTAAAAACAAGCTGCCGGAAAAGCATACAGAGTGTACTCTAGCATTATTGACTCAATTACCCAGTGGGAAATTGGCAATGTTTGACGATCGGTAATTATTGGTTCAATATTGAACACTGCTGTTTGGGCAAAAATTTACTGACGTAGGTACTTTGAATTATTTAAAGCATTTTTTTAATTTAAAATATAACTATTTTGTATTGTTTGAAAATGTAATGTTAGAATTAAATTATTACATTAAATTACTACAATTTAGTATTTGTATTAATATTTACAAAATTGATAATTCTATTATTTCATTGAATTGATATATTTTAATTTTTTCCGTTTAATTGTTGCAATTAATCTGTTACAATTAATAGTTACAATTGAATAATTATGCTTTAATTATTAAATTCAATTAATACAATTCACACGCTATATTACAATTCTTTTTCAATTGAAGTATTTCACTGAATTGCTATAATTTAATGAATAAAGTAACAAATTATTACGTTCCATTGCAATAATTTAATTACAGCAAAATAATGATTATATTTAATTTCTACAATTGAATTAAACAATACAATTGTTGCATTCAATTCCAACAATTTAATTGTAGGAATACAATTGTTACATTCAATTCCAACAATTTAATTGTAGAAATACAATTGTTACATTCAATTGCTACAGTTAAAATGTAGCAAAACAATTGTTACATTCAGTTGCTACAATTTAATTCTAGCAATGAAAGTAAAAGGTATCAATACCATTGTTACATTCAATTGTTACAATTTGATTATAGTAGTAGAATTGTTGCACTCAATTGACACAATTCAATTGTAGCAATAAAATTGATTAGGTCAATTGACACAATTTAATTGTAGCTAAACAATTGTTAGATTCCATTGCTACAATTCATTTATAGTAATTTAATTGTTGCATTCAACTGACAAAATTTAATTGTAGCAGTACAAATGTTGCAATTATATGCTACAATTATAATCAAAATTGAATCGTAGCAACTTAATGTTACATTCAAGTACTAAAATTTAATTATAACAATACAAATGTTGCATTAAATTGCCACAATTTCATTGCAGCAATACAATTTTTAACTTTAATAAATTATTTCTAAAAAAACACAATTAAATTGTAGCTAAACAACTGTTACATTTAATTGTAGCAATGAAACTGAATCGTATCAATACAATCATAACATTCAATTGCTACAATTTAATTATAGCAATTCAATTGTTGCATTCAACTGACAAAATTTAATTGTTGCAATGCAAATGTTACAATTATATGCTATAATTACAATCATAATTGAATCGTAGCAACAAAATATTACTTTCAAGTACTAAAATTTAATTATAGCAATACAAATGTTTCATTAAATTGCCAGAATTTCATTGCAACAATACAATTTTTAAATTTAATAAATTATTCCCAAATGACACAATTTATGTGATGCAATACAACTATTACAATTAATTGCTTAAATTTAATTGTAGCAGTGGAATTAAATAATAGTTGTACAATTGTTATCTTCAGTTGCTACAATTTAATTGTAGCGATGGAACTGAATCGTAGCAATACAGTTATTATATTCAGTTGCTACAATTTAATTATAGCAATAGAATTGTTATACTACAATTGAATTGTAGCAATACAAATTATTGCTTTCTTAGAATGCCATAATTTAATTGTATCAATAAAATTGTTTACTTCAATTGACACAATTTAATTGTAGCTAAACAATTAATACCTATTATTGCTACAATTTAATTATATAGCTATAGAATTAATACACACAATTGACACAATTTAACTGTAGCAATACAATGTAGCTTTAGAATTATTGCACTCAGTTGACACAATATAATTGTAGCAATACAATTCCAGCAATGGAATTGAGTCGTAGCAATACAAATGTTACATTTAATTGCTAAAATTTAATTATAACAATACAAATGTTGCATTCAATTGCCAGAATTCGATTGTAACAATAAAATTGTTTACTTCAATCGACACAATTTAATTGTAGCTAAACAACTGTTACATTCAATTGCTACAATTTAATTGTAGTTATAGAATTAATACACTCAATTGACACAATTTAACTGTAGCAATACAGTTTATACATTCAATTGCTACAAATTAATTGTATTAATAGAATTAAATTATATCAATAGAATTCTTACATTCATTTGCTACAATTGAATTGTAGCAATAAAATTGTTTACTTCAATGGACACAATCAAATTTTAGCTAAAAAATTGTTACATTCAATTGCTACAATTTAGTTGTAGCTATAGAAGTAATACACCCAATTGACACACTTTAATTATAACAATACATTGTAGCTATATAATTTTGTTACCCTCAAATGACACAATTTAATTGTAGCAATACAATTCCAGCAATGAAATTGTGTTGTAGCAATTCAATTGTTACATTGAATTGTTAAATTTTATTTATAGCAATACAATTGTTGCATTCAATTGTCACAATTTAATTGTAGCAACAAAATTGATATCTTCAATTGACACAGTTTATACATTCAATTGCTACATATTAATTGTATCAATAGAAATGAATAATAGCAATAGAATTCTTACATTTAATTGCTACAATTAAATTGTATCAATAAAATTGTTTACTTTAATGGACATAATCAAATTGTAACTAAACAATTGTTACATTCAATTGATACAATTCAATTATATAGCTAAGAATTAATACACTTAATTGACACAATTTTACTGTAGCATTGCAATGTAGCTATAGGATTGTTACTCTCAATTGACACAAATTAATTGTAGCAATACAATTCCAGCAATGAAATCGATTCGTAGCAATACAATTGTTACACTCCATTGCTAAAATTTAATTATAGAAATTTAATGCAACAATTGTGTTGGGACAATTTAATTGTAGCAATAAAATTGTTTTTTTTAATTGACACAATTTAATTGTAGCAATATAACTGTTCCCTTCAAAAAATTATTTTTAATTGACACAATTTAATTGTAGCAATGGAATTGAATCGTAGCAATACAATTGTTGCATTCAATTGCTAGAATTGAATTATAGCAATACAGTTGTGCATTCATTTGCTAAAATATAATTATTGCAGTACAACTGTTACATGCAATTGCTACAATTTAATTGTAGCAATACCATTGTTGCATACAATTGTCTCAATTTAATTGTAGGAAAACAATTGTTACATTTAATTGCTCCAATTTATTTATAGCAATACAATTGTTACATTTAATTGCTATAATTTAATTATAGGAAAACAAATGTTACATTTATTCGCTACAATTTAATTGTAGAAGTAGAAATAAATTGTTATAATACAATTGTTCACGTCAATTACTACGATAAACAATTGTTACATTCAATTGTTATAATATAATAAATAATTGCAAGCAAATTATTACATTAAATGTAATATAATTATTGTCAAACAAGTATTGAATTCATTGCTATGATTAAATTATTGCATTTAATTCTTACTATTCAATTATTTTAAGCAGTTACTACAATTTAAATATTACAATTAAATTTATAAACTTTGACTATTACATTCAATTCAATCGTTACACACAATTTTTACAATACACAAACTGTTAAAATGCCATTTTTGCATTTAATTACTACAATTAAACTGTAGCTGAAGTTATAACTGTCATAACTCAATTATTACAATCCATTTATTAAATCCACTTACTATATTCCAATTGTTTCAATTCGACTGTTATATTCAATTTTTACATTTTATTATATTGTTTAAATTTTAAAAATATTAAAATACTAAAGATTTTATAAATTGGAATCAATTCAAGCATTCTTCTTAGCATTTTAGAAAATCTTTATTAAAGTCATTAAACTTCAAATACTGTTGTTTAAACAATCGAAATAAAAATCTGAAAAACTAATAAATATTTTGATCCAACATTTTATATAAAAATTGGTCTGACTAAATATAAGTAAATTCTCAAATATATAGGCGATTCCATGTCAAATTTACAGTCCACATTTTAAAATCGATTAAATCTATTTTTTATTTGTTCCTTATAAAAAAATATTAGATACGTATTTTTTTATTTTTTTATAAGAGGCCAAATTTTCGAGTTATAAATTTTCAAAATTCTAGATTTTAAAAAATAGACCTTTTTTTAATCACATATAACTCTGAACCTATTGAATTTAGAAAAATTTTGCCAATACAAAAAAAGTTAGGTTTTTCTTCAACTTTTAAATAGTGTTTACAAAAAAAAAAGAAAATACATATATTTCTTGAAAAAAAAACACAATTTTTTAGAAACAAATCCATTTTTTTTTAAATTTGGACCCGAATAACAAATTATTATTTTTCATTTCTACATACCTCGAAATGACAAGAATATATTTTGCAAAAAGATTCCAGTTGGCTAGAAGAGTATTATTGGTTTAAATTAATTTCCAAACTCTAGCAGTTATATCTAAGTGCTGTACTGTGCCCATTTAAACTAAAAAAAATTGTTTTAAGGACGCTTATACCCTCAAGCGGTTCTCATTCTCTCAGACCATGATAGTCAATATTTTTTTAATTTCATTTCTTTTTATAGTTTTGCTTCTAAATAGTATTTTGTAGTTAAAACAACGGAACGGTAAATTAATTAAATATTGTTGTAAAAGTCGTATTCTATTACAGTTTAAAATATATTAGTTTTTTTATATATATAATATATATAATTATATATATATATAATAAAAAATATATATAAAATAAAAAATATATATATATATATAAAATATATATAATATATTTTCTTAAAATATATTAGTTTTTTTAAAAAATGTGTAAAACCGTGTTTTTTTAATTAATTAAAATATAGTCATATTGCGCGTTTTGTTACTGTTTCCATGTAAAAGTCCAAACTTTATAAATTTATATCTTAAAAACAGAACGGTAAAATTCAATAAAATTTTAACAGTACATATAAAGTAATGCATTTAATATGTCATTTAAATTTTATAAGAATCTGTAGAAATTCGTTTTTTGGATAAACATCCTTAACTTGAATTTAGCTGCATATCTTCTTTTTTTTTAATGTCAAATCGAATTAATATAACCAATCCAGGTAATAACAGCTAGATTTTGAAAACAGGCCCGGATTGGCCATTCAGGATACCGGGAAAAATCCCGGTGGGCCGCCGCTAGGCGGGCCGGTATTTTTGTAGGTCTAATTAATAATTTAATTTATGTAATTAAATTTCATTTAACTTTCAATTACTCTTTTCTATTTTCAATTAATTTTACAACATTCAATCATTTTCGGCTTCTTTCTATGTTCTTTTCAATCACAGAAATTGTAGAATTTCAATTAAATTGTTCAATTCTACAACTATTTTTTACAATTCTTATATATTATTATCTTCAACTTTCAATTCCATTCTTCAATTTTCAATTTCATTCTTCAGTTTTCAATTATTATTTTTTTCTATATTCAAGAATTCTAGACTTTTTCAATTACTTCTTTCAATTTTTAATTACATTTTTTAAATTTCCATTACATTCCTCAATTTTCAATTATCTCCTTCAATTTTTTCAATCCTCAATAATTCTCAAAAAATGTTATAACTAATCTTTAACTTTTTAAATTATTTTGTTCTCTTGACCATTATTTCTTAGTGCTTTACGATATCAAGACGATATCATATTTGAGCAATATTGATATTGATCTCAAAATCTCTTGACCATCCAAAAATGTTCTCGAGTTGATAATATCGACCTAAAATAACTAAAAAATGACGAAAATAATTGACAAATGAAAAAAATTGGAATAATGACAAGATTAATAAATCGACAATTGACAAAAATAATTTAAAAAATTAAAGAACAAATATAATATTTTAAAAAAACAATTGGAAATTAAAAAAGGAAAAAAATTACAGAAATAATAATAATTGAAAAAAATTTTAATTTTAAAAAATTGACCGGGATTGAAATTTGAAGAAATAATCACAAATTGATAAGAAGAAAATAATATTAAAAATTGCCAAAATAATTAAAAAATGAAGAAAATAATTGTGAATTAGATAGAAAAATTGAGGAATTAAGGAGTTAAATTGAGATTTCAAAAAAATTATTGATAATAAATAATTTACAAATTACTATATCAATAAATAAATAAATAGTATAAAAGAGTGAAAAAGCCCAGGATTGGTGAATATTTAAGAAAATAATTGACAATTAAAAACTGAAGAAAACTGTAGGAATAATTATAACAAATAATTGGAAATTGAATGGGATTTCAAAAGGTTAAAGTTGGTTGAAAATCGAAGAAAATAATTTCAAATTAGAAGAAATAGTTGAAAAATGAAGAAAAAAATTCAAAATTAAAGAAAATAATAATTGTGAATTTAAGAGGATAGTTGAAAAATTGAATTGAAAGTTCAAGAAAAATATTGTTAATTGAAAAAATCATCGAAAAAAGCCGAGAATTATTAAATATTGAATAAAATAATTGCCAATTGGAAAAAATTCTAAACATGGCAAGATTATTAAATTAAAAACTGACAGAAATAATTTTAAACAGAAAAAGATAAACATGAAATTAAAAAAAACTAAAAAAGAAAGAAAATGATAGGAATAGTTCTAGAAACAATTGAAAGTTTAATTGCTTTTTGAAAAATTAAACTTTATTACAATTTGAAGAAAATACTTTCAAATTGAGAGAATAATTGAAAATGAAAAAAAGTATCAATAAAAGACAAGAATTGTGATTGGATACAAATAATTAAAGAATTAAAGAACTGAATTGAAATTTCAAGAAAATGATTAATAATTGAATAATATGAAAGAAAATAATTGAAAAAAGACGAAAATAAAGGACAATTGCAAAAAATTCGAAAAATTGCAACATTAAAAAGTTTACATTTCAACAGAATTATCTTAAAAGTTAAGAATGTAAATTAAAATTTAGAACAGAAATAACTAAGAATAAAAATTGAAAGAAAATTACTGTAGTAATTGTAGAAAATAATTGTAAATTTAATTAGATTCTAAAAAATTGAACTGGATTGAAGTTCTTGGAAAATAATTGCCTATTGAAGGAAACAAGTGAAAATTGAAAAAATAATTGAAAAAAAATCGAGAATTATTGAATATTGACTGAAATAATTAAAAATTCAAGTAAATAATTGAAAACTGAAAAATAATTAAAAAAATGAGAATATTTGAAAACTGAAAAAGTAATTGAAAACTGAAAAAAAATAATTGAAAAACCGACAATATTTGAAAATCGAAGAAAATAATTGAAAACTGAAAAAATAATTGAAAAAACGAGAATATTTGAAAACTGAAAAGAATAATTGAAAAAAACCGAAAATATTTGAAAATTGAAGAAAATAGTTGAAAACTGGAAAAACAATTGAAAAAATGAGAATTATTGAATATTGAAGAAAACAATTGAAAATTGATAAAAATATTGAAAGAAGCCGAAAATTATTGAATATTAAAGAGAATATTTGAAAATTAAAAAACATGATTAAAAATTAATTAAAATAATTGTGAATAGAAGATAATAATTGAGATTTGAAGAAAATAATTGTAAATTAAAGAAAGTAATTGGGTATTCAAATATTGAAAAAATGATTTTCAGGTGAATGAAAGCCGACTTTTTTATGCTAAAGGGGGCAAAGTAGATAGAAATTCATTCTGAGCGATTTTTAAAGCCGGGGAATTCGCTAAAAAACTTTTTATTATATTTATTTAATAAAAATTGTCCATTTCTTGATTGAAGATCAGGGAATGATTTTAAAGGGTTGTTTTTGATGCTGAAGGGGTTAAGGTAGATAGGAATACATTCAGAGCAATTTTTAAAGCCAGGAAATTCTCTCAAAATTTTTTTATTATATTTGTTTAATAGAAGTTGTCCATTTTTTGTCCTTTAAAATTGGTTAAAACCAGATTGAGGTGTTCATTAAACTAAGAAATTACTGCTGCTTTCGTACAAATGGCAGTAGAGAATGCTACTGTTCAAGAAATTCCAAATAATTAAATTATTGATAAGTTTAAATAAAATAATTTAATATTTTTATATTTTAGTTTTAAATGTTAATAAAAATTTCCAATTATATAGAAAGGGGCCGCTTTGAATATCTTTCCCGGGCCGCTTTTAATTCCCAATCCGGCCCTGTTTGAAAATAAGTTTAAACTAATAATACTCTTCTAGCCAACCGGAATCTTTTTGTAAAATGTTCTTGACATTTCGAGATATGTATAAATGAAAAATAATAATTTGTTATTCGAGTCCAAATTTAAAAAAATGGATTTATTTCTAAAAAATGGTGTTTTTTTGTAAAAAATATATATTCTCTTTTTTTGTATACACTATTTAAAAGTTAAAGAAAACCCTAACTTTTTTTGTATTGGCAAAATTTTTCTAAATTCAATAGGTTCAGAGTTATATGTGATTGAAAAAAGGTCTATTTTTAAAAATCTAGAATTTTGAAAATCTATAACTCGAAAATTTGCCCTCTTATAAAAAAATACGTACCTAATATTTTTTTATAAAGAACAAGTAAAAAATATATTTAATCGATTTTAAAATGTGGACTGTAAATTTGACATGGAATCGCCCATATATTCTAAACATATCAATTTCAAAACATTAAAATCGATTTCTCGGACTCTTTACCTTTAAATAGCGAAATATCAGGACTTTAATTTGTCATGTACAACTCAGACAGTTCTCTTGTGACTGTTTTACTCTGCTAATATGTGCACTACGTGGAGATCTCACGGGTATTTATCCTATTCCCCGTGTTAGTTTGCGTTTTCCTGAGGACGAGAATTAGGTCGCGTTTACATTTCACAGTGACGAGTATCCTTCACGACGTTAAACGTTTATCTTGCAAATATAATTTCCAAAAGTTATTACATTAAATTCCGTCTAAACAATTTTCTCCATTTTACAAACTTTAATTAATCGCAACCTCCCACAGCAATTATTTCAATTCAAATTGTAGAAAAAAGAAAATAGATTTAATATACAAAATAGATATATCGTTATTATTCTATTATTATTATTATGTTGACTACTAAAAAAAAAATCCATTTTATAATATTCGTTGATTAAAATTTTGTTTGATAAAGTGTATATCGATATTTAAAACAACAGTTAAAGAGTAATTCTTATTCTCTATTGCTGAAAGGGTAAATGTTTTTTTATTTGAAGAGACAGACATTTTTTCCACGAGAGATTACACTCGATCTCGTCATTGACGAAGCAGCTTAAAGTAATTAAATCATGTACTTAGATGCGAAAAGTGTGAAGCCAATCCACTAGGGTTTCAATCTTTCTAAAAGTAGGAAACAGAATAAAACTAACGTAAACTGAAATATAGCAAAAAATTCTCGGAATCAACTGCTAAATGAAAATCCAAACCTTGGAAATAATATCTCTTTTAATAAAAAAAAAAAAATTATATCAAATTTTATTTCAAGTTTATTTTTATTGGGTCTACAGAGAAATAGGATCATATTGATAGGGATTCTGTTCAGTTTCATGAGAATCAGAAAAATTCCAATCAATATAATATATATACGTGGAGCAATTCCCGTCGGGGATAATAATATTATCTCTGGTTTTTTTTTATTTATTTTTTGTTTTATTTGAATGAACGAAAAAGTTTCAATTAACTCTGTAGAATTGACGAATTCAATAATTCATCATGAGCAAATATTGTCGAAATAAATTTCTATAATGATGATAGAGAGAGGTATAAAGTTATAGAAAAATCAAGCGAGTCTGGGGTTTCAGGGGAGACTTTTATTTATAATCTCGTTATAGGCACTGGGTATGCTTTCCACCGACAAAGTCGATTAAAGTCACAGCACTAATCAGAATCAAGATCTTCGGCTCCTGTTAACAGACTTTGATCCACTGAAGCAAAAGGAAGCAACCAAACGCAAGAATGGTTCAATTAGCTACTTATGAACATCTTATAAAGAGTTAGACAGTTTTGATAGGCGTCTTCTAACCTAATTATATTTAACTTCAACGTTATTATTAATTAGAAGATGCTCAGTTAGAATTAATTGTTAATTATTAATTCCAAGACGCTCCGTCAGAATCTCGTAATTACATTAATCACAAGATGCTCAGTCAGAATCTTGTAATTACATAAACACAAAAAGAAAATTTTGTCGCGAAACTATATATGCATTTTCAGGGGCGGCGACTTGTAAATTTTTGCTATCTGCAAATTTAATATGACCGGTGGGGGGGGGGGGAGAAATAAAACAATAATAAATTAAAGAGTTTCTTAATTAGCGTAATTATTGTAACTCCAAAGTTGACAGTTTTATTTGTTTTCGAGTACATTTTCGGAAATAATAACCAAATAAGCAAGATAATATAAAATTTGTGATCAAATCATTACAAGTTTAAAAAATAAATCAAAAATTGACGAACTTAATTAAAATTTGAGAAAAATAATTGAAAAATATATATCACATGGAAAATTTGAAGAACGAAAATCATATTTTTTAAAATAATTGAAAAATGTCGAAAAAAAAATTGAACTTGGAAAAATAATTACAACATTACAGAAATAATCGTAAATTCAAAAAAATAATGGAAATTTGAGAGAAATAATTAAAATTTGCGGGATTAATCAACAAATATTCACAATAATATAAAATTTGTGAAAATCACTGCAAATGAAAAAAAAATAATTAAAAATTGACGAACGTAATTAAAATTTGAGAAAAATAATTGAAGATTGATTGAAACATTGAAAAGTGGGGGGTATAACTTAGATTTAAGATAATAAATGAAAATTAAGGAAATAAATTGAAAAATAATTATTATATCTACTTAAAAGGTGGAGAAAATAATTGCAAAAGGATAAAAGAAAATAAAAAATGAAAAAAATAAGATAAATAATTGAAAATTTAGGAATTTAACTGAGAAATGAATAGTAAGAATAATTGAAAATTGAAGAAATTGATTGCAAAATAATAAGAATAGTAATTAAAAATTGAAGAAAAACGATACAAATAATCGTTAATTGAAGAAAATAATGGAAATTTGAGAGAAATAATGGAAATTTTCAGAATTAATCAACATATAATCAAAATAATATAAAATTTGTTAAAATCACTGCAAATGAAAAAAAAAATAATTAAAAATTGACGAACGTAATTAAAATTTGAGAAAAATAATTGAAGATTGATTGAAACATTGAAAAGTGGGGAGTATAACTTAGATTTAAGATAATAAATGAAAATATGGAAATAAATTAAAAAATAATTAATATATCTACTTAAAAGGTGGAGAAAATAATTGCAAAAGGATAAAAGAAAATAAAAATTGAAAAAAATAATGGATAAATAAGATGAATAATTGAAAATTTAGGAATTTAACTGAGGAATTAATAGTGAGAATAATTGAAAATTGAAGAAATTGATTGCAAAATGGTAAGAATAGTAATTAAAAATTGAAGAAAAACGATACAAATAATCGTAAATTCAAGAAAATAATGGAAATTTGAGAGAAATAATTAAAATTTTCGGAATTAATCAACATATATTTCCAATAATATAAAATTTTTGAAAATTACTGCAAATGAAAAAAAAAAAAATTAAAAATTGACGAACGTAATTAAAATTTGAGAAAAATAATTGAAGATTGATTGAAACATTGAAAAGTAGGGAGTATAACTTAGATTTAAGATAATAAATGAAAATTAAGGAAATAAATTGGAAAATAATTAATATATCTACTTAAAAGGAGGAGAAAATAATTGCAAAAGGATAAAAGAAAATAAAAAATGAAAAAAATAATGGAAAAAAAAGATAAATAATTGAAAATTTAGGAATTTAACTGAGAAATGAATAGTAAGATTAATTGAAAATTGAAGAAATTGATTGCAAAATAATAAGAATAGTAATTAAAAATTGAAGAAAAACGATACAAATAATCGTTAATTGAAGAAAATAATGGAAATTTGAGAGAAATAATGGAAATTTTCAGAATTAATCAACATATAATCAAAATAATATAAAATTTGTTAAAATCACTGCAAATGAAAAAAAAATAATTAAAAATTGACGAACGTAATTAAAATTTGAGAAAAATAATTGAAGATTGATTGAAACATTGAAAAGTGGGAAGTATAACTTACATTTAAAATAATAAATGAAAATTAAGGAAATAAATTTAAAAATAATTATTATATCTACTTAAAAGGTGGAGAAAATAATTGCAAAAGGATAAAAGAAAAAAAAAATGAAAAAAATAATGGAAAAATAAGATGAATAATTGAAAATTTAGGAATTTAACTGAGGAATTAATAGTGAGAATAATTGAAAATTGAAGAAATTGATTGCAAAATGATAAGAATAGTAATTAAAAATTGAAGAAAAACGATACAAATAATCGTTAATTGAAGAAAATAATGGAAATTTGAGGGAAATAATGGAAATTTTCAGAATTAATCAACATATAATCAAAATAATATAAAATTTGTGAAAATCACTGCAAATGAAAAAAAATAATTAAAAATTGACGAACGTAATTAAAATTTGAGAAAAAAAATTGAAGATTGATTGAAACATTGAAAAGTGGGGAGTATAACTTAGATTTAAGATAATAAATGAAAATTAAGGAAATAAATTGAAAAATAATTAATATATCTACTTAAAAGGTGGAGAAAATAATTGCAAAAGGATAAAAGAAAATAAAAATTGAAAAAAATAATGGAAAAATAAGATGAATAATTGAAAATTTAGGAATTTAACTGAGGAATTAATAGTGAGAATAATTGAAAATTGAAGAAATTGATTGCAAAATGATAAGAATAGTAATTAAAAATTGAAGAAAAACGATACAAATAATCGTTAATTGAAGAAAATAATGGAAATTTGAGAGAAATAATGGAAATTTTCAGAATTAATCAACATATAATCAAAACAATATAAAATTTGTAAAAATCATTGCAAATTAACAAAAAAATAATCAAAAATTATCGAATGTATTTAAAATATGAGAAAAAAATTAAAGACTGATTAAATAATTGAAACGTGGATACAGTAACTTAGATTTGAGATAATAAATAAAAATTTAGGAAATTAATTAAAAAATAATTAATGTATCTAGTTAAAAGGTGCAGAAAATAAATGCAAAAAGATAAAAGAAAATAAATTTGAAAAAAATATATGATAAATAAGAGAAATAATTGAAAACTTAGGTATTTAATTAAGAATGAAAAGTGAGCTTAAAAAAAAAGAAGAAATAGATTGCAAAATGATAACAAAAAGTAATTGGAAATTAAAGAAAATTATTAAAATTTGAGAAAAATATTTTAAAATCTAGGAATATAAAAGATTAAAAACAGTAAATAAAAGTTGAGAGGAATAATTTGAAAAATCATAGAATATATGTTTAAGGAAAAATAATTACAAAATTACTTCCAAATTTTAATTAAAGAGATTAATTAAAAAACGGAGAAATAATCGAAAATTTAAGAAAATAATAATTAAAATTTTGGAAAATTATGCCAAAAAAATGAAAACAATTAAAATAAAATCGGAGAAAATAATATAAAATTACAGATTTTGTTTTTAAGCAACAGAAAAAGATTTAAAAAATGGTTAAAAAATATAAAATTGTAGACAATAATCTAAATTTGAGATAATAACTGAAAACTTAGGGAATTAATTGAAAATGAAAAATAATGAAAATATTAAGTGATAGAGAAAATAATTGAAAATTGAGATATATATTTGAAAGTTCAGTTAAATAATTAAGAAATTATGAAAATGATTAAAAATTGAAAATAATAATTTCAAAATGACAAAAATAATGGTAAATTAAAAAAATTAATTTAAATTTGCGATGAACTATATAAAATTAGGGAATAAATAATTAAAATTTTTTAATGTCAAGGCAAACATAATTAAAATAGAAAAAGTGATTGTGAAAACTAAAACAAATTAATTGAAATTTGAAGAAGATAAATTTAAGATTTAAGAAATAAAAACAATTAAAACAATTAAGAATTGTAAAAAATACGTGAAAAATGATAAGAATAGTATAAAATTGTATTTTAAGTAATTGAAATCATAATAGAAAAGAATTATTAAAAATTGAAGAATATTTTAAATCACTTCAAATTTAGTATTTTTAAAACGTGGATTAATTGAACTTTTAATCAATGCTAGTTCCCATTAACTGAAATTTGGAGAAATTTATATTGCTATAAATTTAAAATTTGAGAACATTTTAAAAAGGTGAAATATTATTTAAAATTTTAAAAGAGAAAAACATCCAGCGACAAATGTCAGGTGTGAACAGAATGAATTAATGAATGAAATAAACTTGTAAATTATTATATATAATTGGTGCCGAATTTTCTTTTTGACCCAGGGCCCTTGCTTTCCCAGTTACGCCACTGAATGTACGCCATATTGGATCCGCCATTTTGAATGTTGGAAAATTGATATTAGATTTGTAATTAGAGAATAAAAAAACCCCTCAGTAACAAGTTTCAAGCGAATTTAATCAATTTGGGAATAAAATTAAATTAATTAACCCTAATGTAGTATCCCGACGAAAAAAAATTTGATAGATTTCGTGTTTTTGGACACTTTTTAAAAATTTAGCTAATATAACAATTCTGACGTCGAATTCGAATTCAACAAAGAAAAATACGTAAAAATATTCTAGCGTTGCGTTCCGACCAAAAAATAAATTTTTTGTTTTTTTTTGTGTGTTTTTGAGTAGTTTTTTTTTTTAGTTTATTCCAAAAATTTTAGTCAATCTGTCAATTTTAATTTTGGATTTTTTTTTTTTTGGCAGAGAAGAGAAGGTAAGAATACCCTAAAGTTGTTTTTAGGCGAAACAAATATTTTTTGGTTAGATTTGGTGTTTTTGAGATGTTTTTTGAGATTATCTAAAAAAATTTAATAAATCGGTTATTAAAGAAATGCGTATTTTAACAGTACACTACCATAGTATCCCGGAAATATTTTTTTTCGAATTGGTGTTTTTGAATACTTTTTGTGATTATTTAAAAACCTTTACCAATTCTGGCATTTCTAAATTAAACTTCTGGGGGTGAGGGAAATTTAAAAAAGTTAAAGTGTTGCTATATTTCAAGATTAAAAACAATTATTCTATAAAATTAAAAGAATTTAAATTTTTAATATCCGCTAACAGCTAAAACTTATTCGTGAATTGGAATTATGATGGATATCAATTTGAAAGTATTTAAATTTTCAGTGCATTAAAATTTAGAAGCGCTAAAAGTTGCTGACTGTTCAAAATTGTTTGCTATTGAGCCACACTGTGTCTGTAATGGATTTAAATGAAAAGTTCTTGCACTCGAAAGTTTCTTGTTGATTTTAAATCTCTTCCTAGAGTATTTTACAAGAAAAAAGAATTTCTTTTCATTTTGTGCGTATTTTTATATCTTCGTCTTTAGAAAGGAACTCTTTCGTTTGTTAAATGTAGATTTATATTTAACGACATAAATAGCTTGATTGATTATAGGCTATTTAACTTCAATGCCGAAATTTCCAAATCCCCAGATTTAAAAGACAGATTTTATGGGCCATTTTTTACAATAGTCCCTAAAGCTTCTATTGGAATCGAAGCTCCATTTTATAACATGATGAAAACCATAAATTTATCTTTTCAAATAAAAGTTTCGATATTGACTTGCTTAATACAGTGCCAAGCAATGTTTATAAACTACTGTTAAAGTTTTATTTAAATTTACGACTTCTTTTTCTCTATTTAAGTTTTTTGTTTTCTTTATATCTATATATATAAATTCTGCCGTCACATTTTAGAACATTTGAAAATTCTTTTCTAATGTAAAATCGAAAATTTGAAATACAAATTAATAAATAAATGGCATGAAGCTATTGAAACAAAATTTAGGAACAATATTCATGTGCATTAAACTTGATAAAAGTTCACACTCGCAGAAAAGGAGCTTTAACATCAAAAGGAGCTTAATGAATTTCGAAGTTCGAGCTAATACTCTTTTCTGAAGTACATAAACCGATATCTTCAATTACAGTCTAGTTACTTTCTTCTATAAAAACTTTCCTTTCTCTATTTTCACTCTTCTCCTCTTTGTGAGTACCACTTTCCTATTAAATGAAAAATATAACGAAAAGATTTCAGTTCTCGGAAGAAAATTCTTGCTTTAATTTAAAAAATGTTTACCGTCAGTGATTTTTGCTTCATTATATATATATTTTTTTTTTATTTTGTATTTGCATTGAAATTCGCATTATGTATTCTTTATTTTTATTACATAATTTCGATCTTTTTTTTTTAAATAAAAAACTACCAATTTATATTTTACGATATAATAAAAAGCCGTCTATAAATTGCGTCAAAATTTTCCCTTGTGTTTTGGCCCCCCTCCCCCCCGAAAAAAATTTCTGGCTACGGGCCTGATATAAATTCAAATAATTTCAATGTCATCAATAAATAAATCTACAATTTTTTCTATAATTTTCAACAGTTTTCAATATACAATTATTCTCTTGAAAGTTTATAATTATTAATTTATTATTTAACTTTTATTAATTATTTTATTCTGTTGCCGATTATTCTCGACATTTTTCCAATTTTTCTTTTGATTGGCAATTATTTTCCTCATTTCTCTATTATTATCTTTAATATTAAACTATTTTAATTATTTTGTAATTTTTCCTTCAGTTATCAAGTATTTTCTTAAAATTTCAATTTAATTCTTTAATCTTCTATTTATTTCTTTAATTTTTAATTATCTTCTTCAATGTTCAATTATTTTCTTTAATTTTTAATTGTATTCTTCGTTTTTTAATTATTTTATGAAATATTCAATAATTCTTGCATTTTCTCAATTATTAATTATTTTCTTGAAATTTCAATACAATTCTTCAATTTCCAATTTATTTTCTTAATTTTCATTTTTTTTTCAATTATTCTTTCCACAATTTTCATCATCTTTCAATTGACAATTTATTATGCTCCTTCAATTTCATGATTATTTATTAATTTAAAAAAAAAATTTCAAATGCCTAATATTCTCACCATTTTTTGAATTTTTTTTCAATTGTTAATTATTTCTTTTTAATAGTTAATTATTGTCGTCAATATTTTAATTATTTTCGGCATATTGTAATTTTTCTTTTAATTATCAATTATTTTCTTGAAATTTCCTTTCAATTCTTTAATTTTCAATTTATTTCTTCATTTTTTAATTATTTTCTTTAATTCTGATTGTGGGCTGTATTATTGGCAAATAAAAAAATAAAAAAAAAAATTCTGAAATATTTCCTTTAATTTTCAATTATTTTTATCGATTTTCAATTAATTCCTCAATAATCAATAATTCTCGGATTTTTTCAATTATTTTTTTCACTCATAAGAATTGTTTTACAATTTCAATTCAATTATTTAATTCTAGAACTATTCTCTTTAATTCTCAATTATTTTTTTCAAATATAAATTCCTCTTTTCAATTTTTAATTATTTTCTTTTATATTAAAAAATAATCGCCTTTTTTCTTTCATGTTTTTCGATTATCAAGTTTCTTTGATTTTAAATTATTGTTCAATTATTTTCTTATATTTTTTAATTAATTCTTCAATTTTTACTTCCATTCTTCAGTTTTTAATCGTTTTTATCTAAATTCATCAATTCTCGGCTTTTTCAATTCCTTTTTATTCAATTTTTAAGTTTATTTTTAAATTTCAAGATTTCAAGTCTATTCTTCAATTTTTAATTGCTTTCTGTAACTTTCAATTTTTTTTTTCACTTTTATTAATTTTTTTCGATTTTTATTCCAGATGTTAAATATGCAATTATTTCCAACAATTATTCCAATAATTTTCTTATTTTTTGTATTTTGCAATTATTTTCTTTAAATTTAATATTTCTTGTTTAATGTTTTCACATATTTTTTCAATTTTTCAATTATTCTCGTCATTTTTCAACTATTTCCTTCAATTATTATTAATTATTTTCCGCAATTTTCAATTATTTCCTCCAATTTTTACAATTTTCAATTATTATCTTCAAATTTTATAATTATTCTTTGATTTTTTAAAGTATTTTGTTGTCTATTAATCTAGCCAATTTTTGAATTTTCTTTCCAATTGTCAATTATTTTCGTCATTTTGTAATTTTTTTTCAATTGTTATTTACTTTTTTAATAGTTAATTATTTTCGTATTATTGTAATTTTTCTTTTAATTCTCAAATATTTTCCTGAAATTTCCATTTAATTCTTTAATTTCCAATTTATTGCTTCAATTTTTAATTATTTTCTTTAATTCTCAAATATTTTCTTTAATTTTTAATTATTTTTATCGATTTTCAATTAATTCCTGAATATTTAATAATTCTCGGAATTTTCCAATTATTTTTATCATTCATAAAAATTGTTTCAAGTTTTTAACTGAACTATTCAATTCTAGAAATATTCTCTTTAATTTCCAGTTATTTTCTTCAAATTTAAATTCCACTTTTCAATTTTTAATTATTTTCTTTAATATTAAAAGATAATCGCCTCTTTTATATTATTTTTTCAAGAATCATTAAATTTCATTAACTTTAGATTATTATTTAAATATTTGCTTTAATTTTTAATTCCATTCTTAAATTTTTATTTCCATTTTTCAGTTTTTAATTGTTTTCTTTTATATTATTTAATTCACGGCTTTTTTAAACTATTTATTTCAATTTTTAAGTATATTATTTAAATTTCAATTCTATTCTTTAATTTTTAATTGCTTTCTTCAATTTTCAATTGTTTTATTCACTTTTAATTATTTTTTTTTACTTTTAATCCAGTTGTTAAATGTGTAATTATTTCCAACAATTATTCCAATAATTTTCTAAAAATGTTTCAATTTGCAATTATTCTCTTAAAATTTTATATTTCTTGTTTCATTTTTTTTTCATTTGTCTGTGAATCTAGTCTTTTTTCGAATTTTGTTTTCAATTAACACTTATTTTTGGAATTTTTCATTTGTTTTCTTTAATTTTTCAATTATTCTTGACATTTTTCAACTATTTTATTCAATCATTTAATTTTTTCCTCAATTTTCAATTATTCCTTACATTTTTTTTAATTTTCAATTATTATCTTAAAATTTTATAATTAATCTTTGATTTTTAAAATTATTTTGTTCGATTGTGTATTAATCTAGCCACTTTTTAAATTTTGTTTATAATTGTCAATTATTTTCGTCATTTTGTAATTTTTTTTCAATTGTTAATTATTTTCGTCATTTTGTAATTTTTCTTTTAATTATTAAATATTTTCTTAAAATTTCCATTTTATTCTTTAATATACAATCTATTGCTTCAATTTTTAATTATTTTCTTTAATTCTCAAATATTTTCTATAATTTTCAATTATTTTTATCGATTTTCAATTAATTTCTGAATATTTAATAATCCTCGGAATTTTCCAATTATTTTTTTTTTATTCATACAAGTTGTTTCCAGTTTTCAATTCAACTATTTAATTCTAGAACTATTTTCTTTAATTCTCAGTTATTTTTTTCAAATTTAAATTCCACTTTTCAATATTTAATTATTTTCTTTAATTTTTAATTCTATTCTTAATTTTTTATTTCCATTTTTCAGTTTTTATTGTTTTCTTCTATATTCTTTAATTCACGGCTTTTTTCAACTACTTTTTTTCAATTTTTAAGTATATTATTTAAATTTCAATTCCATTCTTCAATTTTTAATTGCTTTTTGCAATTTTCAATTATTCTTTCACTTTTATTTATTTTTTCGATTTTTAATCCAGTTGTTAAATGTGCAATTATTTCCAACAATTATTCTTATAATTTTCTTAATTTTTCAATTTGTAATTATTTTCTTTAAATTTAATATTTCTTGTTCAATTTTTCCCATTATTTTTTTAGTTGTCTATTAATCTAGTCATTTTTTAAATTTTGTTTTAAATTGACCATCATGTTCGTCATTTTTAATTTGTTTTCTTCAATTTTTCAATTATTCCTGTCATTTTTCAACTATTTTATTCAATCATTTATTTTTTCCGCAATTTTCAATTATTATCTTAAAATTTTATAATTATTCTTTGATTTTTAAAAGTATTTTGTTCGGTTGTGTATTAACCTAGCCACTTTTTGAATCTTGTTTTCAATTGTCAATTATTTTCGTCATTTTGTAATTTTTTTTTCAAATTTTAATTCAAGTCTTAAATTTGCAATATATTTCTCCAATTTTTTATTATTTTCTTCAATTTTAATTTTTTTTTTTACTTTTAATCCAGTTTTTCAATTTGCACTCTGGTTAAGTTTATAAGGATTCCTAGTTTATTTTATCATTTTTATCACGTACTCTTGGTCAATTTTACAAATCAGAACCTATAGCAAAATTACATTATAATAAAAATATTTAAATTAACAGCTTCTATCTTAATTTTCAGTTGACAAAACATCCAGTTATGTATATGTAATAAACGTATCTCACATCAATTTTAATAATTTTTAAAAATTATCAAGACGTACATGTTTTACGAAAAATTAGCACAAATCTTATTATTTGTTTAAATTTTGCGTTTTTGCAATATTAAATTGAGAACATCTGTATATCAAATAATAAATATAAATACATATTATTGAACTCATTCCTGTATTCAAAATGTAAGTTATGTCATAAAATCAATCAGGTTTTCTGTATTTTTCGTGCTATTTACATATATATGTGTACCAAGTTTTATTTATCTTTGTCAGATACATTAACCTCTAAGAGGCGGTGGATATGATAATTTTAATGCATTTTTTTAATTTTTCCGTAAAAACGCTATGAACTTTAATCACGTTTTGCATATACAATTTTCGTAAATTCAATGTGAATATATTTACCAAATTTTAAGGGTTCATCCATAAGCTATAATCTCACTTTAGTGGGTGGGTTTGTATGGTACAAAACCCTAGAAAATAACCAAATTTGAGTTGATAACCACTGTTCCAATCACAACTACCTTAAATTTCAGTATAAACCACGTACCGGGAATGAGTTACATTTAACTCAATTAATCTACGGTTTATAGGAATTCTTTTGAAGAAGATTGTTTAGGGAATATTTTTAAATTATTTATTAATGGTTAGCACAGATGTAGGCTCCGGAAGCTAGGACCACGAAAATTCCTTAGAATTTCCGATCCCCTCGCAACTGGAGGTGTACGTTTATTTATCCTTCCAACAACACCAGAAGGATTCTTTTATTTTAATTACTTAAAGGTTATGGGGGCTCAAGGAACTTGAATAAACTTCAATAACAACTTTAATTAAGATAATTTTAACAAACCGTATTTGGTCCCTTAGAAAGCCATCTCTGCTCTCCTGATTCCGCGCACAAATTCCATTTTCTATTTTGATGTTCTTCTCTTCACTCTCAATTTCCAACTGAACTTTTCTTATCTGTCCAGCCCTCTCATTCTCCATCCTTTTCTTCTATTCATCTGAAACACCTTTTCTCCGCCTTTCATGGTCATTGTCCCAAAACCTTGACGCCAGGTTGTTATGTCAACAAATAGTTATTGTCTCATAGTAAACTTGAAACTCGAGTTCAAATCATAAGGCATTAAATAAAGACATTATTTTAATCTCTCAAATATTACATTTATTTTGGTCGGCAACATTCAGAATTGCGACTATTTAGAAAATTCCTTGAACCGATTATAAAATCCTTGAAAACAGTTAAATAAGTAAAAAGGCAAAAGGCAAAATCTACTCTTCAATTATCAATATGACTTTATACCTAGTTTCTTCGAGTGGAAATGATTGTAGGATAGTGAAGCATTATTCAAATTGCAATTTCTTAGAACGCGTAATGTGATATCAGAATAAACAATAATGGTACACGGTGTAACAGCCGTATAACAGTTCGTGTGGCGTGAAATTGTCTCGCATGAACGACTGAAACGTGTTTGCAAGCAATTCGTCCTGGAACGCGAAATCATCAATGGATACTCCTAGTCACGCACCCTTTGAGGGCCGTTAAAGGAAATTACAGAACCAGTTACACTGAACAAGCACATCTTTCAGGTCTCTTCTGTAAATTCAATTCGAATTACCATACGTGATCGTTAACATTTAAAAAATTACTTCCTTTTCAAAAGGCAGACAATCTCTATCAAATTGTCTTGAGAGTGAGCATTTTTCAAATTCTCGGATTGTAAACTACAATTTTCCCGGATTTGTTCCTTTAAGCTTAAGAATAAATAAATAAATAGTCCTAGGACTATTTATTTATTTAAAGAAAGAAAAAAGTTCATAGAGCTTCTATTAGAATAACACAGACCATACAATTTCTTTTCGACTCATGAAACCGGACCATGAATTATTCCTAAACGATTTTTGGTCGCTGAATCCAAATCCGGAGTACGTTTGTCTCCATCACTTTAGGATCTTTTTTTAATAATAAATTTGAGCCAGTATCATTTTGACACAAAACTTATAATAAAGATTGTTATATTGTGCAGAATGAAAATGTTATTTTGTACAACTACTCAATGATATTTGGTACAATTTTAAAAAATGAATTTGTTATTTTGTACATTTTTTTAAAAAATGGACTTAATTGTAATGCCAAAGGTTTATAGCCTTTTTAAAAAATTGTACAAAATAACAAATTCATTTTTCAAAATTGTACAAAATAACATTTAGCATTTGTACAAAATAACATTCTCATTCTGTACAATATAACAATCTTCAAAATAAGTTTTGTGTCAAAATGATACTGGCTCATAAATTTTTGAAAATTTAAACAGATTCTCTGAACCAGACAAGATATTTAAATTTTCTTTGGCTTATTTTGAAGTTCAAAGTTGAAGTTTTTATTTAGGTTAATTTCAAAAATTTCTAATTACTTTTCTAGAAAATGCAGCCTACCAAACTTGAACTATGACAATTTAAAAAAACGAAAAATTCGCCTGTCTTTTTCACATTGAATCTCCGTTTCTATTAATCGAAAAAGGTTTAAAATAGGACCATTTAACGGAAAATTTTATAAGCTTTCCATTGCACTATGAAAAAGTTTAATTGATTAATATCTGAGGGAGTTATCAACATTTTAAGACGGTCATGTTTTTAATCCCATTTTCGTAAGTGATCCCACAATTTTGGCCGGTTGTGTAATTAAAAAATTAAAATGATTAATTGTGACATTCTGGGATCAATGTCACCGATCCTTTAGATATATCATTATGGTGATTTTTTTTTTTTAAATTCAATAAAAGAAAATTTTATTTTAATTTGTTGATTTCGACTGCGTTTTCAAGAAAGACATCTTAAAATTTCATAATTTCGCAAAATTCCTCTTCTTGTTGAATTTCTTTATTAAATTTTCCTCTCTTATTATTCAATTTATAATCTAACAAGATTTTCCATGGTTCAATTTTCTAAATTCAAAAATTTATTTTGACCCTTTTCCTTTGATTTATAAATTCAAATCTAATTCCTTTTTTTATGTTTTAACCCTTCCTTTATTAAATTATTTTAATATTTAATAAACCTTGGGATGTCGTAAGAGAAGATAATTTTTTTTTAATTTTAAACTTACGTAATTAAAATTAAAATTCGTAAGGGGTCGTTCACATAACACGTGGACAGCTTTGGGGGGGGGGGAGGGGGTCAAAACAAATGTCCACGTGGACCAGGTAAAAATTTTAAGTTTGTCCCTTAAAATATTGTTTAACTGACTTTCAAATTTCGCGACACTATTTTTTGGACAGGATATCTCAAGAACGCTTCAACTTTCAATTATTTACCTCAAATTTTAAAATCTTTTTTCAATTTTTAAATATTTTCATTATTTTGCAATTGTTTTCTTAAATTTTAAATTATATTCAAAATACTTCTTACGCAAAATTTTTTAATTACTTATCTTCAATTTCAATAATTTTTATCAATGCTCAATTTTTAAAATTATTTTTCTATTGTTTTTTTGAATTTTCAATTATTTTTCACAAATTTTAATTATTATATTGTTTTATTTTAAATTATTTTTATCAATTTGCAATTTTTTTCTCCAATTTGTAAGAATTTTCAATAATTTTTTCAATGTTTAATTTTTTATATTATTTTCTTATAATATTTTGTAATTTTATAAATACATTTTTCTTAAATTTTAATTATTTCTTAGATTTTCAATTACTTTTACTATTTTACAATTATTTTCTCCAATTTTTTAATATTTTAATTTTTTTTAAACTAATTTTCTAAACATTTCTACTATTTTTTAATTAATTTAAGACATTTTCCATTATTTATTTTTACAAATTTTAGTTATTTTCTACTATTTTCAATTATAACTATTTTACCTAGTATTTTTACCCACTTTTAATTAATTCTTTAAATTTCAAATATTTTCTACAATTTTTAATTGCTTTTATTCATTTCTCAACTACTTTTCTTTAATTTTCTATTACTTTTTCAATTTTTTATTAATTTTCTAAATTTTTAATTATTTCTATCATATTTCAATTATTTTCTTCAATTTCAAATTAATTTTTTGTTTTTATCACTTTTTTCAAAATTTCAATTATTTTCTTCAATTTTTTAGCCGGGAGTGGTCTTAAGGTCCCCTAAATAAGGGTGTGTTTTTAGCGGGTCGGCAGAACATCGCCACTCCCGCATAACCCTGTAGTACGGGCTACAGGGTACCTGAAAGCAGGTTTTCACATCCTACGCAAAAAAAAAAAATATTTTTCCCCCTAATTTTTTCAATTATTTATCTCATATTTCAATAATTTTTATCACTGCTCAATTTTTAAAATTATTTTTCTATTTTTTTTTTAATTTTCAATTATTTTTCACAATTTTTAATTAAATTTTTTTATTTTAAAGTAATTTCATCAATTTGCAATTCTTTTCTTTAATTTGTGAGAATTTTTAATATTTTTAGTCAATTACCTATATTTTCAATTATTTATCTCATCTTTCAATAATTTTTATAAATGCTCAATTTTTAAAATTATTTTTCTATTTTTTTTGCATTTTCAATTATTTTTCACAAATTTCAATTATATTTTTTTCTTTTAAATTATTTTCATCAATTTGCAATAGTTTTCTCCAATTTGTGAGAATTTTCAATATTTTTTTGTCAATAAACTTAATTTACAATTATTTTCAATAATTTTTATCAATGGTCAATTTTAAAATTATTTTTGTATTATTTTTTTTAACTTTCAATTATTTTTCACAAATTTCAATTATATATTTTTGTTTTTTAAATTATTTTCACCTATTTGCAATTCTTTTCTCCAATTTGTGAGAATTATCAATATTTTTTAGTCAATTACTTTAATTTACAATTATTTATCTCATATTTCAATAATTTTTATTGTTTGATTTTTTATGTTATTTTTAAATTATTTTCTTATATTTTAATTATATTTTGTAATTTTATAAATACATTTTTATGAAATTTTAATTATTTCAAAGAGTTTCAATTACTTTTACCATTTTAAAATTATTTTCTCCAATTTTTTAATATTTTAATTATTTTTTAACTAATTTCCGAAACATTTCTATTAATTTTCAATTAATTTAAGACATTTTCAATTATTATTTTTACAAATTTTAATTATATTTTTTTATCTTCAATTATTACTATTTTACCTACTATTTTTCACTACTTTTAATTAATTCTTTAAATTTCAAATATTCTTTACAATTTTTAATTGCTTTTATCATTTTTTAACTACTTTTCTCAAATATTCTATTACTTTTTCAATTTTTTATTAATTTCCTAAATTTTCAATTATTTCTCTCATATTTCAATTACTTTGTTCAATTTCAAATTAATTCGGTGATTTTATCACTTTTTTCCAAATTTCAATTTTTTTCTTCAACTTTCAATTATTAACCTCAAATTTTAATTATTTTTTTTCAATTTTTAAGTATTTTCATTACTTTGCAATTGTTTTCTCAAATTTTAAATTATTTTTTAGTCAATTTTCTAGTTTTCCAATTATTTATCTCAAATTTCAATTAATTCTTTAAATTTTAATTACTTTCTTCAAGGCTTAATTGTTTTTACCATTTTTTAATTATTTGCTTTAATTTTAATTAAATTTTTTGTTTTTGCTTTTTCATATAAGAAGTATTATCACTTTTTTTCTTAAATTTTAATTATTTTCTTGAAATTTCAATTATTTACCTGAAATTTCAATAATGTTATTTAATTTTCAAATAGTTTAATTATTTTGCAATTGTTTTCTCCAATTCTTAATTATTTTTTTTATTAATTTTCTAAATTTCCAATTGTTTACCACTAATTTCAATTAATTCTATAAATATCAAATACTACCTTTACTTTTTTATTGTTTTTACCATTTTCCAATTATTTTCTTTAATTTCGATTAAATTTTTTGATTTTGCTTTCTCATATGCGAAGTATTTCGACTTATTTTTTGCAAAATTGTAATTATTTTCTTCAATTTTAAATTATTTATCTTAAATTTAAATTATAATTGTATGGCCCGCCTATATGTAAATATGTAAATAAATATGTAAATATGTAAATAATTATTCTCATTTTTCAATTATTTTAATTATTATTTTACAGTCATTTTCTCCAAATTTAAAAGATTTTAATTCTTTTTCAAATAATTTTCTAAATTTTGTAAATATTTATCTCAAATTTTACTTCTTTACTTATTTATTCAATTATGTTTTTTAATTTTATATATATTCATATTTTATACTTTCATAACTTATTTTTCTAAAAGTCTAATTATTATTTTCTTTAGTTTTGAATTATTATTATCATTTTCAATCATTTTCTCCAATTTTTATTTTTCAATTAAGTTTATAGATTTTGCTTCCTCCTAGAGGAAGCTTTGTGATCGTTAAGTTTTTCGATTTTTCAAAAATAGTCTAAATTGACTGATTTTCATCTGAAATGCAAAAATTTTCATTCTTAAGCCAATTTCCAGAAATGTGTGTGTATGGTGACGTTTTTTTTTGTTGCCACGTTATTTCGAGAAAGCTTCAACGGATTTTAATAAAATATTTCTTATAAGTATTAAATACTAATATATTTACCATTTTAAGATAAGAATCCTTCTTTACAGTTATAATTTCTCATAACATAGAAAATCATATTTTTAAAAAAAAAAGTCCACATCGACATTTAGAGGGGGAGGGGGATTAAAAAGTGATTAAAAATTGTCCACGCTGTATACATATGAACGACGTCCTAAATTGTTTTTAGGGGTGGGTTTGAATTTAAAGGTTGGGTTTTAAATTTACTATAAAGTTTCAAAATTTTCCCGTCTTTAAATTGTTTAAATATCTACTTAAAATTTCCGTCCTAATTGACTAAATTCGAAAATGATCGGATTTAAAAAAAAAAAAAAATGCGAATTTGTTTAAATTTTCAAAAATTTATCATTAAAAAAAATCCTGACGTGATGGAGACAAACGAACTACGATTTAGGCACCAAATATAAATTTTCACTAACTGAAATGATGTTCAATTTAAACTTGATCGAAATTTAAAAATTGAATCAATTGATGTGAGGATTGAGCGTCGAAATTTTCATTTTCAATTCGAAAATGATTGAATTTAAAAAAAAAAAAATTTGCGAATTTGTTTAAATTTTCAAAAATTTATCATTAAAAAAATTCCTGACGTGATGGAGACAAACGAACTACGATTTAGGCACCAAATATAAATTTTCACTAACTGAAATGATGTTCAATTTAAACTTGATCGAAATTTAAAAATTGAATCAATTTGATGTGAGGGACTGAGCGTCGGCTTCATAATGATGGAGACGTTTTTGCGAAAGAAATAGAGATTTTTGAATGTTGAGTGATTGAAGAATGACAAAGCAGACAATCGAGAAAATGAGTGATAGTAGTGATGATAGGACGATTTGCCTGTAGAGTATACAGATGCCAATGTCTTTCTCAACTCGATGCAAAGCGTGTTACAAAGAAACATGAAGGAGATTACCATAACGACACTCGACGCGATCATTATCGACGAATCGCTTACTTATACTTTCAGATTCTGTCAACGAGGATAGTTTAATGGGAACTTGTGGAAGTCTTTTTCACCGATCGAAAGAAAGCCAAGTTTATCTCGAAAAGAGGGAGAAACCTAAAGAGCAATGAGAAATCGGAGAACGCTTCTCCCGGTGATTGATTAACTCTCTAATATAAATGGAGGTGTAATAATTGAAATACCGCTTCTGAGATTTCCATTATCTTGTGCGGTAAAAACGTATTACTAATGTTCTCAGTTTCAACGCATCGCACAGCTTCTTTTTTTTTCAATCTAACCTTTTTGGTATCGAAATCAACTGGAGAAAAGAAAAATAAATTTGAGAAATTGGGGGAAATTGAAAAGATAAATTAAGAGGATAAAATAAAAGGAAGTAAAGAAAATAGAAGAAATGGATGGAAATAGATTAAAAGAGAAGAGAACTTTTTAAAAGTAGGAGAAAATTGCAAATTTTAACGGTTAAATTTGTTGTATTTTACCAGGGGCGGCGACTTGTAAATTTTTGCCATCTGTAAACTTAATATTGACCGGGTGGGGGGGGGGGGGGGAGAGAAATAAAACAATAATAAATTAAAGAATTTCATAATTAGCGTATAATTATTTAAACGCAAAAGTTGACAATCTTATTTGATTTCGAGTACATTTTCGGAAATAATAACCAAATAATCAAGATAATATAAAATTTGTGATCAAATCATTACAAGTTTAAAAAATAAATCAAAAAATGACGAACTTAATTAAAATTTGAGAAAAATAATTGAAAAATGATTAACACATTGAAAATTTGAAGAACAAAAATCATATTTTTTAAAATAATTGAAAAATGTCGAAAAAAAACTGAACTTTGAAAAATAATTACAACATTATAGAAATAATCGTAAATTCAAGATAATAATGGAAATTTGAGAGAAATAATTAAAATTTTCGGAATTAATCAACAAACATTCACAATAATATAAAATTTGTGAAAATCACTGCAAATGGAAAAAAAAAAATTAAAAGGTGAAGAACGTAATTAAAATTTGAGACAAATAATTCAAGATTGATTGAAACATTGAAAAGTGGGGAGTATAACTTAGATTTAAGATAATAAATGAAAATTAAGGAAATAAATTGAAAAATAATTAATATATCTACTTAAAAGGTGGAGAAAATAATTGCAAAAGGATAAAAGAAAATAAAAATTGAAAAAAATAATGGAAAAATAAGATAAATAATTGAAAGTTTAGGAATTTAACTGAGGAATGAATAGTGAGAATAATTGAAAATTGAAGAAATTGATTGCAAAATAATAAGAATAGTAATTAAAAATTGAAGAAAAACGATACAAATAATCGTTGATTGAAGAAAATAATGGAAATTTGAGAGAAATAATGGAAATTTTCAGAATTAATCAACATATAATCAAAACAATATAAAATTTGTGAAAATCACTGCAAATGAAAAAAAAAATGATTAAAAATTGACGAACGTAATTAAAATTTGAGACAAATAATTGAAGATTGATTGAAACATTGAAAAGTGGGGAGTATAACTTAGATTTAAGATAATAAATGAAAATTAAGGAAATAAATTGAAAAATAATTAATATATCTACTTAAAAGGTGGAGAAAATAATTGCAAAAGGATAAAAGAAAATAAAAATTGAAAAAAATAATGGAAAAATAAGATAAATAATTGAAAGTTTAGGAATTTAACTGAGGAATGAATAGTGAGAATAATTGAAAATTGAAGAAATTGATTGCAAAATAATAAGAATAGTAATTAAAAATTGAAGAAAAACGATACAAATAATCGTTGATTGAAGAAAATAATGGAAATTTGAGAGAAATAATGGAAATTTTCAGAATTAATCAACATATAATCAAAACAATATAAAATTTGTGAAAATCACTGCAAATGAAAAAAAAAATGATTAAAAATTGACGAACGTAATTAAAATTTGAGACAAATAATTGAAGATTGATTGAAACATTGAAAAGTGGGGAGTATAACTTAGATTTAAGATAATAAATGAAAATTAAGGAAATAAATTGAAAAATAATTAATATATCTACTTAAAAGGTGGAGAAAATAATTGCAAAAGGATAAAAGAAAATAAAAATTGAAAAAAATAATGGAAAAATAAGATAAATAATTGAAAATTTAGGAATTTAACTGAGGAATGAATAGTGAGAATAATTGAAAATTGAAGAAATTGATTGCAAAATAATAAGAATAGTAATTAAAAATTGAAGAAAAACGATACAAAGAATCGTTAATTGAAGAAAATAATGGAAATTTGAGAGAAATAATGAAAAATTTCAGAATTAATTAACATATAATCAAAATAATATAAAATTTGTGAAAATCATTGCAAATTAACAAAAAAAATAATCAAAAATTGTCGAAAGTTTTTGGAATATGAGAAAAAAATTAAAGAATGATTAAATAATTGAAACGTGGATACAGTAACTTAGATTTGAGATAATAAATAAAAATTTAGGAAATTAATTAAAAAATAATTAATGTATCTAGTTAAAAAGTGCAGAAAAAAAATGCAAAAAGATAAAAGAAAATAAATTTGAAAAAAGTATATGATAAATAAGAGAAATAATTGAAAACTTAGGTATTTAATTAAGAATGAAAAGTGAGCTTAATAAAAAAATGAGGAAATAGATTGGAAAATGATAACAAAAAGTAATTGTAAATTAAAGAAAATTTTTAAAATTTGAGAAAAATATTGTAAAATCTAGAAAATTAATTGAAGAGTAATGAAAATAATAGAAAATGCGAGACGACAATATTTGAAAAGTAATAAAAATAATTAAAAATTGAAGAAATTGAAAAAAATAATTTTAGTTTGTGAAAAATTATTGAAAAAATTTCAACATATATATTTGTAATATAAGAAAATAATTGCAGAATGATAAAAATAATTGTATATTGAAAAAATAACTAAAATTTGAGATTAATGATAAAAAAATAAGAGAATTAATAAAAAAATAATTGAAAATGAGAAAAAGTAATTGAAAAATGAATTTAATAATAAAGTAATTGATAGAAATAATTTTATATTGAAGAAAATAATAAACATTTGTAAAGAATAATTTAAAAAACTACAGACTATATTTGAGATAAACAAGACTACAATTACAATTATTATATATTATAATTCTTCAAACCTCAATTAATTTGAAATTTCATTGATTAAAGTTTTAATTAATACACTCTTTAAGAATAGTAAATTTAAAATTATTTAAAAATTTCTTCAATTTTTTAAGAATTTTTTTTTTTTTTTTTTATTTTAATTGTATTTTCTACAATTTTCAACTATTTTTATCATTTTTCAACATTTTTCAACATTTCTCTTCAATTTTATTTTCATTATTTTTTATTTTTACCCTCATTTTTAAATTCAATTTCCCAAGTTTCAATTCTTTTCTTTAATCTTTGAGAATAGTAAATTTAAAATTATTTAAAAATTTCTTAAATTTTTAACAATTCTTTTCTGTTATTATTTTAATTATCGCTACAATTGTCAACTATTTTTATCATTTTCCAAAAATTGTCTTCATTTCCTAATTATTTCCATTATTTTTCAATTTTTCCCTTCATTTTTAAATTCAATTTCCGCAAGTTTCAATTCTTTTCTTTAATTTTTTCAAATAAAACTTTTTCAGTTTTAATTATTTTCTTTAATATCAAATTAGTTCGATTATTTATTAATTAATTTTTAACTTCTTTCGTCATTTTTCAATTATTTTTACAAAATATGGTTTTTTTTTTAAATTTTAATTATTTTCTTCGAATTGCAAAAATATTTATCCACATTCTTATTAAGAAATTTGTTTTTTGTCAGTAATTTTGCTATATGGAATTCCATAGGGCGAATTTTTTGCTCTATGGAATTTGCAGACGTACCATACACAAGTCGCCGCCCCTGTATTTTACTAATTGGAACTTTCTGAGATTTATTTCTTATTAAAAATAATTGAAATGATGATTTAAGGAGTATAAAAATAACTTAGATAATAATATTTGTAATTTATCTTTAAGATGAGCTAATGAACGTCTTTTATATTTAGAGTAAATATCATTTTTTAGGTTAACCTGTCATTTCACTTCGGACTCTGTAGAATTATCTGCGGAGGGTAATAGTAGAAAAACCGTTTATCGACAATCGGTAAACTTTGGCGGTAATAATGTCTTTCTTTAACGTTTCTTTTTTCTTTTTAAAGGGTCTTGTTTGTTTTGAAAACTTGTAAAATAGAAGAGCCCCGTGAAACTAGCAGACGCGGCCAGCGGCCTCCCATAGGCGTCCACCGCTTGAATACACACACGTGGCCCCTCACCCAGAGCACGCAGGAACTTTGCTCAAAAACGACATTAAAAAGTTTCACACTACATAAATCACGAAACAAAGAATACAAACATGTTACAGGATGTTCCGCCAACATTCTTAAAAACATCAAAGTTAATAAGCTTGTTATTAACAATCTCAAACAGCCGATACAAACATAAAAAAAAAGTGAATATTTCGGAAAAACTGATTTAAAAAAATATCTAGGGGGGTAGAAAACGTCCATATTTTTACAAAAACCTTAGAACACAACCCCAAACAAAAATCAATGTTTAAACAATTGAATTTGTTATAAACAATACCCAGCGGAAAACAAATAATGACAAAAAAAGTGGATATTTCGGAAAAACTGAATTAAAAAAGAATCTAGGGGGGTAGAAAACGTCCATATTTTTACAAAAACCTAAGAACACATCCCCAAACAAAAATCAATGATTAAACAATTAAATTTGTTATAAACAATACCCATCGGAAAACAAAAAATGACAAAAAAAGTGAATCTTTCAGAAAAACTGAATTAAAAAAATTTCTAGGGGGGTAGAAAACGTCCATATTTTAACAAAAACCTTAGAACACAACCCCAAACAAAAATCAATGTTTAAACAATTGAATTTGTTATAAACAATACCCAGCGGAAAACAAATAATGACAAAAAAAGTGAATATTTCGGAAAAACTGAATTAAAAAAGAATCTAGGGGGGTAGAAAACGTCCATATTTTTACAAAAACCTTAGAACACATCCCCAAACAAAAATCAATGATTAAAGAATTAAATTTGTTATAAACAATACCCAGCGGAAAACAAAAAATGACAAAAAAAGTGAATATTTCAGAAAAACTGATTTAAAAAAATATCTAGGGGGGTAGAAAACGTCCATATTTTTACAAAAACCTTAGAACACAACCCCAAACAAAAATCAATGTTTAAACAATTGAATTTGTTATAAACAATAACCAGCGGAAAACAAATAATGACAAAAAAAGTGAATATTTCGGAAAAACTGAATTAAAAAAGAATCTAGGGGGGTAGAAAACGTCCATATTTTTACAAAAACCTTAGAACACAACCCCAAACAAAAATCAATGTTTAAACAATTGAATTTGTTATAAACAATAACCAGCGGAAAACAAATAATGACAAAAAAAGTGAATATTTCGGAAAAACTGAATTAAAAAAGAATCTAGGGGGGTAGAAAACGTCCATATTTTTACAAAAACCTTAGAACACAACCCCAAACAAAAATCAATGATTAAAGAATTAAATTTGTTATAAACAATACCCATCGGAAAACAAAAAATGACAAAAAAAGTGAATATTTCAGAAAAACTGAATTAAAAAAATATCTAGGGGGGTAGAAAACGTCCATATTTTTACAAAAACCTTAGAACACAACCCCAAACAAAAATCAATATTTAAACAATTGAATTTGTTATAAACAATATTTTTAAACAATATATTTCGGAAAAACTAAATTAAAAAAGAATCTAGGGGGGTAGAAAACGTCCATATTTTTACAAAAACCTTAGAACACATCCCCAAACAAAAATCAATGATTAAACAATTAAATTTGTTATAAACAATACCCATCGGAAAATAAAAAATGACAAAAAAAGTGAATCTTTCAGAAAAACTGAATTAAAAAAGAATCTAAAGGGGGGTAGAAAACGACCATATTTTTACAAAAACCTTAGAAAACATCCCCAAACAAAAATCAATGTTTAAACAATTGAATTTGTTATAAAAAATACCCAGCGGAAAACAAATAATGACAAAAAAAGTGAATATTTCGGAAAAACTGAATTAAAAAAGAATCTAGGGGGGTAGAAAACGTCCATATTTTTACAAAAATCTAAGAACACATCCCTAAACAAAAATCAATGATTAAACAATTAAATTTGTTATAAACAATACCCAGCGGAAAACAAAAAATGACAAAAAAAGTGAATCTTTCAGAAAAACTGAATTAAAAAAGAATCTAAAGGGGGGTAGAAAACGTCCATATTTTTACAAAAACCTTAGAAAACATCCCCAAACAAAAATCAATGTTTAAACAATTGAATTTGTTATAAAAAATACCCAACGGAAAACAAATAATGACAAAAAAAGTGAATATTTCAGAAAAACTGAATTAAAAAAGAATCTAGGGTGGTAGAAAACGTCCATATTTTTACAAAAACCTTAGAACACATCCCCAAACAAAAATCAATGATTAAAGAATTAAATTTGTTATAAACAATACCCATCGGAAAACAAAAAATGACAAAAAAAGTGAATATTTCAGAAAAACTGAATTAAAAAAATATCTAGGGGGGTAGAAAACGTCCATATTTTTACAAAAACCTTAGAACACAACCCCAAACAAAAATCAATATTTAAACAATTGAATTTGTTATAAACAATACCCAGCGGAAAACAAATAATGACAAAAAAAGTGAATATTTCAGAAAAACTGAATTAAAAAAGAATCTAAAGGGGGGTAGAAAACGTCCATATTTTTACAAAAACCTTAGAACACAACCCCAAACAAAAATCAATGTTTAAACAATTAAATTTGTTATAAACAATACCCAGCGGAAAACAAAAAATGACAAAAAAAGTGAATATTTCAGAAAAACTGAATTAAAAAAGAATCTAGGTTGGTAGAAAACGTCCATATTTTTACAAAAACCTTAGAACACATCCCCAAACAAAAATCAATGATTAAAGAATTAAATTTGTTATAAACAATACCCAGCGGAAAACAAAAAATGACAAAAAAAGTGAATATTTCAGAAAAACTGATTTAAAAAAATATCTAGAGGGGTAGAAAACGTCCATATTTTTACAAAAACCTTAGAACACATCCCCAAACAAAAATCAATTATTAAAGAATTAAATTTGTTATAAACAATAGCCAGCGGAAAACAAAAAATGACAAAAAAAGTGAATCTTTCAGAAAAACTGAATTAAAAAAATATCTAGGGGGGTAGAAAACGTCCATATTTTTACAAAAACCTTAGAACACAACCCCAAACAAAAATCAATGTTTAAACAAGTTAATTTGTTATAAACAATACCCAGCGGAAAACAAAAAAGGACAAAAAAGTGAATATTTCAGTAAAACCGAATTAAAAAAATATCTAGGGGGGTAGAAAACGTCCATATTTTTAAAAAAACCTTAGAAAACATCCCCAAACAAAAATCAATGTTTAAACAATTGAATTTGTTATAAAAAATACCCAGCGGAAAACAAATAATGACAAAAAAAGTGAATATTTCGGAAAAACTGAATTAAAAAAGAATCTAGGGGGGTAGAAAACGTCCATATTTTTACAAAAACCTTAGAACACATCCCCAAACAAAAATCAATGATTAAACAATTAAATTTGTTATAAACAATACCCATCGGAAAACAAAAAATGACAAAAAAAGTGAATCTTTCAGAAAAACTGAATTAAAAAAGAATCTAAAGGGGGGTAGAAAACGTCCATATTTTTACAAAAACCTTAGAAAACATCCCCAAACAAAAATCAATGTTTAAACAATTGAATTTGTTATAAAAAATACCCAACGGAAAACAAATAATGACAAAAAAAGTGAATATTTCAGAAAAACTGAATTAAAAAAGAATCTAGGGTGGAAGAAAACGTCCATATTTTTACAAAAACCTTAGAACACAACCCCAAACAAAAATCAATATTTAAACAATTGAATTTGTTATAAACAATACCCAGCGGAAAACAAATAATGACAAAAAAAGTGAATATTTCAGAAAAACTGAATTAAAAAAGAATCTAAAGGGGGGTAGAAAACGTCCATATTTTTACAAAAACCTTAGAACACAACCCCAAACAAAAATCAATGTTTAAACAAGTTAATTTGTTATAAACAATACCCAGCGGAAAACAAAAAAGGACAAAAAAGTGAATATTTCAGTAAAACCGAATTAAAAAAATATCTAGGGGGGTAGAAAACGTCCATATTTTTAAAAAAACCTTAGAACACATCCTCAAACAAAAATCAATATTTAAACAATTTATTTTGTTATAAACAATACCCAGCGAAAAACAAAAAATGACAAAAAAAGTGAATATTTCAGAAAAATTGAATTAAAAAAATATCTAGGGGGGTAGAAAACGACTAAAGTTTTCTGAAATAATTAAGACACATTTAAAAATAAGAAAAAAATTATAAAGAATTAAAATTGTTACAAACAATGTACAAGATCCGTCTTAACATACAAAATTTCGGATTTTTTACTAAAATTTAGTTTAAAAAAAAATTTAGGGGTGTAGAAAACGACCAAACTTTTTTTAAATGATTAAAACACATTGAAAAATAAGAAAAACATTATAAACAATTATCTGACATGATTACGACACATTGAATATAACAATTTTAATAGTTTATGATTTTTTTTTAATTTTCAAAGTGTCTCAATTATTAAGAAAAGTTTTAACGTTTTCTACCCCCCCCCTAAATTATTTTTTAAACTTAATTTTAGGGAAAAATCCGAAATTTTGTAGGTTAAGACGGATGTTGTGAATTGTTTTTTACTATTTTAATTGTATATAACTTTTTTCATATTTTTCAATGTGTGTCAATCATTTTAAAAAATTTTCGTAGTTTTCTATCCCCGTAGATATTTTTTGAATTCAGTTCTTCTAAAATATTCACTTTTTTTGTCAATATGTTTTCTGCTGGCTTTTGTTAATAACAAATTAAAATGTTTAAACATTGTTTTTTATTTAGGGATGTGTTCTAAGGTTTTTGCAAAAATATGGACGTTTTCTACCCCCCTAGATATTTTTTTAATTCAGTTTTTCTGAAATATTCACTTTTTTTGTCATTTTTTGTTTTCCGCTGGCTATTGTTTATAACAAATTCAATTGTTTAAACATTGATTTTTGTTTAAAGTTGTGTTCTAAGGTTTTTGTAAAAATATGGACGTTTTCTACCCCCCTAGATTCTTTTTTAATTCAGTTTTTCCGAAATATTCACTTCTTTTGTCATTATTTGTTTTCCGCTGGGTATTGTTTATAACAAATTCAATTGTTTAAACATTGATTTTTGTTTGGGGTTGTGTTCTAAGGTTTTTTTAAAGATATGGACGTTTTCTACCCCCCTAGATATTTTTTTAATTCAGTTTTTCTGAAATATTCACTTTTTTTGTCATTTTTTGTTTTCCGCTGGGTATTGTTTATAACAAATTTAATTGTTTAATCATTGATTTTTGTTTAGGGATGTGTTCTTAGGTTTTTGTAAAAATATGGACGTTTTCTACCCCCCTAGATTCTTTTTTAATTCAGTTTTTCCGAAATATTCACTTTTTTTGTCATTATTTGTTTTCCGCTGGGTATTGTTTATAACAAATTGAATTGTTTAAACATTGATTTTTGTTTGGGGTTGTGTTCTAAGGTTTTTGTAAAAATATGGACGTTTTCTACCCCCCCTAGATATTTTTTTAATTCAGTTTTTCTGAAATATTCACTTTTTTTGTCATTTTTTGTTTTCCGCTGGGTATTGTTTATAACAAATTTAATTGTTTAATCATTGATTTTTGTTTGGGGTTGTGTTCTAAGCTTTTTGTAAAAATATGGACGTTTTCTACCCCCCTAGATTCTTTTTTAATTCAGTTTTTCCGAAATATTCACTTTTTTTGTCATTATTTGTTTTCCGCTGGGTATTGTTTATAACAAATTCAATTGTTTAAACATTGATTTTTGTTTGGGGTTGTGTTCTAAGGTTTTTGTAAAAATATGGACGTTTTCTACCCCCCTAGATATTTTTTTAATTCAGTTTTTCCGAAATATTCACTTTTTTTGTCATTATTTGTTTTCCGCTGGTTATTGTTTATAACAAATTCAATTGTTTAAACATTGATTTTTGTTTGAGGTTGTGTTCTAAGGTTTTTGTTAAAATATGGACGTTTTCTACCTCCCTAGATATTTTTTTAACTCAGTTTTTCTGAAAGATTCACTTTTTTTGTCATTTTTTGTTTTCCGATGGGTATTGTTTATAACAAATTTAATTGTTTAATCATTGATTTTTGTTTGGGGTTGTGTTCTAAGCTTTTTGTAAAAATATGGACGTTTTCTACCCACCTAGATTCTTTTTTAATTCAGTTTTTCCGAAATATTCATTTTTTTTGTCATTATTTGTTTTCCGCTGGTTATTGTTTATAACAAATTCAATGGTTTAAACATTGATTTTTGTTTGGGGTTGTGTTCTAAGGTTTTTGTTGAAATATGGACGTTTTCTACCCCCCTAGATATTTTTTTAATTCAGTTTTTCTGAAAGATTCACTTTTTTTGTCATTTTTTGTTTTCCGATGGGTATTGTTTATAACAAATTTAATTGTTTAATCATTGATTTTTGTTTGGGGTTGTGTTCTAAGCTTTTTGTAAAAATATGGACGTTTTCTACCCCCCTAGATTCTTTTTTAATTCAGTTTTTCCGAAATATTCACTTTTTTTGTCATTATTTGTTTTCCGCTGGTTATTGTTTATAACAAATTCAATTGTTTAAACATTGATTTTTGTTTGGGGTTGTGTTCTAAGGTTTTTGTTAAAATATGGACGTTTTCTACCCCCCTAGATATTTTTTTAATTCAGTTTTTCTGAAAGATTCACTTTTTTTGTCATTTTTTGTTTTCCGATGGGTATTGTTTATAACAAATTTAATTGTTTAATCATTGATTTTTGTTTGGGAATGTGTTCTAAGGTTTTTGTAAAAATATGGACGTTTTCTACCCCCCTAGATTCTTTTTTAATTCTTTTTTTCTGAAAGATTTACTTTTTTTGTCATTTTTTGTTTTCCGCTGGGTATTGTTTATAACAAATTTAATTGTTTAATCATTGATTTTTGTTTGGGGATGTGTTCTAAGGTTTTTGTAAAAATATGGACGTTTTTTACCCCCCTAGATTCTTTTTTAATTCAGTTTTTCCGAAATATTCACTTTTTCTGTCATTATTTGTTTTCCGCTGGTTATTGTTTATAACAAATTCAATTGTTTAAACATTGATTTTTGTTTGGGGTTGTGTTCTAAGGTTTTTGTTGAAATATGGACGTTTTCTACCCCCCTAGATATTTTTTTAATTCAGTTTTTCTGAAAGATTCACTTTTTTTGTCATTTTTTGTTTTCCGATGCGTATTGTTTATAACAAATTTAATTGTTTAATCATTGATTTTTGTTTGGGGTTGTGTTCTAAGCTTTTTGTAAAAATATGGACGTTTTCTACCCCCCTAGATTCTTTTTTAATTCAGTTTTTCCGAAATATTCACTTTTTTTGTCATTATTTGTTTTCCGCTGGTTATTGTTTATAACAAATTCAATTGTTTAAACATTGATTTTTGTTTGGGGTTGTGTTCTAAGGTTTTTGTTAAAATATGGACGTTTTCTACCCCCCTAGATATTTTTTTAATTCAGTTTTTCTGAAAGATTCACTTTTTTTGTCATTTTTTGTTTTCCGATGGGTATTGTTTATAACAAATTTAATTGTTTAATCATTGATTTTTGTTTGGGAATGTGTTCTAAGGTTTTTGTTAAAATATGGACGTTTTCTACCCCCCTAGATTCTTTTTTAATTCTTTTTTTCTGAAAGATTCACTTTTTTTGTCATTTTTTGTTTTCCGCTGGGTATTGTTTATAACAAATTTAATTGTTTAATCATTGATTTTTGTTTGGGGATGTGTTCTAAGGTTTTTGTAAAAATATGGACGTTTTTTACCCCCCTAGATTCTTTTTTAATTCAGTTTTTCCGAAATATTCACTTTTTCTGTCATTATTTGTTTTCCGCTGGTTATTGTTTATAACAAATTCAATTGTTTAAACATTGATTTTTGTTTGGGGTTGTGTTCTAAGGTTTTTGTTGAAATATGGACGTTTTCTACCCCCCTAGATATTTTTTTAATTCAGTTTTTCTGAAAGATTCACTTTTTTTGTCATTTTTTGTTTTCCGATGGGTATTGTTTATAACAAATTTAATTGTTTAATCATTGATTTTTGTTTGGGGTTGTGTTCTAAGCTTTTTGTAAAAATATGGACGTTTTCTACCCCCCTAGATTCTTTTTTAATTCAGTTTTTCCGAAATATTCACTTTTTTTGTCATTATTTGTTTTCCGCTGGGTATTGTTTATAACAAATTCAATTGTTTAAACATTGATTTTTGTTTGGGGTTGTGTTCTAAGGTTTTTGTAAAAATATGGACGTTTTCTACCCCCCTAGATTCTTTTTTAATTCAGTTTTTCCGAAATATTCACTTTTTTTGTCATTATTTGTTTTCCGCTGGTTATTGTTTATAACAAATTCAATTGTTTAAACATTGATTTTTGTTTGAGGTTGTGTTCTAAGGTTTTTGTTAAAATATGGACGTTTTCTACCTCCCTAGATATTTTTTTAACTCAGTTTTTCTGAAAGATTCACTTTTTTTGTCATTTTTTGTTTTCCGATGGGTATTGTTTATAACAAATTTAATTGTTTAATCATTGATTTTTGTTTGGGGTTGTGTTCTAAGCTTTTTGTAAAAATATGGACGTTTTCTACCCCCCTAGATTCTTTTTTAATTCAGTTTTTCCGAAATATTCACTTTTTTTGTCATTATTTGTTTTCCGCTGGTTATTGTTTATAACAAATTCAATTGTTTAAACATTGATTTTTGTTTGGGGTTGTGTTCTAAGGTTTTTGTTAAAATATGGACGTTTTCTACCCCCCTAGATATTTTTTTAATTCAGTTTTTCTGAAAGATTCACTTTTTTTGTCATTTTTTGTTTTCCGATGGGTATTGTTTATAACAAATTTAATTGTTTAATCATTGATTTTTGTTTGGGGTTGTGTTCTAAGGTTTTTGTAAAAATATGGACGTTTTCTACCCCCCTAGATTCTTTTTTAATTCAGTTTTTCCGAAATATTCACTTTTTTTGTCATTATTTGTTTTCCGCTGGTTATTGTTTATAACAAATTCAATTGTTTAAACATTGATTTTTGTTTGGGGTTGTGTTCTAAGGTTTTTGTTAAAATATGGACGTTTTCTACCCCCCTAGATATTTTTTTAATTCAGTTTTTCTGAAAGATTCACTTTTTTTGTCATTTTTTGTTTTCCGATGGGTATTGTTTATAACAAATTTAATTGTTTAATCATTGATTTTTGTTTGGGGTTGTGTTCTAAGCTTTTTGTAAAAATATGGACGTTTTCTACCCCCCTAGATTCTTTTTTAATTCAGTTTTTCCGAAATATTCACTTTTTTTGTCATTATTTGTTTTCCGCTGGGTATTGTTTATAACAAATTCAATTGTTTAAACATTGATTTTTGTTTGGGGTTGTGTTCTAAGGTTTTTGTAAAAATATGGACGTTTTCTACCCCCCTAGATTCTTTTTTAATTCAGTTTTTCCGAAATATTCACTTTTTTTGTCATTATTTGTTTTCCGCTGGGTATTGTTTATAACAAATTCAATTGTTTAAACATTGATTTTTGTTTGGGGTTGTGTTCTAAGGTTTTTGTAAAAATATGGACGTTTTCTACCCCCCTAGATATTTTTTTAATTCAGTTTTTCTGAAATATTCACTTTTTTTGTCATTTTTTGTTTTCCGCTGGGTATTGTTTATAACAAATTTAATTGTTTAATCATTGATTTTTGTTTGGGGTTGTGTTCTAAGCTTTTTGTAAAAATATGGACGTTTTCTACCCCCCTAGATTCTTTTTTAATTCAGTTTTTCCGAAATATTCACTTTTTCTGTCATTATTTGTTTTCCGCTGGTTATTGTTTATAACAAATTCAATTGTTTAATCATTGATTTTTGTTTGGGGATGTGTTCTAAGGTTTTTGTTGAAATATGGACGTTTTCTACCCCCCTAGATATTTTTTTAATTCAGTTTTTCTGAAAGATTCACTTTTTTTGTCATTTTTTGTTTTCCGATGGGTATTGTTTATAACAAATTTAATTGTTTAATCATTGATTTTTGTTTGGGGTTGTGTTCTAAGCTTTTTGTAAAAATATGGACGTTTTCTACCCCCCTAGATTCTTTTTTAATTCAGTTTTTCCGAAATATTCACTTTTTTTGTCATTATTTGTTTTCCGCTGGGTATTGTTTATAACAAATTCAATTGTTTAAACATTGATTTTTGTTTGGGGTTGTGTTCTAAGGTTTTTGTAAAAATATGGACGTTTTCTACCCCCCTAGATTCTTTTTTAATTCAGTTTTTCCGAAATATTCACTTTTTTTGTCATTATTTGTTTTCCGCTGGTTATTGTTTATAACAAATTCAATTGTTTAAACATTGATTTTTGTTTGGGGTTGTGTTCTAAGGTTTTTGTTAAAATATGGACGTTTTCTACCCCCCTAGATATTTTTTTAATTCAGTTTTTCTGAAAGATTCACTTTTTTTGTCATTTTTTGTTTTCCGATGGGTATTGTTTATAACAAATTTAATTGTTTAATCATTGATTTTTGTTTGGGAATGTGTTCTAAGGTTTTTGTAAAAATATGGACGTTTTCTACCCCCCTAGATTCTTTTTTAATTCTTTTTTTCTGAAAGATTTACTTTTTTTGTCATTTTTTGTTTTCCGCTGGGTATTGTTTATAACAAATTTAATTGTTTAATCATTGATTTTTGTTTGGGGATGTGTTCTAAGGTTTTTGTAAAAATATGGACGTTTTTTACCCCCCTAGATTCTTTTTTAATTCAGTTTTTCCGAAATATTCACTTTTTCTGTCATTATTTGTTTTCCGCTGGTTATTGTTTATAACAAATTCAATTGTTTAAACATTGATTTTTGTTTGGGGTTGTGTTCTAAGGTTTTTGTTGAAATATGGACGTTTTCTACCCCCCTAGATATTTTTTTAATTCAGTTTTTCTGAAAGATTCACTTTTTTTGTCATTTTTTGTTTTCCGATGCGTATTGTTTATAACAAATTTAATTGTTTAATCATTGATTTTTGTTTGGGGTTGTGTTCTAAGCTTTTTGTAAAAATATGGACGTTTTCTACCCCCCTAGATTCTTTTTTAATTCAGTTTTTCCGAAATATTCACTTTTTTTGTCATTATTTGTTTTCCGCTGGTTATTGTTTATAACAAATTCAATTGTTTAAACATTGATTTTTGTTTGGGGTTGTGTTCTAAGGTTTTTGTTAAAATATGGACGTTTTCTACCCCCCTAGATATTTTTTTAATTCAGTTTTTCTGAAAGATTCACTTTTTTTGTCATTTTTTGTTTTCCGATGGGTATTGTTTATAACAAATTTAATTGTTTAATCATTGATTTTTGTTTGGGAATGTGTTCTAAGGTTTTTGTTAAAATATGGACGTTTTCTACCCCCCTAGATTCTTTTTTAATTCTTTTTTTCTGAAAGATTCACTTTTTTTGTCATTTTTTGTTTTCCGCTGGGTATTGTTTATAACAAATTTAATTGTTTAATCATTGATTTTTGTTTGGGGATGTGTTCTAAGGTTTTTGTAAAAATATGGACGTTTTTTACCCCCCTAGATTCTTTTTTAATTCAGTTTTTCCGAAATATTCACTTTTTCTGTCATTATTTGTTTTCCGCTGGTTATTGTTTATAACAAATTCAATTGTTTAAACATTGATTTTTGTTTGGGGTTGTGTTCTAAGGTTTTTGTTGAAATATGGACGTTTTCTACCCCCCTAGATATTTTTTTAATTCAGTTTTTCTGAAAGATTCACTTTTTTTGTCATTTTTTGTTTTCCGATGGGTATTGTTTATAACAAATTTAATTGTTTAATCATTGATTTTTGTTTGGGGTTGTGTTCTAAGCTTTTTGTAAAAATATGGACGTTTTCTACCCCCCTAGATTCTTTTTTAATTCAGTTTTTCCGAAATATTCACTTTTTTTGTCATTATTTGTTTTCCGCTGGGTATTGTTTATAACAAATTCAATTGTTTAAACATTGATTTTTGTTTGGGGTTGTGTTCTAAGGTTTTTGTAAAAATATGGACGTTTTCTACCCCCCTAGATTCTTTTTTAATTCAGTTTTTCCGAAATATTCACTTTTTTTGTCATTATTTGTTTTCCGCTGGTTATTGTTTATAACAAATTCAATTGTTTAAACATTGATTTTTGTTTGAGGTTGTGTTCTAAGGTTTTTGTTAAAATATGGACGTTTTCTACCTCCCTAGATATTTTTTTAACTCAGTTTTTCTGAAAGATTCACTTTTTTTGTCATTTTTTGTTTTCCGATGGGTATTGTTTATAACAAATTTAATTGTTTAATCATTGATTTTTGTTTGGGGTTGTGTTCTAAGCTTTTTGTAAAAATATGGACGTTTTCTACCCCCCTAGATTCTTTTTTAATTCAGTTTTTCCGAAATATTCACTTTTTTTGTCATTATTTGTTTTCCGCTGGTTATTGTTTATAACAAATTCAATTGTTTAAACATTGATTTTTGTTTGGGGTTGTGTTCTAAGGTTTTTGTTAAAATATGGACGTTTTCTACCCCCCTAGATATTTTTTTAATTCAGTTTTTCTGAAAGATTCACTTTTTTTGTCATTTTTTGTTTTCCGATGGGTATTGTTTATAACAAATTTAATTGTTTAATCATTGATTTTTGTTTGGGGTTGTGTTCTAAGCTTTTTGTAAAAATATGGACGTTTTCTACCCCCCTAGATTCTTTTTTAATTCAGTTTTTCCGAAATATTCACTTTTTTTGTCATTATTTGTTTTCCGCTGGTTATTGTTTATAACAAATTCAATTGTTTGAACATTGATTTTTGTTTGGGGTTGTGTTCTAAGGTTTTTGTTAAAATATGGACGTTTTCTACCCCCCTAGATATTTTTTTAATTCAGTTTTTCTGAAAGATTCACTTTTTTTGTCATTTTTTGTTTTCCGATGGGTATTGTTTATAACAAATTTAATTGTTTAATCATTGATTTTTGTTTGGGGTTGTGTTCTAAGCTTTTTGTAAAAATATGGACGTTTTCTACCCCCCTAGATTCTTTTTTAATTCAGTTTTTCCGAAATATTCACTTTTTTTGTCATTATTTGTTTTCCGCTGGGTATTGTTTATAACAAATTCAATTGTTTAAACATTGATTTTTGTTTGGGGTTGTGTTCTAAGGTTTTTGTAAAAATATGGACGTTTTCTACCCCCCTAGATTCTTTTTTAATTCAGTTTTTCCGAAATATTCACTTTTTTTGTCATTATTTGTTTTCCGCTGGGTATTGTTTATAACAAATTCAATTGTTTAAACATTGATTTTTGTTTGGGGTTGTGTTCTAAGGTTTTTGTAAAAATATGGACGTTTTCTACCCCCCTAGATATTTTTTTAATTCAGTTTTTCTGAAATATTCACTTTTTTTGTCATTTTTTGTTTTCCGCTGGGTATTGTTTATAACAAATTTAATTGTTTAATCATTGATTTTTGTTTGGGGTTGTGTTCTAAGCTTTTTGTAAAAATATGGACGTTTTCTACCCCCCTAGATTCTATTTTAATTCAGTTTTTCCGAAATATTCACTTTTTTTGTCATTATTTGTTTTCCGCTGGTTATTGTTTATAACAAATTCAATTGTTTAAACATTGATTTTTGATTGAGGTTGTGTTCTAAGGTTTTTGTTAAAATATGGACGTTTTCTACCTCCCTAGATATTTTTTTAACTCAGTTTTTCTGAAAGATTCACTTTTTTTGTCATTTTTTGTTTTCCGATGGGTATTGTTTATAACAAATTTAATTGTTTAATCATTGATTTTTGTTTGGGGTTGTGTTCTAAGCTTTTTGTAAAAATATGGACGTTTTCTACCCCCCTAGATTCTTTTTTAATTCAGTTTTTCCGAAATATTCACTTTTTTTGTCATTATTTGTTTTCCGCTGGTTATTGTTTATAACAAATTCAATTGTTTGAACATTGATTTTTGTTTGGGGTTGTGTTCTAAGGTTTTTGTTAAAATATGGACGTTTTCTACCCCCCTAGATATTTTTTTAATTCAGTTTTTCTGAAAGATTCACTTTTTTTGTCATTTTTTGTTTTCCGATGGGTATTGTTTATAACAAATTTAATTGTTTAATCATTGATTTTTGTTTGGGGTTGTGTTCTAAGCTTTTTGTAAAAATATGGACGTTTTCTACCCCCCTAGATTCTTTTTTAATTCAGTTTTTCCGAAATATTCACTTTTTTTGTCATTATTTGTTTTCCGCTGGGTATTGTTTATAACAAATTCAATTGTTTAAACATTGATTTTTGTTTGGGGTTGTGTTCTAAGGTTTTTGTAAAAATCTGGACGTTTTCTACCCCCCTAGATTCTTTTTTAATTCAGTTTTTCCGAAATATTCACTTTTTTTGTCATTATTTGTTTTCCGCTGGGTATTGTTTATAACAAATTCAATTGTTTAAACATTGATTTTTGTTTGGGGTTGTGTGCTAAGGTTTTTGTAAAAATATGGACGTTTTCTACCCCCCTAGATATTTTTTTAATTCAGTTTTTCTGAAAGATTCACTTTTTTTGTCATTTTTTGTTTTCCGATGGGTATTGTTTATAACAAATTTAATTGTTTAATCATTGATTTTTGTTTGGGGTTGTGTTCTAAGCTTTTTGTAAAAATATGGACGTTTTCTACCCCCCTAGATTCTTTTTTAATTCAGTTTTTCCGAAATATTCACTTTTTTTGTCATTATTTGTTTTCCGCTGGTTATTGTTTATAACAAATTCAATTGTTTGAACATTGATTTTTGTTTGGGGTTGTGTTCTAAGGTTTTTGTTAAAATATGGACGTTTTCTACCCCCCTAGATATTTTTTTAATTCAGTTTTTCTGAAAGATTCACTTTTTTTGTCATTTTTTGTTTTCCGATGGGTATTGTTTATAACAAATTTAATTGTTTAATCATTGATTTTTGTTTGGGGTTGTGTTCTAAGCTTTTTGTAAAAATATGGACGTTTTCTACCCCCCTAGATTCTTTTTTAATTCAGTTTTTCCGAAATATTCACTTTTTTTGTCATTATTTGTTTTCCGCTGGGTATTGTTTATAACAAATTCAATTGTTTAAACATTGATTTTTGTTTGGGGTTGTGTTCTAAGGTTTTTGTAAAAATATGGACGTTTTCTACCCCCCTAGATTCTTTTTTAATTCAGTTTTTCCGAAATATTCACTTTTTTTGTCATTATTTGTTTTCCGCTGGGTATTGTTTATAACAAATTCAATTGTTTAAACATTGATTTTTGTTTGGGGTTGTGTTCTAAGGTTTTTGTAAAAATATGGACGTTTTCTACCCCCCTAGATATTTTTTTAATTCAGTTTTTCTGAAATATTCACTTTTTTTGTCATTTTTTGTTTTCCGATGGGTATTGTTTATAACAAATTTAATTGTTTAATCATTGATTTTTGTTTGGGGATGTGTTCTAAGGTTTTTGTAAAAATATGGACGTTTTCTACCACCCTAGATTCTTTTTTAATTCAGTTTTTCCGAAATATTCACTTTTTTTGTCATTATTTGTTTTCCGCTGGGTATTGTTTATAACAAATTCAATTGTTTAAACATTGATTTTTGTTTGGGGTTGTGTTCTAAGGTTTTTGTAAAAATATGGACGTTTTCTACCCCCCTAGATTCTTTTTTAATTCAGTTTTTCCGAAATATTCACTTTTTTTGTCATTATTTGTTTTCCGCTGGGTATTGTTTATAACAAATTCAATTGTTTAAACATTGATTTTTGTTTGGGGTTGTGTTCTAAGGTTTTTGTAAAAATATGGACGTTTTCTACCCCCCTAGATATTTTTTTAATTCAGTTTTTCTGAAATATTCACTTTTTTTGTCATTTTTTGTTTTCCGATGGGTATTGTTTATAACAAATTTAATTGTTTAATCATTGATTTTTGTTTGGGGATGTGTTCTAAGGTTTTTGTAAAAATATGGACGTTTTCTACCACCCTAGATTCTTTTTTAATTCAGTTTTTCCGAAATATTCACTTTTTTTGTCATTATTTTTTTTCCGCTGGGTATTGTTTATAACAAATTCAATTGTTTGAACATTGATTTTTGTTTGGGGTTGTGTTCTAAGGTTTTTGTTGAAATAGGGACGTTTTCTACCCCCCTAGATTCTTTTTTAATTCAGTTTTTCCGAAATATTCACTTTTTTTGTCATTATTTGTTTTCCGCTGGGTATTGTTTATAACAAATTCAATTGTTTAAACATTGATTTTTGTTTGGGGTTGTGTTCTAAGGTTTTTGTTGAAATATGGACGTTTTCTACCCCCCTAGATTCTTTTTTAATTCAGTTTTTCCGAAATATTCACTTTTTTTGTCATTATTTGTTTTCCGCTGGTTATTGTTTATAACAAATTCAATTGTTTAAACATTGATTTTTGTTTGGGGTTGTGTTCTAAGGTTTTTGTTAAAATATGGACGTTTTCTACCCCCCTAGATATTTTTTTAATTCAGTTTTTCTGAAAGATTCACTTTTTTTGTCATTATTTGTTTTCCGCTGGGTATTGTTTATAACAAATTGAATTGTTTAAACATTGATTTTTGTTTGGGGTTGTGTTCTAAGGTTTTTGTAAAAATATGGACGTTTTCTACCCCCCCTAGATATTTTTTTAATTCAGTTTTTCTGAAATATTCACTTTTTTTGTCATTTTTTGTTTTCCGCTGGGTATTGTTTATAACAAATTTAATTGTTTAATCATTGATTTTTGTTTGGGGTTGTGTTCTAAGCTTTTTGTAAAAATATGGACGTTTTCTACCCCCCTAGATTCTTTTTTAATTCAGTTTTTCCGAAATATTCATTTTTTTTGTCATTATTTGTTTTCCGCTGGTTATTGTTTATAACAAATTCAATGGTTTAAACATTGATTTTTGTTTGGGGTTGTGTTCTAAGGTTTTTGTTGAAATATGGACGTTTTCTACCCCCCTAGATATTTTTTTAATTCAGTTTTTCTGAAAGATTCACTTTTTTTGTCATTTTTTGTTTTCCGATGGGTATTGTTTATAACAAATTTAATTGTTTAATCATTGATTTTTGTTTGGGGTTGTGTTCTAAGCTTTTTGTAAAAATATGGACGTTTTCTACCCCCCTAGATTCTTTTTTAATTCAGTTTTTCCGAAATATTCACTTTTTTTGTCATTATTTGTTTTCCGCTGGTTATTGTTTATAACAAATTCAATTGTTTAAACATTGATTTTTGTTTGGGGTTGTGTTCTAAGGTTTTTGTTAAAATATGGACGTTTTCTACCCCCCTAGATATTTTTTTAATTCAGTTTTTCTGAAAGATTCACTTTTTTTGTCATTTTTTGTTTTCCGATGGGTATTGTTTATAACAAATTTAATTGTTTAATCATTGATTTTTGTTTGGGAATGTGTTCTAAGGTTTTTGTAAAAATATGGACGTTTTCTACCCCCCTAGATTCTTTTTTAATTCTTTTTTTCTGAAAGATTTACTTTTTTTGTCATTTTTTGTTTTCCGCTGGGTATTGTTTATAACAAATTTAATTGTTTAATCATTGATTTTTGTTTGGGGATGTGTTCTAAGGTTTTTGTAAAAATATGGACGTTTTTTACCCCCCTAGATTCTTTTTTAATTCAGTTTTTCCGAAATATTCACTTTTTCTGTCATTATTTGTTTTCCGCTGGTTATTGTTTATAACAAATTCAATTGTTTAAACATTGATTTTTGTTTGGGGTTGTGTTCTAAGGTTTTTGTTGAAATATGGACGTTTTCTACCCCCCTAGATATTTTTTTAATTCAGTTTTTCTGAAAGATTCACTTTTTTTGTCATTTTTTGTTTTCCGATGCGTATTGTTTATAACAAATTTAATTGTTTAATCATTGATTTTTGTTTGGGGTTGTGTTCTAAGCTTTTTGTAAAAATATGGACGTTTTCTACCCCCCTAGATTCTTTTTTAATTCAGTTTTTCCGAAATATTCACTTTTTTTGTCATTATTTGTTTTCCGCTGGTTATTGTTTATAACAAATTCAATTGTTTAAACATTGATTTTTGTTTGGGGTTGTGTTCTAAGGTTTTTGTTAAAATATGGACGTTTTCTACCCCCCTAGATATTTTTTTAATTCAGTTTTTCTGAAAGATTCACTTTTTTTGTCATTTTTTGTTTTCCGATGGGTATTGTTTATAACAAATTCAATTGTTTAAACATTGATTTTTGTTTGGGGTTGTGTTCTAAGGTTTTTGTTGAAATATGGACGTTTTCTACCCCCCTAGATATTTTTTTAATTCAGTTTTTCTGAAAGATTCACTTTTTTTGTCATTTTTTGTTTTCCGATGGGTATTGTTTATAACAAATTTAATTGTTTAATCATTGATTTTTGTTTGGGGTTGTGTTCTAAGCTTTTTGTAAAAATATGGACGTTTTTTACCCCCCTAGATTCTTTTTTAATTCAGTTTTTCCGAAATATTCACTTTTTCTGTCATTATTTGTTTTCCGCTGGTTATTGTTTATAACAAATTCAATTGTTTAAACATTGATTTTTGTTTGGGGTTGTGTTCTAAGGTTTTTGTTGAAATATGGACGTTTTCTACCCCCCTAGATATTTTTTTAATTCAGTTTTTCTGAAAGATTCACTTTTTTTGTCATTTTTTGTTTTCCGATGCGTATTGTTTATAACAAATTTAATTGTTTAATCATTGATTTTTGTTTGGGGTTGTGTTCTAAGCTTTTTGTAAAAATATGGACGTTTTCTACCCCCCTAGATTCTTTTTTAATTCAGTTTTTCCGAAATATTCACTTTTTTTGTCATTATTTGTTTTCCGCTGGTTATTGTTTATAACAAATTCAATTGTTTAAACATTGATTTTTGTTTGGGGTTGTGTTCTAAGGTTTTTGTTAAAATATGGACGTTTTCTACCCCCCTAGATATTTTTTTAATTCAGTTTTTCTGAAAGATTCACTTTTTTTGTCATTTTTTGTTTTCCGATGGGTATTGTTTATAACAAATTTAATTGTTTAATCATTGATTTTTGTTTGGGGTTGTGTTCTAAGCTTTTTGTAAAAATATGGACGTTTTCTACCCCCCTAGATTCTTTTTTAATTCAGTTTTTCCGAAATATTCACTTTTTTTGTCATTATTTGTTTTCCGCTGGTTATTGTTTATAACAAATTCAATTGTTTAAACATTGATTTTTGTTTGGGGTTGTGTTCTAAGGTTTTTGTTAAAATATGGACGTTTTCTACCCCCCTAGATATTTTTTTAATTCAGTTTTTCTGAAAGATTCACTTTTTTTGTCATTTTTTGTTTTCCGATGGGTATTGTTTATAACAAATTTAATTGTTTAATCATTGATTTTTGTTTGGGAATGTGTTCTAAGGTTTTTGTAAAAATATGGACGTTTTCTACCCCCCTAGATTCTTTTTTAATTCAGTTTTTCCGAAATATCCACTTTTTTTGTCATTATTTGTTTTCCGCTGGGTATTGTTTATAACAAATTGAATTGTTTAAACATTGATTTTTGTTTGGGGTTGTGTTCTAAGGTTTTTGTTGAAATATGGACGTTTTCTACCCCCCTAGATATTTTTTTAATTCAGTTTTTCTGAAAGATTCACTTTTTTTGTCATTTTTTGTTTTCCGATGGGTATTGTTTATAACAAATTTAATTGTTTAATCATTGATTTTTGTTTGGGGTTGTGTTCTAAGCTTTTTGTAAAAATATGGACGTTTTCTACCCCCCTAGATTCTTTTTTAATTCAGTTTTTCCGAAATATTCACTTTTTTTGTCATTATTTGTTTTCCGCTGGTTATTGTTTATAACAAATTCAATTGTTTAAACATTGATTTTTGTTTGGGGTTGTGTTCTAAGGTTTTTGTTAAAATATGGACGTTTTCTACCCCCCTAGATATTTTTTTAATTCAGTTTTTCTGAAAGATTCACTTTTTTTGTCATTTTTTGTTTTCCGATGGGTATTGTTTATAACAAATTTAATTGTTTAATCATTGATTTTTGTTTGGGAATGTGTTCTAAGGTTTTTGTAAAAATATGGACGTTTTCTACCCCCCTAGATTCTTTTTTAATTCTTTTTTTCTGAAAGATTTACTTTTTTTGTCATTTTTTGTTTTCCGCTGGGTATTGTTTATAACAAATTTAATTGTTTAATCATTGATTTTTGTTTGGGGATGTGTTCTAAGGTTTTTGTAAAAATATGGACGTTTTTTACCCCCCTAGATTCTTTTTTAATTCAGTTTTTCCGAAATATTCACTTTTTCTGTCATTATTTGTTTTCCGCTGGTTATTGTTTATAACAAATTCAATTGTTTAAACATTGATTTTTGTTTGGGGTTGTGTTCTAAGGTTTTTGTTGAAATATGGACGTTTTCTACCCCCCTAGATATTTTTTTAATTCAGTTTTTCTGAAAGATTCACTTTTTTTGTCATTTTTTGTTTTCCGATGCGTATTGTTTATAACAAATTTAATTGTTTAATCATTGATTTTTGTTTGGGGTTGTGTTCTAAGCTTTTTGTAAAAATATGGACGTTTTCTACCCCCCTAGATTCTTTTTTAATTCAGTTTTTCCGAAATATTCACTTTTTTTGTCATTATTTGTTTTCCGCTGGTTATTGTTTATAACAAATTCAATTGTTTAAACATTGATTTTTGTTTGGGGTTGTGTTCTAAGGTTTTTGTTAAAATATGGACGTTTTCTACCCCCCTAGATATTTTTTTAATTCAGTTTTTCTGAAAGATTCACTTTTTTTGTCATTTTTTGTTTTCCGATGGGTATTGTTTATAACAAATTCAATTGTTTAAACATTGATTTTTGTTTGGGGTTGTGTTCTAAGGTTTTTGTTGAAATATGGACGTTTTCTACCCCCCTAGATATTTTTTTAATTCAGTTTTTCTGAAAGATTCACTTTTTTTGTCATTTTTTGTTTTCCGATGGGTATTGTTTATAACAAATTTAATTGTTTAATCATTGATTTTTGTTTGGGGTTGTGTTCTAAGCTTTTTGTAAAAATATGGACGTTTTTTACCCCCCTAGATTCTTTTTTAATTCAGTTTTTCCGAAATATTCACTTTTTCTGTCATTATTTGTTTTCCGCTGGTTATTGTTTATAACAAATTCAATTGTTTAAACATTGATTTTTGTTTGGGGTTGTGTTCTAAGGTTTTTGTTGAAATATGGACGTTTTCTACCCCCCTAGATATTTTTTTAATTCAGTTTTTCTGAAAGATTCACTTTTTTTGTCATTTTTTGTTTTCCGATGCGTATTGTTTATAACAAATTTAATTGTTTAATCATTGATTTTTGTTTGGGGTTGTGTTCTAAGCTTTTTGTAAAAATATGGACGTTTTCTACCCCCCTAGATTCTTTTTTAATTCAGTTTTTCCGAAATATTCACTTTTTTTGTCATTATTTGTTTTCCGCTGGTTATTGTTTATAACAAATTCAATTGTTTAAACATTGATTTTTGTTTGGGGTTGTGTTCTAAGGTTTTTGTTAAAATATGGACGTTTTCTACCCCCCTAGATATTTTTTTAATTCAGTTTTTCTGAAAGATTCACTTTTTTTGTCATTTTTTGTTTTCCGATGGGTATTGTTTATAACAAATTTAATTGTTTAATCATTGATTTTTGTTTGGGGTTGTGTTCTAAGCTTTTTGTAAAAATATGGACGTTTTCTACCCCCCTAGATTCTTTTTTAATTCAGTTTTTCCGAAATATTCACTTTTTTTGTCATTATTTGTTTTCCGCTGGTTATTGTTTATAACAAATTCAATTGTTTAAACATTGATTTTTGTTTGGGGTTGTGTTCTAAGGTTTTTGTTAAAATATGGACGTTTTCTACCCCCCTAGATATTTTTTTAATTCAGTTTTTCTGAAAGATTCACTTTTTTTGTCATTTTTTGTTTTCCGATGGGTATTGTTTATAACAAATTTAATTGTTTAATCATTGATTTTTGTTTGGGAATGTGTTCTAAGGTTTTTGTAAAAATATGGACGTTTTCTACCCCCCTAGATTCTTTTTTAATTCAGTTTTTCCGAAATATCCACTTTTTTTGTCATTATTTGTTTTCCGCTGGGTATTGTTTATAACAAATTGAATTGTTTAAACATTGATTTTTGTTTGGGGTTGTGTTCTAAGGTTTTTGTAAAAATATGGACGTTTTCGACCCCCCTAGATATTTTTTTAAATCAGTTTTTCCGAAATATTCACTTTTTTTTTATGTTTGTATCGGCTGTTTGAGATTGTTAATAACAAGCTTATTAACTTTGATGTTTTTAAGAATGTTGGCGGAACATCCTGTAACATGTTTGTATTCTTTGTTTCGTGATTTATGTAGTGTGAAACTTTTTAATGTCGTTTTTGAGCAAAGTTCCTGCGTGCTCTGGGTGAGGGGCCACGTGTGTGTATTCAAGCCGTGGACGCCTATGGGAGGCCGCTGGCCGCGTCTGCTAGTTTCACGGGGCTAAATAGAAGGCGCATTATGATTTTCCGCATTTTATTGCATCTTCAAGCGACTTATAATTAAGTAACCAAAAAATGTTAAGTATTAAAAATTTTTAGAATTTTTATCCGACTTCTTAACCTATACTTGAAATAATAAAAATGTTGGTCTTTTAATAATAACAAATAATCATTTTACCTGATATTTTTTAGAGTTTTAATTCAATGCAGCAATAGCAATAGCAAACAATGCATAAATCGAAAAATGAAATTAATTCAAATTAAAATCACACCAAACGATTATTATGTAAAATGCATATTAATTATGATAAAAATACCCAACAAATTATAATTATTGCAAATGTAGACCAAGTAAAATAAAAAGTCTACCAAAAATCAAAGTTATACTATTTTTAGATAGGTGTTTAAATCGCCTAAAGTTCGAACAGATAGAAATGAATTAAATAATCACTCGTCTCTCATTTTCCAAATTCTTAAACCAAACGATTATTTTAATTTAAAAAAATATATTTAAAAAATAAATCATTGCCGCCAAAATTAACCGATTGTCGGTAAAACCTTTTTCTACTATTACCCTCCGTAGATAATTGTACACAGTCCGTAAAATGACAGTTTAACCTAAAAATTTGTTTCTTTAATAAAAAAGACATCTTACAGACAAATTATCACAAATATCGTCATCCAAGTTGTTTTTACACTCTTTAAATCATAAATAAGAAATAAATCTCAGAAAGTTCCAATTAACAAAGTACAACAAATAGAACAAGAACTTTTAAAGTTTCAGTTTCTTTTTTCTTGTTTGTCAGAAGAAACATTGCAGATCGTTCCAAAAAAAAGGGGAAAAAAGAAATTCCTTTTATCGTGATCGCATAAAATAGACTCTTAAAAGATTTACGTTAAACTGTCTCGGAAGCGATACGGTGGGAGAATTAGGATATCGAGTGAGTTCACCGAAAACCCAGGAGGAGAAAATTCTCATCCTCAAAACCTGGAGCTTCAATGTTACCGGTGTTACCCACGACCACGAGTGACACTCGAGAGTCGTCGGTTAAACTGAAATTCAACTCTCAACGACCGCGACGACGACGCGACGGTCACAGACCTTCGAAATCTGGTACTCCTCTGATTTGCAGCACTTTGGAAATTAACGGTCTGCTGGTTCAACTCAAACTGTAATCCAAATGAGAGTCGATGAGCTCCAACTTAAATTTTACTTGATTTTTTTTTTTTTTTTTTGCCTGTTATTAGCCTCATTAAGACGAGAATTTACAATGCACTGATAAACAGAAGAAGTGTTTTGAAATCAGAATAACAATGCTCTCTCATTAATAAATGCACAGAAATCATAATCTTTCCGATTGTTGTGCTTCGATTTGGGAAAAATTAGCAAGTTTTTTAAGCAGGATTTAGTTTTTTTTATTACTAGACGCAGAATAATTACTTTAAACATAACCTCTTGTCAGGGGCGGATCTACCTTGAAGCGCATAAAGCACGTGCTTCAGGGCCCGGTGCCAGGATTTAATGTATCGTGAAAAAAAATTTAAATTGACGAGAATTTTTAAAATGATCCGTAAATTTTGAAAACGATCCGCGAATTTTTAAGAAACTCTGGGAAGGTAGATAAATCCTAAAAACTTCAATTTCAATCTTGTATCTTTTAATAATAATGTTAAAAATTGAATTTAAAATGATCAGAATTTAATATAAAAAAATATTGATAGAAAGAAAGTCGAAAAATATATTAAACTCAATTAATTTCAAGTTATTATTATTTATATAAATCCCAAATGTCGATTAACTCAAACTTTAATTTTTTCAAACTTATAAGTTTCAATTAATCAAAGTTGCAATTACTACATGTATATAGTAAAATATTAATTAAAAGCAACATTAATGAGAAACTTTACATTGCTGTTCGTCATTTAAAACTATAAATTTTTGGAAATGCAAATAAGCTGAAAAATTGAAAAATTAAGAAGATTATAGGAATAATTGCTGAAACCAATTGCAAATTGAACAACTGGATTGGAAATCAAAATAAAAAAATTTAAATTGAAGAAAATAATGGAAAACTTTAGAAAATAATAAAAATTTGGAGAAAATAATAAAAACTTGAAGAAATAAATTCATAATTTAAAAATTAAACTAAAATTAAAAAAAAATTGATAATAATGAAGAAAAATTACAGAACGTGAAAATAGATCACAATTTAAAACAAAATTCGAAAACTGGCTAGGTTAATACACAAAAAAAAAAAAAATAATTTAAAAACTCAAAGAATCATTATAAAACTTATAGAGACTAATTGCAAATTGAAAAAATTGTAGGAAATAATTTCAAATTGCGAAAAATAGTTAATAATTAAAAGAAATAATTGAAAAACGATAATAATTAAAAAATTGAAGAAAATATTTACAAAATGACTACATTAATAGACTACTAAAAAAAATAGATAAAATATAGCAAAAACTTAAAATTTTAAAGAAAAAAATTAAAAATTGAAAAATGAGGAAAATTATAGGAATAATTGTTGGAAATAATTGTGCATTGAACGAATGGATTGAAAATCGAAAAAAATAATTAAAATTGAATAAAACAATTGAGAATTGAAAATTTAAATTCAAATTTAAAGAATATAATTAAAAATAGAAAAAAGTATTTGAAAAAAGCCGAAAAAAAGTATTAAAGAAAATAATTGACAATTGAAAAAAAAAAAATGACTAGAATAATGCACAACTGAAAAAAATAATTGAAAACGTTGGAATATAATTCTAAAATTTAAAAAAATAAATAAAAATTTTAAATATGAAATAACTAAAAATTAAAGAAAATAATTGAAAAATAACAAGAATAATAGCAAAATTGAAGATAATTTCTGAAAAATGACGAAAATTGAAAATCAAAACAAAAAAAATTGAAATTGAAGAAAATAATTGAAAATTTTAGAAAATAATAAAAATTTGGAGAAAATAATAAAAACTTGAAGAAATAAATTTATAATTTAAAAATTAAACTAAAATTTAAAAAAATTGATAATAATAGAGAAAAATGACAAAACGTGAAAATAGTTCACAATTTAAAACAAAATTCGAAAAATGGCTAGATTAATACACAACCAAAAAAAAAAAAAAATTGAAAAACTCAAAGAATTATTATAAAACTTTAAGGTACCAATTGAAAATTAAAAAAATTGTAGGAAATAATTTCAAATTGCGAAAAATAGTTAATAATTAAAAGAAATAATTGAAAAATGAGAATAATTAAAAAATTGAAGAAAATATCTACAAAATGACTAGATTAATAGACTACTGAAAAAAAAAAATTATAAAATATAGCAAAAACATTAAATTTAAAGAAAATAATTAAAAATTTAAAAATGACGAAAATTATAGAAAGGAATGGATTGAAAATCGAAAAAAATAATTAAAATTGAATAAAATAATTGAAAATTGAAAATTCCAATTCAAATTTAAAGAATATAATTAAAAATTGAAAGAAGTATTTGAAAAAAGCCGAAAGTTATTGAATATAGAAGAAAACAATTATAAAGTGAAAAATGGAATTAAAATTTGAAGAAAAAATTGAGAATTGAAGAAAATAAAAATTTGCAATTAACGAATCTTATCAATATTGGAGAAAAATAATTGGCGAAAGGCGAGGATTTTAAAATATTAAAGAAAATAATTGACAATTAAAAAAAAATCAAAACAACTGAAAAAAATAATTGAAAACGGAAAATAATTCTAAAATTTTAAAAGAATAAATAAAATTTTTAAATATAAAATAACTAAAAATTAAAGAAAATAATTGAAAAATAACAAGAATAATAGCAAAATTGAAGATAATTTCTGAAAAATTACGCAAATAATTGACATTTGAAAACAAGATTTGAAAAATGGCTAGATTAATACACAACTGGAAAAAATAATTTAAAAAATTAAACTATAAACATTTAATTTAAAAAATAATTGAAAACTAAAAAATTATAGAAATAATTGTTGGAAATAATTGCAAATTGAACAACTTGGATTGAAAAAGATTGAATTGAACCAAATAATTGAAGTTGAGGAAAAAATTTAAAATTGAAGAATGTAAATAAAATTTTTAAAACATAATTAAGAACTGAAGAGAATAATTGAACAATTGTACTTAAAATTAAAAAAGCATATTTATATTCGAAAAAATAATTGAAAATTGAAAAATGTTATTGAAATTCGAAGAAATAAATTGTAATTTGAAATAATGGTTTATAATTGAAAAAAGTCAAGTTTTTTGAAATATTGAATAAACTTAATTGAAAATTGTAGAATGGAATTGACTTTAGAAAATAATTCATAATTTAAAGAAAATTACAAAATGACGAGAATAATTTAATAAATTAATATTAAAGAAAATAAATGAGAAATGCGCAAAATAATTGACAATTGAAAAAAAAATGCGAAAACTGTCGAGAATCATCTAGAACAGAACAAAATAATTTAAAAAGTTAAAGAATACCTAATTATAAAATTTAAGGAGAATAATTGTAATTTGAAAACGGTTGACAGTTATAGAAAAAATTGTAGACTTATTTACACACTAATTTATATCACATTCTTGAAATATTTAATTATTCTTTCTTGCATTTTTTTCATTTTCCACTCAGGTAACTTTCATTTTTTTTAAATTTTTTCTTTTTTTATGCGTTTAATAATACATTTTTATTTTTTAGATTTTTTAAAATTTTATTCTTTTTACAAAAATTACTTCAGTTAATTTTATACAGTTTTATTTTAACAATATTTACAAAAAATTTATTTACTTTTCCAGTGATTAATTTTATTTACTATTATAATTTGGAAGTTGTAAAATATAATTTTTTTTTCAATATTATGATTTTGAAAATATTTATCTGGTTTTTTGTCATTTATCATAACTTATTAATTTTTTTAATTTTTAAATACTTTTCTCTTTTATTTAATTTTTCGTAAATTGGATCTTATAATAAATTTTCTCATTTGATTAGAATTTCTCTATTTCTTAGAAATATTGGTTTTTTTCTTAAAATTGTTTAATTGTTTTCACTTAATTCTTCATTTTAAAAAAATTATTGCTTTGTACTTGATTTTCAAAACAAGTTTTTAAAGAATTTTTTTTATCTTTAGTAACATTTTTCCGTTTTTTTACTGATTATTTTATTTATTTTCTTAACCAGCAACATTAACGCGCGCCCAAGCGCGCGACAAACTTTCCATTGTTGTTGGCCATTTAAAACTATAAAATTTTGCAAATACAAATAATGAAAATTATGAAATTGAAGAACATATCTAAAAAAATGACGAAAATAATTAACGGATGAAAAAAAATTCGAAAAATGACTACATAATTACACAATTGAAATGAATGGTTTAAAAAGTTAAAAAATGAATATTAAATTTAAACAAATTAGTTGAAAAATTACAGGAATAACTGTTCGAAATAATGGCACATTTAACAACTATATTAAAAATCGAAAAAAATAATTAAAAATTGAAGAATTGAAATTAAATTTGTGGAATATACTTAAAAATTGAAGAATGGAATTAACAATTAAAGAAAATAATTGAACAATTAACTTTAAAATTAAAGAATTCTAATGATAATCAAAATAATAATAGAAAATAGGTGATAATATTAATAATAATAACAACAACAATTGAATTGAAATTTAAAACGATTTTGATGAGTGAAAAAAGTAATTGAAAAAATCTGAGAATTGTTGAATAATTAGGAATTAATGGAAAATCGATAAAAATAATTGAAAATTAAAGCAAATATTTGAGAATTGAAGAAAAATATTAAAAATTGAAGAAATAAATTAAAAATTAAAGAGTTAAATGAAAATATGAAGAAAATAAATGATAATTAAAAAATAAAATTACAATATGACGAAAATAATTAACTATTAAAAAAAATAATTAACAATTGAAAAAAATTGAAGAATGGTGAAAATAATCGGGATTAGAAAATGTTTTTTTTTTTTAATTAATGAATAATCATAAAATTGGAGGTGAATAATAAATTGTAAATTAAAAACTGATGCTAATTATAAATAAAATGGTAGAAAATAAATGAAAATTAAAAAATTGTATTGAAATTTCCATAAAATAATTGATAATTGAAAAAAAGTTAACAAAATGATTAAAATAATTAAATATTAAAAACAATAATTTAGAAATGAGGAAAATAATTATAATTAAAAGAAATTTTTTTTAATCTGTCGAGAATAATCGACAGCAGAACAAAATATCTAAAGAAATTAAAGAATAATTATAAAATTTAAAATAAAATTACAATATGTCGAAAGTACTTAACTATTAAAAAAAATAATTATCAATTGAAAAAAAAACCGAAAAATAATCGGGATTAGAATTTTTTTTTTAATTTAATGAATAATCATAAAATTGAAGGAGAATAATAAATTGTCAATTATAACTGATGAAAATTATGAATAAAATTGTAGAAAATAAATTGAAATTGAAGAATTGTATTGACATTTAAATATACTAATAATAATTGATAATTGAAAGAAAATTTACAAAATGACTAAAATAATTAAATATTAAAGACAATAATTTAGAAATGAGGAAAATAATTTACAATTGAAAGAAAAAATTTAAATCCGTCGAAAATGGTCTACAACAGGATAAAATATTTAAAAAAATTAAAGAATAATTATAAAATTTAAAGAGAATAATTGTATATTGAAAACTGTTGAAAATAATAGCAACATAAGCATTACAAAACATTGAATTGTTTCTGGTCATTTACAACTATAAAGTTTTGCAAGTTCAAATAAGATAAATAATTTAATGACATTTGTAATTCAAATAAACTTAATATTCTAGATTAATATAACTTTTATTCTATGCAAATTAAAATTGCTGCCGACTTCAAGAATTAAACAAATGAGTGAAAGTAAATAAAAAATATTTTAAAAGAGCACGAATTTTCCAATTTTATATTTAGAAATAAAAAATTTAGTTCCAAATTTCTATTGAGGATTATTTCTATTCTTCAAAAGTTCTAACAATTCAAGTTTTAAGTTTTCCAAATTTAAAATAGTTCCAAACTTAAAACCGTTTAAACGAAATGTTGACTCAAATTTATTTAAACTTCAATTAATTCAAATTTTTATTTGTTAAAGTCTTAAGGATTATATTTAATTTAATTTAAATTCCTTTAAATTTTAAATAATAAAAATTTTAATTAATTCAAATTTGAACTGTTATAAACTTTACATATTTTCAAAATCTAATAATGCATATTTAAATTAGTTGTAACATTAACAATTATATAAAAAATTCTAATTATACAAAAAAATTTCATTGTATATTAAAGCTTTAATCAGTCAAAATTTTGAGAATAATAATTTAGACTATAATTTGTATCAATGAAAATTGTGTCTAATGGAATTTGAAATTGAGTGAAATTTAAAAAAATTAAAATTGTGAAAAGTTTAAATGTTTAGTTATTAATAATCAAAATAATACAAACGCAAGGATTAATTAAAATTTAAATAATTTAAAGCCTAATAACCAATAAAAGTTTAGATTAATTCAAACTTCAATAAATTAAAACTTAAATATATATGTATATTGATTCTTAATTACTAATTTAGATTTTCAATAAAAATAATTATTTCAATATTTTAATGATCTCCATTTCCAATGATCTAAATATCAATTAATTTAATCACAAGAATATTTCAAGTTAATTTATATTGATAGAATTAAATTTTAATTTACTAAAAATTTGAGTGTATGGAAATTTCAGTTTAATATTTTAGGGTAAACTATATTTTAATTAATTTATTTTCTGCCAATGCAGTTAAATTAACTGTTATGAAAGCAGACTCTAATTTTAATTTAAAGATACATTTTTTCAAAACGTAACTGATTTAAAACAAAAAAATATCTAAGTGACAAACTTCAGGTGCGGACAGACAAGAATGAATGAATGAATGAATGAATCTTGCGGATTATTATTATAGATTTAAAAAAACATGTCCGCAAATATTTTAACTCTTTGAAAATCATTTTTTCCTCTCTTTTGTAATTTCAATTATTTGTTTTAAAAACTTTTATTGTTTATTGCGTAGTATTTTGATTTTAAAAAAGCAATTTAATCAATCTTCCTTAAACTGTTTAACATTTCTTAACGCATTATTACCATATTTCTTAATTTTCTTTCTTTCACTTTTATTGATTTTTTAAACTTTTTTATTTTTGTAGAATTTATTTATTTTTTGCAGGTTTTTCAATTAGTACATTTTTTACATCTTCTTGCTTTAATTTTCCCATTTCAATGTAAATTATCCTTACCTTTCTTATCTGTTCATTCACAATTCTGGTTTTAATAAAATTTTGTAATTTTTGTAATTTATGTAAAATTTCATTTTTTTACATTTTGTTAAGATTCTTAGAACATTTTCTGTGTTAGGGGTGGTTTTTTAAGGCACCCCTAGAGAGGGTCAGTTTGAAAAAAAATAATAATCGACAGTTTCTTCAGCTTCGAACATTTATCGAGCTCTCAAATACTTTTGAGGAGGTACCCTTAATATTATCAGATCAAAAAAATAAAAAATAGGGGTAAATTCTTTTTTTGTATTTGTAATCGATTTCCTAGGTACTTTAAAAAACATTCGAAAATTTTCATTTTTTAACCACCCTCTATTCATAACACCTTTCATAATTGTTTCAAATTTATAAATTTCTTAACGTCGATCAAAATTTCACCAAGTAAATTATTCTCAAAAATAATAAATCTCCAACTATAATCTTGTTTCTGGAATTGAAACGTTTGAGGACAGAAGCAAATATACTGTATAGTGCTATATACTTGAAGGTACTAGAAACTGCAAGTTGCTGTGTAGGAAACTACAATCAACTAAGCCTCTCGGAAGCTTACTTATATAACTAAGATCCCATCGCAGAAACTCACTACAATTTAGTGACATGAAACTAAAGCATTTGAACAAATCAACATAATCTTCCCAGAAACAGTTACGTTCCATCAAACTTTCATTTAACTTGAAAATATTCTATTAGACAGAAATTCAATTTTCATTATTCTTGAAATTATTGTAGGTACACATACATATATATATACCATATATACAATTTACTCAACATGTTCCTTCCTCAATTTAACAACATAAATGAGCTTTGCAACCTCGCCGAAAAAGGAAACAAAATAAAATTTGTTTCCTTATATCAGAATGAAAAAGTTGGACGAGAGCTGAAAATTATGTCAAATAAAAAGATATATATATATATATAAAATGCAATCCTACCTTTTTTGTCGTATACAGCTTGCGACCAAACAGCAACAAGTCAGATTTTTTCCAAGTATTGCTACCATCCTCTCTCAGCCAAACTGTACTGAAAACTTGTGGGCACTCGCTATCATCACGCGATAAATAATGCTGAAAATAGAAATGGAAATTGTTAGCTACGGCTATTTTTTCAAGAATAGAAAAAGGCGAAATAAAGTAAAAGGTGTTTGCTTACCCTTAAAATGCTCTCAGCATCGGCCAACGTTCCTCTTTCATCTTCCTGTGGGAACGCAACCATTTCAGAAGGAAAGAATTGCTGAAACAGGCAAACAAGTTTTTCTATGTAACGTAAGAATTTCTATAATTTTTCATGATTAACAATTTTTTTTTTTGGTAAAATGCAGATTAAACTTTAACTGACTCTAACTACACGGAAAAAAATTAATCACAAAATTTGAAATGAGTTGAATTCTTAATTGCAGAGAATTAAAAATGTATCTAAATTAAGCATTATAATCAAACTTTTTATAATAAGTTATGCTTCACGGAAAAAAATCTAGCGTGGCGAACCACTGAATTTAGAAATAAAGTTATAATAAGAAAATGTACAGTTAATTTATATAAATGTTTCTACTATTTTCAGTAAACTGTTTTAATAAATTGATATTTCTTTTGTTATTGTTAAAATTTGAAATTTCGTATTTTAGTAAATTATGTATTCTTCTTAAACAACCAAAATAATAAAACTTTTTAAATATAACAGTGAAATGCACCTTTAGGTCAGCTATAGGCATAGTCAATTTGTTGATACGAATTTTAGTGATTTAGCGATAGTGAAAATTTTCGAAACAAATAAACAGTCAAAAACTGACAGCTTCAGTCCTAACTTTCACGTGGTTATATTTATTTAACCTGATAATAATAAAAAAATTTTATTTTATTTAACAATTAATTAAATAAAAATATTAATATGATTATCTTATGCCAAATTATAGTGAAAATTATTAAGGTGAAAAAAAAGAAAGAAGAAGAAATATAAAGAAGAAGAAGAAGAAATGAGTTAATAAAATATTATAATTATGTACTTATATTTATATTTTAAAACAATAAATACATTTACATATTTATTTAGTTTTACCAGTTACTATTAATTATTAATTAAAATGCAAATATAATTTTGCATAATCTGATAAATGGTTTTTTTATTTTGAAAATTATTAAAATAACCTTTAATTTTTGTTTACAATCATAAAAATGTTATTACTTCTATAAACAATAAATCATATGATTTAATATTAAAAAATTACATTAATAATAAAATATTTAAAGCTAAACGATTGTTGCATTTAAATTAATTGATAAATTTAATGTAAGTTTACGTGCATTCGTTACTTTTTGTATGCATACAATAATTATCTTATTGAATCTTGAAATCCCTGAAGAAAAAAAAACGTAAAATAAAAATTAAAAATCGAATCTCTAAACGTTAAAAAAACCTTTATTAAATGATAAATATATAGTGGTAATGTAAACTTATTAAGTTTATTTACAATTTTAATAACCCTAATTTTCAATAAAATCTAATTTAATGAAACTATTAGAATATCAAAAACTACTTATCAAAATATTAGAAAATCATGTCAATTTAAACTCAAATTATATATTAATGACGAAACTAAATACATATTTAAATTTATTTATTGTTTTGGAAATCAAAGTACAAATAAAAAATTATATTTTTGTCAAATCATTTTATCGTATTCACTTTCCTTCTTCATACTTTTTTATACGTCACTACATTTTATTGAAGATAATTAAAACACTTATATTAATTATAATTAAGGTCTTAGTAAAAATTTTAATACTTATTATGTGATAAAATAAAACTAAATAACACCTAACCACGAAAATATTTGAAGCTGAAATTGTCAAAACATATATTCATCTGCTTTTTCTATAACTATTCATCAAAATCAAATTTCTAGCTATACATTTTGAATATTTAAATTTAAGAATTTTAATATCTTTCTTTTAAAGTGACAAATATATAAATTAATAAGACACTTTCCCTAATATAGAAAAATTGAGCGACGATTTTCAATTTCGCCAAAACAGTGATATTGACAATATCGTTCGTTCGTTTTTGGCTAAATGTTTAGCTATTATGGAGAAAAGTTTTACGGATGCAGTTATACTTTTTTTTCCGTGTTTATTTTGCAAAACTTTATATCAGAAAATAACATTTTATGAAATCTCTAATTTAGAGATATGTTCATTTATCAACCTAGAAATATATAAAAAAAGGTTATGCTAAAACATATTTTATTATTCGAAAAAGTTTAAAAATGTTTAGTTTTTGGGATATAATGAAGATTTGACTGAATTTAGATCGACTTTTTTATTAATAAATTTGCTTTAAAAAAAAATTATTTTTGTCGAATACTTTTAAACATAACGTTTTACTATTTCTTTTAAATTTTTAAACACATACATTCTAAGTAATCCGTTTGCTCTAAATTTCAATAATAACTTAAATTCTATTCGTAATGGGCTATGCATAAAATGAGGAATTATACAATGTGTAACATTAAATTACTTTATTTCTTATTCTAATAATAATATTAAAATTTTTTACCAAAGAATTGAAAAAATTGATAAAAAACATAATAATTGTGAATGTTGCTGCGATGCATTGGCTGGATCAGTCATTTCCTTTTTTTATTGTGTATTTTCCATATATCACAGAATTAGAGATTTCTAATATTGTTTTTAGGCATAAGAATATGTATTCTTTACAATAGTAATATTTTAATCTGATATAAATCCATATTTTAATTTTAAAGATTTTATTACATCTTACTTTTGTTTTTAGAGATAATTTATGCTTGAATCTCATATTAAATATCAAATTTGGATATTAATTTTTTTCCGTGTAACCAACAGAATTTTTGTTAAATCAACAAATGAGGCATTCCACGTGCCATTTTCATTAAAAATTTTTTTTTGCTTGGAATAATCTTTTTCTGATTCCATATGAAAAATAAGGAAACACGTATTTTTTTATTTTTTTATTGAATGAAAATTGCAGAAGTTATGAATTTTTGAACGTTTTTTGAAATAGAGCATTTTTAACCTTCGTTTTTCTCCGTTATTATTAGTAAATTAAAAATAATGCCCTACATAAAGTTTGTTCAATCTTTATTGCATTTTTTAGACATGTAGTAAAAAATAATCAATTTGCAACAAAAATACATGAAATATTGAATTTACGCCTAAAAAGTGACTTTTCCCAAAACCGAAGGTCTCGATTTTTTTCTTTCAATGCAGTTACTGATTAATAAAGAAATTTTTCTCGTAAGTCTAAAAGTGGTTCTCTGTAGCGTTTTAATCATATTTGCATTTATATAGTTTACTTTTACATTTTTTTAAATTTTAACCTTCTGTTACAAAACAAAAGAACTGTTACACACAGGAGTTTGTAAGTTGAAGTTGTTTCTTTTTTATCATTCTTAATTTCAACTTTTTGCAACAAGGAATTATTATAAATATCATTGAAAGATTAAAGAGCACCACTTTTAGACTTACAAGAAAAATTTCTTTATTAATCAGTAACTGCATTGAAGGAAAAAAAATCGAAAATCGAGACCTTTGGTTTTGAGAAAAGTCACTTTTTAGGCGTAAATTCAATTTTTCATGTATTTTTGTTGCAAATTAATTATTTTTTACTACTTTGTCTAAAAAATCTAAGAAAAATTGAACAAATTTTACGTAGGGCATTATTTTCAATTTACCAATAATAACGGAGAAAAACGAAGGTTAAAAATGCTCTATTTCAAAAAACGTTAAATTTCAAAAAATCATAACTTCTGCAATTTTCATTCAATAAAAAAATAAAAAAATACGTGTTTCCTTATTTTTCATATAGAATCAGAAAAAAATTATTCCAAACAAAAAAAAATTTTGAATGGAAATGTCACGTGGAATGCCCCAAATATTAAAATTTTGGTTATAAGACAGCCTTATTTTTTATTGTTTCTTTAAAGAGGTTTTCTCTATTGACATAATCTCAAACTAAAAGGTATTATGGGCTTTATTAAAAAGAATCTTTGTTTTAAGTCATTCCATTTTCTTTAGAAAATAACCTGTAAAAAATTTCGAGTTTTTTTTCGAATTTTTAAAAAATTTTGAATTTATGTAGATAATTTTAAGAAACGGCTCAAAAACACAAAAAAAAAACAAACCATTTTTTTTGTCCGGGACACTACACTAGTGTTTTTTTACTTACTTTTTTTCCTCTAAATCCGAATCCGAAGTTAAAATTGCCAGACTGGTTCGACTTTTTGAGACAATCTCAAAAAAGCGATTTTGAGTTTTTGATCAGTTTTTTTAAATTATCTCAACAAATTGAATCAATCTGGCAATTCTAACTTCAGATTCGGATTCAGCGGAGCAAAATAATATGTAAAAAAAACACTAGTGTAGTGTCCCGGACAAAAAAAAATGTTTTCTTGTTTTTTTCGTGTTTTTGAGCAATTTTTTAAGATTATCTCAAAGAGTTTAGCCAATCTGATTATTCCGACTCCGGATTCAGATTCAGGGGAGAAAAATACATAAAAATACACTAGCGTAGTGTCCTGGTGAAAGAGAAAAAAAATTTTTTTGGTTTTGATTTATGTTTTTAAACTTTTTTGAAGTTATTTCAAAAAGTAGAACAAATCTAACAATTCTGACTTCGGATTCAAATTTAGTGAAGAAAAATACGTAGGAATACACTAGTGTAGTGTCTCGGACAAAAATTTTTTTTTTTGTGGAGCTGTGTAATTGATGTCAAAATAGATTCGAAAAATTTTTCATTAAATCTATCATTAAAGGCAAGTTCTATATTTAAAACTATTCAGACAATCTGCATTTTCAAAATCTCCGATTCCAAAAGAAATTATCAAACAGTTTTTTCTCCAGGGTTATAACTATTATAAAATTCTACGAATAAGTATAATAACATTTTGAAAGACAATTATTCGAATATTTTATTTGTTTAATAACATTAAATCAAGATATTATTTAACAAAACCCAACAAATAAAATTGTAGATGAAGTTTCAACGAGAAAAGTGATCCATTATTTTTTAGAAATAGATGAAAATTGCACTTGTTCATTAAAATTAAAACAAAAACATAAAATGTTAAATAATTATTATTTTTTGACAACAATTTTAGCTGGACCTATTTTTTTCTGGAAAATCTACAACTTGATATTTCAAAATTTGGTCAAATTAATTTTAATAGTAGTTTTATTTGATGGGAACAGTCAGTTTTTAGTTTGAGGTTATGTCAATGGAGAGAACCTCCTTAATTATTTTTATGTGCAATCTCAATTTATCATATTTCACCTTTTTTAAATATTCTCAAATTTTAAATTTATAGTAATTTTAATTTCTTCTAATTTCAGTTAATGTGAACTTGAATTGACTAAAAGTTCAATTAATCTATACATTTTAAAACTACTAAATTTGAAGTGATTAAAAAAATTTTCAATTTTTAAAAATTCTTTTCTATTATGATTTTAATTACCTAAAATACAATTTTGTACTATTTTTATCATTTTTCAACTATTTTCTACAATTCTTAATAATTTTAATTGTTTTTAAATTGTTTCCCTAAATCTTAAATTTACCTTCCTCAAATTTCAATTATTTTGTTTAGTTTTTTTCAATCACTTTTTCAATTTTAATTACTGTTTTCCTCTTATATTAATTTAATTTAATTATTTATTCATTAATTTTATATAATTCATCGCAAATTTGAATTAATTTACTTAATTTAACATTATTTTTATCATTTTGAAATTATTATCTTCAATTTTTAATCATTTTCATAATTTCTTAATTATTTTACTGAACTTTCAAATATATATCTCAATTTTCAATTATTTTCTCCATCTTTTAAAATTTTCATTATTTTTCAATTAATTTCCTAAATTTTCAGTTATTATTTCAAATTTAGATTATTGTTTTCAATTTTCAATTTTTTAACGATTTTTAAATTATTATTTTCTTTTGCTTTAAAACACATTCTGTAATTTTATATTATTTTCTTTGATTTTTAATTATTTTCATTCTTTTGGCATAGTTTTTCAAAATTTCATTTTTATTTTCTTAAATTTTCGATTATTTCTGCGATTTTATAATTATTTTCTTTAATTATAATTTTTGAGTAATTTCATAATTATTTTCTTTTTTTAAACATATATTCTATGATTTTCTCAATTTTTTCTCTCAAATTTTATTTACTGTTTTCAATCTTTCACATTTAAATTATTTTCATCATAAATTTCAATTATTTTTCTCAATCTTAAATTATTTTCAGCACATTTTAATTATTTATTTCAATTTTGAATTCATTTTATAATTTTTCAATTATTATTATATCGTAAATTTAATTTATTTTTAGCTTTCTTCAATTCTTTTCCCTAATTTTTAGTTATTCTCATTTATTTCAATTGATTTCTAAAATCTTAATTTAATTTTCTCAAATTTCAATTATTTTCTTTTACTTAAAAACAAATTCTATAATTTTATATTATTTTCCTTGATTTCAACTTTTTTTCATTCTTTTGGCATAATTTTCCAAAATTTCAATTATTATTTTCTTAAATTTTTGATTATTTCTCAGACTTTTTAATTATGCTCTTTAATTAAAATTTTTAAGTAATTTTGTAATTTTTTTCTTTTTTTAAACATATATTCTATGATTTGTTGAATTATATTTCTCAAATTTTATTTACGGGTTTCAATCTTTCAAATTTAAATTATTTTCATCAAAAACTTCAATTATTTTTCTCAATTTTAAATTATTTTCAGCATATTTCAATTATTTTTTCAATTTTGAATTAATTTTATCATTTTTCAATTATTTTCCTTGATTGTTAATTATTATTCTCATTTTCTAAAATTTTTAATTATTTCTCTAAAATTTTAATTATTTTCTTCAACTTTTATTAATTCTTATTTGTTTTCATAATTTCCAAATTTCTTTTATTAATTTCCGTAAATTTCATTTATTTTTAGCTTTCTTTAATTCCTATTCTACAATTTCTAGTTATTCGCATTTTTTTCAATTAATCTCTACAATCTTCATGTATTTTTCTCAAATTTTAATTATTTTTTTTTATTTAAAAAAAATTCTATAATTTTTTCAATTATTTCACTCAAATGTGATTTATTGTTTACAACTTTTCACTGTTTTTATCAAATTTCAATTATATTTTCAAGTTTCAAATTGTAAAATCATTTTTCAATTATTTTCCAAAATTTATATCCTTCAATTTTCAATTTTTTTCATTTCTTTTATAATTTTCACAATTTTGAACTATTTATCTGAGATTTCAATTATTCCATTCAATTTTCAATTATTTTTATGATTTTTTATATTATTTTCTTAAATTTTCAATTACCTACTTTCATTCGTTTTCGTAATTTCTAAATTTTTTTTTAATTATTTCTGTTTAATTAAAAATTATTCTCTTCAATTTTAAATTATGTTTATCTTGTTTCATTTATTTTCTCTAATTTTTAATTCTTTTTTTCAATTTTATATTATTTATCTCAATTTTCAATCACCTTCTTTCAGTTTTCAATTATTTTCCCTGATTTTTCATCATTCAATTTTTTTCAATTTTTTTAAAAGATTTTCAAGTAATTTTCTCAATTTCAAATTATTTCCTTTATTTTTAAAACATTTCTATGATTTTTTAAATTACTTTGCCCTATTTTTAATTGCTTTCATCTGTTTTTCAATTAATTTACAAAATTTGTAATTGTTTTGTTTAATTTCGATTATTTTTTGCATTTTTTTTAATTCTAATATTTTGTAAATTTTTTCCTAAAAAACAACAATTTCTATAATAAATTAACTTACTAAAATATGTAATTAGTTTATCTTTATAATAATTTTATATTGAATCTGGTTTCGCAATGCAATGACGAAGCATGGATTTATCAACATTTCAAATCTGATATCTTATTATTTTAGAATTTCTTAAATTTCACGTTTATTTAAAAACAAAAAATCTTGCAATTTTGGTTTTTTAAACTCACAAACCCAATTATATATTTTTTTAACCCTTTAACGTCCAAATTAATTCACCGACTCAGTTTTTTTATTTCAAAAATTGATCCGCCATTTTCAATTTTGAAAATTTGAACACAGATTTGTAATCAGCGACTCCAAAAACCTTCAGATAGCAATTTTCCTTTAAGTTGGTTTATATGGTTAAACAATTTAAAAATAAATTTCATTTTATTTGTGGTTGAGTTAAAAAAAATTAAATGTAGTTATTGTTTTTCTAGATGAAAAAACCGCAAAATCTCGATTTGAATATAAATCGTTTTTCTTTATATTTAATTGTAGGTTAAAAAAATCGTCCCTACATATTTCTAATGACGATCAAGTGGTCATTTTTATCTGTAATCTACTAATGAAAAATTTGATAAGTGAAACTAAATAATTAGCTTTATAAAAGACAAATTTTTCTTTTCAAAAACAAAGTAAAAATTACATTAATTTACATCAGTAAAAACTGATTTGTATGTGTTACTTGAAGTTACACGACAAAAATGACCTAATTCACAATCAATTTTAAAATTCTTTTTTTTTTTTTCATTGTACACTTCTAATGAGAAACAGGTTTTGCAGATTTTTTGTCTGTTAGCATTATTGTGCTTTTAAACGTGATATTTCTGCGACACGAGTATCCCTATTCTACAAAGAGATCCCGAGGGTGTAAGATGGAAGGCAATACAAGACAAGGACAAAAAAAAAAGAGATGTTCCTCGTGCTCTTCTGCAGAAGACGTTACTTCGAGTTTACCAAACAGACGGTCTCGCCAGTTTTTAAGAAAGACTAAAAGCTGTGTAGACACAATAAAAAAAAAAAAAGAAAAAACAGTGACAAAAGAAAATTCTAAAAGAGACGAGAGGTGCCGATTTGACGAAATGTACGAAAAAAAGCGCCCAAAAAAGTGGAAAACACGAGTGAGGAAATCGTCACGTTCTCTGTCCATTAGTAAAATGAAAAATTTCCCGCTAGACTTGAGACAAAAAGTAAAAGGGTGAAAAAAAAAGTGCAACTTATTTTACACGAATGCAATATTCTGTGGGTGTAATTGTTTCCAAGAATTTAATTAACTCAAATATTCTTAATTTGTAAGTTGGAAAAAAAAATTCTCGTGAAAAAAAAAAAGGAGAGAATATGTACTCAAGTGAGTACTACTTTGTTAGTGGACTAATTTTAATTAATTAGTTCGAAACTCCTTTGAGACTCGTTGCTTTAATAACTCGCAATATGGAACTAATAATGGACCTGTAAAAACTTTTCATTTAAAAGTTTCAACACGTAAACCTCCCATGGGCCTTGAAAGTTGAAAAAAAAAAGTTTCAACTATCTCAGCATTTAATATTTGCACCATGCAAAACTTTTATACGACATGACCAAAGTTCCACGAAGAACAAGGTTAATTCTTAACTGGTTTTGATAAAATTAAGAATTATGAACAAAATTTATAGTGAGGACTTTAAAATGCAAAACATGTCTCATCTGATTAATTGTATTCTAAGTTTGGAGTTTAATCATTTAGTTTAAAGTAATTTGTGTCGAAAAAATTTTATATGCAATGATAAGCTAGATTTCTGATATTTATAAAAAAAAAAGGAGAGTCTACTTTTCGAGAGAATTTATACAAATGGCAAAAATGTTCAGAATGTAACCTAAAAATCAAGAATAGAATTATTTCACTTAATACTTATAAAAAAAAGCAAAATTTGCCAGATATGCAAAATATATTTGGAGAAAGAATTTGTTAATTAAATTGCTAAATTTAATATGGAAATTTTTGAAATTCAGGTTTCTATTTAGTTCCAAATCAATACTATTTTGCGGAATATTCACAATGGCGCTCTCATGCGGAGAGAATTGGAACTTTCTGAACCTTGATAAAACAGATTTGAGGGAAATTCTAGCAATAGGTAAAGCAGAAATTTAGAGCTGGGAATATTAATATTAGTAAACTGCAGTCGGTTATGTAGAAACTCAATTGAAGTGCTTTAAAACTGTCGGTAATTTACCTTTCGATAATAAAGTAAAAACTAAAGTATCAGCGTATAGTCAAATTGATTTTAGCTCACATGGTATTGTATAAATATGCTAAATAATAGTTACGATAATAATTATGATTTGTTTACATAAATTCTTTAATTATCAATTTCATTTGTTTTAAAAGTATGAAAATGTACTTTTCATTTGAATTTTGTTTTGAATTTTGAAATAAATAAACTAACTGACAGAAAATGATTTAAAAACATCTTTTTTTAAAAAAATTATCATTTTTTTCTATAAACGTATTATAATTATTTTAATTTTTTTGTACCTCAATTATGTTTAGTTTTTCTAATTTTTTATTTTACTTTTTTTTTAAATTACTTTTAGTTATTTATATAAAAATTAAAAAATAAATTAACGAAAAAATTAAATTTTTAGATAAAAATCTTACCTTTGGATTAATGAAGAATTCGTATTTTAGGTAATCTTCACGGAAAAAGAATTTTCTCTCATGATAAGAGGCAAACATTTCAATTTCTCTGTGAGTTGCAAGAATATCCTCATGATCTTCTAGTGTACGTTCTGAAAAAAAATAAATTGCTTATTAAATTAATTTTATACAAAATTTTTAATTTTAATAAACATTCTTTACTTCTGTTCTTTCTACTCAAAAAGAAAGTAAATTTACAGATTTTATAGAATTTTCTTAGATATAATTTCTCTTTCGCCGAATTTTTAACTTGAATTTATGTTGAAACAAATTTAGGAAAATTCGAATTTTTACTGAACAAAATTTTAAATCACTAAATTCATATTTAATCGACTTTTTTTTAAACGAATTCAAATTTGTCCGATTTTTCATTCAGCAGAATTCTTATTTAACAGAATTTTAATTGAGTATAAGTTTTAAATGCTAGAATATTTATTTGACCGAATCTTCGTTTTTTAGAATATGAATTTGATATTTAATTATATTATCTTATATTATGTAAAGAAAATACCGAATGTTTATTTTTAAAAAAATGCAAATAACCGACAGTAAGATTTTGGCGCGAATTTTAAAATTAACTATTCACAATTTTTCTGATTATTGCAGAATGGTTAATTTTAAAATTCGCTCCGCGTATGTTCGGTCTTTTAAAATTTCAGACAAATGAACATTCGGTATCTTGAAACTTCTATTAAATATAAATTCCTGTACCAAAAAATTTTAAAAAATGTACATTCAAGCAAAAGGAATTTAAAAATTCTTATCACTTAAAATTCTTTTAAAAAAGAATTCTGCTAGATCAAAATTTGGATAAATTATTAAATTCGAATTCATTTCAATAAAAAGTCAGTTAAAAATGACAATTTTGTTGAATATAAATTTGATGACTTATAAACTTTTGCCTTTGTAATTTACTTTTGTAAATATTGACTTTTGTCTTAAGTAAAAATTTTAATTTATTTAATTTTGATTGAAAACAAATTCAAAAAATTAAAAAACGGCAGAAGAGAAATTATATCTAATGAAACAGTATAAAATAAAAATTCTAAATATTTGATTTTATAACTGAAAAATAATTTAATCATGCGCCCTAATAAGAAAAATTAATAATCTCTAAATCGGAATGATTGAAAAAAAAACGTCAACTAATTGAAATGAGCAAAAATTAATAATATTTTCTCTAAATCTGAATTCGTAAAAAGTAGACTATTTTTAAATTGACTACTACTAAATTCAAATTAGTCAAAATTGCTGCTGATTCTTATTAATTTTAAAATTTTAGCAGAGACGGTAAAAAATACTAAATGAAATAGTGAAATTTGACCAAAAATTAGTGAAAATATTTACTAATTTTAATTAGTGGTCTATTTTTCCCTAATTCAGATTTAGAAAATTCAGGTGATAAAATATTAAAGTCTCCGCAAGCTGGAGTATCAATGATTAATTAATAATAGTAATAACAAAAATATTAATAATAAAATTAAAAATAATATAGAATGTTAATTTAAAGAATGAATAAAAAAAAGTTTTTGACATTTTTAAATACTTCATTTCTACATAAATTCCTAATCCATATAAAAATATTGAGAAAATTAAAATCATCTATTTTTAAAAAATCGTATCCAAATTACCGATAATGAGAAAAGTGAATTTTAATCAGAATCTATAAAGGATCAATTAATGAACCACAAAAGAATCTTTTTTTCCTCCATCAGTTGATAATGTCCTGATGGTTGATAATCAATTACTTTTAATAAGCATGCTAATTGCGTGTCACGTTTCGACTCGTAAATGCTGCTCGTGAAATTGTAATTACAAAACTCCAGAAAAAGGCACGTATATAAATAAAACCACTTAATCCGGTTTATATTAAAATAAGCTTAATATACGACCAATAGTAGCCTTATTTACACAATTATATTTATTAAAAGAAAAAAAACAAAAAAAAACAGAGAAAAAGTTCAAATGAAATAATTTACTTGACATTACTGCAAATACCCAAATTACTGCAGTTTGTTTTAAAACAGTTATTATGTACTATTTAAGAGCATTCAATTAATACGAATTGATGGAAAAATTAGTTGAAACCTTACTCAAAACAATCGCCAATAAAGATTTCAATTATTAATAATTTAATTATTCTAGTTTAAATTACAACATACCGCAGTAATTGAATCATGCACGTGTTTCTATTACTGCTGACACAGAGGCAACCTAACCTCCAAATACACATTATTTTTTATTACTAAAACCTAAAGTTTGGAACATTGTTTTTTTTTGGAATCAGATTTTCTTTTAAAAAATGCATTTAAATTTAGTAAAATTGAAATTTATGATGGGCCTGTATCATTTTGACACAAATTTTTTCGGACAACTTGTTATATTGTACTCCCGAAGATGAATGTTATATTTTACTCCTTCTGAAATCAAAGATTTTTAAGTTTTAATTATTCAATAATTGAACTTACTGGATTAATTAAGTCTTTTAATATTAATTTAATGTATTAAAATCAATTATTTAATAATTAAGACTTAAAAATCTCTGATTTCAGAAAGAGTAAAATATAACATTCATCTTCGCGAGTACAATATAACAAGTTACCTGAAAAAAATTGTGTCAAAATGATACGGGCCCTTTATGATTATCAATTCAAATAATTTTAATTTTATTAAAAATAAATCTATAATTGTTTCTATAATTTTCAACAGTTTTCAATATATAATTATTCTCTTTAAATTTTATAATTATTTTATTTTCTTATTTATCTTATTATTATTATTTATATTATTATTATCTTCTTTTCTTTAGTATTTAATTATTTTAATCATTTTGTAATTTTTCTTTTATTATCAACTATTTTCTTAAAATTTTAATTTAATTCTTCAATATTCAATTTATTTCCTTAATTTTTATTTTTTTTTTTAATTTTCAATTATTTTCTTCAATTTTTAATTACATTCTTCGTTTTTCAATTATTTTTATTAAATATTCAATAATTCTCGTATTTTCTCAATTATCAATAATTTTTTTAAATTTCAATACAATTCTTCAATTTCCAATTGATTTCTTCAATTTTCCTTTATTCTTATTATTATTTATTTCGTCAATATTTAATTATTTTCGTCATGTTGTAATTTTTCTTTTAATTATCAGTTATTTTCTTGAAATTTTCATTTAATTCTTTAATTTTCAATTTATTTCTTCAATTTTCAATTATTTTTATAGATTTTCAATTAAGGGCATGTGATGGATCATGACGTCACTGGTATAGGCAAAATTTGTCCGTAACTTTTCTCTTAAAATATTGAATATTTTTTTATGAAACTTGGTAGTATTACTTAAAATGTCATTAAGAGGGTCTCTCAGACCCGAGTTTGTTTGAATTTTGTCTCAAAATTGATTTTTATAAAAGTTTGCATTTTTTGAAAAATTTCCCAAAATTAATTTTGGGCCAAAATTTAAACAAATTCGGGTCTCAGAGACCTTCCTAATGACATTTTAAGTAATTCTACCAAGTTTCATAAAAAAATATTCTATATTTTAAGAGAAAAGTTACGGACAAATTTTGCCTATACCAGTGACGTCATAATCCATCACATGCCCTTAATTCCTCAATCTTCAATAATTTTCCGATTTTTCAAATTATTTTTTTCGCTCATAAAAATTGTTTTGAAATTTTAATTCAATTATTCAATTCTAAAATTATTCTCTTCAACTTTTAGTTATTTTCTTCAAATTTAAATTCCACTTTTCAATTTTTAATTAATTTCTGTAATATCAAAAAATTACCAACTTTTTCTTTTGTTTTTTTTCGATTATAATTAAGTTACTTTGATTTTAAATACAATTGTTTAATTATTTCCTTTAATCTTTAATTTTAATTATTCATTTTTTTAATTTTAATTAATTTTTAATTTATCTTTCAATTATTACCTATTTTTTAAAATTTCAATTTAAATCTTTATTCTTCAATTTATTTCTTTAATATTTAATTTTTTTTTCAATTCTCAATTATTTTTTTCAATTTTCAATTGCATTCTTAGTTTTTTAATTATTTTATTCAATATTCAAGATGTCTCGCATTTTTTCAATTATCAATTATTTTCTTGAAATTTCAATTCAATTTTTCAATTTTCAATTTTTTTTTTCAATTTTCATTTATTTTCAACAATTCTTTCCATAATTTTCATGAGTTTTAAATTGACAATTTATTATTCTTCTTCAATTTCATAATTATTCATTAATTTAAAAAAAAAATTTTGTTCGAATGCAGATTATTCTCACTATTTTTCCACTTTTCTATTCAATTGTTAATTTTTTTTAATACTTAATTATTTTCGTCAAATTGTCATTTTTCTTTTAATTATCAATTCTTTTCTTGATCTTTCTATTTAATTCTTAAATTTCCAATTTATTTCTTCAATTTTTAATTATTTTCTTTAATTCTCAAATATTTTCTTCAATTTTCAATTGCATTCTTCGTTTGTCAATTATTTTAATCAATATTCAATAATTCTCGCATTTTCGCAATTATCAATAATGTTTTTGAAATTTCAATACAATTCTTCAATTTCTGAATGATTACTTTAATTTTCCTTTATTTTCTACCATTTTTTTCATAATTTTCTTCACTTTTAAATTGACAATTTATTATTCTCCTTCAATTTTATAATTATTCATTAATTCATTAATTATTTAATTCTAGAATTATTCTCTTCAATTTTTAGTTAGTTTCTTCAAATATAAATTCCATTTTTCAATTTTTATTTATTTTCTTTAACATAAAAAAATTATCGCGTTTTTTCTATTACTTTTTTGGATTATCATGAAGTTTCTTTAATTTTAAAAACAATTAATTAAATATTTTCTTTAATTTTTAATTCCTTTCTTTAATTTTTATTTCCATTCTTCAGTTTACAATTATTTTTTATCAATTTTTATTATTTTTTCGGTTTTTAATCCAGTTGTTAAATGTGCAATTATTTACAAAAAGTGTTCCTATAATTTTTTTTAATTCAATTTGTAATTATTTTCTTTAAATTTAATATTTCTTGTTTAATTTTTACAATAGTTTTTGTAGTTGTCTATTAAATCTAATCAATTTTCGAATTTCGTTTTCAATTGACAATTATTTTCGTCATTTTTCAAATATTTTATTCAATTTTTCAATTATTCCCGTCATGTTTACAACTATTTGCTTCAAATATTAATTATCTTCCGCAATTTTAAATTATTTCCTACAATTTTTTTAGTTTTCAATTATTGTTATTTTAAAATTTTATAATTATTATTTGATTTTTTATATTATTTTGTTCGGTTGTGTATTAATCTAGACATTTTTTGAATTTTGTTTTCAATTGTCAATTATTTTCGTTATTTTGTACTTCTTTTTCAATTATCAATCATTTTTTCAAATTTTAATTTAATTCATCAATTTTTTAAATTATTTTTTTCGATTTTCTCTCCATTGATAAATGTGTAATTAGTTCCAACAATTATTCCAATAAATTAAAATTTTTCAATTTCCAATTATTTTCTTTGAATTTTATATATCTTGTTTACTTTTTACAATTTTTTATCAGTTGTTTATTAATCTAGTCATTTCTCGAATTTTGTTTTCAATTTTTTAAATATTTGTTTGTTTTTTATTTATTTATTTTATTTATTTCAATTATTTTTCCGTTTTTTTAATCCAGTTGATAAATCTGCAATTATTTCCAAAAAGTATTCCTACAATTTTCTTATTTTTCAATTTGCAATTATTTTCTTTAAATTTAATATTTCTTGTTTAATTTGTCCAATTATTTTTTCAGTTGTCTATAATTAATCTAGTCATTTTTCGAATTTTGTTTTTAATTAAAATTTATTTCCGTTATTTTTCACATATTTTCTTCAATTGTTCAATTATTCTCGTTATTTTTTTAACTATTTCCTTCAATTATGAATTATTTTCCGCAATTTTAAATTATTTTCTACATTTTTTTTTATTTTCGATTATTATCTTAAAATTTTACAATTAATCTTTGATTTTTTTAAATTATTCTGCTCGATTGTGTATTAATTTAGCCATTATTTGAATTTTGTTTTGGATTGTCAATTAATTTCGTCATTTTGTATTTTTTATTTATCAATTATTTTTTAAAATTTTAATTTATTTCCTAAATTTTAATTTAATTCTTAATTTTTCCATTTCGTTTCTCAATTTTTTATTATATTCTTCAATTTCAATCATTTTTTTTGATTTTCAATCCTATTGTTTAACTTTCATTAATCTCCAACAATTATACCTATAATTTTCTTAATTTTTTAAATTGGAATTATTTTCCTAAAATTTCAATTTCTTGTTTCATTTTTTCAATTATTTGTTTTACTTGTCTATTGATCTAGTCATTTTTCAAATTTTGTTTTCAACTGTCAATTATTTTCTTCATTTTTCAGATACGTTCTTCAATTTCGTAATTTTCATTATTTAAATTTGCACAAATTTAGGGTTTTAAATGACTAACAACAATGCAAAGTTTGTTAATATTGCTAGTGGAATTATAACACGTATTTCTTTTTAAATGTTTAAGATAAATTATTGTTTAAAAATTTTAATTTTAATATTTTGTGTTAATAAAACTTTTTATGCTTCAATTATAATAAATTAATACCGTTAATAAGATTACAAAAATGTGTAAATTTTAAATTCAAGTATTTGTTCGAAAATTTGTGACCGGGAATTTGAATTCATAAAAAAAGTGTCCACATTATAATACCAGCACAAAGTATTTATTTTTTTTTTATAAACTCATTATTTTTAAGAATACAAAATTTATTTTTATAATTTAATTACTGATTTCTAATTTAATATTACCCTATATTTACCCTATATTTCGGTATTTTCCACAGCGAAATACTTTTTAATCGAATTGAGAAAAATATTGTTTGTTTGTGTAAAAAAACAGCTAGTTAGAGTAATTTGTTGATATTTAATTAGGTTATATTATGCAAATTAAATAATAACTAGAGGCAACATTTTCTGACTGCAGTATCTATTATCATAGTTTGACTGATATTTATGTTCAATTTGCTAAGCGATACTTTCCCGGACGCTCATCATATTCATAAGACTTCACTACTACTAATCGCGTCAGGTACATTATCATAGAGCATTTTGCTTCCACACTTTGCCATTTTCTTTCCTCAATACAACCGGTTTTCTATTTATTCCTACATTTATCCACAACCTTACGGGACTCAGATTTCAAGTTCATGTAAAACATTGTAAACAAACCAGAACAATGACTTTTCTCTCGCGAATGGAGTCATCCCGGAAAATAAAAAAAAAGCAATCTTCTTAATCATAAATTTCAAAAATCGGTATCGAGAGACTAATTTTACAAATTGGAATTTCACACATAAATCCGTATTTTCATACTTAAAGTCCTATAATTATGCACTACCAATTGAGTCAATTTTTTATTCTTCCAATCATGCTCAAAATATGTAAACTATCTTTGACCCAATTTAGATTCGGAAATAATAAAAAAACTTCTATCATAGGAAACATTATCCAAATTCTAAAGAATATTACTGCGTTTACATTTTTTCCACTAAAAAGAGACTATTATTTTTAGAGTTGAAAAGTTAAAGAGAGAAAACTGGGTATAGAGTTCTCATGAGAATACGCAGACGGAATTGAATCGACGACTGTGAGAGTATAGTTGGTTTAATGTTCGCTCGCTTATCGCATTTGTTCGTTGTAAACTTTTTCATTTCTACCACGTCAAAAAAAAAAAAAAAAAAAAAAATGTCATTCTAGACTAAAACTGAAAAAAACTGATCTTCAATTGTTACAATTTCTCGACCATTCTTCACAAAATACAACAATTTTTGTTCAAAAAATTGTTCTGCAAACATTTGCACTACAAATTTTATAAAATTATATAGCGTATCCTAAACTTGTTTTTTTTTTTAGAAAATTAAATAATAATAATCTCCGTAAACTCCTGAAGTTAGTATGTATTTATATTTATTCATCTTTTTCTGTCCACGTTTTAAAATCCAGAGTGAAGTTAGTCCTTGTTATTTTATTTTTTTGTGCTGGTTTTTAATTGTCATTTGTGTAAAAAAAAAAGTTTCGAAAAATGCTTTAAAAAATTATTATGGTTTTTGAAGAAGATTAAAATATATACACGTGCAATTAATTTCCTAAATTTTCAGTTATTATCTCAAATTTAGATTATAGTCTTCAATTTTCCATTATATAACGACCTTTTAATTATTTTCTTTTGCTTAAAAATAAATTCTGCAATTTTTCTTGATTTTTATCAATTTATAATTATATTCATTATTTTGTCATTACTTTTAAAAATTTCAATTATTTATACGATATTGCAATTATTCCCATCAATTTTCGTTATTTCTGCAATTTTTTAATTATTCTTTTTAATTAAAATTTTTTAAGTAATTTAGTAATTATTATTTTTTTCTAAACATATTCTAAAATTTTTCAGGCATTTCTCTCTATTGAATGTTTTCAATTTTTCATAACTAAATTATTTTCATCATAATTCAATTTTCTTTCTCAATCTTAAATTATTTTCAGCATATTTCAATTATTTTTTTCAATTTTGAATTAATTTTATAATTGTTCAATTATTTTTCTCGATTGTTAATTATTATTTTCTAAGACTTTTAAGTATTTTTCTGAAAATTTAAATATTTTCTACAATTTCTAATTATTTTCATTTGTTTTCTTAATTTCCAAATCTTTTTATCAATTATCGTAAATTTAATTTATTTTTAGCTTTTTTCAATTCTTTTCTCCAATTTTAAGTTATTCTCATTTTATAAAATTAATTTATAAATTTTTTAAAAGTATTTTTCTCAAATTTCTATTATTTCTATTATTTCAATGATTTTCATCAAGTTTCAAATAAAAAACATTTTTCAATTATTTTCTTCATCTTTTAGTATTCATTTAATTAAAAATTTTAGGTAAGTTTGTAATTATTTTCCTTTTTTAAACATATATTCTACGATTTTTTCAACTATTTCTCTCAAATTTTATTGAATGTTTTCAATCTTTCATATTTAAATTATTTTCATCATATATTTAAATTATTTTTTTAATTTTAAATTATTTTTATCATTTTTCAATTTGTTTCCTTGATTGTTAATTATTATTCTCATTTTTTAAATTATTTTCTAAATTTGTAAGTATTTTTCTAAAATTTCAATTATTTTCTTTAATTTTTAATTATTTTCATTTGTTTTTTTAATTTCCAAATCTTGTTATCAATTATCGTAAATTTCAATTATTTTTAGCTTTCTTCCAAACTTTTCTCTAATTTTTAGTTTTTCTCATTTTATAAAATTAATTTCTAAATTTTTTTAAAGTATTTTCCTCAAATTTCTATTATTTCTATTATTTCAATGATTTTCATCAAGTTTCAAATAAAACACATTTTTCAATTATTTTCACCATCTTTTAGTATTTTCATTATATTTCAATTAATTTCCTTAATTTTTAGTTATTATCTCAAATTTAGATTATTGTCTTCAATTTTTAATTTTTTAAACGTTTTTCAATTATTTTCTTTTACTTAAAAACAAATTCTGTAATTTTATACTATTTTCTCCGCTTTTTAATTATTTTCATTCTTTTGGCTTAATTTTCAAAAATTCAATTGTATATCTGAAATTTCATTTATTATTTTCATCAATTTTCGATTATTTCAGCGATTTTTTAATTATTCTCTTTAATTAAAATTTTTAAGTAAGTTTGTAATTTTTTTCCTTTTTTAAACATATATTCTACGATTTTTTCAACTATTTCTCTCAAATTTTATTGAATGTTTTCAATCTTTCATATTTAAATTATTTTCATCATAAATTTAAATTATTTTCATCATATGTTTAAATTATTTTTTCAATTTTAAATTATTTTTATCATTTTTCAATTAGTTTCCTTGATTGTTAATTATTATTCTCATTTTTTAAATTATTTTCTAAATTTTCTAAGTATTTTTCTAAAATTTCAATTATTTTCTTTAATTTTTAATTATTTTCATTTGTTTTTTTAATTTCCAAATCTTGTTATTAATTATCGTAAATTTCCATTATTTTTAGCTTTCTTACAAACTTTTCTCTAATTTTTAGTTTTTCTCATTTTATAAAATTATTTTCTAATTTTTTTTAAGTATTTTTCTAAAATTTCAATTATTTTCTTCAATTTTTAATTATTTTCATTTGTTTTCATAATTTCCAAAAAGTTTGATTAATTATTGTAAATTTCAAATATTTTTAGCATTCTTCCAGTCTTTTCTCCAATTTCTAGTAATTCTCATTTTCTAAAATTATTTTCTAAGATTTTAAAGAATTTTTCTAAAATTTCAATTGTTTACTTCAATTTTCAACTATTTTGATTTGTTTTCATAATTTCCAATTTTGTTTATTAATTATCGTAAATTACAATTAATTTTAGCTTATTTCTTCAATTCTTTTATCCAATTTTTAGTTATTTTCTTTTTTTTAATTGGTTTCTAAAATCTTCATGTATTTTTTTCCAATTTCAATTATTTTTTATTTATTTAAAAAAATTCTGTAGTTTTTTCAATTATCACACTTAAATGTCATTTTTTACAACTTATCATTGTTTGTATCATATTGTAATTATTTTTGTCAAGTTTTAAAATGTAAAAAGATTTTTCAATTGTTTTCCAAAATTTATTTTCTTCAATTTTATAATTCTTTACATTTGTTTCATAATTTTAAAAATTGTTAACTATTTGTCTGACTTTTCAATTCTTTCATTATTTATATTATATTTTATATTATTTTCTTCAATTTTCAATTACTTTCGTTTTTTTTCTCGTTCTTTTTTATAATTGCGAAAAAAGTTTTTACTTATTTCTCTTTAATTAAAACTTGTTCTGTTAAATTTTAAATTATTTTTTTCATTTTTCATTTATTTCCTCTAATTTTTAATTATTTTCTTTTATTTCAATGAACTTCTTAAAGTTTTAGGTATTTTTCTCAAATTTTGTTTAAATTTTATTTATGTAAAATATTTTATGTAGTTTGTTAATTTATTTTCTCAAATTTTTATTATTTTTTTTAATTTTAATTTATTTGTCTGAATTTCAAATCATGTCTTTTCAATTTTCAATTATTTTTTCTAATTTTTCATTATTTAATTTTGTTTTAATTTACTTTTAAGATTCTCAAGCATTTTTCTCAAATTTTAATTATTTTCCTTATGATTAAAACATTTTTAGGATTATTTAAATTACTTTCCTTAATTTTTAATTGATTTCATTTTTCTTTTCAATTAATTTGCAAAATTTGCAATTATTTTGTTCAATTTCAATTATTTTTTGCAATTCTTTTTAATTCTAAAATATTATAAATTTTGTCCTTAATAAATATTCATTTTATTTATATTAATTGATTTTTAAATATTATATTTAAAATATTTATTTCTTCTTATTAGATAAATAGTATTTACCGATTTTTTATATTTATTATTGTATTTTATAATTTTTAAAATGTATGAAAAACTAATAGCGCGCGTTTTAATTTGCTAGTTCTCTTTTAACAGACTTTTTTGTTTTTGTTATTTTTATCGTGTTTTAAGTGAAAACAAAATTTAAGACAAGAGAAAAAAAAAGTGTCTGAAAACAAATAAGGAAACCCCAGCAATGACGAGATGAATGTGCGGGCACGACAAGACTTTTAAAAGCCAGGTAGCACCTGTGGCAAACCGAGTAAAATACACAAGTGAACAGATCCCGTGGGGCTTCTCACGTTCAGTATCACTAAGTACACGCTTCAGAAAGGAACATGTTTATTTTCTGCAAGAGATTGGATGTTAAAATTAATATCACTACTATCGAAGACAAGACTGCGACTATTCATCATTGCGAGCCGGCTCACTTAACACCACTATTTGTATACTGAAACTCTAACATCCATCCTCAATTAAACAACACTACTGTAATACAGAAAGCTGACTTGAGCAACAAATATTGATTGACTTTCAGAAGCAAATATTGACTGACTTTACCAAGCAACCAATGGAAGCATTGCGAAAATAACCTTCATCCCGAGATGATTGAATTCCCGTAAAACACATTAACCAGCTAGAGATTAATTAAGCTTCCTATATATCTGGAATTCTATCGATTCTGGAATATTTCCCTAACACTTGAATTGTAGACAATATATCAATATTTTAATAAATAAGCTCAAAAAAAAAATTTGACAAAATGTCTGTCTGATTGTTTTTAGGAAATACAGGGAAGTTCTTAATAGTTAATCTAGACGAAAATTTGACGAAATGTCTATCTAGTAGTTTCTACGAAATACAGGGGGGTTTTTAATCTAGACGCAGATTTGACGAAATGTCCATCTAGTTGTTTCTACGAAATATAGGGGGCTTCTTTTCATTTAACCTAGACGCAAATTTGGCGAAATGTCCATCTGGTAGTTTCTACGAAATACAGGGGGGTTCTTGTTTTTTAATCTAAACGAAAATTTAAGGAAATGTCCGTCTAGTTGTTTCTAGGAAATACCAGGGGGGTTCTTGCTTTTTAATATAAACGCAAATTTAAGGAAATGTCCGTCTAGTTATTTTTACGAAATACAGGGGGGTTCGAGTTATTTAATCTAGACACAAATTTGACAAAATGTCTATCTGGTAATTTCTACAAAATACAGGGGGGTTCTTTTAAGTTAATTTAGACGCAAATTCAATGAAATGTCCGTCTGGGGGGTTCTTGTTTTTTAATCTAAACGCAAATTTAAGGAAATGTCCATCTAGTTTTTTTTTTACGAAATACAGGGGGTTCTTGTAGTAATCCTAGACGAAAATTTGATTAAATGCCTATTTGGTAGTTACTACGAAATACAGGGAGGTTCTTATCAGATAATGTAGACGCAAATTACTTGTTTCTACAAAATACAGGGGGGTTCGAATTATTTAATCTAGACACAACTTTGACGTAATGTCTATCTGGTAGTTTCATTTCTTCAAATTACAATTACATTCTTCATTTTTTATTGTTTTTTTCAAATTCTATAATTCCTGGGTTGTTCAATTTCTTTTTTCTTCAATTATCACTTATTATCTTCTTCTACTTTCAATCCCATTGTTCAATTCTGGAATTATTTTCTTTAATTCTTAATTATAATTTATACATTCAATTCCATTCATTAATTTTCAAATTTTTTTTTACTATTCAATAACTCTAGGCTTTTTACAATGACTTTTTTTAAATTCTCAATTATTTTCTTCAAATTCCAATTTTTTTCTTAAACTTAAATTATTTTCTTCAATCTCCAATTATTTTTTCATATTTCTTTCAGTTTCTCAATTTCTTCTCAATTTTCTTCAATATTTAACAATTCTCAGCTTTTTTAAATTATGTTTTTCTTTCAATTTTTATTTAAATTGAGAATTTTTAAATTATTTTCATCAATTCGCAATTATTTCCGTCGATTTCAAAATTTTTCTGCTGTTTTCAAATATTGTATTTAATTTTTAAGTACTTTCTTTAATTTTTAATTATTTTCATCAATTTTTAATTATTTTCTTTAGATCTCCACTATTTCCTTCAATTTTTAATTATTTTCATCAAATCTAAACTATTTCCTTCAATTTTTAATTATGTAATTTAATATTCAATAATTCTCGACTTTTTTAAACTATTTTTTTCAATTATCAATTATGTTTTTGAAATTTGAATTTAATTCATCAATTATTATTCAACAATTTTCCATAAAATCACATTTTCTTCAATTTTAAATTATTTTCTACAATTTTTCATTCATTTCTTCAAATTACAATTACATTCTTTATTTTTTATTGTTTTTTTCAAATTCTATAATTCCTGGGTTGTTCAATTTCTTTTTTCTTCAATTATCACTTATTTTCTTCTTCTACTTTCAATCCCATTGTTCAATTCTGGAATTATTTTCTTTAATTCTTAATTATAATTTATACATTCAATTCCATTCATTAATTTTCAAATTTTTTTTACTATTCAATAACTCTAGGCTTTTTACAATGACTTTTTTTAAATTCTCAATTATTTTCTTCAAATTCCAATTTTTTTCTTAAACTTAAATTATTTTCTTCAATCTCCAATTATTTTTTCATATTTCTTTCAGTTTCTCAATTTCTTTCAATTTTCAATCGCTTCTCAATTTTCTTCAATATTTAACAATTCTCAGCTTTTTTAAATTATGTTTTTCTTTCAATTTTTATTTAAATTTGAGAATTTTTAAATTATTTTCATCAATTCGCAATTATTTCCGTCGATTTCAAAATTTTTCTGCTGTTTTCAAATATTGTATTTAATTTTTAAGTACTTTCTTCAATTTTCAATTATTTTCTTTAATTTTTAATTATTTTGTTGAATTTTCAATTGTTTATTTCAATATTCAGTAATCTCGACTTTTTTTAAATTTTTTTTTTTCAATTATCAATTATTTATTTCATGTTTCAAAACCTCTTTCAATTTTCAATAATTTTCTTTTATTTTCAATTTAATTGTTCAATTGTTGAATTATTTTTTTCAATTCTCAATTAATTTCTTTAAATAACAATTCTATTCTTCAATTTTTAATGTTTTCTTCAATATTAAATAATTCCTGTCATTTTCCATTTTTTTTTAAATTATAAATTATTTTCTTCTTTTTTCAATCCAATTGTTTAGTAATTTTCTTTAATTTTCAATTATTGTATTCGAATTACAATTTTATTTCTCAATTTTTAATTGTTTTTTTTTTAATATTCAATAATTCTGTGTTTTTCTGATTTCAATTTGATTATTTAATTTTCAATTTATTTCTTCAATTTTGAATTATTAATTTAAATTTTAAATTATTTTTTTGAATTTCTATCTAGTTGACCAATTTTCAATTATATTCTTTAAATTTAATTACCATTGTTCAGTTTTTTTTAATTATTGTTCAATTGTAGATTAATATTTAATTTTTTTTTAATTTTGTTTCTGATTGTCAAATATCTTTGTCATTGTTTAATTATTTCTTTCCATTATTAATTATTTCTCTTCATTATTAATTGTTTCTTTTAATTCTTAATTATTATTTTTTGTAAAGTTCAATATTTAATTTTTCAATTCTCAATTATTTTCTGTGAATTTCAATTATTTTCTTCAATTATCAACTATTTTATTTAATTTTTGTAACCATTTATAGGTCTATTTATACTTAAAATAAATTAAAAGTTAACAAGAGAAAAAACCGGGAAAAATAGAAACAAAAAACGGGAAATGACCGGGAATTTTGTGGGACGAAATTAGTAGACACCCTGAGCTTTTCGAGCATATACACATATTCTTTTCAGAAACTTTTTAAAATTTCGCATACATAGAAATTTCGTTTATGTCCATTTATCACTGTTCTGTTTGTCATGCCCTTTTTCAGAGTGTGTTAGAAAAGCCTGTTGGATGCAATGCAGCAATTTAAAAAAAGGTTTCGTTAAAATTTCGAGAATTGGTGTAAAAAAAAAAAAAAATTGAAAAAAAAATAAACATAGCGTGATGGCTGGTGTTAACCTTGTAAGAATTATTACCAGTGAAGATAAAGTGAGGTTCTTTGACTGTGGCAGTCTGGCAGAAGAGTAGCATAAACTTGAAGCCTATCACCTCCGTGAGTCGTTGTTTACCGGAAGTAGCCACTGTCTGCCTCGACCGTGAGGAACCAATTAGAAGGAAGTGGATAAAAAGCCGGACTTCCTACAGAGTATAGACCCATAATGTCCCACCATAGCCGAGGCGAATGCACCCGGCACATGCAAGTCGACTGAACGTTGCATTTGTATTTCATTGTATGCCATGCAAATGCCTCTGTGTTTAAACAATTCACTCTGTGTTTATACAAAGCTGCAGCTAATTCCACAAAGGTATAAAGGCAATTTCACAATTCAACGCAGAATAATTTTCCGTGTTTACTACTTCAAGGCAAATTATCGGGAAAAGCCTGTTATATTGAAATTATAGTTATAGAAATTACCTTTATATACTTAGCAATATAACTCGGCATTTCGTTTGTCGAAAAAGGAATTCGTTACGTTTGTTGAAAGAGCATTAATTACATTTGTCTTCAAATTTGCGATTATGTTACATTATATTTCATAAAATACATTACATTTGTCATTTTTTTTTTGGCGATTTCAATATATGTATGCTTTAAAGATTTCGAGAAACTTTTTCAGGGCAGATAGATTTTTTATGAAATTAAATTATCGGTTCTTCATGGTCAATTTTTTGAATTGCCCGGTCACAAAGTTTCGAACAATAAAAACAGTATTTTTAATTTTACAAAATGGGTAATTCCACTGACTTTCGTCTGAGAGCTGTTGCTGACATATTTTTTAAAAATCTCGTTTTAATGTATGTGAAACTCGATGAATTTCTAAGTTCATTAACCATAATATTATGAAATAAATTTTAATTTCTTCGTTGATATTATTAATTAAAAATAGGATGTTCACTACATGATTTCGTAACCTCCAATTTTTCATTTTTTTAAAAACATTATTAAAAAACTACTTAAAAATATGTGTTATTACTTACAAGAAACATAAATCACTTTATTCTATCCAAAGAAATTATGATATTATTATAAAAATATTTTATATTATGATAATAATTAAAATTAAAAAATTTTTCGTTTACATTTCATAATTTTTTAAAACTTGTAATTTTTTCTGGAAGCTCAAAAATTTTTGAAACTTTGCAGATATTTTATTATTAATATAATTTACCTGATATTAAAATTTGGCGAGGGTATTTTGCTTCGTTTCGGAAATATTAAATTTGAAAATTTTTTACTTAAAAATGTTAATTCGAGGACTTGAAGTTAGCAAAACAATTTCATATCTTTTTGTTATTTCATAAGAAAGGAGAGATGTAAAATATTTTAAATCCTCAAATTAACCTTATTAAGTAAAAAATTTCTAAATTTAATATTTCCGAAACGAAGCAAAATACCCTCATCAAATTTTAATATCAGATAAATTATATTAAAAATAAAATATCTGCGAAGTTTCAAAATTTTTTGAGCTTCCAGAAAAAAATTACAAGTTTTAAAAAATTATGAAATTTTGTAAACGAAAAAATTTTTAAATTTAATTATTATCATAATATAAAATACTTTTATAATAATATCATAATTTCTATGGAGAGAATAAAGTGATTTATGTTTCTTGTAAGTAATAACACATATTGTTAAGTAGTTTTTTAATAATAACGTTTTTAAAAAAATGAAAAATTGTAGGTTACGAAATCATGTAGTGAATATCCTATTTTTGATTAATGATATCTAAAAAGAAATTAAAAATTATTTTATAATATTATGGTTAATAATTCATCGAGTTTCACATATATTAAAAAAAGATTTTTAAAAAATATGTCAGCAACAGCCCTCAGACGAAAGTCAGTGGAATTACCCAAATACGACTTTATATTTTAAATATAACTTTATACTTGAATTTAAAATTACAACATTCTTATAATCTTATTAATTATAAATTTGGAATTATACTTTTGTGTAGACAATAATTTATTTTAAACATTCAAAAAGAATACAATAGCAATATTGACAAACTTTGTATTATTGTTGATGATTTTAAAATTATAAATTTTTGCAAATTCGAATAAAAAAAATTACGAAATTGAAGAATATATCTGAGAAATGACGAAAATAATATTTGTTAGTTGAAAACAAAAATCGAAAAATGTTTATTTAATTACACAATTGAAAAGCATAGTTTAAAAGTTTAAATAATAAATATTGAATTTAAACAAAATAGTTAAAAATTTACTGTTGGAAATTATTGCAAAATTAACAACTGAATTGGAAATCGAGAGAAACAGAATTAAGGAAATAAATTAAAAATTTTAAAAATGAATTGAAAACTTAAAATAAATTAATTAAAGATTTAAGAATTCAATTCAATATTAAAAAAATAGTTGATAATTGAAACAAAAATTACAAAATGACGAGAATAATTGACAATCGAACAAAAGAATTTAAAAAATCAAAGAATATAATTATAAAATATTAAGATAATAATTGAAAATTGAAAAAATTGTAGGAAATAATTGAAAATTAATTAAATAAATTAAAAAATGTAGGAAATAGTTAAAAAATGACGAGAATAATTGAACTATTGAACAAAATATGTAGAAAATGACGAAAATAAACGTAAATTGAAAACAAAATTCGAAAAATGACTAGATTAATAGACAACTGAAAAAAATTATTGGACAAATTAAACAAATATTAAATTTAAAGAAAATAATTGCAAATTGAAAAATAAGAAAAATGTAGGAATATTTTTCGGAAATAATTGCAGATATATCAAGTGGATTAAAAAACGGAAAAATATTTGAATTTAAAGGCAATACATTGAAAATTTAAAAATTAAATTAAAAATTGAAAAATAATTGATAATTAAAAAAAAAATTACAATATGACGAAAATGATTGACAATTTAAAACAAAATTTAAATAATGGCTAGATTAATACACAATCGAACAAAATAATTTAAAAAACCAAAGAATAATTATAAAATTTTAAGATAATAATTGAAAATTCATTAAATAAATTAAAAATTGTAGGAAGTAGTTAAAAAATGACGAGAATAATGAAAACTTGAAGAAAATATGTGAAAAATGACGAAAATAATCGTTAATTTAAAATAAAAATAGAAAAATGACTAAATTCAAAGGCAATTAAAACAAATAAATAAAAAAATGAAACAAGAAATTTAAATTTTAAGAAAATAATTGCAAATTTAAAATTTAAGAAAATTATAAGTTTAATTGTTAGAAATAAATTCAAATTAAACAACAGGATTGAAAATCAAAAAAAAATTATTGAAATTGAAGAATAGAATAAAAAATTGCGTAAATAAATTGAAAATTTAAGAATTGATTTAAAATTTAGGAATTAAATTAAAAATTGAAAAAATAATTATTGATAATTTAAAAAAAATTACAAAATGACGAAAATGATGAAAGTAATTGACAATCGAAAACAAACTTTAAATTATGGCTATATTAATACCTACACAATAGAACAAACTAATTTAAAAAAATCAAAGAATAATTATAAAATTTTCAGATAATAATTGAAAATTGAAAAAATTGTAAGAAATAATTGAAAATTGTGGAAAATAATTAATAATTGAAGGAAATAGTTAAAAAATAACGAGAATAATTTAAAAATTGAAGAAAATATGTGAAAAATAACGAATATATTAGTCGATTGAAAATAAAATTTGAAAAATGACTAAATTAATAGACAACTGAAAAAAAAAAATTAAAAAAATCAAACAAGAAATATTAAATTTAAAGAAAATTATTGCAAATTGAAAAATTACGAAAATTATAGGAATACTTTTTGGAAATAGTTGCACATTTATTAAATGGATTGAAAATCGGAAAAATAATTGAAATTGAAGAAAACAGTAAAAAATTGAGGAAAGAAATTGAAAACATTAAATTAAAATTTGAAAAAATAATTGATAATTGAAAAAAAATTACAAAATGACGAAAATAATTGACAATTAAAAACAAAATTTAAATAATTGCTAGATTAAAACACAATCAAAGAAAATAATTTAAAAAATCATAGAATAATTATAAAATTTTCCGATAATAATTGAAAATTGTGGAAAATAATTAATAATTAAAGGAAATAGTTAAAAAAAAAAGACGAGAATAATTTAAAAATTCAAGAAAATATGTGAAACGTGACGAAAATAATTTTCAATTAAAAACAAAATTAGAAAAATAAAACAAGATAATTAAATAAAAAATACAAAATGATGAAATTAATTGACAATCCAAAACAAAATTCAAATAATGGCTAAATTAATACACAATCGAGCAGAATAATTTAAAAAAATCAAAGATTAATTGTAAAATTTTAAGATAATAATTGAAAATAAAAAAAAATGTAGAAAATAATATAAAATTGCGGAAAATAATTCATAATTGAAGGAAATAGTTAAAAATTAACGAGAATAATTGAAAAATTGAAGAAAATATGTGAAAAAAATAATTGAAAAAATTAAACTAGAAATATTAAAGTTAAAGAAAATAATTGCAGATTGAAAAATTAAGAAAATTATAGGAATAATTGTTGGAATTAATTTCACATTTATCAAATGGATTGAAAATCGAAGAAAGTAATTCAAATTGAAAAAAAAATTGAAAATTGACGAATGCAATTGAAATTTGAAGAATATAATTAAAAATTCAAAAAAGTAATTGATAAAAGCTGAGAATTAGTAAATATAGAAGAGAACATTTGAAAACTGTAGAATAGAAATAAAAACTGAAGAATGGAATTTAAAATTGAAGAAAGTAATTGAGCAATTATATTTAAAATTAAAGAACCTTAATGATAATCGAAAAAAATAATAGAAAAAAAGCGATAATTTTTTAATATTGAAGAAAATAATTGAAAATGGAAAAGTGTAATTTAAATATGAAGAAAATAACTGTGAATTGAAAAGAATATTTTAAACAATTTTTATGAGTGAAAAAGTAATTTAAGAAATGCGTGAATTATTGAATATTGATTAAAATAATTAAAAATTGAAGAAATAAATTGGAAATTAATGAATTAAATGGAAATTTCAATAAAATATTTGATAATTAAAAGAAAAATTACAATACCACAAAAATAATTAGCTATTTTAAAAAAAAAATTAACAATTGAAAATAATTCGAAAAATATTGATAATAATCGTCAATCAAAAAAAAATTTTTTTTCAAATATTAGTGAATAATCATAAAACTGATGGAAAATAATAAATTGTCAATTAATAACTGATGAAAATTAAGGAAAAAATTGTAGAAAATAAATTAAAATTGAAGAATTGTATTGAAATTTCAAGAAAATAATTGATAATTGAGAAAATGAGAGAATTATTTAATATTGAGTAATATAATTGAAAAACAAAGAATGCAATTAAAAATTGAAGAAAATAAATGAGAAATGAAGAAAGTAATTAAAAATTAAAGAAATTAATTGAAGTCTAAAAAATTAAATTGAAATTTTAAGAAAATTGTTGATAATAAATTGAAAGAAAACCTACAAAATGACTAAAATAATTAAATATTAAAGAAAATAATTGAGAAATGAGGAAAATAATTGACAGTCGAAGGAAAATTCAAAAACTGTCGGGATTACAAGCCCTAGAACTGAGAACTGAATTAAATTTATAAATTTAAATTGTAATCAATTTAAATGCAATTAAATTTAAATTAAATTAAAATTTTTATTTAAATTTTTCTACTTTAATTTTCAGATTGCAAGGAAGTTATTGACAATTCAAATGTAAATGAAATGGAAGAAGCAGAAATTGCATTATTACATTAATTATCAAAGTTTAAAAAAGTTGTTGACAATTTAAAACAATTTGGATGAAAACTTAATTTCTGGTTAGATTCAGAAATATTCAATAAAAGGTAAGTTAAAATGTCATACATTAATTTTTACATTTCAAGGAAATAGTTGACAATTTAAATGTAAACGAATTAGCAGAACAGAGAATTTAATGATTCGATTTAAAAACTGTCATTAAAATTAAAAAATAAGTTTAAAATTTAGAAACATTAATTTTCAGATAAATGTAAACAATTACGGAGGGAGCTTAATCTTTCATAGATTCAGAAATTTTCAATAAAAGGTAAGTTTAAAATTATTTATAATAATTTTTAAATTTCAAGAAAATCCTTGACTCTTTAACCCTTTGCGGGGCAGTGGGACGTATACGTCCCACCTTTTGTTTTTTGATTTATTTCATATTACTCATATATTATTCCTTTAATATTCGCATATTATATATTTTTGGACTCTTGGAACACAATTTATAGTTTCATTATGATATATATTAGCAATATTGATATTGTTAAATTAATAATAATTAATTAGTCGAAAAAAAGTTGTTTTTTTAAGATTAAATTCGGTTGTATTAAAACAGGCAGTGCTATAGTTCTCAATCATTTTTTTTTAATATTACACATCGCTTACTATAATGTAAGCTGTATTTTAAATTTTTTGACACACTCATTTTTCAAAAAAAAAATTTTTCTTCTTAATTTTAGGTAATTAGGGAAAAAATGCGAAAATTAATTGAAGTCCTACTATAAAAAATTGTTTTTCTTAGGAAAAGTTGTATATTCCTAAAAGTTTTCTACAAAATTTTCAAATATTGTTGCTTGTGCGTTTTTAGTAAACTAATGGAGGTTGGTTATACCGCACAAAAGGCAAAAATGATCTTTTTTTTGTCAAAATTATAGAACTTTAGATACAAGTGGCACATTTTAATAAATACAACAGGAAACAGCACATTATTTTCTACAAAATACTGGAAAAATATTGAAAAAGCAAAAAAAAATTTCTAACCTATTAAAAATTACGAGAAAGTTGAATTTTCCAGTGGAAAATATCATTTTTCGACTGCATAGTTAAAACTTTACACATTCTTCAATACTTTTTTAAACCTTGTAAATTTTTTTTAATTTTCTTGACATGAACTTGCGGAGGAGATAAACTATCGATAAACTTCCTGAAACTATTGATATTTTCTATATCGATATTTGACAACCCTAGAAAGTACCAGAAAGACGAGATACAGTCAAGAAGACTAGAAACCAGAGAGACATGGACAGTGGTGGGGAGAGAACAAAATACATGTAACGATGTAGGAGGATCTTGTAGCCCTCTTCTAGCTCAAGTCAAACTGCAGTAGACGAATTTGCGTATTCTGCGCATCAGCTGTCAATGGAACGTAATAGTCACTTGCTACGTCGAAAATTTGTAAAAGTTTCTGTCTTAGATTGCGCAGAAAAAAAAGAGAAACTAGATTATCCCCACATCCGCGTCGTTAGTTCTGGATAGTGCTAAGAGGAAAAAAATTAAGCTGAGTTAATTTTTTACATTTGTCCAGCGCACTGGATCCACCAATTTTAATTTCAAAAGTTTTGACATCATACTTGTAATCAGTGACCTCAGAAACCATCAAGTAATAAGTTTCGAGCAAATCCAATAACTTTTTAGAAATTCAGTCGACATATTGCAGGCGACATTTTAAAATTAAAAAATTCTGACATCAAATTCGAAATCAGGGGCCCCAAAGACCCCATGTAATAAGTTTTAAGTGAATGCAATAACTTTTTAAAAAGTCGTCCGCGATATTGAATCCGACATTTTTAATTTTGAAACTCTGACAACAGATTCGTAATCCTCGACCACAAAAACCCCCGAATAACCATTTCCGAGTGAATCCAATAACTTTTCAAAAATTTGTCCACCATATCGGATCCGCCATTTTGAATTTTGCAATTCTGACATCAGATTCGTAATCAGCTACCCCAAAAACCCCCGAGTAACAATTTCCGAGCGAATCCAAGAATTTTTTAAAAAGTCGTCCGCCATATTAGATCCGCCATTTTAAATTTTGAAATTCTGACATCAGATTCGTAATCAGCGACCCCAAAAACCCCCGAGTAACCATTTCCGAGTGAATCCAATAACTTTTCAAAAATTCGTCTGCGGTATCGGATCCGCCATTTTGAATTTTGCAATTCTGACATCAGATTCGTAATCAGCGACCCCAAAAACCCCCGAGTAACAATTTCCGAGCGAATCCAAGAATTTTTTAAAAAGTCGTCCGCCATATTAGATCCGCCATTTTGAATTTTGAAATTCTGAGATCAGATTCGTAATCAGCGACCCCAAAAACCCCCGAGTAACAAATTCCGAGCGAATCCAAAACTTTTTAAAAAGTCGTCCGCCATATTGGATCCGCCATTTTGAATTTTGAAATTCTGACATCAGATTCGTAATCAGCGACCCCAAAAACCCCCGAGTAACCATTTCCGAGTGAATCCAATAACTTTTCAAAAATTCGTCTGCGGTATCGGATCCGCCATTTTGAATTTTGCAATTCTGACATCAGATTCGTAATCAGCGACCCCAAAAACCCCCGAGTAACAAATTCCGAGCGAATCCAAAACTTTAAAAAGTCGTCCGCCATATTGGATCCGCCATTTTGAATTTTGAAATTCTGACATCAGATTCGTAATCAGTGACCCCAAAAACCCCCGAGTAACAAATTCCGAGCGAATCCAAAACTTTTTAAAAAGTCGTCCGCCATATTGGATCCGCCATTTTGAATTTTGAAATTCTGACATCAGATTCGTAATCAGTGACCCCAAAAACCCCCGAGTAACAATTTCCGAGCGAATCCAAGAACTTTTTAAAAAGTTGTCCGCCATATTGGATCCGCCATTTTGAATTTTGAAATTCTGACATCAGATTCGTAATCAGCGACCCCAAAAACCCCCGAGTAACAATTTCCGAGTGAATCCAATAACTTTTCAAAAAATTGTCCGCCATAATGGATCCGCCATTTTGAATTTTGAAATTCTGACATCAGATTCATAATCAGCGACCCCAAAAACGTAGATACACGAAAGACAAAGAAAATCCGATGGCTGGAAAAATGTGCCCCTCAAATGGTTAAATGTAAACGAGCTTATTGTTATAGATTCGAAAAGTGTCATTAATACAAAAGATAAGTTTTAATTTTTGTAACATTAATTTTCAGATTGCCATGAACTTGTTGAGAATTTAAATGTTAACGAAAAACGAATTGGAGGAATCAGGCATTTGATTATTGCATTAATATTTCAACTTTAAAGAAGTTGTTGACAATTTAAATATAAACAAATTGACAAAAAACTGAATTTTACAGATCGGTGCAGAAAACTTATTCTAATAGTACAATTCAGAAACTGCTAATAAAACAAAAAATAAGTTTAAAATTTTGAAACATTAATTGCAAGAATAAATAAAATTATAATTTCGATATAGAATATCCTGTTTACAAGGAAAGTTTTATAATAATCTAGATTATTAGATTATTTGATTATTTTGGAAAATTAGTAAATATTTAACCTATATAAATATTATATTATGGGCAATAAAAATAAATAACCGTTTATTACAGAAACTTGAAACAATTTTGCATTTTTTTCAATTAAAATGAAATATCAATAACGGAAGTAATAATTTTTAATAATAAAAATTCACCGGTGAAAAAGGGATAAAACAATATTTTTGCAAGAACGGGTAAAGATGCCTGACCTGGACCAACTCCTAGGCTATTGGATAGGCTGATATCGATTCTTGGTGCTGAGAGTGTTGTGACTGGGTCTCCGTTCACACGGATGTATCCTAATAACGCATGCCTACTGCCTGTTTCCTAAAAACCTGCTATCACGATTTGTACCAAATTTTAAAAAACTTATAAATATTCACCCTCAACAATTTTTACCACTAAATATTTTTTTTTAAACCAAACGAAAAATTTTACTTCAGACATTGAAAGCACTTTATTTTTTAAACAACAAGAATTCCTATTATTTTTAATGTTAATTAATTTCAAAATTAATGTTTCAATTAACAAAGATTATTTTTAATGAAAGTACATAACTTTTGAATGTATAAACACTAAAAAAATAAAGTATACTAATGATAAATACAAGGTAAAATTAGCAAATTAAACTGATTGTTCAAACACTACAGCAAAAAAACTAACAACACGTTTTACGAGTATAATTAACATTAACAAGAGTTTAAATTAAGTCTTTCTTTGACGGAAAATAAAATCTCGAGTCTTTGACAGGAACGGCATCGAGTAACATGTATATAATTGTGTTTAATGAAATACTTGCAATCATCACGAACGTGTATAACGTAAAGCACGCGAAACTTAGGTTTAAATCTTATAAACACAAGCGCACCTTCCTCGTGGGAATCAACAAGGTAACTTGATCACTATTTAATTTTTTTTTCTCAATTGACGTTAAGTAACAATTGCAATCGACATAACTTTAAATCCGCCGATAATAAAGTCGCTGATAAAAATCATTAATGTTGGATTCTGAAGAAAGAAGTATAATAGAAAAAGCAAAAAAAAAAAAAACTAAATTAGAAACACGTTCGTGTTGAAAATCGGAATAGACCAAAATCTTCAAAATGGGCCAATTTACACGTGTTTCGAGCACTGCAATTGAACTCTGCAAAATTGCGAAAGTCTTGGAGAATTTGAATTAGTTCAAATTATACGAGAGAGGGCAAAATTTGATAAAAACACAAAAAAAGAGACAAGAACAGAAAAATAAAAGTTGAGGATAATACGACTTTTTTTTTGTACATCCTGATTTTCATGTTTACGAAGAGTACACGTATAGAATATTCACGGGAAAATTGTACACTTGCAAAAGGGAGAAAAAGAGGAAAAGGAACTTTTGGCTTGAATCGTGAGTCCACTTTAGCAACATTTCTATCAGACTAACCTCGTGACTTGTACAGAATTTTAAGCCAATTTCAAAAGTATATGTATACAGGATGTTTCGATAGGGAATATACAACTGACAAAAGGACACATCTTCGTTAGATAATTTTCTTCTGCGAATGAAAGAATTTATAATGCTTTTGCAATTCAAAGCAAGCTGAAATTAATGCAAGACTGAGTTTAACAATTATATTTGTATCAGAGAAGTTCAGGGTGCTATTGTAAGCGAATTTATCCAGCGAGGATACGCGACCTAATTGCTCTAGTGGTCTTCAAATCATCAGTATGCGCACCATTAACTCTCAAGTTTTCAAAGAGTCAGGACTCGACAAACGTGACCTAGCTTCGAAATTTTTCCGTATTCATTACACCCCTTTTCTCGGCTACTGCTACTTTAGTCATTTGCCAAATTTGACAATTCTTCAATTTTATCACTCTTTAATGACAAGCTTTTTTTTTATTTATTTCAGTATCTATATTATAAAATCCAGGGTGTCTACCGAAACATGATTTTCAAATTCCCGGTTTTCCCGAATCTAAAATCACATTTTTCCCGGATTTCTTTTATGTATGATTAATAGCTATAATATTAAAATAGTGAAAAAATTAAGTGCGTAATATATAAGTTTTTAAGAAAAAATTGATCTTTGAAGAAAATAATTCCAAAATAGCAAAAATAATAGAAATTTGAAGAAAATAATTGGAAAATGACAAAAATAATTGAAATTTGAAGAAACAAAATGAAAGATCACAAAACTAATTAAAAATTAAGTAAATAATTAAAAATTTGAAGAAAAGAGTTGGAAAATGACAAAAATAATTGAAAAATGGAAAAATAAAAATTTGATGTCAATACATACACTGAGAAAAAAGATTTTTTTTGACAATAATAAAATTATGTTTACATTGATTGCATTGAAAGAAATCGTTTTTATGCTTGTTACAAGAATATGATATTTGGCGTAAACTTTCGTCTGCTTCTGTCATGCGCAAAACAGTTTAACATAACCTCAAATTCTTGAGTCTATAATATTTGATACTAGGACCGATTAGAAGCATTATTCATACTTGGTCTAATGCATTTTTGGATTGGCACAAGAAAAGTTTTGTCTCAGTGTAATTAAAAAATTTGAGAAAAAAAGTTGACCATGAAAGAAAAAAATTAAATAATTGAAAAATCATAAAATTGATAGAAATTTAAAAAAAATACTTAAAAATGATAAAAGTAATTAAAATTAAAAAAAAAAAAATAATTGAGAAATGACAAAAATAATCAAAAAATGGAACAAGTAGTCGAGAAATGACAAAAATAATTGAACCTTGAAAAAAAATGAAAGATGATAAAACTAATTTAAAATTATGTAAAAAATTTATGATTTAAAAAAAAAGACGTAAAAAATGACATAAACAATTGAAATATGGAGAAACAAAATAAAAATTAAAAATCAATAATTGAAAAATTGGAGATAAAAATTGACGTTTAAAGAAAAGAATTAAATAATGACAAAATTATGCAAAATCCCAAAAAATTTGAAATTTGAAGAAAATACTTAAAAAATGATAAAAATAATTAAAATTAAAAAAAAAATTGAGAATTGAAAATTAAAAAATAAATGATAATTGAAGTAAGAAATTAAAAAATTCATGACAATAATTTAAAGACATAAGAAAATAAATACAAAATTTGGAGAAAGTAATAAAACAGCGTCGAAAATATTGACAATAATTGAGAAATTACTAAATTATTTGAAAATTTTAAAAGAAATTAAAAAATGAGAAAAATAATAGAAAATAGGAAAAAATAGTCGAGAAGTGACAAAAATAATTGAAATTTGAAGAAAATAAATTGAGAAATTACAAAAAATTTAAATTTGAAATTTAAAAAAAAAAAAAAAAAATTGTTAATTTGTGTAAAGTATTTAAAAATTATTGATACATAATAATAAAATTATCGAAGAAAATTGCTGAAATTTGAAGAAAAAAATTGAAAACTGTGTAATAAATTGAGAAATTGATGACCATAAAAAAAAGATTGAAAATAATTATTGAAATTTGATAAAAATAATTAAAATTAAAAAAAAAACAATTGAAAAATGACGAAAATAATTGAAAATTACAAAAATAATCAAAAAATGGAACAAATAGTCGATAAATGAAAAAAATAATTGAACCAAGATGAAAAAAAAAAATTAAAAATAATAAAAATAACTTAAAATCATGTAAAAAATTTACGATTATGTGAGCAAAGACGTAAAAAATGACCTAAATAATTGAAAAATGGAGAAACAAACTAAAAATTAGAAATCAATTTTTGAAACATTGGAGATAAAAATTGACGCTTAAAGAAAATAATTGAATAAAGACAGAATAATTGCAAAATCACAAAAAAAAAATTAAAATTTGAAGAAGATACTTAAAAAATTCTAAGAATACCTAATTAAATTTAAAAAGTAAAAAGTAATTGACAAATGACAAAAATAATTGAAAAATGAAGAAATTAAATGGCATGTGATGGATTATGACGTCACTGGTATAGGCAAAATTTGTCCGTAACTTTTCTCTTAAAATATTGAATATTTTTTAATGAAACTTGGTAGAATTACTTAAAATGTCATTAGGAGGGTCTCTCAGACCCGAGTTTGTTTAAATTTTGGGAAATTTTTGAAAAAATACAAACTTTTATAAAAATCAATTTTGAAGAAAATAATTGAAATTTCAAGAGACAAAATGAAAGATGACAAAACTAATTAAAAAATAACTAAAAAATTAAAAATTTGAAGAAAAATGACAAAAATATTTGAAAAATGGAAAAACAAAGAAACAAAAATTTGATGTCAATACTTGATTAAAAAATTGGATAAAGATTAAAGAAAAAAAATAAATTATTGAGAAATTATAAAATTGGTAGAAATTTGAAGAAAATACTTAGAACATGATAAAAATAATTAAAATTAAAAAAAAAAACAATTGATAAATGACAAAAATAATTGAAAATTTCAAAAATAATCAAAAAATTGAACAAATAGTCGATAAATGAAAAAAATAATTGAACCAAGAAGAAAAAAAAAATTAAAAATAATAAAAATAACTTAAAATCATGTAAAAAATTTACGATTATGTGAGAAAAGACGTAAAAAATGACCTAAATAATTGAAAAATGGAGAAACAAACTAAAAATTAGAAATCAATTTTTGAAACATTGGAGATAAAAATTGACGCTTAAAGAAAATAATTGAATAAAGACAGAATAATTGCAAAATCACAAAAAAAATTAAAATTTGAAGAAGATACTTAAAAAATTATAAGAATACCTAATTAAATTTAAAAAGTAAAAAGTAATTGACAAATGACAAAAATAATTGAAAAATGAAGAAATTAAATGGCATGTGATGGATTATGACGTCACTGGTATAGGCAAAATTTGTCCGTAACTTTTCTCTTAAAATATTGAATATTTTTTTATGAAACTTGGTAGAATTACTTAAAATGTCATTAGGAAGCTCAGACCCGAGTTTGTTTGAATTTTGTCTCAAAATTGATTTTTATAAAAATTTGTATTTTTTCAAAAATTTGTATTTTTTCAAAAATTTCCCAAAATTAAATTTGGGCTAAAATTTAAACAAATTCGGGTCTGAGAGACCTTCCTAATGATATTTTAAGTAATTCTACTAAGTTTCATAAAAAAATATTCAATATTTTAAGAGAAAAGTTACGGACAAATTTTGCCTATACCAATGACGTCATAATCCATCACATGCCCTTAAAGTAAGAAATTAAAGAATCCATGACAATAATTTAAAGGTATAAGAAAATAATTAAAATTTGGAGAAAGTAATAAAAAAATGTCGAAAATGTTGACAACAATTGAGAAATTACTAGATTAATTGAAAATTTTAAGAAACAATTTAAAAATGACAAAAATAATTTAAAATAGGAAAAAATAGTCGAGAAATGACAAAAATAATTGAAATTTGAAGAAAATAATTGAGAAATTACAAAAAAATTAAATTTGAAGGTAATACGTAAAAAATGAAAAAAATAATAAAAATTTGAGACAAATAATTAAAAAGATGACGAAACTAATTAAAAAATTAAAAATTTGAATAAAATAATTAAAAAATGATAAAATTGATTAGGATTTGAAAAGAATTGGAGAAATGACAAAAATAAATAAAATTTAAGTAAGAAATTAAAAAATTCATGAAAATAATTTAAAGATATAAGAAAATAAGTATAAAATTTGGAGAAAGTAATAAAAAAATGTCGAAAATGTTGACAACAATTGAGAAATTACTAGATTAATTGAAAATTTTAAGAAACAATTTAAAAATGACAAAAATAATTTAAAATAGGAAAAAATAGTCGAGAAATAACAAAAATATCAGAATTTTGAAGAAAATAATTGAGAAATCACAAAAACTTTAAATTTGAAGGTAATACGTGAAAAATAAAAAAAATAATAAAAATTTGAAACAAATAATTGAAAAGATGACGAAACTAATTAAAAATTAATTAAAAAATTAAAAATTTGAATATAATACTTAAAAAATGATAAAAATGATTAAAATTTGAAAAGAATTGGAGAAATGACAAAAGTAAATGAAATTTAAGTAAGAAATTAAAAAATTCATGAAAATAATTTAAAGATATAAGAAAATAAGTATAAAATTTGGAGAAAGTAATTAAAAAATGTCGAAATAATAAATTACAAAAAAATTAAATTTGAAGGTAATACGTGAAAAATAAAAAAAATAATAAAAATTTAAGACAAATAATTGAATAATGACATGAATAATTGATAACTGTTGTAAATAATTAAAAGTATGAAAGATTGTAGAAAAATAATTGAAATTTGAAAAAAAAATAAATGTAATTTGTAAAAAATAATTGGCAATTGGTGTAAAGTGTTTAAAAATTATTGTTACATAATAATAAATTTATTGCAGAAAATAATTGAAAAATGATAAAAATAATTGAATAATAACAAAAATAATTAAAATTTGATGAAAAAATTGCAAGACGACGAAAGTAATTGACAATGCTGGTTTAAAATTTTAAAATTTGTGGACATTAATTTAAAAACTTTGAAAGTAATTAATATTAGAGGAAACTAATTAAATAATGTCAAAAATAATTGAATTTTGAAGAAAATAATTGTGTATAATAATAATAATAATAATAATAATCATCATTTTACTAAGAAAGTGATAAAAGTTAGTTTTTTTTTAATAGTGACTAATAGTGACTAATAGTGAGTGATTTTAAAAAAAGTGAATAAAAGTGAAAAAAGTGTGTCACAGACAGCCCTGAAAATGCTCAAATTCGCTTGAAAATTTTTATACTTTTACTATTTTGAAAACTGAAAAATGTTAATTTTGTAAATGCAATAAGTTTTGTCAATAAATAAATAAAAGTGATATTAGAAATTATATCGGAAATAACATCAGAAATGATATCAGAAATGACATCTGAAAATATACTAGAAATGATATCAGAAATAATGTCAGAAATGATGTCAGCAATTACATCAGAAATGATGTATTTTATTTTTAATTAAAAAATATTAATTTGTGTAATCAAAAAAATACTCAAAATATTTTAAATAATTATTTTTAATATTTATTTTTTCTTTCTTCTAATATTTAGAAACTTAATATTATTATTAAGAATAATTTTAATTTCTTTAAAAAATATATTATTATTAAATGATTTTTTTTTTATTAATAAATTGAAATATTGAATTTTTAATTTTTATTGACTGAATAACATTAATTTTCCTAAGAGTGGTAACATTAATTTCTTCAATAGTTATATTGTACAGAAAAGAATATATAATTATAGAATTAAAAAAAAATTTATTATAATTTTAATAATACATAAATATTTGTAATTTCCATAATTTTATTAAGCGCTTTTAGCGACCTCGAAATATTTTTTATTATAAAAAACAGGGGCATTTTTTTCGACACAGAACAATCCTAGAGGTGAGTGCATTAAAATTCCGGCTTTAATTAATTTTTTTTAATTTCCGGCTTTATTGGTAGTTGTATTTCTATTTATTATTATCGGTTTTTAGGATTAATCTAAAGTAATCTGAACGTGTTTTATTGACAGAATACTCGTAATTAAAATTTAAAAATGGAAAAACGGATTAACGGTATTGAAAAAAATTGGTCTTGCGTATATCCTTGGTTTTTATAAAGAATTAAAATTTCTTAGGATTTGTAAATGTGTTATTATATCAAAGCCTGAAGCTTATTCCTTCACTAAGAGTTTGTTTTCTTTATTTGCAAAAATGTCAGTACTTTTTTGACTTTAACACAAATTCTAACAGTAGATAAATTCCGCGTTTTATAAATTTTTTTATATGAAAATAACATTAAATTAAATAAATACTTATTATTTACATAATTAAGTTGCAGCACAAAAGGATTTAGATAACAAATTGCTTATTTTGTTTATATGTAGTTTTCAAATTTCGCGCTCTTTTAAACTCATACGTTAGGTTAGGTATATAACTAACTTCTCTGTCGACAAAAAATGTCCGAATAATATTTTGTTTAATTATTATAGATTACAGTGCGTTTTCTTAACGAATCGATTATATTTGCAAGAAAAAATGTTTTTTATGAATGAATAAAAATAATAACCGTGTAAAAATGAAAAAAAACCGTTTTTGAACGTTGAAAACAAAAATTAACCTGAAATATATTTATAGTTTTCATGAAGAATAGAAATTTTTTACACTGAGAAAAATGCCAAGTTGAAAATTACAAATGGATTGTAAATTAGAACCAGTTTGTAACTCAATTTTTTGTAACTTTACAACGTTAGACGTAGCAAAAAAACGAAATGTTTAGTACATCGGCAAAAAATTTGTAACGATACAAGAAATTTGTAAGTTTACAACGTCAGACGTGGGACATATTTCGAGTCACGTTAGACGTGGTAATCTTACAATCCTCTTGTAATGAGTACAACGGACTGTACCAAAGCAAATGTCTTGTAAATCAACAAATATGATTGTAATCATGATAAAATGTTTGTAATTGTACGATCGGAATGTAAAATTCGTAAAATTAGAAAACTGAGATTAACCTCGAAACCTTTGCGCAAATTTGGCGCGCATCACGTATATATATTTGTAAAATAATTCTCTGATTTTTCTAATTTTCAATTTTTTGTTCTCTTCAGAAATATATTTCAACGTTTTTTAAATTATCTTCTTAATAATATTTTAATTTAATATTTAAAAAAATATACATGAACAATTTAATTTTTGAAGAGTTTCTACTTTTTTTTATATATTTTTGTCACTGTTTCATTATCTTGTGCTTCTTTTTTTTTATATTTTTTCATCTCTTTAGTAAATTACTTACAAATTAACATTTGAAGATTTTAAATACGGCTTATATTTAAAAAAAAACATTTTTTGATTTAAATAAAAAAAAAATTGGATAAATAAATAAATCAATTTTTTTTTTAAATCATGATTTTTATCAGCACTGCTTTTAAGAATAAAACAAAATTTTCTTTTATTTCAGCTGTTTTTTTATTATCTATAAAAGAAAATTCCATGTCAGGGAAATTTGTAAATTGAGTTTTATTAAACGTTCTTTTAATACATATTAAAGAATAAAACTAAGGGAGTCTTAAAGAAAACCCAGCCAATTTTGAAAAAATACAATCTAATGATCAATTTTAGCAGCCATCTAATTTTACATTTATTTTTTTTTTTTTAGGGAACAGAACCTTTTCGTAATCCTACAATGCTACAATTCTGTTTGTAAAAGGTACAAACTTTTTGTATTGTTACGAAAAACCTTTCCGAACATAACCTTTTCGTAATTCTACAAATCTATTTGTAAAAGTACAAACGCATTGTGTATATTACGAAACTATAGGTAACTTTACAAATTTTTCGTAAATCTACTACGTCTAACGTGACTCGAAATATGTCTAACGTCTCACGTTGTAAACTTACAAATGGCTTTTTTCTCAGTGTAGAGATCGTAAATGCGTTATTATTAAATTTCAAGGCTTAAAAATAATATACGCCACCACAAAGTGTCAGTTTTCTTTATTTATAATTATTTAAGCACATTTTATGAACCAGTGTGAAATCCAACACTAGATAATCAATTATAGAACTGTCAGAAGTTGAGGTTATGTTTTGATATCTTTTTCTTGTTTCCAAAAACATATTAATTCAGTTTAAATACTTCGAAATTAACAAAAAATATTCTTTATCTTTCTTAGTACAATTTATATATTTTTCAAATAAGAAACAATTATCTACTGTTGGCATCAGGAGGTAATTTTTGCAGGGCCGGGTTGGGAATTAAAAGCGGCCCGGGAAAGATATTCAAAGCGGCCCCTTTCTATATAATTGGAAATTTTTATTAACATTTAAAACTAAAATATAAAAATATTAAATTATTAAATTATTTTATTTAAACTTATCAATAATTTAATTATTTGGAATTTCTTGAACAGTAGCATTCTCTACTGCCATTTGTACGAAAGCAGCAGTAATTTCTTAGTTTAATGAACACCTCAATCTGGTTTTAACCAATTTTAAAGGACAAAAAATGGACAACTTCTATTAAACAAATATAATAAAAAAATTTTGAGAGAATTTCCTGGCTTTAAAAATTGCTCTGAATGTATTCCTATCTACCTTAACCCCTTCAGCATCAAAAACAACCCTTTAAAATCATTCCCTGATCTTCAATCAAGAAATGGACAATTTTTATTAAATAAATATAAAAAAAAGTTTTTTAGCGAATTCCCCGGCTTTAAAAATCGCTCAGAATGAATTTCTATCTACTTTGCCCCCTTTAGCATAAAAAAGTCGGCTTTCATTCACCTGAAAATCATTTTTTCAATATTTGAATACCCAATTACTTTCTTTAATTTACAATTATTTTCTTCAAATCTCAATTATTATCTTCTATTCACAATTATTTTAATTAATTTTTAATCATGTTTTTTAATTTTCAAATATTCTCTTTAATATTCAATAATTTTCGGCTTCTTTCAATATTTTTATCAATTTTCAATTGTTTTCTTCAATATTCAATAATTCTCATTTTTTCAATTGTTTTTCCAGTTTTCAACTATTTTCTTCAATTTTCAAATATTTTCGGTTTTTTTCAATTATTCTTTTCAGTTTTCAAATATTCTCGTTTTTTCAATTATTTTTTCAGTTTTCAATTATTTTCTTCGATTTTCAAATATTGTCGGTTTTTCAATTATTTTTTTTCAGTTTTCAATTACTTTTTCAGTTTTCAAATATTCTCATTTTTTCAATTCTTTTTCAGTTTTCAATTATTTACTTGAATTTTTAATTATTTCAGTCAATATTCAATAATTCTCGATTTTTTTTCAATTATTTTTTCAATTTTCACTTGTTTCCTTCAATAGGCAATTATTTTCCAAGAACTTCAATCCAGTTCAATTTTTTATAATCCAATTAAATTTACAATTATTTTCTACAATTACTACAGTAATTTTCTTTCAATTTTTATTCTTAGTTATTTCTGTTCTAAATTTTAATTTACATTCTTAACTTTTAAGATAATTCTGTTGAAATGTAAACTTTTTAATGTTGCAATTTTTCGAATTTTTTGCAATTGTCCTTTATTTTCGTCTTTTTTCAATTATTTTCTTTCATATTATTCAATTATTAATCATTTTCTTGAAATTCCAATTCAGTTCTTTAATTCTTTAATTATTTGTATCCAATCACAATTCTTGTCTTTTATTGATACTTTTTTTCATTTTCAATTATTCTCTCAATTTGAAAGTATTTTCTTCAAATTTTAATAAAGTTTAATTTTTCAAAAAGCAATTAAACTTTCAATTGTTTCTAGAACTATTCCTATCATTTTCTTTCTTTTTTAGTTTTTTTTAATTTCATGTTTATCTTTTTCTGTTTAAAAATATTTCTGTCAGTTTTTAATTTAATAATCTTGCCATGTTTAGAATTTTTTCCAATTGGCAATTATTTTATTCAATATTTAATAATTCTCGGCTTTTTTCGATGATTTTTTTCAATTAACAATATTTTTCTTGAACTTTCAATTCAATTTTTCTACTATCCTCTTAAATTCACAATTATTATTTTCTTTAATTTTGAATTTTTTTCTTCATTTTTCAACTATTTCTTCTAATTTGAAATTATTTTCTTCGATTTTCAACCAACTTTAACTTTTTGAAATCCCATTCAATTTCCAATTATTTGTTATAATTATTCCTACAGTTTTCTTCAGTTTTTAATTGTCAATTATTTTCTTAAATATTCACCAATCCTGGGCTTTTTCACTCTTTTATACTATTTATTTATTTATTGATATAGTAATTTGTAAATTATTTATTATCAATAATTTTTTTGAAATCTCAATTTAACTCCTTAATTCCTCAATTTTTCTATCTAATTTACAATTATTTTCTTCATTTTTTAATTATTTTGGCAATTTTTAATATTATTTTCTTCTTATCAATTTGTGATTATTTCTTCAAATTTCAATCCCGGTCAATTTTTTAAAATTAAAATTTTTTTCAATTATTATTATTTCTGTAATTTTTTTCCTTTTTTAATTTCCAATTGTATTTTTAAAATATTATATTTGTTCTTTAATTTTTTAAATTATTTTTGTCAATTGTCGATTTATTAATCTTGTCATTATTCCAATTTTTTTCATTTGTCAAGAGAACAAAATAATTTAAAAAGTTAAAGATTAGTTATAAAATTTTTTGAGAATTATTGAGGATTGAAAAAATTGAAGGAGATAATTGAAAATTGAGGAATGTAATGGAAATTTAAAAAATGTAATTAAAAATTGAAAGAAGTAATTGAAAAAGTCTAGAATTCTTGAATATAGAAAAAAATAATAATTTAAAACTGAAGAATGAAATTGAAAATTGAAGAATGGAATTGAAAGTTGAAGATAATAATAAATAAGAATTGTAAAAAATAGTTGTAGAATTGAACAATTTAATTGAAATTCTACAATTTCTGTGATTGAAAAGAACATAGAAAGAAGCCGAAAATGATTGAATGTTGTAAAATTAATTGAAAATAGAAAAGAGTAATTGAAAGTTAAATGAAATTTAATTACATAAATTAAATTATTAATTAGACCTACAAAAATAGCGGCCCGCCTGGCGGCGGCCCACCGGGATTTTTCCCGGTATCCTGAATGGCCAATCCGGGCCTGAATTTTTGAGTAAATTTGTATCAAATTATAAATATTGTAAATAAGTGGAAAATTTCAATCCCATTTTGCTGATTGTGACAATTAATTGAATTTATAGATTAGCTTCATTTTAGTAATAAAAATTCTATTAATTACTTCAGTCTGAAGTCATTTGATTCTTTTCGTAACAATTCTATAATAAGAAAAAAACAATGAAATAAAACTAGAACAAAATGAAACTAAACTAGAAACATTTTTTACTAAATATTTCAGGGTAATTACTCTGTTAAGTTAGTTGGATGTATGAAATATGAATTGAAGGGTTAATATAATATTCTAAATAGAAAATAAACTTTTGTAGGCACCTGGGACTATTAAATTTGCACTTTCTTTTCCATGAACGTGTAGGTGCCGAGAGCCATTAAAAACCAGAGTACGAGGCAACTTTGCAAATTACGAAAGTAATGGGGCTTGCAGAGACTTCCGACGATAATAATATCGCACATACAGAAAAGTTATAAGGCACTTACCAATTCCTAGGTCCGGCCACGTTTCCACTATAGACCACGCGATACCGGTGGCATTTCTTTTGACTTTGAGGATTTCGCACAAGTCGATTGTTCTCAAGTTCTTCTCGACAATTACAGTATTCCATGAGAGGTCGTCATTGTAAAAACGCAGTTCCTCCTAATTAAAAGCACCAGGCGTAATTAATAAAATTTCAATTGAAAAGTAATTATTATCATTCGCAATTGGATGAAAACTTTGCTTTAGTTTAATCAAAATAAGTGCCGTGTTAGATAAAAAGAAAAAAAGAAAAGCTACAAATAAAACCAAATAAAAGAGAACCGAAGCTTTCAGAAAGTGAAAATACAAGAAAAGAAAAAGTAGAAAAAGACAAAAATGGCAAACAAAATTTTTGGAAATTTATTACATCCCTCTTCCACTATATAAAAGCCAGTGGCGTAACTAGGAGAGCAAGGGCCCTGGGTCAAAATTTTCTTTTAAAATTTTAAATCATATTTCACCTTTTTAAAATGTTCTCAAATTTTAAATTTAGAGCAATTTTAATTTTTTTAAATTTCAGTTAATGTGAATTTGATTGATGAAAATAATTATTAAATGATTATGTAATAATTAAAAATTAAAAAGGCATTTCAACGAAAAAACGGACATTCTGTCCGTGCGTCAAGTTGATTAAATTGGTCTCTAACTTTTTCAAAAATTACTTTATAATAAAAATTCAACTTTCCTGTGATAAATTTAAAAAGATAGAAACATGTCCAACTGAGTGTTTAGTTTCATGAAAAAATTTAAAAAAGATGTAGTTGTTTTATTAATCGTGACGCACGGAAGAAAATTAAATTGTTTTCATGGAATTGACCAAAAGTGAAAATGATTGATTAAAAGTTCAATTAATTCACGTTTTAAAAATACTAAATTTGAAGTGATTTAAAAATTTCTTCAATTTTTAATAATTCTTTTCTATTATTATTTCAATTACTTAAAATACAATTTTGTACTATTTTTATCATTTTGCAACTATTTTCTCCAATTCTTAATTATTTTAATTGTTTTTAAATTGTTTCCCTAAATCTTAAATTTACTATCCTCAAATTTTAATTATTTTGTTTAATTTTCTCAATATCTTTTTCAATTGTAATTACTTTTTCCCTTTATATTAAATCAATTTAATTATTTATCCCTTAAATTTTATATAATTCACCGCAAATTTAAATTAATTTTTTTAATTTACCATTATTTTTGTCATTTTGAAATTATTATTTTCAATTTTTAATCATTTTAATAATTTCTTAATTTCTTTACTGAAATTTCAAATCTATATCTCAATTTTCAATTATTTTCTCCATCTTTTAATATTTTTGTTATTTTTCTATTAATTTCCTAAATTTTGAGTTATTATCTCAAATTTAGATTATTGTTTTCAATTTTGTAAACGATTTTTCAATTATTTTCTTTTGTTTAAAAACAAATTCTATTATTTTATATTATTTTCTATGATTTTTAATTAATTTCAAACTTTTGGCATAATTTTCCAAAATTTCAATTATTTATCAGAAATTTCAATTATTATTTTCATCGATTTTCGAGATTTTTCTGCGATTTTTTAAATATTCTTTTTAATTAAAAATTTTCAGTAATTTTGTAATTATTTTCTTGTTTTAAACATATATTCTATGATTTTTTCAAATATTTCTCTAAACATTTTATTTACTGTATTCAATCTTTCATATTGAAATTATTTTCATCATAAATTTTAATTATTTTTCTCGATCTTAAATTATCTTCAGCATATTTTAATTATTATTTTCAATTTTGAATTAATTTTATCATTTATCAATTATTTTACTCGATTGTTAATTTTTATTCTCATGTTCTAAAATTTTTAAGTGTTTCTCTAAAATTTCAATTATTTACGTCAATTTTTAATTATTTTGATTTGTATTCATAATTTTCAAATTTTTCTTATTAATTATCGTAAATTTCGTTTATTTTTAGCTTTCTTCAATTCTTTTCTCCAATTTTTAGTTTTTTTTAATTTTTTCAATTGATTTATAAGATCTTCATGTGTTTTTCTCAAATTCCAATTATTTTCTTAACAATTTCTGTAATTTTATTGTAATTATTATTTTCTTCGAGTTTTAATTATTTTTATTCTTTTGGCATCATTCTCCAAAATTTTAACTATTTATCTAAAATTTCAATAATTTTTTTTTCTATTTTCAAGATATTTCTGCGATTTTTTAAATATTCATTTTACTTAAAATTTTCAGTGATTTTGTAATTTTTTTTTCTTTTTAAACATAATTCTATTCTACGATTTTTTCAATTGTTTCTCTTAAATTTTACTTTCTGTTTTTAATCTTTCATATTGAAATTATTTTCATCATAAATTTCAATTATTTCTCTTAATCTTAAATTATTTTCATCAGATTTTAATTATTTTCCTCGATTGTTAATTATTATTCTCATTTTCTAAAATTACTTTCTAAAATTTGTAAGTATTTTTCTAAAATTTCTATTATTTTCTTCAATTTTTAATTATTTTCATTTGTTTTCATAATTTTCAAATTTTTTGTAGGTATTAATTATCGTAAATTTCATTTATTTTTAGCTTTCTTCAATTCTTATCTCCAATTTTTAGTTACTCTCATTTTTTTCAATTGATTTCTAAGAACTTCATGTATTTTTCTGAAATTTTAATTTTCTTTTGCTTAAAAAAAAATTCAGTAATTTTATATTATTTATTATTTTTTTCTATTTATAATTATTTTCATTCTGTTGGCACAACTTTCCAAAATTTCAATTATTATTTTCATAAATTTTCGATTATTTCTGCGATTTGTTAATTATTCTCTTCAATTAAAATTTTTAAGTAATTTTGTAATTAATTGCATTTTTTAAACATATATTCTATGATTTTTTCAATTATTTCTCTCAAAATTTATTTACTGTTTTTAATATTTCAAATTTCAATTATTTTCATCATAAATTTCAATTATTTTTCTCAATCTTAAATTATTTTCAGCATATTTCATTTATATTTTTCAATTTTGAATTAATTTTATCATTTTTCAATTAATTTTCTCGCCTGTTAATTATTATTCTCATTTTCTAAAATTACTTTCTAAAATTTGAATTATTTTCTTCAATTTTCAATTATTTTCATTTGTTTTCATAATTTTTAAATTTTTCGTATTAATTATCGTAAATTTCATTTATTTTTAGCTTTCTTCAATTTTTTTCTTCAATTTTTAGTTATTCTCATTTTTATTAATTGGTTTCTAAGATCTTCACGTATTTTTTCCAAATTTCAATTATTTTTGTTTTATTCAACAAAATTTCCGTAATTTTTTTCAATTATTTCACTTAAATGTGATTTATTTTTTACAACTTATCCTTGTTTGTATAATATTTCAATTATTTTTTTCAAGTTTGAATTTGTAAAATCATTTTTCAATTATTTATTTTTCCAAAATAAAAAAAAATTAAATATTCATTTGTATATATATCAATTTGAGTAATTTTCCGTTCAATTGCAATTTTTATTGATTCAGTTTTTTTAAAAAGAAAATGTAATTTGCATTTTTCTAAAATAATAAAATAAAACGATCATTTACGAATTGACAAATTTTGAATCAACGAAGAGGGATCTAAGTAAAATGTTGATTAGATTTCGTTTCCACTGTAAAAACGCTTCTTTCTCAGAAATAAATTAAAATATTCAAGAAACCAATATTATATATTTTCTTCCATACTTTTTAAACGTTTTAAACTACTTTTAAAAAATGGCAAATTTTTTAACATTTTCATCCAATTCAAATATTTAATGATTCAATTTGACAAACAAAATTAAATAATCTTTTTCAAATAACATTTTTAATAAACGTTTCATTCAATTACCATTTTTAATGACTTTTAATTTTTTTTTACACTTATAAACCAATAACCTAAAACGATCTTTTACAAACTGAAAAAATGGTTATAGCGTAAAAGAGAGATCTGACAGATCTTATACTTAGATCCCTCTTTTACGATATACCTTTTTTAGTGTCAATTTTTGCACTCTTCCACTGTAAGAAATATTTTTTTTATTTTTTTATCATAAAGCAATTAAAATATTAAAAAAATCCATTCGAAACGTTTTTTTACTTCTCACTTTGAAATATTTTTAAATAGTGTTTGTTCGAAAAAATACAATTATAATTTTACCAAAATCGATATTTTAGCAGTTAGATCCCTATTCTATGATTTACACGTATTTTTAAAAGTTTTCATCCAATTGCAACTTTTAATGACTCAGTTTGTAAAAAAGCAACTTGTTCACACTTTCTTAAATGAAAAACATAAAAATAATTGTTAACAAATTTTTACAATGAACACAAGTCATTAAGGGACATTACGATTCTAAAAGAAAAAGTAAAAAAAATAATGACGGCAATAAAATTCAATAATCAATACGATTCTTAACAAAAGGGGTAAAAAAATATTTGCATAAAAATTTCAATAATTGCTTTAGTGGAAAAGAAGTTATAGTTATGGGAATGTATAATCTGCATGCGAGTTGCAAAATTCACCAACCTTTCAAATCCCTTTAAAAGTAATGGCAAGTTTTAAGGTAACTTGACAGGACAAAAGATTTTTTCATTTTAAAAGGTTGAAATTAACATAGTTTAATATTTTAATTTAATTAAACAATTTTTGGAATTTTTAAAGTTTTTCCCCCAAGATTTTCTACGTTTTTTGCTAATTATTATTTTGCAAAATAGACAATAATTAATATGAATTTTTTTCTAATATGTTGTAAATTGCAAAACCGTTAATCGCATAATTAAGAAATTAAAAAAATAAAATAATAATAATAATAATAATCTGTAATTCTCGATTTTTTTAAGGTTAAAAGAGTCATTAAAATTTGCGAAATTACTAAATTCAAACACTGAAAAAAATGTATTCTTCTCTGAATAATATTTCTTTGAATATTATGAATAAAATATTTTTTATTAATATATTCTTAAACTTTTTGGATATTATTTCCAAAAATTTTAAGAATAGGTTAAATTAGGGTTGCAAAATTCTCGGTAATTTAAAATCCGGTTACATTCTCGAGAATATAACAGAGAATATTCTCCTTCCGGAGAATTTATGAGAATTTTCTATGTTTGAATGAATGTGCTTCTATTTTGAAGCACAAACAATTTATTATTTAAAAAAATGGAAATATAATAAAATAATTATCATCACAAATAAACTATTTAATGAAGTGTAAAAATTATTATTAAAAAATAAATATAACAATTATGAATAATTTTAAAATGAAAGAAAGTAATTTAAATTTGAGAAAAATACTTCAAAATCTTAAAAATAAAATGAAAAAAAATTAGTGTACTGAAAAATTTGAGAATATAATTGAAAATTGGAAGAAATGTTTTCAAATTAAGATAAATAATTAAAAATTTAGAAAATTAATTCAGATAATAATGAAAATGATTAAAAATTTAAGAAAATTATAAAGAAATAATAAAAATAAATTAAAAATGAATAAAACAATTAAAATTTAAAAAAATAATTGAAAAAATTGCATAATATATTTTAAATAAAGGAAATTGAAATTATAAAAAAAAAACGTAAGTAATTGGAAATAATAAACAAGGAATATAAATAATTGAAAATGAAATTAAATTATTAATAATGATTAAAAATTAAAGAAAATAATGGGAAATTTGAGAAAAATATTTTAAAATTTTAGGAAATAATTTAAAAAAAATAAGAATTATTAAAACTTGTGAAAAATAATTGGAAAATGATTTTAACATTTGAAACTTGAAGACAATAATTGAAATATGATGAAAACAATGATAAGTTGAAAAAAAATTTGTTATTTTTCCTTCAATTATAAACTATTTTTTTAAAACTTTAATTTAATTCTATAATCTTCCATTAATTTCTTTCATTTTCAATTATTTTCTTCAAATTTCAATTGCATTCTACGTTTTTTAATTACTTTATTCAAAATTAAATAATTCTCTCATTTTCTGAATTATCAAATTTTTTCTTGAAATTTCAATACAATTCTTCAACTTCAAAATGATTTCTTTAATTTTTTTTATTTTTTAAAATTGTTTCCATTATTTTTATCAATTTAAAAAATTTTTTTTTTCAAATACCGATTATTCTCGCCATTTTTCAAATTTTTTTTCGATTGTTAATTATTTTTTTTTTTAATTAATTATTTTCTTCAATATTTTCTTACTTTTGGCATATTGTAATTTTTCTTCTAATTATCAATTATTTTCTTGAAATTTACATTTACTTTTTTAATTTCCAATTCATTTCTTCAATTTTTAATTATTTTCTTCAATTCTCAAAAATTTTCTTTAAATTTCAATTATTTTGATCGATTTTCAATTAATTCCTCAATATTCAACAATTCTCTTATTTTTTCAATTAATTTTTTAACTGATAAAAGTTGTTTTTTAATTTTATTATTAAAAAATTATCGCTTTTATTTTATTATTTTTTTCGATTATCATTAAGTTTCTTTAATTTTTTATTCTATTTTTCAATTTTTTTTTCCATTCTTCAGTTTTCAATTGTTTTCTTCTATAATTATTAATTCAAAGCTTTTTTTAATTTTTTTTTTAAATTTTAAGTATATTCCATAAGTTTTAATTCAATTTGTTGTACTCAATAAATAAATAAATAAATAAATAAATACAAATTCTTCAATTTTCAATTATTTTTTTTTCAATTTTAATAATTTTTTCGATTTTCAATGCAGTTATTTCCAACAATTATTCCTATAATTTTCTTAATTTTTCAATTTGCAATTATTTTCTTAAAATTTAATATTTCTTGTTTAATTTTTACAATTTTTTTTCAGTTGTCTATTAATCTAGTCATTTTTTTAATTTTGTTTTCAATTGACAATAATTTTCGTAATTTTTCACATATTTTCTTCAATTTTTCAACTATTTCCTTCAATTTTTTCAATTTTTAATTATTATCTCAAAATTTTATAATTATTTTTTGATTTTTTAATTTTGTTCGGTTGTGTATTAATCTAGTTATTTTTTTAATTTTGTTTTCAATTGTCAATTATTTTTGTCATTTTGTAATTTTTTGTAATTATCTATTATTTTTTCAAATTGTAATGTAACATTGATTGAGACTTAATTTGATAAATAAATAAAAAAACTTAAATTCTTATAAATTCTAATCGAGAATTTATATGAATTTAAGTTTTTTATTCATTTATCAAATTAAGTAAAATTTTCTCAATCAATGTACGAAAATAGAATCTCTAGTGTCATTTTTATTAGTAATGATTTGAATTTTAATGTTAATAGTAAGAATTATAAATAATAACTATAGCAACATAAAAGACAAACTTTGCATTGTTGTTGGTCATTTAAAACCATAAATTTTTGCAAAATTCAAATAATAAAAATTACGAAATTGCAGAATATATCTAAAAAATGACGAAAATAATTGATTGCTGAAAACAACATTCGAAAAAAGGCTACATAACTACACAATTATAGAAAAGAAAAGATTAAAAAATAAAAATAAATATATTAAATTTAAACAAAATATTTGAAAAATTATAGGATAACAGTTGCAAATAATTGCAAATTAAACAACTGGATTGAAAATCGAAAAAAATTACTTAAATTGAAGAAAATAATAAAAACTTGAGGAAATAAAATGAAAATTTAAGAATTAAATTAAAATTTGAAAAAAAATTGATAATTGAAAAAAAAGTTACAAAATGACAAAAATAATTGACAACTGAAAACAAAATTCAAAAAATGGCTAGATTAATACACAACCGAAAAAAATAATTTAAAAAATCAAAGAATAATTATAAAATTTTAAGATAATAATTAAAAATTGAAAAAATTGTAGGAAATAATTGAAAATTGCGGAAAATAATTAATAAGTGTAGAAAATAGTTGAAAATATGTGAAAAATTACGAAAATTATTGTCAATTAAAAACAAAATTCAAAAAATGACTAGATTAATAGACAACTGAAAAAAATAATTGTAAAAATTAAACAAGAAATATTAAGTTTAAAGAAAATAATTGCAAATTTAAAAACTAAGAAAATTATAGGAATAATTGTTGGAAATAATTGCACATTTGAAGAAAATAATTTTAAATTGAAAATTTAAATTTAAAGGAAATAACTGAGAATTGAAGAGAATAGTTCTAGAATTGAATAATTGAATTGAAATTTTAAAACAATTTTTATGAGTGAAAAAATAATTGAAAAAATAAGAGAATTATTGAATATTGTGGAATTAAAATTTGAAAATCAAAAAAAAAAAAAAAAATTGAAGATTAAAGAAAATATTTGAAAATTGAAGAAAATAATTAAAAGTTGAAGAAATAAATTGGAAATTAAACAATTAAATGGAAATTTCAAGAAAATAATTGATAATCAAAAGAAAAATTACAATATGACGAAAATAATTAAATATTAAAAAAAAAAATTAACAATTGCAAAAGAATTCGACAAATGGTGAGAATAATCATCATTCTTACAAAAAAAATTTTGTAGTTGATGAATATTTATAAAATTGAAGGAGAATAATAAATTGCCAATTGGAAACTGATGACAATTATGGAAAAAAAATTGTAGAATTTTAAGAATCGTATTGATACAAAATAATTGATAATTGAGAAAATGCGGGAATTAATTTATATTGAGGAATTAATTGAAAATCGATAGAAATAATTGAAAATTAAAGGAAATATTTAAGAATTGAAGAAAATAATTAAAAATTGCAGCAATAAATTGGAAATTGAAGAATTAAATGTAAATTTCAAGAAAATAATTGAAAATTAAAAGAAAAATTAGAATGACGAAAATAATTAAATATTAAGGAAAATAATTAACAATTGAAAAAAATCAACAAATGGTGAGAATAATCGGCATACGAAAAAAAATTTTTTTTAATTGATGAATAATCATAAAATTGAAGGAGAAAAATAAATTGTCAATTGAAAACTGCTGAAAATAATGGAAACAATTGTAAAAAATAAATAAAAATTAAAGAAATCATTCGGAAGTTGAAGAATTGTATTGAATTTCAAAAAAATATTTGATAATTGAGAAAATCCCAGAATTATTGAATTTTGAATAAAGTAATTGAAAAACGTAGAATGCAATTGAAAATTGAAAAAAATAGTTGATAATTGAAAGAAAAATAAGAAATTTTTTTCAACTTATCATTGTTTTGATCATATTTCAATTATTGTCTTTAAGTTTCAAAATTTTAAAATCATTTTTCAATTATTTACCACAAGTTTAAATTATTCTTATTTTTTTAAATTATATTTTTTTCAATTATTTACATTATTTGTTTATTATTTTCCATTACATACGTTTTTTTTCATAATTCCCAAAAAATTTTTAATTATTTATCTAAAATTTTTATTTTTCTATTCAAGTTTCAATTATATCCTCGATTTTCTTGTATTTTATGTACCTATATTCTGTATGTTTTGCAATTATTTCTCTTAAATTAAAAATTGTTTTTCTCAATTTTAAATTATGTTTATCTTTTTTCATTTATTTTCTTTAATTTTTAAGTATTTTCTTCTTTTTTTTCAATTTTCAATTATTTTCTCCAATTTGAAGAAAATAATTGAAAATGAAAGAAATAAATGGAAGATTATAGAATTAAATTAAAGTTTTAAAAAAATAGTTTATAATTGAAGGAAAAATAACAAAATTTTTTTCATCTTATCATTGTTTTCATCATATTTCAATTATTGTCTTCAAGTTTCAAATTTTAAAATCATTTTCCAATTATTTTTCACAAGTTTTAATAATTCTTATTATTTTTTAAATTATTTCCTAAAATTTTAAAATATTTTTCTCAAATTTCGCATCATTTTCTTTAATTTTTAATCATTATTAATAATTTAATTCAATTTTCAATTATTATATTACTTGTTTATTATTTCCCATTACTTACGTTCTTTTTTTATAATTTCAATTTCCTTTATTTAAAATATATTATGCAATTTTTTCAATTATTTTTTTAAATTTTAATTATTTTATTCATTTCTAAATTATTTTTATTATTTCTTTATAATTTTCTAAAATTTTAATTATTTATCTCAATTTGAAAACATTTCTTCCAATTTTTAATTATATTCTCAAATTTTTCAGTACACTAATTTTTTTCATTTTATTTTTAAGATTTTGAAGTATTTTTCTCAAATTTAAATTACTTTCTTTCATTTTAAAATTGTTCATAATTGTTCTATTTATTATTTAATAATAATTTTTCCCTTTTATTGAATAGTTAATTTTTAATGATAATTATTTTGTTATTTATTCTTTTTTTTTTAATAAATTGATTGTGTTCAAAATAGTGGGTCTCATTCAAACATAGAAAATTCTCATAAATTCTCAGGAAGGAGAATATTCTCGGTTATATTCTCGAGAATGTAACCGGATTTTAAATAACCGAGAATTTTACAACTCTATTAAATAGAGTTCTTAAAAAAAGAATAATATCAAGAATACTTTAATAGGAGCCAAGAAATATTCTTAAAAAAAAGAAGAATACATTTTTTTCAGTGAATCAAACATTTAAATAATAGGGAAAAGGTGTTTTTGACTGACCTGTTTTTCAACATCTGACACCTCTTCATCCACTTGATTCTCTTTTCTTCTGGCTCGGTGCATTACGTTGTTTAGATCGTAAATCGTGGAAGTGGAACCAAGCCGTTTGTAACTTCCGGTTCGGCCGGAAGAACGATTTCCAGGCAAGTTACCACCACTGTCGAGACATGAGCACATTTTTGGAAACCAATCTGAAAGATTTATTGATCTTTTTTTAAACAGAAACCGTAAAAATAAAATAAGAAGAAAATATTGTTTATTGGAAAAGTCTAATTTTTCCATCAACAAAGATTAATTTTAATAACAAAGTGCAAGAGAGAATAGCGTCTGTGCAGAAAAATGCCCCTTGTGCTTGGAAAACTGATTTACAATTAGGGCAAAATTATAAATAAAACTAAAACCAATATACAATTTAAAAATACGCAGAAAGGTAGAAATTCTATGACAAATATGCAGCCTTTTATGCACATTTAAAGAGTTTTTGTAATATAATAAAAAAATGTAATATATAATATATGTACAGGTATATGTAATATATAAAAATAACTAAACAAATTGAGTAGAGTGTAAACTTTATTAAAATTTCATGAAAACATTTGGAAGCGTAAGTGTACAAAATTGTAGAGATGCAAAGAATACAAGCGGCAAACTTTTAAAACGTGCAATTTGAATTTTAACGAAACAATGTATACAATATTTTTATCAAATTGAAATTGAACTGTCAGTGTGGTGAAAAATCCTAAATTTCATTTTGCAACAGTGAAACTTGCACACAATTTGATTAAATAACAGCCGTCATTATCTTCTGCAAATTGATTTATAAAAAGAATGATATAACGTTAAATGAGAAAACAAATGTTTCTCCATGTGGGTGTAATCATGATGAATTGTTAATCCTCTGTGAAATTTGTATTAAAGCTTCATTTAATACGAACGATATTTTGCCGGATTCTCCATACCGTATATAAATAAATACATTATTTCTTCATTTGTCAATAAACAGGTGAAATTAACTGCAGAATAAGAAGAGCTGAAAGATTTAACGCAAAATAAATTTTTGCAAATGAAAATTAAAAGCATATTTAACAAATCTTTTTGTGAATGTAAAATAATCGTATCACTCATTATACAATGGGGTGGTCCAAAAAAAAATAAGTTCGGAATTTTAATGCTCTCATCCCCTAGGATTGGTCGAAAAAAAAACCCCTGTTTTTTTATAATCAAAAAATATTTAGAAGTCGCTCAAAGCTCTAAAAATTTCCCATTTATTTTACATGGCAAACTCTCTAAAATCTCTAATTGAAAATTTTAGGTTGAACTATTTCAATTAGTAATTTTCTACTATTTCATTTAGTAGTTTTTTACTAAAAAATAGTAGTTTTTTACAAAAAATTGTAGTTTTTTTACTAAAAATTAGTAGATTTTTACTAAAAAATAGTATTTTCCTACTAAAAAATTAGTAAAATTCTTACTCTTTAATAATAGCTCACTTTTCGCTAATTAGTAGAAGATCACTAATTCAGATTTAGAGAAAACAATTTTTTTTTCGTAGTAATGGTATAGAATCCTTGAACATCAATATTTTTCAATTGTTTAAGTCTGCTTCTCCTCAGGAGATTTTAAAAAATAATGTCAAATTGTTTATTTAACGATTTTCTAATATTTACTATTTATGGGTCCCCCAAAAAATATAAAAAATAAAAAAATAGAAAAACAAACATTAAAAATATTTTTTATAAATTTTTTGGTAATTTTTTGGACCATTTCCAATAAATAGCATCGATATAGACTTTAAACAATTATTTTATGTAATCGCTAATTTGTTTAAACAAATTAATATTGTTTATTTAAAACTGTTTATCAAATAAGGCTACAGAGTTGCGCTTTTTTTCGATTTTACAATTTTTCAAGATGAATGTAACGAATTAATAACAACAAATTAAAAATGACGATTCTATAAATTGTTTAAAAAATTATTGTTGTTTAATTTCAATTTTGTATCACATTAGGCGGCAAAGTTGCAATTTTTTTTCAATTTTGCAACTTTTTAAGTTGAACGATACCAATTACTAACAACAGACTAATAATAACAATTTTAAAAATTGTTTAAACAAATTATTATTGTTTAATTTCATCTTCTTATCAAGTTAAACTAAAGAGTTGAAACTTTTTTTCAATTGTTTAACTTTTCCAGACGAATGTAAACAATTGCTAACAACAAAGTGAAAATAAAAATAGTTTTAATTGTTTAAACAAATTATTATTGTTTAATTTCAACTTATTATTAAATTAAATTACAGAGTTGCAATTTTTACTTAATTATACAACTCTTTTAGTTAAGTGATACCAATTATCAACAATAAACTAAAAAAAAACAATTCTACCAATTGTTTAAACAAAATATAGTTGTTTAATTTCAACTTAATATCAAATTAAGTTATAGAGTTACTATTTTTCCTCAATTTTGCAAATTTCTAACCTGAATGATACCAATTACTCACAACAAAATAAACATAACAATTCGACCGATTGTGTAAACAAATTTTTACTTTATAATTCAACTCTTTATTAGGTTAAACTATAAAGTTGTAATTAATTCTTAAATTTGCAACTTTTCAAGCTGAATGATACCAATTCTAACAACAAAATAAAAACAAAAATTGTATCAATTGTTTAAACAAATTATTATTGTTTAATTTCAACTCTTTATGAAACTAACCTATAGAGTTGCAACTTGTTCTAAACTTTGTAATTTTTTTAGCTGAGTGATACCAATTACTAACAATAAACTAAAACTATAACAATTCGACCGATTTTTTAAACAAATTTTTATTGTTTAATTTTAACATTTTATTAAGTTAAACTACAAGTTTGAAATTTTTTTCTTAATTTTACAAGTTTTTAACCTAAATAATACCAATTACTAAATACAAACTAAAAAAGAAAAATCTTCTAATTGTTTAAACAAATAATTTTTGTTTAATTTTAACTTTTTATCAAATTAAGCTACAGAATTGCAACTTGCAATTCTTGCAAAATCTTGCAAATTGCCAAGACGAATGTAACAAATTACTAACAACAAACTACGAATAAAAATTGTATTAATTGTTTAAACAAAGTTTAATTTTACTTTTTTAATAACTTAAGCTACAGAGTTACCGCTTGTTTTCAGATTTGCAACTTTTCTACCTGTTACTAGTAATAAATTAAAATTAACAATTGTACCAATTGTTTAAACAAATTATGACTTTTGAAATTGAAGAAACCACAGTAGGAATTTCAAAAAATTAATTTATCGTAAAAATAAAAGCCTTTAGTTTATTGTGAGTGATTGGTATTATTCAGAAAGAAAATTTGCAAAATTGAGAAAAAATTACAACTCTTTAGCTTATGATAAAAAGTTAAAATTAAACAATAATAATTTGTTTAAACAATTGAAAAAAAACTGTTCTTAGTTTTTTTGTTAGTAATTGGTATCATTTAGCTTGCAAAGTCTCAAAATTAAGAAAAAAACGACTTTGTAGCTTAATTTGATAAATAGTTGAAATTAAACAATAATAATTTGTTTAAACAATCTGTGGAATTGTTTTTTGTAGTTTGTTGTTAGTGATTGGTATCATTCAGAAAGAAGAGTATCAATATTGAGAAAGCTTAATTTGATTAAAGGTTAAAATTAAACAATATAATTATTTGTTTAAACAATCATTTTAAACAATTAGTTTAAACAATTACGGTAGAATTGTTATTTTTAGTTTGTTGTTGATAAGTCATATCATTCAGCTTAAAAAATTGCAAAGTTGAGAATTAATTGCAATTTTATAGCTTCATCTTAATTTGATAAAAATATGAAATTAAGCTATTATAATTTGTTTAAACAATTGGTAGAATTTTTATATTCAGTTTCTTGTTAGTAATTTGTTACAATCGTCTTGTAAACTTGCAAAATTGAGAAAAAGCTACAACTCTGTAGTTTAACATAATACAAATTTAAAATTAAACAATAAAAATTTGTTTAAACAATCGGTCGAATAGTTATTTTTAGTTTATTGTTAGTAATTAGTATCATTCAGATAAAAAATATCAAAGTTTAGAACATATTGCAACTCTATAGGTTAGTTTCATAAAGAGTTAAAATTAAACAATAGTAATTTGTTTAAACAATTGATACAATTTTTGTTCTTATTTTGTTGTTAGAATTGGTATCATTTAGCTTAAAAAGTTGCAAATTTAAGAATTAATTGCAACTTTATAGTTTAACCTAATAAAGAGTTGAATTATAAAGTAAAAATTTGTTTACACAATCGGTCGAATTGTTATGTTTATTTTGTTGTGAGTAATTGGTATCATTCAGGTTAGAAATTTACAAAATTGAGGAAAAACTGCAACTCTATAACTTAATTTGATAAAAAGTTGAAATTAAACAATTATAATTTGTTTAAACAATTGGTAGAATTTTAATTTCAATTTTATTTAATTTCATTTTTAATTTTTAGTTTGTTGATAGTAACGAATGAAAATCTTAACGATCAAAAATTTGCAAATTAAGAAAAAGTTGCAACTCTGTATCCTTATTTGATAAACAGTTTTAATTAAACAATATTAATTTGTGTAAAGATAATTTGATAAAAAGATGAAATTAAACAAGAATAATTTGTTTAAACAATAAGTAGAATTTTGATTTTCAGCTTCTTGTTAGTAATTGGTATAATTTAGTTTGAAAAGATTCAAAATTGGGAAAAAGTTACAACTCTTTAGTTTAATTTGATATAAAGTTGACATTAAACAATAACAATTTGTTTAAACAATTTATACAATTATTATTTTCAGTTTGCTTTTAATAATTGCTTAAATTTCTTTTCAAAAATTGCAAAATCGAGAAAAAGGTGCAATTCTCTAGCTTAATTTGATAAATAATTGTACATGTACAATAACAATTTGTTTTAACAAATTAGCGATTACATAAAGCAATTTTTGAAAGTTTATATTTATGTTATTACACTATTTATTAAAAATGGTGCAAGAAATTGTCAAAAAAGTCGTAAAAAATATTTTTTAACGTTTGTTTTTGTATTTTTGGGTTTTTTTTTCGAAACCCTTAAAAAATAGTTAATATTACAAGATTATTAAATAAACAATTTAGGATTATTCTTTAACATCTTTTAAAGAGAATCATAGTTTGTCAATGAAAAAATATTCATTTTCAGAGATTCTATACAATTTATACGAAATAGTTTTTTCCCCATGTAAAATACGTTGGATACTTTGATCGCTTTGAACGACGTTTAAATATTTTTTGATAAAAAAAAAACAGGGATATTTCCCATGCATTTTTGGACCAGCCTCCTATACAAGAAAGATATGAAAAATTGTGTATAAAATTTTGATAATGTAACAACAAGTTTTAAAAAATGTAAACAATACAGTTAAAAAATATAAAGTTTAGTGTCTTTTACCGTTTTATCCTCTTTTCTGCTCGATATGATTGTTATTTCCTATTTGAGAATCTCTTTTATAAATCCACGTCACGCAAAGATTATATGCAAAATGCAATATGCGGTTATGTGGCACGAGTCACGCGAGTTAGTCGATCGATTAATTGATAATTCGGACCCGGCTACTCCAAATAGGACATTCATTTTCATGGTCTTTCATTGTTGCCTGCTATCATAGCAATCAAACTTTCAAAAGCGGCGAAAAGTGAAAAATGGAAGGACGTACTTCCGTGTTCAATAAATGATCAATTTGAATCTCATTTTTGTTATTTTTGTATACTCTATATAGGGGTAATTCACTATAATCAATGAAATTGCTTAATAAATAATAATTGTATGGATATTTTAATGGCAAGGATAAATCAAAATACTATTGATTATATTTCCAATCTTTTATTATTAAACAAGACCTGATTTTGCATTAAAAAACATTTGCTTCAAAAAATTTACCAAAAGTTACCTCACTTTTGCAGAATTGCCCATAAATGTGTCCAAACTTGTTCTAAATGTGTTCTTAATTCATAACTCGGGCAGTAAAACTCATATTTCTCAATAAAACTGTGCATTCATATCAGTCCCCTAGAGGTATAATATAAAGAAAAGCTTTAATAATTAGAAAACTTTTTGAAAAATTGACTATCCTTTCTTTCTGTTTGTTGATTCTATTCCTTCTAATATAAACAAAAAGAAAAATTTTGTACCTATAAAAATGTCCGGAAAGTTAATCAATCAGGTTAGCGTAATGAATAATAATAATAATAATAATAGTAATAATAATAAAAATGTACCTATATAAAAAAAACAGACTTTTGTTTGTACTTTGTTCAAAAATTGGAAATTCTTATATATATATATATACTTTTTCATTTTGAGACGCATTTTGCAAAAAATGTCTGTCTGTCCGTCTGTCTGTATGTAATCTTTAAAACGACTCAACCGAATGAAATAAAAGTTGGCAGATTTTTAAAAGTCCACTCAACTTAAAATTATCACTTGATAGAATTCGGGAATATTAAATTGATTTTGAGATGTAAACATAAATTTTTTTTGGAAAAAGAGTAAAAATCCAATAAAGATAGATTGTACTTAGACTTTAGGTTTTTTACGTTACTGATTAGGATTTTGTTGTAAAAATCATAAAATTAATAATTGGAGTGACGAAAACTTTTTTTCAAGTGTTCATTTGTAAGTATTTTATTTTTAAACTGAGAGCATTTAATAAGAAATAAATTATGTCGAATAAATGAGAAAATTTCAAAAAAATATCTTCAAATTCAAATAATTGGAAAATTAAGAAAATGAGGTAAAAGCAAAGAAAAAATAATAAATTATAAAAAAAAAAAACTTAAAACCGTAAAAAGATAAAAACAGTCTATTAGAAAATAAAAAATGAGAAAATTCTTTTAAATAAAGGAAGTTATGGACACTATTAAAAAAGTAAAGAAAAATTTAAAAAAAAAAACACACAAAAATGAAACAGTGGCATAAAAATATATAAAAAAGTAGAAACTCTTTTTAAAAATTAAACTATTTACGGACATTTTTTTTTAATTAAAAAAATAAATCAGAAGATAATTAAAAGATTTTTAAAATTAGAAAAAGTAGGGAATTATATTTACAAAGAATTGAAGAAAATAATAATGAATAAAATTTTGGAAAACCTTAACAAAATTTCAGAAGAAAAAAAGATTTATGAAATAGAAGGATTTTTTTTGAATGAGAATATTTAGTACATGATTAAATTTACATAATATAAAATAAAAGAATAAAACTCTTAAAAAAAAAATACAAAAATGAGAAACTTGAAAAATGTAGATAAAAGCATGTAATCAATGTTTTCAAAAATTCGTAATTACAAAAAGATAAAGACTATAAGGAATTTAAAAGAAGGAAAATGTTTCTGAGAAATAATAGAAAAATGATAAGAAAAATTAAAGTATTAATTAAAATGCAAGTAAGGACTAAGAAAATTGTTAAACAAAAAGAAAATTAGATAAATAGGAAGAAAATTGAGTAACGTTTTTTTCTTAATCTTACAAACTGTAATAAATGTAAAAAGTACAAAAAAAAATTGTATAAGAATCTAATAAAAAATTAGAATTAAGAAAAATAAAATAAAAAAGTGTACACAAAGATAAATAAAAAGTTCACAAAAGAAATTTAAAATCCTTAAAAAATAAAAAAGTTTAGGAAATTTAAACCAAAAATATTTTTATAATATTAATAATTATTACACTTAAAACAAATCCAACAATAAATTTAGAAAAATAAAAAAAATCTAAGAATTTTATGAAAGAATAAGTAAGTTTGCAAAAAATAGACAAGATGTGAAAACAAATTGAATAAATTTACAAAAAAATGAGCGTATTTATTTATGGAAATATGGAAATAATTAAGAAAATCAATTAAATAGAAGGTTAAGTGAATGTTATAAGAACAAAATTGGGTAAAATAATATTCAATAATTTGCATAAAAAGAAGAAAATTAAAAAAAATCCTAGAATAAAAAGACAAATACAAAAAAATATCAGAAGTAAAAAAAAATCTTAAATTTCTGTAAGAATAAGAAATTATAAGATAAAAATGAAACAGTTTAGAAAAAGTGAAATCTCTTAGAAATCAGAATAATATAATTCTAACTCAAAATTTCGTTAAAAATAATTAAAATTCATGTTTACGTACAATAAACATTAAAATGCCAATTAAACAATAATATTATTTTACGCTTTTTCATTTTTAGGTTTAGAGGCAATAACATTTTTCTAATTATTATCAATAATTTAATTAAAGATGTTTCTAGTTTCTAAACAAATAACATGAAATTTAGAACTTAAACATTTAGATTTAAGATTTTTAAAAGAACTAATTTTTTAATCTTTTAATTAAAAATATCAACATTTTAGGCAAATCTTAGTATAATTAATTCTAGATTATTATAAGTATTTTAAGTGACTGATATTGAAAATATAATTTTTAGTAATTCTTTATGAATGACAAATTATATAAATATTATATTTATATATGATATAAATAATAAATTTATTAATTATAAAAATTATATTTCAAATATCAAGCATTTAAAATACTTATAATAACCTAGAATAATAATACTAAGATTTAACTAAACTATTCATATTTTTAATTAAAAGATTTAAAAATTAGTTAACTTGTGGTTTTAAATTTTAATTTAAAAGTTTAAGATCTAAATTTCATATTATTTGTTTATAAACTAGATTCCATGCATTAAATCCATGAATTATTCTTAATAACAGGAAAAAGTAAATTATTTTTATGTCTAAAGACGAAAAAGAGGAAAAAAATATCATGATTACATTAGCATTTTATTACTTATTGTACTTAAACTTGAGTAATATTAAACGCAATTTTGAATTAGCATTATGATGTCAAACATTTACAATGTTTCGATTCCATGTCAAATTTCCAGTCCACATTTTAAAATCGGTTAAATCTATTTTTTATTTGTTCCTTATAAAAAAATATTAGATACGTATTTTTTTTATAAGATTTTTTTATTTATACATAATTTGTTATTCGGGTCCGAATTTAAAAAAAAATGGATTTGTTTCTAAAAAATTGTGTTTTTTTTTTGTAAACACTATTTAAAAGTTGAAGAAGAACCTAACTTTTTTGTATTGTCAAACATTTTCTAAACTCAATGGGTTCAGAGTTATATGTGATTAAAAAAAGGTCTACTTTTAAAAATCTAGAATTTTGAAAATTTATAACTCAAAAATTTGGCCTCTTATAAAAAAATAAAAAAATACGTATCTAATATTTTTTTTATAAGGAACAAATAAAAAATGGATTTAATCGATTTTAAAATGTGGACTGTAAATTTGACATGAAATCGCCCTTATAATAATTTTGAATAATAATTCTAAAGATTTGTCTTAAATCTTAATATTTTAGGTTAAAATATTAAAAAAATTGACATAAAAATATATAAAAAAGTAGAAACTGCTTTTAAAAAATTAAACTATTTACAGATATTTTTTTTAAATTAAAAAAATAAATAAGAAGATAATTAAAAGATTTTTAAAATTAGAAAAATTAGAGAATTATATTTACAAAGAATTGAAGAAAAAAATAATGAATAAAATCTTGAATAATAATTCTAAAGATTTGTCTAAAATCTTAATATTTTAGGTTAAAATATTAAAAAATTAGTAAGCTTTGTTTTAAATCTTAAATTAAGATTAATCTAGTGAATGCGTAATAATGCATAACCTAATTTCACGTTATTTATTGTTTATAATGAGAAATATCATGCATTAAATTATTTATAACAGGAAATTTTTAATTATTTTTACATCTAAAAACAAAAACGAGTTACGCAGTATTATATTAAAATTAGTATTTTATTATTTACTGTATTTAAATTTAAATTTTAATTACATTAAAAGCAACTTTGAGTTAGCATTATATTATTCTGAACATTGAATAGGAATTATATTGTACGGGCAACGAACTAGCTTCATATTGAACTGGGCTCTCAGTTAGGATTATATATTTTTGACAATTGAATAAGCATTTTATCAGCGGAAGGCGTCGCATTTAAATATGAATTAATTGAAATTTAAAAGTTTGAATAAATTGGAATATGGGTTATTATTTTGGGAATTTAAAATTATAATAATTTTAATTAAGTTGGCCGTATTTGGTCAACAATATCTTCGATATTTATCGATAGTTTCTTGTTATTTTGGTGGTAGTTTGCTATGAATAATATTTTAGGTTAGTTGTTCTCTTTTTATTTTGTAATTTTGTAATACTTAATATTGAAATGTTAATTTACTCTAGGAGAAAAGTGTTTTATAAAAAAAAAATCAGTGAAGTGTGTAGTGGTTAATAGTGTTTTAATTTTATAAGAGAAGTGATGTGTTTATTTAATGAGCTTCACGTGTCAATCTTCTTCAGATTTATTTAGGTGAGTAAAAAACCAATGTTTTTCATCGCTTTTTTTTTATTTAATTAATTTAATTATATTTACCTATTAATATTATATTGAAAAATTGAAATATAAAATTAAGTTAGTAATTTTGCACTTTCAATGTTAAAGTTTAAGGTTAGAGTATTTTTGTGTTATTATTTAGGTTCAGTCACATGACGAGTCTCCTTCAATTTTATGATAGGTAAATAATATAAAACAATTTTCATGACCTTTTTTTTTAATTGTAAATTGAAAAGGTACAGAGAATTTTATTATCCTTAATTATTTTTTTGTTTTTATCACATCAAGTTAATATTTTTGCACTTTTAATGAAAAAATAATAAAAGTTAAAGTATTATTGTTATTCTTTAGAAAAATAGGAAATTATTTGGCAACAGGTAAGAAAGAGTAATATATAATGTTTTTCATTAATTTATTTTTATTTTAATGCAAATCTAAAAGTCATAGAGAATTTTATTATTTTCAATCATTATTATTTTTAAGACTCGGAGTGATCGCTAACATCTTATTTTCATAATATTATTATTTATATAAAACCAGATTAGTAGTTTCAAACTTTCAATTTACATAGTTTTTAATCAAATATTGAGGTTAAAATTAAAAAAAAAATATTATCTTCAATTATTATTATTATTTACATAAAACTAGATTACTAGCTTCGAACTTTCAATTTACATAGTTTTTAAACAAATTTTGACGTTAAAATCAAAAAAAAATTTTAATTACTTATTTTTCTGCGCTTAAGGATCAGTTACTTAATTATTTCACTAAATAAAACTTTATGATTTACAATTTAATAAGTAAGAGGTATAAGCGCAGCTCGATCTTGTAAATAATATAAAGAATAGGTTTGTTTTCTAAGCTTAAAAAATACTTGATTAAAAGTGAAAAAAAAATTACTATCTTTTATAAAATCCTGAAGAGTTTATTCGACAAGACAAAACAAAAAGATTAAAATTAGTCGGATTTAAAAATTTATCAGCTCTGCTTTGAGATAAAGCTCAGGAAATAATCCTAAATGAGACTTTTTGTAGAAAATAAATCAGTACTTTAAGTCGTCAAGACAAGGAAGATTCTCACGAATCTTAGGTTGCTTTCGGGCAATAAGACCTGTTGTCTTATTGCCCTTCTTTAGGCCACAGTTGTTTGTTCGATTTGTTCATGTTTGCCTAGTGGACCCTTGCTTGTTTCTATTTCAAGCCAACCTGTTTCTCTTCAGCCATGCATGCCCGGTGGCAAGTCTCAATTATTATTACATTTAGCTTTTACAAAGTGCATATTACTCGTAATATCATAATAAACTTCACCTCCTGTATGCAATTATACACAAGAAGAAACTTTTTTTTTTACATTTTTCTTTAGAATCTCATAATCGTGATATATTTATTCATTAAAATCACACTTCAACTAATGTTACTTTAATTTCTGCTCAAGCTTTTTCTCGGATAATAAACAGGTTCTCAAATATGCGTACGTGCAGTTTAAATATTGGAAATACTTAAACACTGATAATCCACTAATAAGCGAAATTATTGGACCTGCAGTTATTAAAATTATTAAATTATTTCTACACTAGTTACTGCTGAAATTAAGTAACAGATAGTTATTAATATTGAATGGAAATTAGCGAAATTAAAAGTTTTTCTTTTTACTAAATAGAAATTAGTTAATGATTATCAATTTTTGATTTAATAACTTTGATTTGAAAAATTATTGTATTGTAAAATGTATGTATATAATTGTATGTATTGTAAAATTAAATATTATGTAATATTCTATATTTAAGGGACTATATACGGTTACAAAAATATCCATTCTTTTTACCATTCTATAGAGCGTTTAAATATTGAAAACAAAAGTGATAAAAAAAACTAATCTTTCATTTTTTAATGAGACATTGGCAAGTTTTATGGTATGTATAATAAATATATAATAAACATGACACAATAAATCACCTTTTCGATGCAGGGAGAAACTTTAGTATTTATAACGTTTCTATATAAAAAAAAAATATATAGCTCTCATCGACTTTCTCTACCGCGGGCAATATATTTTTCATAAGTAGGCTATAAACGTTATAGATTATTGAAAAAGTTTATTTAATTGATGGGAAGAATAAGATATTAATTTCACTTTATTGAGGTTAGGAGTAGTGCAAGGCAAAAAAATTTGTGAAATTCAAAAAATAATGCAAAATTGAAAAAATAATGCAAAATTGAAAATTATTATGATAATTACAGACGAAAATCTAATAACAAATTAAAATCTCGTTTATCGATATAAATAAGTGTTCACCACTTTTTCTCGTTACATACAAAATTGCTATTTTGTTGCACGTCTCCAAGTTATAAATCATTCATTCTCGTTTGGTATTTAAATTAGGAAAACCTGTTGATGGCTAAAGGCAGATTTTAACGAGTATGTTTTTTAAGTATCCTATATTTTAAAAACTATGTGGTTCTTCAAATTATAGATATTCATATATATCAGTGCATCATTTGCTTCTCACTACTCTATAAAGATTATTTATAACTTATCATGCAGAATATAATTAAGGATAAATTTATTAGCTATTTCGTTTATTTTTCACCACTTTAAATGAAATAAGCAATAAAAAAGAAAGCCGAGAAAAATTTATTTACCGAAAATTAATAAACTGTCCATCTCAAGAAACATTTCTCTTCAAGACAGTTTATTATTATACGGAACTCATTTTTCTCGGGACGAGATCAGGTCAACTTATTCTGCAAAAAAAAAACCGATTCTGCAAAACTGACTTAATTTTCATAAATTATAAAGTTATTTTCAAACCGAGAGGAAACCTGGGTTTTATTCATTAGGACACTGATTAGAAGCATTTCGGCCAAATCTCAACCACAATTTCTATTCGGTTGACGCGTCATAAGCAGAAAACTTGTAAAAAGTTCAGCGCTCTCTTCCCGCTTCTGCTGAAATAAAAAAAAACAAAAAAAAAATCACTATAGGTCTTACAGCTTAATCGTAACGCGCTAAACTTTCAAGATACGATCTGCTCGAAGGGCTGGGCATAAAAAGAGTGAGTTAAAAACAAAAATAAAGAAAGAAGAATAAAGAGTTCGAGCGACACCCGCAGTCGTATGTATGTAAAATAAATGAGCCACACAGGAGGGGAAAAATTGCGGGAAAAAGAAAACTCGTGAAAAAGATCCAACGCTGCCTTTTTTATTACTCGGAACATAATATTCCAGTAACAAGCAAAATGTATTAAAAAGCTTCAACGATTTTGGTATTGTAGAGGGTTTTTTTTCTTCTAAATATGTAATTTTATCTGAAGTAGATAATGAGGTGTAAATAAAATATATTCATTATGTACAGTAAATAATAATAGACTATTAAAAAAAAAAATTCCAAAAGCTTTACTAATTGTAGTAATTTAAAGTTTTACTAAATTAAACAACGCGCGCTGGAGCGCGATTAATCTCTACACCTTGTGTTGTCAAAAATTATAAGTGTTTAAAATATAATATTTGAAAATAAATTTATATAAATAAATAATATAAATATTTATTTAGGATAAAATTGATAAACTTTTAGAATTAAAAAAAATTGCAAAATATAATTGAAATTAAACAAAATAATTGCAAATTTTGCAAATTAGTTGAAAGAAAATAATGAAATCAATTAAAAATTGGGTAATAATAATAATAATAATAATAATAATGATAGTAATTTTTGAGAAAAATATTTTAAACTCTTAAAAATAAATTGAAATAATTGAATATTGCGAAATTAGAGAAAATAATTGAAAATTGAGAAAAAACTGATGAAATATTTAGATAAATAAAATTGAAAAAAGTAATTAAAATTTGAGAAAATAATTGAAAAAAATTACATAAAATATATTTTAAATAATGGTAAGTTAAAGAAAAATTTAGGAAAATATTTAAAACATTCAGAAGTTCATGGAAAAAAAGAAATTAATTAAAAATTAAAGAAAAGGAAAGAAAATTATAAGAAAGGATAAATATAATTTAAAATTGAAGAGAATAATTTTTAATTAAAGGGAAATAATTAAAAACATTTTGGAAAATATGTAGAAGAATTAAAATAATTGAAAATTGAAGAAAATAGTATAAAAAATAACGATTTTGTTTATATTGTACAGCTATTCGAAGCGGATTTTCACTCTTTTTTTTTTGTATAATGGGCATCCATTGTCGGCCGTATATGATTTCTAAATAAATAAATAAATAAACGTAAATAATTAAAAACTGAAAGAAATAATTGAAATGTCGGATAAACAGTTTAAAATTTTCGAAATTATAAAACAAATGAAAAAAATTAAAAAAAATAAATTTTTAAAAATAATTGAAATGTAATACAAACATAATAAGTTGTAAAAAATAAATTCCATTTGAGTGAAATAATTGAAAAAATTACAGAATTTTTTTAAATAAAAAAAAATATTTGAAATTTGAGAAAAATATATGAAAATCTAAGAAATCACTTGAAATAATGAGAATAATTAAAAAATGGAAAATAAAATTAAAGAAAGCTAAAAATAATTTTAATTTATGATAATTATGAACAATTTTTTGAAATTATGAAAAGCAATGAAAATAATTGAAATTTGAGAAAAATACATGAAGATTTTAAAAATTATTTGAAAAAGAGAAGAATTAAAAATTGGAGAAAAGAATTTAAGAAGCTAAAAATAATTTAAATTTACGATAGTTAATAAAAAAAATTTGTAAATTATGAAAACAAATGAAAATAATTAAAAATTGAAGAAAATAATTGAAATTTTAGAAAAATACTTAAAAATCTTAAAAAATAATTTTGGAGAATGAGAATAATAATAACCTTTTGAGAAAAATAATTTAAAAATGATAAAATTAATTTAAAATTGGAAAAAATAATTAAAATATGCTGAAAATAATATGAGATTAAGAAAAAAATTAAAATATGATCAAAAAAATTTAAATAAAAAAAATTGAAAAAAGTAAACAAAATTTGAGGGAAATAATTGAAAAAATCATAGAATATATGTTTAAAAAAAAGAAAATATTTACAAAATTACTTTAAAATTTTTAATTAAAGAGAATAATTAAAAAATCGCAGAAATAATCGAAAATTAATGGAAATTATTGAAATTTTGGTAAATTATGTCAAGGTAATGAAAATAATTAAAAATTAAAGAAAATAATAGATAAATTGCAGAATTTATTTTTCAGCAAAAGAAAATAATTGGACAATCGTTTGAAACATGGAAAGTTGATGACAATAATCTAAATTGGAGATAATGAATGAAAATTTTTAATTTTCGTAATTAATTGAAAAATAATGAAACTATTAAAAGATGCAGAAAATAATTGCAAACTGATAGAAAGAAATGGATATTGAACGAAATAATTGAAAATTGAGATTTATATTAGATTGTTCAGGAAATTAATTCAGAAATTACAAAAATGATTTAAAATTAAAAATAATAATTGCAAAATGACAAAAATAATGGCAAATAAAAAAATGAATTTCAATTTGCGCTGAATAATATAAAATTAAGGAATAAATTCAATAACTTGGAAAAAACGTTCGAATTTTCTAAATTTTCAAATTCTTATCAATAAAATCAAATTTTTGTCTGTACATTGTTTTGAACATCAGATTTTTAATATAAATTTTCGTTTTAAGCACCAAGGAATACAAAAATAAACATACAAATTTTTATGTCTGTCTGTCCGTCTGTCTGTCACAAAACTTTGTACGCCAATCACATTTAAAATTCTTAACCGATTTAAACAAAATTTGGTGGTATGTTAGGTATTAACCCAAGTTAGGTTTATAAACATTGAAAGTTCAAAATTTTTAATTAGAACAGAAAATATGCCAATTTTTAAAAAACAATGAGAAATCAAAATTTTTTAGGTTACTGACTTTTTTTAAAATTACTTCCAATCTTTTTGCATTAATTTTTTTATTTTTCTTACAACATATTTGACTACAAAATTTAGAAAAAAAATTATCAAAATCAATTTTAGATGAAACAATAGAAAATATCAATTTTTGAATCTGAATTTTTTTTTGGTAAAAAGCGATGCTTTTTTAAACGTTCATCAATTTTCAACAGTTTTTTTAAAGATGCTTGTACTTTATAACATAATTTCAATAAAAAGATATAAAAAATTAAAAACAAAACATTTAAGCTTAAATAATTAATTGAAAAAAAAATTGGCTTGTGGGGGGATCGAACCCGCGGCCTTCGCGTTATTAGCACGACGCTCTAACCAACTGAGCTAACAAGCCGACGGAGGCGATGAGCTCCAAACGCATATTCGTTGAAAATATAGACTACATGCAAGATTGCTTGAAATTTCTTACTTTTTTTAACTTAGTACTAAAGATTCTTAAATCTAAATCTTAATTATATTAATTATTTTTCAACTTATTTCCTAAGTTTTTCATTTATTACCTCTAATTTAAGCTGTTGTTTCCACTTTTCAATGTTTTAATCATTCTTCAATTATTTTCCTTAAATTTCAATTACTTTCGTCAATTTTTACTTAGTTTTTTTTAATTTGCAATGATTTTCAAAAATTTAATATTTTTTTGATTATTTGTTAATTAAATACAAAATTTTCAATTAATTATTCCAAATTTCCATTATTTTTTTTCAATTTTTGATAATTTCTGTTTTAAATATTTTTCTAAAATTGCAATTATTATCTTCAATTTTCAATTATTTCTATCATTTTTCAATTACTTTTTGTCATTTTTAACTATCTTTTAATTAATTTTCTAAGTTTTTTTTATTATTTATCTCAAATTCCAGTTATTTTTATCATTCTGCAATTATTTTGTTTTATTACAAATACATGTTGTTATTTTTTCAATTATTTCTTACAAATTAAAATTATTTTCTTCAATTTTTAATTCTTTTTATTACTTTGCAAATATTTTTACGAATTTTTTTTCTTATTTTCATTATTCTTCAATTAATTTCCGAGATTTAAAAATACTTTATTAATTTTTAATAATTCTCTTCAATTTTCAATTATTATTAAATTATTAGTAAATATTATTAGTAATTATTAGTAAATTGTTAAATAAATAAATTACTGTTATCATTTTGCAATCAATGTCTTTAATTTATAATTATTTTTACTCTTCCTCAATCAAATTCCTAAATTTTCAATTATTTATTTCATTTTTCAATTTTTTTTTAATTTTAATTTTCTTTTATCTTTTTGCAATTATTTTCTTTGCCTTCTAATTTGTAATTTTTTAATTTGCAATGATTTTCAGAAATTTTATATTATTTTGATTATTTGTTGATTAATTACAAAAATTTCAATTATTTATCTCAAATTTCCATTATTTTCTTCAATTTTTGATAATTTCTATATAATGTTTTAATTATTTTTCTTAATTTAAAATTCTTGAAATCCTTTTGTAATTCGATACTTTCTTTTACTTCACATATATTGTGTATTTTTTCAATTATTTTTCAAAAATTGCAATAATTATCTTTAATCTTCTATTATTTTTATCATTTTTCAATTATTTCACCCAACTTTAATTATTCTCATTTTTATCCAATTCAATTTCTAAAACCCTTAAGCATTTTTTCTCCAATTTCAATTATTTCTTTTAATTTTTTTTCAATTCCAAAATTTTATAAATCTCGTCCTATACAAGTAAATCTTGTTTTATTTATCTTTAAGTATTGTATTGAAAATATTTATAAATATTGATAACACAAGCTGTAGAAACTAATCCCTCGCTAATGCGCGTTGTTTTAATCTGGTTATAAATAATTACAACGAATTTATTACTCAAAATCAAGTAACATTGTCAATTTATTTTTCCGTTAAAATAATTATCCTAACTAAGAAACTCTTTAAATTATTTTATTTTTCCCCACCCCCCTCCCCCCGATCAACATTTAGTGCGCAGATGGCAAAAAATTTACAAGTCGACGCCCCTGCTTGAACTTGAGAGGCGTATAAAATTTTGATTCATTAAAAGTCAACACCACATGGTGGTAAAAACAAGAAAAAGGATAAAATCAAAGTTAATAAGAACCACTCTTATTAAAAATATCAAAAATAATAATAATAATAATAATAATAATAATAAAAAAAAAAATAAAAGGAAAAAAAAACAAAGCCGGATTATAGTGACGCCCCCAATGTAAACTTCGCTCGGGGGCGCGGCATTTATGATGAGTAGAACCTGGCCCTCAAAATCTCAAATCAAAGTGGAAGGTCTGAGTTGCGGTTAAGAAGAAAGCTGAAGGCGTCCCCTTCTACAATCAATGATGCACAAGCCAGAGCTCGTAAAAATTTAGCACCGATAATTGAAGGATACGCGATACACCGCGCTTCTGCCAACGCCGCCTTCCTTTTATGTTCATACATTGTGTGCTCATCTTCCCCACATGCATCGATATGTTTTCCACTCTGCCTTCTATACCTTATGCTTATATACAGAGTCGAAAAACACCATTAAGTCTAATTAAAATCCCGCTTTTCTGCTTACACATCAAATTAAAATCTCGAAATGAGCTATAGTACTATAACAAGATTGTAATCAGGGGCAGAGACTTGTAAATTTTTGCCATCTGCAAACTTAATATTGACCAAGTGGGGGGGGGGGGGGGGTGAGAGAAATAAAACAATAATAAATTAAAGAGTTTCTTAATTAGCGTAATTATTGTAACTCCAAAGTTGACAATTTTATTTGCTTTCGAGTACATTTTCGGAAATAATAACCAAACAATCAAGATAATATAAAATTTAAAAGTTTAAAAAATAAATCAAAAATTGACGAACTTAATTAAAATTTGAGAAAAATAATTGAAAAATGATTAACACATTGAAAATTCGAAGAACAAAAATCATATTTTTTAAAATAATTGAAAAATGTCGAAAAAAATGATTCAAGAAAATAATGGAAATTTGAGAGAAATAATTAAAATTTTCGGAATTAATCAACAAATATTCACTAGGGGAGAGCGGGGCAATCCGAACCGGCGGGTAATTCGGCTCATTAGCGATTTCACGCCTTAATTAGAATCTAGGAGGGAAAGGTCGCTATAGAATATAGGTCTCAACATTTTAGTTAGGTAAACGAAATTTAGTGTAATTCTATTGATTCAGCCTCGTGTCAGGTAGAGTATTATGTTTTTATGCGTCGCGCGTACACTTTTTACTTACAAACTTTTACGTTTTTAGTACATTAATTTACGAGCCTAATTTTTTTGGGTAAGTTTTTTTTATGCTCTCAGGTGTGCTCTTTCGATACACCTATGCTATTTTATTTATATGTATCAAATGTGACTTGTATTTGTTTTAAAGTGCCAAAAGTCAGGGTGGGGTAAATGGGCTCACGCGACGGTTAATCATCTTATCCAAAAATACTTTGTCTTGATCCGCCCCTGCTTAATTATGATAAGAATATGACTACTTTTAATAATTACCAATAATGAGTGTACTAACTTTTTTATTTGTTATAAAAAAATAAAAAAAAGTAAGGTCTAATGAATTTTCTTTAATTTTAGGGGCCCCAGTCCCCCCCCCCAATTTTGACCTTGATCCATCACTGCATAATTATAATAAGAATATAGGTACTTTTCATATTTACAAAATAAAGGTTATTGAACTTTTTTATTTTTCGTAAAAAATAAAAGTCGCCGAATTGCCCCACAGGGTGAGCCGATTTACCTGCCAAATTTGCAGTTTGAGAATTTGGTATATCTGCATTCAAAATTATCTAGAGCTAAAACTATAAAAGATAAATCAAAAAGTCCTTGCAAATTTGAAAGTGCAAATGATAGGCTCCTAAATGATATATCCACGTTTGGATTTAAAAAATAATTTCCTAACTTTTTTCCTGTCTGACCAAAAGTGAGCCGAATAGCCCCGGTCTCCCCTATAATATAAAATTTGTGAAAATCACTGCAAATGAAAAAAAAATAATTAAAAATTGACGAACGTAATTAAAATTTGAGAAAAATAATTGAAGATTGATTGAAACATTGAAAAGTGGGGAGTATAACTTAGATTTAAGATAATAAATGAAAATTAAGGAAATAAATTGAAAAATAATTAATATATCTACTTAAAAGGTGGAGAAAATAATTGCAAAAGGATAAAAGAAAATAAAAATTGAAAAAAATAATGGAAAAATAAGATAAATAATTGAAAATTTAGGAATTTAACTGAGGAATGAATAGTGAGAATAATTGAAAATTGAAGAAATTGATTGCAAAATGATAACAAAAAGTAATTGGAAATTAAAGAAAATTATTAAAATTTAAGAAAAACATTTTCAAATCTAGGAAATTAATTGAAGAGTAATAAAAATAATAAAAAGTGCGAGACGACAATATTTGCAAAGTAATAAAAATAATTAAAAATTGAAGAAATTTATTGCAAAATGATAATATTAATAATTACAAATTGAAGAAAATTATTAAAATTTGAGAAATATATTTTAAAATCGAGGAAATTAATTGAAAAGTAATAAAAATAATCAGAAATTGAAGAAAATAATTGTATTTTTTGAGAAATAATATAAAAAAATTGCGACATATATTTGTAATGAAAGAAAATAATTTCAGAATGATAAAAATAATTGTAAATTAAAAGAACAAGTGCAAGTTGTGATAAATTATAAAAATAGTTAAAAGTAATTAAAAAATAATTTAATATGAGAAAAAGTAATGGAAAAATATAAAAGAAAATAAAAAATTGAAAAAATGTTGAAAAATGAGATAAATAATTGAAAATTGAAAAAATTGATTGCAAAATGATAATAATAATATTTGAAATTAAAGAAAATTATTAAAATTTCAGAAAAATATTTTAAAATCTAGGAAATTAATTGAAGAATAATGAAAATAATATAAAATTGAAGAAAATATTTGTAAAGTAATAAAAATAATTTAAAATAGAAAAAAATAATTTTAGTTTGTGAAAAATAATTGAAAAAATTAAAGACTGTATTTGAGATAAACAAGACTACAATTACAATTATTATATATTATAATTCTTCAAACCTCAATTAATTTGAAATTTCATTGATTAACATTTTAATTAATACACTTTTTAAGAATAGTAAAGTTAAAATTATTTAAAAATTTCTTTAATTTTTTAAGAATTCTTTTTTTTATGATTTTAATTGTATTTTCTACAATTCTTAACTATTTTTATCATTTTTCAACATTTGTCTTCAATTTTATTTTCATTTTTTTTATTTTTACCCTCATTTTTAAATTCAATTTACCAAGTTTCAATTCTTTTCTTTAATCTTTGAGAATAGTAAATTTAAAATTATTTAAAAATTTCTTAAATCTTTATCAATTCTTTTCTATTATTATTTTAATTATTCGCTACAATTGTCAACTTTTTTTATCATTTTCCAAAAATTGTCTTCATTTTCTAATTATTTCCATTATTTTTCAATTTTTCTACTCATTTTTATTTAAATTCAGTTTCCGCAAGTTTCAATTCTTTTCTTTAATTTCTTCAAATAAAACTTTTTCAGTTTTAATTATTTTCTTTAATATCAAATTAGTTAAATTATTTATTAACTAATTTTTAACTTCTTTCGTCATTTTTCAATTATTTTTAGAAAATATGGTTTTTTTAAAAATTTTAATAATTTTCTTCGAATTGGAAATATATTTATCCAACATTCTTATTCAGAAATTTGTTTTTTTTTTCAGTAATTTTGCTATATGGAATTCCATAGGGCGAATTTTTTGCTCTATGGAATTTGTAGACGTACCATACACAAGTCGCCGCCCCTGATTGTAATTAATTGAACAAAAAAACAAAACAAAAAAATTATTCATTGTTTACGAAAAAAAAAAATAACATTTCCTGCTCTTTGAATAATTAGTTGATTTTATTTTCAACTACATGCTACTAAACTTTTTTTCTTTCTTATTTTAATCAAAAATAATAAATATCTTAATATTTCCTATTCTAAAAAGAACAGACGTTGTGGTTAACTTCAGACATCTAACTCCATTTTGGAGTCTCCCATTGGTCAGTAGATATCAAACCTCACTATCGATAGTTTTGAGTTTCGATTTTTTGTTTTGCAGAGGAATTAAAATCTTTTAATTAAATATTGTAACTTCAAGTTTATTTTATAAAATTTCTTATAATGTTTGCAATCTAAAATAACAAAAAATTTTATAGAAATAATTAATACATAGAAATTAGCTTTGACCTTGACTTCCCTATACGAGAACCCTTTCGACCAACTTCAGAGGTGTAACGCGTTTTATCGGGCTTCTGATTGGCTAGCAGATTTTTGATATTTCTTGTCAACAATAACATCACAGTTTAGACGTTTATTTGTAACTATTTTTCAAATTTATTTAAAATCTTCGTTTATTGAATAATTGCATTTTATGAAATAATAATAAATTGAAAATAAATTAAATTGTAATAATTAAGGAGTGATAGTTTAAGACTGTGACAGTGATTTTAGTGAAGTTGTTAAGGTTATAGTGTTTTGAGTGAAATAATGTTTTGTTTACATTGGCATTCGTTTCTGACAGGTGAGTAATGATAATAATATTAATAATCTTTTATTTATTTTTATTTTATTTGTAACTTATTTATCTGTTTTTTAGTTCTATTATTTAAATGTAATTTTTTTTCTAAAAGTATCATAATTATTTATGTCATTTAAGATTTTAATATTTCTTTTTATTGGAATGCACGTGGTGATTGTAATAGGATTTCTTTTTGGTCAAATGGAAATGGTGAAACTGGTAAGTAATAATAATTTTTAGTTCTTTATTTTGTTTTATTGTATGTTTATAATTCATTAACCTTTTAAGTTTTTGAAAATAAAAATATTATATTTTCAGGTTTAAGATTATTTTTTTTTGTTATTATTCTCCAGTTAGGTATCACAGTGGGATAAAATCACAAATTTTGGTTGAAATTGACTTTTAGACGGCAATTTTAAACCAAATTAAAAAATTCTTCTTTCCTCTAACGCAGAAGTAAATTCTAAAGAGATCTGTGAGCGTCGATTTTTTAATTATTGTTTTATAAATTTTTAATCTTAATGCAAAAAGTTTAAAAAAAAATGTTTTTTTACAATTTTTTATTTCTTTTGCACAAAATTTATTTTACATACTTAATAATGTGTGCATTTATGTTTGGGGGTGTGTCAATAGTAAAAAAGAAGTTTTTGCGCTTAAAAATGCTTATAAACAATTTATATAAATAATTACACTTTATGAATTTTCTTAAACAGTTCACATTATAAACATTCATTAAGAAAAAAAATAACAAGCGCGCCGCGGCGCGCGGGTCGATCTCATGTTAGAATAAGAAAATTGAGTTTGTTTACGTTGCACAGTGGTCAAAAATGCTCTTTTTTTTGGTCAAAATGAAAGAACTTTTGATAGAAATTACCAATTTTAATAAATTCAACGGGAAACAAAAGATTATTTTCTACAAAATATACGAAAAATATGAAAAATTTTTAAATTTTCAATTAGTTTTTGTCATTTTCAATTATTTTTTAATAAATTCTCTAAATTTTTTTTATTATTTATCTCTAATCTTAGTTATTTCTGCAATTTATATTTATTTTATTATTCTGCTATAATTTTCTTTTATTATAACTATATGTTGTAATTTTTTCAATTATTTTTAACAAACTAAAATTATTGTCTTCAACTTTTCATTATTTTTATTAATTTGCAAATATTTTCTTGAAGTTTTTATTACTTTCATTATTCTTCAATTAATTTCTTAGATTTAAAAATATTTTTCTCAAATTTTAATAATTTTCAATTATTATTATTGTTATCATTTGCAATCCAATTTCTTCAAATTTTAGTTATTCTCAAATTTCATTCTTCAATTGAATTCCTAAATTTTCAATTATTTATCTGATTTTTCAATTAGTTTTTTTAATTTTAATTTTCTTTCATCTTTTTGCATTTATTTTGGCCACGTTTTAATTAGATATATTAATTTTTTTTAATTTATATCCTAAATTTCCATTTAGAGGCACATGAATATTCCCTACAACTCATTTGACATAATTCTCAATTGACATAATCTCAAATGGCATAATTCTCATTTGACGTAATTTCCATTTGACATAATTTCCATTTGACATCATTCTCATTTGAAATAATTCCCATTTGGACATAATTCACATTTGACATAATTCTCATTTGACATAATTCCCATTTGACATAATTCCCATTTAACATAATTCCTATTTGTCATAATGCTCATTTGACATAATTCTCATTTGACATAATTCCCATTTGACATAATTCCCATTTAACATAATTCACATTTGATATAATTCTCATTTGACATAATTCCCATTTGGCATAAATCTCAGTTGACATAATTCCTAATTGACATAAATTTTTTTCTATTTTAAAGAAAATTTTCCCTATCTTAAAGAAACTTTTCTTTATTTTAATAAAAATGTTATGCCATCTGAGATTTATGCCATTTGAAAATTATGACAAATAGGAATTATGTCAAATGAAAATTATATCAAATGAGAATTATGTTAAATGGGAATTATGTCAAATGAGAATTATGTCAAATGAGAATTATGTCAAATGGGAGTTATGTAAAATAAGAATTATGTCAAATGGGAATTATGTCAAATGGGAATTATGTCAAATGAGAATTATGTCAAATAGGAATTATGTCAAATGGAAATTATGTCAAATGAAAATTACGTCGAATGAGAATTATGTCAAATGAGAATTATGCCATTTGAGATTATTTTAATTGAAAATTATGACAAATGAGTTGTAGGGAATATTCATGCGTCTCTCCATTTATTATGTCAAATCTAAGTTATTGTATACACTTTTCAATGTTTTAATCATTTTTCAATTGTTTTTCTCAGATTCCAATCAAGTTTGTCAATTTTTAATTTTTTTTTAATAGGTATTAGAAATTTTTTTCGACTTTTTCAAAATAAAGCTAGATAAATGCAGAGTAAAATCAATTATAGAGAAACATTTTTATAATTTTTCAGGCCCAGAATGTAATCGGAAAGTTGGCATATTTTTAAAACAAAATTTCAATTATTGAAGTATACATACCACACAATTTTGTGAAACTATACAAAACTCGTTATTGATAAGCTTCTGAGATCATTTCATTAAAATATGATTGAAACCTAAAAAACATCTAAAAACCAAGTTTGGTAAAACTCAAGTAATTTTTGAAAATTTAGTCCGCCATATTGACTTTCTCAATTTGAATATTATATTTACATTCTACGATCCAAAAAACATCTAAAGACCAAATTTGCTAAAAATCGAAATTTTTTTGAGAATTTATTCCGCCATATTGGATTCGCCATATTGAATTTCACAATTTGAATATTATATTTACATTCTACGACCCAAAAAAACATCTAAAGACCAAGTTTGATAAAAAACAAAATTTTGTTAAGAATTTAGTACGCCATATTGAATTTGACATTTTTAAAGTTAAAGTATCAACCATATTTTAATGTAACAATTTCAGAAGCTTAACAATAACTAGTTTTGTAAAATTTCACAAAATTCTTTGATCTGTATACTTCAATTTGTAATTTTTTTTTAAAATTGTCAACTTCTTGATTATTTCCTGGGCCTGAAAAATTATAAAAATGTTTTTCTATAACTTTTTTTACTCTACATTTATCTAGCTTTATTTTGGTCCAAGGATCACTCATTTCGGTCAATTCTATCGAGAGATATTAAATTTTAACAAAACAATACTTAGAGAGTATTTTCACTAAATTTCCATCTAAAAAGTATATTCATTTCATTGAGTCTGAAATCATAAAAGATTTCATAAGCGATCAGGATGTTTCGAAAGAGACAATTATAAAATGTAAAGTATGATCGGAGAGAGAGAATTAGATGAAGGGAGACAGAGAGAGAGAGAGAGAGTAAGCCAGTGAGAGAGACAGAGAAAGTAACAGACAGAGAAATCAGAAATTGCCATCACTGAATCCACGAGTACCATTTAACCTAAGGTTAAATCAGAAGGCTTAAAGAAGTCTCCAGTGCTAATTTTCTATTAAAGATTTCTCGGAAGCTTGTCTGATTGATTGACGTTGAAAATTATGTGAATAAAATTAATACGGAAATGTCTCGGAAATGTCTGAGGAAGAGAACTAATTAAACTGGCAGTTTTGTAATTTAAATAATACGCGTTACATAAAACAAAATACTCGTCTAGAATGTCTAGATTACAGCAGCGAACGATGAAAGAGTTTTCGACATGGAAAATGGTAAATGAGATGCGTAGAGAGAGGATTATGAGTCAGAATTCAGACTATATGTTTACACTTGAGCGTTTTTACAGATTAAAAGTGAATTTATGTAGTATATCTCTTTCTTCCTAAAACACATTTGACCTCAAGTAATTTAGAATTTTTCATTTCGTCATTAACAATAATTTAACTATTAATATGACAGTGTAAACAAACAAGCAATTAGCACAGAGAATTATGTTTAAAATTATGTTTTACTGTCCTATTGATGATACCTAAAAGTAGTCCTAAAAATTTCAGGTTCTAAGGTTGTTACAAACAATTTCAAGACCTAAAAGTGGTCATAAAATTCAAATCCTAAAAGTAGTTTTAAAACTGTCTAAACCTAAAAGTGCACCAAAAAATATCAAACCCAAAAGTAGTTCTAAAAATTTTAGATCCTAAGGTTGCTATTAATGATTTTAACACCTAAAAGTGATCATAAAAATATCAAATACTAAAATTTGTTTTGAAACTATCTAGACCTAAAGGTGTTCCTAAACATATCAGATCTTAAAAATAGACCATAAAATTTCAGGTTCAAAGGTTGCTATTAAAAATTTTAAGACCTAAAAGAGATAATTAAAATATCAAATTCTAAAAGTAGTTCTAAACCTAAAGGTACTTCTAAACATATTAGATCTTAATCATAGACCTTAAAATTTCAGATCCTAAGGTTGCCACTAAAAATTTTTGGACCTAAAAGTAGTCCTAAAAATATTAAACCCCAAAAAGTAGTCTTAAAAATTCCAGATCCTAAGGTTGCTATTAAAAATTTTAAAACCTAAAAGTGGTGATAAAAATATCAAATCTTAAAAGTAGTTATAAAACTATTTAGACCTCAAGGTACTTCTATACGTATAAGATCTTAAAAATAGAACTTAAAATTTTAGGTTCTGAGTTTGCTACTAAAAATTTCAGATCCTAAGGTTGTTACTACAAAATTGCAAGACCTAAAAGTGGTCTTAAAAATATCAAACTCTAAAAAGTAGTTCTAAAACTATGTCTAGACCTAAAAGTGCACCAAAAAATATTAAATCCAAAAGTAGTCCTAAAAAATTCAGATCCTAAGGTTGCTATTAATGATTTTAACACCTAAAAGTGATCATAAAAATATTAAATCCTAAAAGTAGTTCTAAAACTGTCTAGACCTAAAAGTGCACCAAAAAATATCAAACCCAAAAGTAGTTCTAAAAATTTTAGATCCTAAGGTTGTTATTAAACATTTTAACACCTAAAAGTGATCATAAAAATATCAAATACTAAAAGTTGTTTTGAAACTATCTAGACCTAAAGGTGTTCCTAAACATATCAGATTTTAAAAATAGACCATAAAATTTCAGGTTTGAAGGTTGCTATTAAAAATTTTAAGACCTAAAAGAGATCATTAAAATATCAAATTCTAAAAGTAGTTCTTAACCTAAAGGTACTTCTGAACATATCAGATCTTAAAAATAGCCCTTACAATTTCAGATCCTAAAGTTGCCACTAAAAATTTTTGGACCTAAAAGTAGGCCTAAAAATATCAAACCCCAAAAAGTAGTCTTAAAAATTTCAGATCCTAAGGTTGCTATTAAAAATTTTAAAACCTAAAAGTGGTAATAAAAATAACAAATCTTAAAAGTAGTTATAAAGCTATTTAGACCTAAAGGTACTTCTAAACGTCTCAGATCTTAAAATTAGAACTTAAAATTTTAGGTTCTAAGTTTGCTACTAAAAATTTCAGATCCTAAGGTTGTTACTAAAAAATTGCAAGACCTAAAAGTGGTCCTAAAAATATCAAACTCTAAAAAGTAGTTCTAAAACTATGTCTAGACCTAAAAGTGCACCAAAAAATATTAAATCCAAAAGTAGTCCTAAAAAATTCAGATCCTAAGGTTGCTATTAATGATTTTAACACCTAAAAGTGATCATAAAAATATTAAATCCTAAAAGTAGTTCTAAAACTGTCTAGACCTAAAAGTGCACCAAAAAATATCAAACCCAAAAGTAGTTCTAAAAATTTTAGATCCTAAGGTTGTTATTAAAAATTTTAACACCTAAAAGTGATCATAAAAATATCAAATACTAAAAGTTGTTTTGAAACTATCTAGACCTAAAGGTGTTCCTAAACATATCAGATCTTAAAAATAGACCATAAAATTTCAGGTTCTAAGGTTGCTATTAAAAATTTTAAGACCTAAAAGAGATCATTAAAATATCAAATTCTAAAAGTAGTTCTAAACCTAAAGGTACTTCTAAACATATCAGATGTTAAAAATAGACCTTAAAATTTCAGATCCTAAGGTTGCTATTAAAAATTTTAAAACCTAAAAGTGGTGATAAAAATATCAAATATTAAAAGTATTTATAAAACTATTTAGACCTAAAGGTACTTCTAAACGTATAAGATCTTAAAATTAGAACTTAAAATTTTAGGTTCTAAGTTTGCTACTAAAAATTTCAGATCCTAAGGTTGTTACTAAAAAATTGCAAGACCTAAAAGTGGTCCTAAAAATATCAAATTCTAAAAAGTAGTTCTAAAACTATGTCTAGACCTAAAAGCGCACCAAAAAATATCAAATCCAAAAGTAGTCCTAAAAATTTCAGATCCTAAGGTTGCTATTAATGATTTTAACACCTAAAAGTGATCATAAAAATATTAAATCCTAAAAGTAGTTCTAAAACTGTCTAGACCTAAAAGTGCACCAAAAAATATCAAACCCAAAAGTAGTCCTAAAAATTCAGATCTTATGATTTCTATATCAAAAATTTTAAGACCTAAATAAAAAAAAATTTTAAATCCTAAAAGTAGTTCTAAGAATATCAAGTCCTAAAAATGAGTCCGAAAATATCGAGTCCTAAAAGGGATTCTGAAAACATCAACTCCTAAAAATATCAAAGGGAGATGAAAAACAAAAAATGTTAATTTTCTCTCTCACTCTTATATCACCTTGACTATAATCTCTCCGATTATGTTTCCTATAACACTATAATCATTTTCTCTATTTTGAAATGATGCCAATTTCGACTGATTATAGCTCCAAAAACATTTAATAAGTGATGTTTGCCAGAAAGGTGAGATGTAAAGGTATACGGAATGATAGAAATAATAAATAATTCGAATTTCTCGAATTCTAATAAATGATTATAATAATGAAACTAACATAACCTAAAATATGAATAATGAAGGTGAGAATATATATATAAACTACGAATTTAAATGAAAAGTTATGATGATAACACACAAATAGGTAATATAATGATATGAGAAACAAAACAGTGTTACAACTTTGCGAATAATCAGGAACAAAAAACAAACAAAATGACATATGCAGTAGAATGCAAGATTGCAGAACGTTCATTGTCCTATACTCATAGTCGCACGAAAAGCATGAAAAGTTTTATCAGCCATTTTCGCGCGCGCAAACAGCTTGGGCTTGAAGGTAAAATCTACGTTTATGAAACGTCTCTCCTGAAGTGAATATTAACGAATTTTCCCGAAGGAAAGCAATTTACTATAACAACAACAAAGAGTAAAAGAAAAAAATTCGCTTATACTTTGAAACAATGTCAGCAGGCACGTGTATAGGTTAATAAAAGTTTTAGCGACGCATGATTATTCCTAAAATTGTACTTTATGTAAATTCCGTGTGACCTGAAATCAAATTTCTGAATTGAAATTTATTATAGTTTTCTTTATTTTTATTTTAATTTATTCATTACAACTATTTTAAATTGTAATTTGTAACTGCTGAATGCTGACTATATTTTATAGATTAGGTAAAAAGAAATTATTTTAGAAATAACTTCAGGGGCCTTATTGTTTTTTTGACCCTTTAAAAATAAAATGCGATCAAGGATGCAATTTACGTTTTTAAATCCTGAGAACGGTAACTTCGCCTTTTAAAAAAATCATATAAGAAAGATTTTAAAATTAATGATGAGAGATCACGAAAAATGAGTGACAGATAAAATTAATAAGAATTTGATTGTTCCTTTTTTGCCACACGATCAATTCCAAGGCTGATAATTTAGTTTCTGTTAGTAGCTTTACCGTCTTCTCAACACATTGAACGTCGTCTTTTGCCGCGACCTCAATCAGATTTGAACTATTTGGGTCAGTTTGAAACTCCTTATGTCTAGCCGAAGCCGCCAAAAGATGATTCTCAACTTACGATAATTTTAAATCGTCATTGATTTTCATTCACTTGAATATAGTGATACAAATAAATGAAAGCTAAACAGAAATCATAAGTTGGTATCCTACGTCATATTAATTGAGAATGGTAAAAATACTCATTCAACATGTGAAGCACTCCTGACTTATTTTTTGTAACTTGAAATTTTTTTTTTTATTTTCCTAAATGATATCATATGGTAATACTTTTAAGCTTTAAACCCCATTTTTGAACATTATTTTACGATTTTTTTAAAAAAAAGTTATGTACATTTGAAATTTTTTTATTTAGAACTAATTTCTGGGAGTGAGTCTTCACTCCAATCAGAGTGAGAAATACATTCTAAAAGAGTAAGAGAAGAGTAAATAGAGTGAAATTTCACTCAAAAGTTCTATCAATCAAATTTTAGTTTTACCAAACTTAAAATACTTCTAACGAAATGTTGACTCAAATTTATTTTAACTTTAAATTATACAAATTTTTATATATTCAAAGTCATAAGATTTATATTTAATTTTTTTTAAAAACCTAATTATTTTAATATTTTATACATTTACAAATAAAAATTTGTAAACTTGATTTTATTTATATCTACGATTTTAAATTGTTTTAAACTTTAATTGGGATAGGAACTACAAGTTATTTATATTTTAATAGTAAAAGTAATAAACTTCAATTATTTTAAACTTTTAATTCTTTAAATTTTAATCAATTTAAATTTTAATCATTATAAACTTTAAATATTTTGGAGAGGAATTATATTGGCTTTCAAAATCTAACAATGCGCATTTGAGTTATTTTAAACATTAACCATTATGTAAAAACTTCTAATTATATATAAAAAAATTCATTGTTTACTAAAGCTTCAATCAGTCCAAATTTTGAAAATATTAATTTTGACTATAATTTTTATCAAGGAGAATTGGGACTTATGGAATTTGAAATTAAGTGATATTTAGATTTAAAAAAAATTATTTGTGAATAGTTGAAATATTCAGTTGTAATATTCAGGATTATAAAAACACAAGGATTGATTAAAAAAGATTCGTTTAATTAAAATAAGTATAAATTCAAACTTTTATTTATCAATTGAAATTGAAATTTAGTTGAAACTTCAATAAATTAGAACTTAAATATTGGATTTCCATTGATAAATAATTATTTCGAAATTTTAAAGATCTCAAATTCCCATGATCTAAATATCAATTAATTTAAACTTCTACGCATGAACGTTTTATGTAATTTCTGTATTAATAGAATTAAATTTAAATTCACTAAAGTTTTCGTGTTTCAAAATGCCAGTTCAATATTTTAGAGTAAACTATATTTTTTATTAATCTTAATTTCTGTGATTGCAATTAAATTGATTCTCATCAAAATAGACTCTTTAATTGATCTCTTTTATGTAGTTTTTAATTAGGATTTAAATAAGTTTAGTAATAATTTGCTCATGCAAATTAATTATTATTAATTAATAAGTATTTTGAGATTTTAAATACAACATTCATTTAAAGAAATTTAATTTAGTAGGTTTTTTTTAAATAAAAGTAACGTAGGAAGTTTTGAAACAAAAAATTTTAATCATTAAGAAATGAAACAATTATTTTAAAAAAGTTTTAAAAGGCATTTAATAATTAGATACATAAAATAAAAACTCATATGATTTATAATTAATTATTAAAAAAAAAAAAAAATTTCAAACGTGACTGATTTAAAACAAAAAAGTATCTTAGTGCTAAACTTCAGGTGTGGACAGAATAAAAGAATGAATGAATCTGTAGGTTATTATTATAGATTTTTGTTTTACATTTCTAATTTTATTTTCACTTTTTTGTAATTTATTTCCTTCTCTAGTCAGTTTAATTCAACTTTTGGTTGTTATTTCACATTCTAGTGATTTTAAAATTTAAACTAATTTCCAATTATCAATTATTTATCAGTATCTAAATAATATTGTTTTTTTCGTTTTTATTTTAAAGGGATATTTTTTTGGTTGTTTTTCTTTATTTTCTAGTTATTTATTCACTTTTTACATTTCTTCTGTATTATCAACTATCAAATTATTAACAGGAGGTAAAGAAGAAAATTAAGGTGATGGAATATTTGTGATTTTTGAAAGTAATGCTAGAAAGAAGGGAGAAATGCTGCCAAAGGAGCAGAACGAGTAGAGGTTTATTATAAAAGAGTTAGAAAATTCTGTCTGTGAAAGAGATAAATGATTGTTAAGATGACGAAAGTGATGAGATTTAGAGGAAGAAGAGAATGCAAAAAAAAAAATAATTTAGAGAAAGTGCTAGAGAGGTTAAGGAAGAAGATGAGTTTTGATATTTGGGATATTGGTAAAGTTATAACGGAGGATGTGAGTCAAATGGTATTGGGAATAAACAGAAAGGAAAAAGTGGAAAGCATACAAAAACAGTTTTTAAGATTACCAGTAGATGAAGAAGGAAGTTAAAGAAATGAAATATTTGTGGTTTTTGGAAGGAATACTAGAAAGAAGGGAGAAAGGGAGAATTTTTTGGGTAGTAGCGGACGCTACTCATTCATATGATGGAGTTCTGCTAGGGAAGTAGAAAGAGGGAATGAGGTTTAAGATAAAGGAGTTAAAAAATTATGGGTTTGAAAGAGATTTATGATTGTCAAAAAGACGAAATTTATGGAATTTAGAGGAAGAAGAGAGTGCAGAAAAGAGAAACTTATAGTGAATGGTAGAGAGGTTAAAGAAGAGAATGAGTTTTGTTATTTGGGATATTGGTTGAGTTATAACGGAGGATGTGAGTTGAATGTGAATAAAGGATTAAAGGAGTTACCAGGATACAATTGTGAGGGATCCGAAAGGAAACGTTTAGGAATGATAAGAAGAGAAGATTGTGGTTGTTCGATATGTTGATATTATGGTGGGTATTGAATTATTCAGTGGCGATCTGGGAATGAGCGGAAAGAAAAGGAGCGGAAAGCATACGGGAAAATTTTTAAGATTACCATGAGGTAAAGAAGAAAATAAGGGAAATTAAATATTTGTGGTTTTTGGAAGAAATGCTAGAAATAAAAGGAAAAAGGAAGAATTTTTTGGGTTGTAGCAGACGTCACTCATTCGTATGATGTAGAAATAGGGAATGAGGTTTATGATAAAAGAGTTAGAAAAGAAGGTATGTGAAAGAGATTTATGATTGTAAAGAAAACGAAAGTGATGAGGTTTAGAGGGAGATACGAGTGCAGAAAAGAGAAATTTAGAGGGAATTGTAGATTGGTTGAGGAAGAGAATTAATTTCGTTATTTGGGATATTAGGTCAGAAATTAAGAGTGAGTGGTATAGTGGTTGAGGACGAGGATGACTTCTATTGTTTGAGATATTGGTTGAGTAATAACGGAGGAAGTAAGTCAAATATGAACAAAAGGACTGAGGAAGCTATCATATCAAAAGTGTGGAGGATTAGAAAGAGAAGATTTAGTAATAATTGGAAGAGAAAGCACGTAGGAAATATTTTTAAGAATATTAGGAAGTGAAGAAGGAAAATATTTGTAATTTTTGGGAGGGTATTTTTTTGGGTAGGATCAGATGCTACTCATTCGTATGATGTAGTTTTGCGAGCGGAGTAGAAATAGGGAACGAGATTTATGATAAGAGTTGGAAAAGAAAATGTGTGAAAGATTTTTTATTGTCAAAAAGACGAAAGTGATGAGATTTAAAAAGGGAAGAGAATGCAGAAAAGAGAAATTTAGAGCGAATGGTAGAATGATGGGAAGAATGATAAGGTTGAGGAAGAGAATGAATTTCGTTATTTGGGATATTAGGTCAGGAATTAAGAGTAAATGGTAGAATGGTTAAGGAAGAGAATTCCTTTTATTACTTGGGATATTGGTTGGTATATTTAAAAGGGGAAGAGAATGCAGAAAAGAGAAATTTAGAGTGAATCATTGAGTGGTTGAAAAAGAGAACGAACTTCGTTATTTGGGATATTAGGTCAGAATCTAAGAGTGAATGGTAGAATGGTTAAGGAAGAGAATTCCTTTTATTACTTGAGATATTGGTTGATATTTAAAAGGGGAAGAGAATGCAGAAAAGACAAATTTAGAGAATTTAGAGTGAATGATAAAATGGTTAAGGAAGAGAATGAATTTCGTTATTTGGGATATTAGGTTAGAATCTAAGAGTGAATGGTAGAATGGTTAAGGAAGAGAATTTCAGTAGAAAATAAATAACGAATTTCGTTATTTGGGATATTAGGTCAGTATCTAAGAGTGAATGGTAGAATGGTTAAGAAAGAGAATTCATTTTATTAATTGGGATATTGGTTGATATTTAAAAGGGGAAGAGAATACAGAAAAGAGAAATTTGTAGTGGATGGTAGAGTGCTTGAGGAAGAGAATGAATTTTGTTATTTGGGATATTAGGTTAAAAATTAAGAGTGAATGGAAGAATGGTTGAGGAAGAGAATGTCTTTTATTACTTGGGATATTGGTTGAGTTTCAATAGAGGGATTGAGTTGAATATGAACAAAAGGATTGAGGAAGCTATCATAGCAAAAGTATGAAGGATATGAAAGAGAAGATTTAGGAATCATTGGAAGATAAAATTGTGGTTGTTTGATATGTTAGTATGGTCGGAATTGTATTATAAAGTGGAGATCTAGGAATGAGCAGAAAGGAAAAGAGTGGAAAGCATTTGGAGCGGTTTTTCGCATAGACGATGTGTGTAAGCAGAAAAGTGTTTGAGAAACATGTTAGGAGAGAAGGTTGTGAGGGAAAAAACTGATCCTTAGGTTGAGAAAGAGATTCGGTAGTTGGATAAAAAATCTGAAAGATCTGAAAGATGGGAAAGACGATAACGAGCAGATGCTGGATGATGATAATAGATAGGGAAGAAAGAAGAATTGACGAAATGTCGAGATAAGAGTAAGAATGAAAGAAGATGAGGAAGGAAATTAGTTAAGATTTGAGAGGAAATGGAAATGCGATGGTGTCAGTGGAAAATGGTGGAATAGGATAGTAAAGTCAAGATACAAGGGTAGTAAAAAATGGTCAAGGGAGAAGAAGATTCAAATTATTCTGTGCAACTGAAGGAGGAGAGTAAATATAACATAGATGTACTGAAATATAGAATGGTGGAGGGAGTAAAGGAATTTAGGTATTGGAAATAGGAGTAACAGAGAAGTGAGTATTAGAAACTTAGGGTCATGTGTCGGATTGATTTAGAGGAAAGAATGATGTAAAAAAAGTGTATGTCATGAGTTAGTGGATATGATATGAAGAGGTTTTAACAGAAGAAGAGAGAGGGACTGGGTTAAGGATAAGATAAAGAGCAAAGCAATGAAAAATTAATGCAAATTAGAGTCGAATAGAAAAGATGTTAAAGATGAGAAATAAAAGTAAGAGGAAACGGAAATTTGATATTAGATAGAGGACTAAACCTAATTATAAAAGATGATGTTAATGATCTAATTGTTAGTCATAAAGGAAAAAACGTGACATTTAAGCATAGAATTTCGATAATCCAGGTAATGAAATTCGTAAACAGAGCCCTTTTACGAGAGAGCTAAAGCGGTTAAATCAATGTCGTATATTTACGATCTGTGGCACTGACCCTATTCCTGAACTTCCGTTTTCATTAACTTTTAATGCCTGAAAGAAACCGCTAAATGAGAAAAATCGTCGTTAAAGTTTCGAGGTATAGCCGGTGAGAAATGGACGATACACGCCAATATCAATAAATCACTGGTTGTGTTCACCAAGGACCAGCTGTGAAGGCACATTTTCAAAACCTCATCTTGGCGCGTTTTATGACTGCCCAGAAGCATGGGGGTCCATCGAGTTCGCTCGGTAAAGAGGATATTCTAGTGCTAGCACAACTTCCTTAGATATTGTATGTATATATGCGGATCGACTTGCGACTTCGCTTCATCCGAAGAAGGCTCAGCCTCCTGACCCCTCATTCCAAACGTCTAGACACTCACTCCACTTTGACGCAATAAATTGCTAATGCGAGAGAGAGGTACGATCCTCTCTTGCTGGAGACAGAAAGAAGAAAGCGAAAAACATTGTCGAAAGGGTCTCGCTTGAAATCGTCGTTTATTCCAAGTTATTCACCCACGTCAGTATCATGGAAATTTGAAATCTGACGACCAACTCAAAGTCTCAAACTTATTTCTTTACTTTTACTTAAATTTCAAACTGCTCCGCAAAACTTTTTAAATGAACATCTCGAGAATAAATTGTGAATAAAGCAAATAACCAAAATAGTCTCATTTCAAATTCTATAAATGCTGTTTTCATGTTATTTGAGAGACATTTAGCCTTTTTTTTATTATTATTATTCGCAAGGTTCTGAAATCTGTTCTGGTGCCGACACTGACGACCAACAGGCATGTTATAAGCGACCTACCGCATCTTTTTCATTTGATAGTAATGTCTCGTGTGACGATGAGATAAACAATTATATCGCAGTTGTTACGACCATTAACGATAAGACACACATACTGACATTAATGAGAAAGAGAAAGCTTTTAAAACGAATTTTTATTGAACAATGTGCAGCGACAATAATAACTTTTTTGATGAAGTTTAATTAAAAAGTGTTTATCAACTGTAGGAAATTTGTATAAATTGATATTTAAATATTTCGTGTATTCGCACCTAATGAGTTTAATTATTTGCGAAATATTCTTGATTAAATGAATTAAGTGATTTTGAATCGAAAGGGAGTCCTCGGTCATGATGATAGGTACTCACAATTTATTTTTAAGAAATAATTACTCTTTAACAAGCTTGATAAATTTAATAATATTCCTTCTCATGATCGAAAGAGTCATTAAATTTATATTTACGAAGAAATGTTACTTGTTTATTCAAAATTAAATTGTTTGTATTACATGGGACTGTAATTTATTTAAGAATAATGATAAATGTTTGATTGGTAATACATCACAACTGACTTTTATATTTTTGCTAAAAAAGAGTTTTTTTATAACTAGAAACATTAATGCGCTTCTAAGCGCGCGACAAACTTTACATTATTGTTGGTCATTTAAAACTATAAATTTTTGCAAATTCAAATAATGAAAATTACGAAATTGAAGAATATATCTGAAAAATGACGAAAATTATTGACAGTTGAAAACAAAATTCGAAAAATGGCTACATAATTAAACAATTGAAAAGAATTGTTTAAAGAATGAAACAATAAATATTAAATTTAAACAAAATAGAATAAATTATAGGAATAACTGTTGGAAATAATAGTAAATTGAACAATTGGATTGAAAATCGAGAAAAATAATTGAAATTGAAGAAAATAATAAAAAATTGAGGAAATAAATTTAAAAATTAAATTAAAATTTGAAAAAATAATTGATAAAATTGAAACAAAAATTACAAAATGGCGACAATAATTGACAATTTAAAACAAAATTTAAAAATGACTAGATTAATACACAACCGAACAAAATAATTTAAAAAATCAAAGAATAGTTATAAAATTTTAAGATAATATAAAAATCGAAAAAATGGTAGGATATACTTAAAAATTGCGGAAAATAATAATTAATAATTGAAGGAAATAGTTGAATAACTGAAGAAAATATGTAAAAATTTACGAAAAAAATTATCAATTGAAAAAAAAATAATTAAAAAAATGACTAGATTTATAGACAACTGAAAAAAATAAATATAAAAAAATAAAAATTAAACAAGAAATATTAAATTTACTGAAAATAATTGCAAATTGAAAAATTAAGAAAATTATAGGAATATTGTTGGAAATAATTGAACATTTAATAACTGGTTTGAAAATCGAAAAAAATAATTAAAATTAAGAAAGAAAGTTGAAAATTGAAGAAAGCAATTAAAAATTTAAGAATCAAATTGAAATTTATGGAATAAAGTCAGAAATTGAAAAAAGTAATTGAAAAAAGCTAAGAGTTAGTGAATATAGAAAAAAAAACAATGAAAATCTGAAGAATGGAAATAAAAATTGAAGAAAATAGTTCTAGAATTCAATAATTGAATTAAATTTTTAAACCAGTTTTTATGATTGGAAAAAATAATTGAAAAAATCCGAGAATTATTGAATATTGAGGAATTCAATGAAAATCGATAGAAATATTTGGAAATTAAAGAAAATATTTTAGAATTGAAAAAATAATTAAAAATTGAAGAAATAAATTGAAGATTAAAGATTTTAATTAAATTTTAAAAAATAATTGATGATTAAAAGAAAAATTACAAAATGACTAAAATAATTATTTATTAAAAAAAATGAATGTTGAAAAAATATTCGAAAAATGGTGAAAATAATCGTCATTCGAACAAAAAAATTTATTAAATTAATGAATATTCATAAAATTGAAAAAGAATAAAAAATTGCTAATTGAAAACTAATGAAAATTATGGAAAAAATTGTAGAAAAGAAATAAAAATTAAAGAAAGCAATTAGAAATTGATGCATTGTTTTAAAAGAAAATAATTGATATTTGAGAAAATGCGAGAATTAATTAATATTAAGAAATTAATTGTAACTCGAGCAGAAAAATTCCAAATTACAGAAATTATTTGAGAATATAAGAAAATAATTAAAAATTGAAGAAATAAATTAGAAATTAAAGAATTAAATGGAAATTTCAAGAAACTAATTGAGAATTAAAAGAAAAATTACAATATGACGAAAATAATTAAATATTTTAAAAAATAATATAAATTGAAATAATCGAAAACTGGTGAGAATAATCGGCATTAGAACAAAAAAATTTAAAAATTAATAAATATTCATGAAATTGAAGGAGAATAATAAATTTTCATTGAAAACTGAGAAAAATGTGAGGAAAATTGTATTAATTAAATGAAAATTAAATAAATCAATTAGAAATTGAAGAATTGTTTTGAAAGAAAGTAATTGATAATTCAGAAAATGCGAGAATTAATGAATATTAAGGAATTAATTGCATATCAAAAAAAAAAAAATTGAAAATTAAAGAAAATATTTGAGAATTGTAGAAAATAATTGAAAATTGAAGAAACTAATTGAAAATTAAAAGAAAAATTACAAGAAGACGAAAATAATTAAATATTGACGAAAATAATTAACTATTTTAAAAAATAATTAAGAATTGAAAAAAATCGAAAAATAGTGAGAATAATCGGCATTCGAACAAAAAATTGATAAATTGATGAATAATCATGAAAATGAAGGAGAATAATAAATTGTCAATTGAAAATTGATAAAAATTTGAGAAAAATTGTATAAAATAAATGAAAATTAAAGTAATCAATTAGAAATTGAAGAATTGTTTTGAAAGAAAGTAATTGATAATTGAGATAATGCGAGAATTAATGAATATTAAGGAATTAATTGAAAATCAAAAAAATAATTGAAAATTAAAGAAGATATTATAGAATTGAAGAAAACAATTTAAAATTGAAGTAATTAGTTGGAAATTAAATAATTAAATTGAAATTTCAAGAAACTAATTGATAATTAAAAGAAAAATTACAATATGAAGAAATTAATTAAATACTGGCGAAAATAATTAACTATAAAAAAATTAAATAATAAAGAATAATCGGCATTTGAACAAAATTTTTTTTAAATTAATGAATATTAATAAAATTGAAGGAGAATAATAAATTGTCAATTGAGAACTGATAAAAAGTATAGAAAAAAATTGTAGAATATAAATGAAAATTAAAGGAATTAATCGGAAATTGAAGAATTGTATTGAAAGAAAATAATTGATAATTGAGAAAATGCGAGAATTAATTAATATTAAGGAATTAATTGAAAATAGATAAAAATAATTGAAAATTAAAAGAAAAATTACAATAGGATGCAAATAATTAAATATTAACGAGAATAATTGACTATTAAAAAAAAAATAACTAAGAATTGGGAAAAAAATTTAAAAATCGGCATTCGAACAAAAAAATTTTAGAATAGATATAAATATAAAGGAATTAATTGACAATTGAAAGGAAAATTTGAAAAGTGTCGATAATAATCAACAACAGAACAAAATAATTTAAAAAAATTAAAGAATAATTAAAAAATTTAAAGAAAATAATTGTATATTGAAAAATGTGTTGGGAATTATAGAAAAAACTAAAGACTTATTTATTAATTAAAATAAACTTATTTAAACTAATATTTATAAATTTAATTTTTAATCAATTTAAATGCATTTTTTAAAAAGTATCTGATTTACATTAAATACTATCTATGTGCCAAACTTCAGGTGTCGACAGAATGAAAGAATGAATGAATCTTGTGGATTATTATTATAGATTAATAAATTGTTATTTTTGACTTAATATTATAGTTATATTATTACACTCAACTATTATTATATTACATATTTAAAATTTATAACTATCCTTATATGAATATTTAATTTTTAATATAAATCATAATTTTTCTTTAAATAAATAAACAAATAATAATTGTTACACAACAAGGAACGAATTTATTTATTTAATTTAATTGTAATTTATTCTTACAAATGATATTACCGAAAACGTTTAAAAGAATTGATCAATTAAAGTACGATCAAAATGATTAATTATTCTTATACCGAAAAGTGAATAAAGTGTAACTGCTAAATATTAAAAAAAAAAACATGAAATGAAATTCATTATTTACCTTAAAATGAAAAAAGAATGATTATCAATTTAAGATAAATATTTTTTCCTGATGTTTAATAAAAGACTTTCCGGTTTACTTTTATGCGAGTTGAAGGACAGAATCATTAAAAACAGGACAGAATCATGGAAAAAGAGGCTTTATAAGTGTAATTGGCAAGATTCTTGGACGAATCTGACACTCATTTCTGTCAATGTGTCAATTAACAGATAGATTGCAGGATTTCTGTCAGACATTTCTTCCTCGTCAGAATAGCAAAATGTACGTGAGACCGGGATAAACTTATAAGTTTACGTATCGTGTGAACCATTGCCGAGAAACGAACTAACGACGTAGTCTCGATTAACCTTGGCCTACAATACCAAGTCTACCAGCACCTACTAACACAATTTTAATGTTGTTGACTATTTTTCCCAACAGTCTGCTAGGACCAAGGATCATCAAAATTTAATAATAATAATAGCTGTCGGTTATCAGAAAGAAACAACTTCCTATACAAACTTCTTAAACTATCATCCTGCGAACGACGTATTTTTAACTTAACGACAAAATTGTTTAGACGATTTTTTATAAATGATTTCAAAAAAAGTGAAAGTATCTAGAAGTAAAAATACATGATTGCACAGATGGTAAAAATGCCATATCATCAGAAATTGCTACAATTATTATTATTACTACTATCAAAGATCTTAACTGTTACTGTCAGCGATTTTAAAGCTGATCATCACGTAAAAGATAGAAATTTAATTTATAATTTGAAGCGTATTTAGGTTAACGAGTAATTTTGGATATGGCGTTAATGATATGGTGAAAGATTTTTTTTTCGTCAATAAATCTGAACCCACAGTTAAAAATTTTGTGTTAAAATCAACATAAATCACATGTTTCAAACTGTCCACTCAAAATTTGTGTTATAATCACGCCGAGTTATGGATTCAATATTATTCGATTAAAATTGAACTTTACGTTTTGATTGTTAAAATGAATTTTCAAAACGAAATTTACGTTTTACAACAAAAAATTAAATGTAAATTACAGGGTTCTTACTATAAGAAATTGAGGTTATGTTCAAGAATCTAATGACAGTTATTAAATCAACACACGAAGAATGTTAAATTTTAAAACACAAAAAATTTATCAAGGACCTATTGTTGCACAAAATTTTCAATTGTGATGTATTTCCTTATCGATTCTTCATTTCTATGTAAGATCTTTTGTACAGGCAATTACGGTGACAATGAAAAGTAACTTATATTAAATCTAATCGAGAATTATCGGATTAAGTATAACTAATCTCGAATTCCCAACAAGAATTAATTTATCTTGGACTAAAATTAGTTTCAACTAAATTCTGTGGTTACTTGTGGGATCATATGCAACACTTCATACAAGACAGCTTTGACCGCAAATTGAATGATCCTGAAGTGGCGACTAAACTTGGACATATATATATAAAATCCCAGGAGATACTCAAGTGCTCAAACTTGAGAAAAGTACGATAAATTAAGAATCAGAAGTTTCGGTAAATTTTGCGACAATAAAAAAAGTAGATTAGGCTTTCATAATTTACCTATTCAATTAATTTTAGTATCATTTTTTTTTTTAATAATAACCTAAATTATTTTATTTCATAATTATTTCCGTCAGTTCACGCACACCTAATCTTTTTACTAACCTATACTGAGCGAAAAAGGCGCCAAATTGTAACCGACAATTTAAAACTTCAAAACATAGTAATTATTCAATTAATTAATATTCATCCATTTAATAAAATAATTAAATAAAATAACAATTAAATAATAATTATCACTAAAATATTGTAAAATAGTTAAAATTTTGAGATAAAATTAATGGATAATAATGATTATTATTATTGAAATGTATAATCACATTAGTTATTATCTTATTAATAGAAAATGTAATATTATAGAATTTTTACTTAAAATTCAAAATTTATCTTTAAAATAAGCGTTTTCATATAAATAAATACTAAAAAATTTTATAAAATAGTTTACCAGTTACGTAATAATTAAAGTTTCAATGTTAATAAATGTCTCAAAAAAATAATTTCTTTATTTCTTAAAAACCATTCAATTACATATTAAGTTTGAAAAAATAAAATAAATTAATTATATCACATTACATGATCGTAATAAAAATTGTATAGAAACAAAAACTATTTAAATTCGATTATTATATGACATTATAAATCCTTTTTTCAATCTTTTAAAATTATTTAATGAAATTCATATACCTATTAAATTTAGGTATGTAAATAAAATAATTAACTTCACATTAAAAAATAATGTTCAAAACATTTAGATTACTTAGAAATTATTTTAAAAAAAATTTAATTCCTGATATATTAAACTTTTAATATTTTATAGAAAATATCATTATTAAACACTATTTAAAGAAATGAATAGTAATCTTAATAAAATAAAGAGTAGATACAATAATTATAATTATTATTCAAAATTATTTATGATTTTACTACAATGTTTTTGCACAAAAAGTTTGTTACAAAAAAAATAAACTAATTAAATTAAATTCGTATAGAGACACTGATTTTTATGTTCATTTTATCGAAATAAGTTGATTAAAAAAATATCACTTTTATGCAATGAAATTTCAGTAAATAAAGAAATTGATTAATTTTCAATTTTCATTCAAACAAAATTTAAAATAATAATGTAAACAATTTCAGTTATTTAAAAAATTTAAGTTACTTAAGTAATTTGGTGAAATAATATTGGAAAATTTTTATTCATTACTTTTAAAGAAATTTAATCATTAAAATGATTGATTAAATCTTTAAATTGATGCAAATGAAGTTAAATAAATTAATTTAAAAAATAAAAAGAATTTTAAAGTAAAACATTCATTGTTCAAATTGTTTAAGAAATCTTAATAATTTAAAAATACTTATACAGTAATAAAATATTCAAAATATAATTAAATTAAATTAAATTTTATTATATAATTCAGTAGTATTTTACAAATTTTCATTCCTTAGTGTTTAAAAATAATTTAAGAAATATTAAATTTATTTACTTAAATTTAAAGATAACTTAATTAAATAAATATTTAATTTATGCAATTACTTTTCGGTAAATAAGAAAAAAACTTCCAAATTACATGCGTAACTTAAATTTTCTAAATAAATCAAATAGTTTAAATTTTTATTTTGAATTTCGTGTGTCCACTCTCTAAATCTGAATTGGTAGTTTTCTACTATGAATTAGTCAAATTCATGGCTCATTTTTCTCTAATTCATAAAGTAGAAAACTGCTAATTCTAAGTAGAAAACTACTGATTAAAATAGTGAAATTTTACTTTCAAAATAAGTAGATTTTTTTACTAATTTAATTAGTAGTTTTCTACTACAAAATTAGTAGTTTTCTACTAAGAATTTTTTTTTGCAAAAACATTGTAGTAAACTCATAAATAATTTTGAATAATAATCATAATTATTGTATCTACTCTTTATTTTAATAAGATTATTCTTCATTTCTTTAAACAGTGTTTAATAACACTTTAATAACACTTTTTTCTCTTTTTCAACTTATAATATTCTAAAATGTTTGTATTTTTATTGACCATAAATGATTTTATTTTTAAATCGAGGGCTGTATTTTTTAATCAAATGTTGTTTTCTATAAAATATTAAAAATGTAATATATCAGGAATTAAAAATTTTTTTTAAATAATTTATACTCTCTAAATCTGAATTATTTAAAAATAACTAATTTGAAAGCAAAAACTCAGTCACTAATTCAAATAGTTATATTTCTACTAATCATTTAGTAAAAAATAACTAATTATTAGTCAAATTCATTTTTAGGTTATGTCAAAATAACTAATATTTTAGTAAAATTCTGTTTACTAATTCAATTTGTCGCATTTTAACTATTTTTTAGTTATGTTTTTACTAACAATTAGTCATTTTATTACTAATAATTAGTTATTTTTAACTAATTGCTGAAATAAAAACTCAGGCACGATTTTACTAATTATTAGTTATTTTTAACTAATTCAGATTTAGAGAGTAAGTAATCTAAATGTTTTGAACATTATTTTTTAATGTGAAGTTAATTAATTTATTTACATACCTAAATTTAATAGGTATGAATTTCATTTAATAATTTTGAAACATTGAAAAAAGGATTTATAATATCATATAATAATCTAATATAGATAGTTTTTGTTTATATACAATTTTTTTACGATCGTTAATCATACTAACTAATTTTTTATTAAGTATCTTAAGTAATTAATATTTTTGTTAACATTTTTTTATTATATATTTTTTCATATAATGTGATATAATATTAGTTTATTCTATTTTATTTTATCAAACTTAATATGTTATTGAATGGTTTTTAAGAAATGAAGAAATTATTTTTTTGAGACATTTATTAATATTGAAATTTCAATTATTACGTAAGTAGTAAACTATTTTATAAATTTACTTAGTATTTATTTATATGAAAACGCTAATTTTAAAGATAAACTTTGAATTTTAAGTAAAAATTCTATAATATCACTTTTTCTATTAATAAAATAATAATTAACGTGATTATTCATTTCAATAATAATAATCATTATTATCCATTAATTTTATCTCAAATTTTTAACTATTTTACTAGATTTTAGTGATAATTATTATTTAGTTGTTATTTTATTTAATTATTTTTATTAAATGGATGTATATTAATTAATTAATTGATTAATTATTATGTTTTGAAGTTTTAAATTGTCGGTTTCAATTTCGCGCGTTTTTCGCTCAGTATAGGTTAGTAAAAAGGTTAGGTGTGCGCGAACTATTTATTATTATTATATTTATTAAATATTTTATATATTTATGGGTCATTCCATACGAAAAGGCAAATGGCTGAGTCCACTCGTAGTTTTAACCAATTTTAAAGATATATAGCTCAAAATTTAGCATTTTTTATAAGGAATCGAATGCCGTGTGGTACTTTTTGAAATATTCAAAATGGCGGCTACCACAGCTGGATATATAACCAAACTTTTTGAATTTCTGGGTTTAAGCGATTATTACTTTTATTATCTCGGATTAAAATTGCTCAAAACAAATTTTTCTTATGTTTTTGAGATCCCCGAGACAAAAAAATATGACTAAATAATCATAAATAAAAAATTCAAGATGGCGGATCCAAAATGGCGGTCAAATTTTTAAAATGATTTAACTGAAACTTATCACTCGGGGGTTTTTGAGGTCGCTGATTACGAATATGATCTCAAAATTTAAAAATTCAAAATGGCGGATCCAATATGGCCGTCAATATTTTGAAAATTGATCGGATTTCTATGAAACTTGTTAATCGGGGGTTTTTGAGGTCGCTGATTTCGAATCTAATGTCAAAATTTAAAAATTCAAAATGGCGGATCCAATATGGAGGACGAATTTTTTAAAATTGGTCGGATTTGTCCGAAACGTATTACTCGGGGGTTTTTGGGGTCGCAGATTAGGAATCTAATGTCAAAGTTTAAAAATTAAAAATGGTGGATATAAAATGGCGAAAAATGTGTCAAGAGACGTAGCCTTTCAACTGCCATCAGTATTTAATTCTTGTTTATTGTACACCTCTTTTGAATTTTCTAATTTTGACATCAGATTCGTAGTCAGCGACCTCAAAAACCCCCTAGTAACAAGTTTAAAACGAATCCGACGGATTTAGAGAAATTCGTCCGCCATATTGGATCCGCCATTATGAATTTTGAAAAAATAATTTCAGATTCGTAATCTGCTACCCAAAAAAACCCCGAGTAACAAGTTTCAAACGAAACTGACCAATTTAAAAAAATTCGTCCGCCATATTGGATCCGCCATTTTGAATTTTGAAAAACTGACTTTAGATTCGTAATCTGCGACCCGAAAAACCCCCGAGAAACAAGTTTCAAGCGAATTAGACCAATTTCAAAAAATTCGTCCGCCATATTGGATCCGCCATTTTGGATTTTGAAAAACTGACTTTAGATTCGTAATCTGCGACCCCAAAAACCCCCGAGAAACAAGTTTCAAGCGAAATCGACTAATTTAAAAAAATTCGTCCGCCATATTGAATCCGCCATTTTGAATTTTGAAAAACTGACTTCAAATTCGTCATCTGCAACCCCAAAAACCCCCGAGCAACTAGTTTCAAGCGAATCTGACCAATTTTAAAAAATTCGTCCTCCATATTGGATCCGCCATTTTGAATTTTTAAATTTTGACATTAGATTCGAAATAAGCGACCTCAAAAACCCCCGATTAACAAGTTTCATAGAAATCCGATCAATTTTCAAAATATTGTCCGCCATATTGGATCCGCCATTTTGAATTTTTGAGATCATATTCGTAATCAGCGACCTCAAAAACCCCCAAGTAACAAGTTTCAGTTAAATCCAATAGCATTTTAAAAATTTGACCGCCATTTTGGATCCGCCATCTTGAATTTTTTATTTATGATTATTTAGTCATATTGTTTTGTGTCGGGGATCTCAAAAACATAAGAAAAATTTGTTTTGAGCAATTTTAATCCGAGATAATAAAAGTAATAATCGCTTTAACCCAGAAATTCAAAAAGTTTGGTTATATATCCAGCTGTGGTAGCCGCCATTTTGAATATTTCAAAAAGTACCACACGGCATTCGATTCCTTATAAAAAATGCTAAATTTTGAGCTATATATCTTTAAAATTGGTTAAAACTACGAGTGGACTCAGCCATTTGCCTTTTCGTATAGAATGACCCATATACATATCTTTTTTATATATTTATATTTATTAAATATCTTAGGTAATTAATATTCTTTTAACAGTTTTTTCTTTTTTTTTCATATAATGTGATATAATTAATTTATTTTATTTTATTAAACTTAATATGTAATTGAATGGTTTTTAAGAAATGAAGAAATAAAATTTTTGAAACATTTATTAACATTGAAACTTTAATTATTACGTAACTGGTAAACTATTTTATAAAAATTTTTATTATTTATTTATATGAAAACGCTTATTTTAAAGATAAATTTTGAATTTTAAGTAACAATTGTACAATACTACGTTTTTTATTAATAAGATAATAACTAATGTGATTTTTTCATTTCAATAATAATAACCATTATCATCCATTAATTTTATCTCAAAACTTTAACTATTTTACTAGATTTTAGTAATAATTATTATTTAGTTGTTATTTTATTTAATTATTTTATTAAATGGATCAATATTAATTAATTCAATAATTATTATGTTTTGAAGTTTTAAATTGTCGGTTTCGATTTCGCGCCTTTTTCGCTCAGTATAGGTTAGTAAAAAGGTTAGGTGCGCGCCAACTGACGGAAAACGAAAAAACCACAAAGTTTGAGAATTTTCCGGCGTAAAATTGTGAAATACTTTTGTTTATCGAACGATTTCGTAACAATAGCTTATAAAATGTGAGGAATACAGAAAAAAGAATTTACCAAAAAGCGTGCAACCGCAAATAAAGAAAATAAGCACTTTTTCCTCTCCTCTGAAACGTTATTGAGTGTGACAGGCAGACAGCGTGTTGGTTGGCGTGAAAAACATGATTTGTAGTGAGGTGAAAGTCGCAATGTTTCTTCACTTGATGCATCAAGTGACTATTGATTTAGCAGTTCATTGCAATGAATCATTAATTACCTTACGAGTCTGGTCATTAGCCTGCTTCATCCCTTCCTAAAGTTTCCTCTTTCGTCTCCCCGACCATACATTTCTCACTATTGCGACCCGTTACGGATACGGACCACTCGGTCGTAAAAGGATACTCGCGACGAGTCTCGGGAAGCCAATCGACTTTGTCTTCAAACCACAAATGAGAATACCGGGATTATTTTTGTAGCAAGAAAACGAAACTGGAGAATCGCTACAATGTCTTTGGTGCAAATTGTTTTTTACGATAACGAGGCAGAAACGATATAGAAATGGAAATGATTCTCAAAATTCCACACGATCAGCTGAATTTTTAATGCGACAAATTTAAACCGGGAATTTTCCAAATGTTTACAAAACAGACTTAGAAGAGCAGTCCTATATTCCTATATAAGAAATCAGCCAGCTATAGGCCTGTTACGCTTTTAGCTGTTACGCTGTTCGTCCGTTACGGTATAGAGAGACAGATACTGCAGGTAGCTTAAGAATTAAAAAAAATTGCAAAAAACAATTGAAATTAAACAAAACAATTGCAAATTTTGCAAGTTGATTGAAAAAAAAGAAATCAATTAAAAATTCGGGAAAGTAATTTAAAAAATCGTAGAATTGTTTTAAAAATAACGAAAATAATTTAAAATTGAGAAAATTACTTGAAAATCTTCAAAATAAATTGAATAATGAAAAATTAAGAGAAATAGTTGAAAATTGAGATGAATAATATAAAATTGAAAAAAAAATAATTAAAATTTGAGAAAATAATTGAAAAAATTATGTAATGTATTTTAAATAAAGGAAAGTTAAAGAAAATTTCAGAAAAATACTCAAAACTTTCAGAAGTTCGTTGAAAAAAAAAATAATGAAAAATTAGAGAAAAGGATAAACATAATTTAAAATTAAAGAAAATAATTTTTATTATGTAAATAGAAATAATTAAAAAAAATTTGGAAATTACGAAAACGAACGAAAGTAATTGAAATTTAAAGAAAATTATATAAATAATTGAAAATTTAACGAAATAGTTGAAATCTCAGATAAATAGTTTAAAATTGGGGAGATTATAAAAGGAATGAAAAAATTTGAAAATTGAAGGATATCAAGCTTGGAAAATATTTAAAAAATAATAATTGAATAATAATAATTGAAATATGATACCAACAATGATAAATTGTTAACAATTAAAATAAATAAAAACATATTTATATATATGATACATTAACAATGATTTATTTGCAAAAGAAAAATCACATTTGAGTGAAATAATTAAAAAAGTTGAAGAATTTTGTTTTAATTAAAAAAAAAATAATTGAAATTTGAGAAAAATACATGAAAATCTTAGAAATCAATTAAAAAAAATGAGAATAACTAATAATTAGAGACAAGAATTGAAGAGAGCTAAAAATAAATGAAATGAACGATAATTAATAAAAAAAAACTTTGGGAATTATTAAAAAAAAAAAATAAAAATTATTGAAAATTCAAGAAAATAATTGAATTTTTAGAAAAATATTTAAAACATTCTAGAAAATAAGAATAATAATTAACAATTGAGGAAAATAATTGAAAAATGATAAAATTAATTTAAAATTAAAAAAAATTGAAATATGCTGAAAATCATTTAAGATCGAGAAAAATAATTGAAATTTATGATGAAAATAATTTAAATATGAGAGATTGAAAACAGTAAATAAAATTTGAGAGAAATAATTGAAAAAATCCTAGAATATATGTTTAAAAAACGAAAATAATAACAAAACTATTTAAAATTTTTAATTAAAGAGAATAAATAAAAATTCGCAGAGATAATCGAAAATTGATAAAAATAATATTTAAAATTTCAGATAAATATTTAAACTTTTGGAAAAATATGCCAAAAGAATGAAAATAATTAAAAATTGAAGAAAATAATATAAAGTTACAGAATTTGTTTATATGCAATAGAAAATAATTGAAAAATCGTTTCAAAAATTGAAAACAATAACGTAAATTTGAGATAATAACTGAAAATTTAGGAAATTAATTGAAAATATTAAAAGATGGAGAAAATAATTGAAAATTGAGATATATATTTGAAATTTCATTAAAATAATTAAGAAATTATGAAAATGATTAGTAATTGAAAATAATAATTCTAAAATGACAAAAATAATAGCAAATTAAAGAAATTAATTTAAATTTGCGATGAATTATATAAAATTAAGGAATAAATAATTAAATTGATTTAGTGTAAAAGCAAAAATAATTAAAATTCGAAAAGTGATTAAGAAAACTAAACAAAATAATTGAAATTTGAGGAATGTCAATTTAAGATTTAGGGAAACAATTTAACAACAATTAAAATAATTACAAATTGTAGAAAATAGTTGAAAAATGATAAAAATAATATATCGGTCGAACGATTTGTTTTGAAGCAAGGAATATGATTTTTTACATATTCAGTTGAATTTATAGGTTTTCAAGTTTTTTTTTTTTTAAAAACGAATTTTTCTAAAAATAAGTAGATAATAATTTTATTTTCATTTTCTTTTAATTTAAAACTTTCTCTCACTATTTTACATAAAAATTGATACGGTTCTCAGTGGAGAAGTAAAAATACAAAGATTTTGGTGTTAAATTAAATAGATAGATTTATTTAAATAGATTCAATTTTTACACTTAATTTGGTCCAAACTGTTCAACCAATTTGTGACGTATCTTAGGTTTTAATTGGACAGAGTCCGGTTCCGAAGGATCCGTGGGTGTGGCGTTGCATTTTCGCCCTTTGGAGGAGGGGGAAGGCGTCCCACGTAGCGGAGACAAGAAATCCAGGGTTCCGTTGACGACGGAATCTAAAAGGTCATGGATGCCCGCATCAGTTAGATATTGGATGCCATCACGAACCTCCTGGGAGACTGAATTTTCTAGAGCCGAATTTTTTGGAGCAGGGGATTCCTCCTAATAAGCTTTGGCAGCTGCAGGATATTCGTAAACGGGAGTCTTGTAACCAGGTGGGGTAACTGGACAGTTGTCTGGAAACAGTTCGTTCCGAGGAGCATCAGGTAGAGGGGACGTTCCCTTATCCACGGAAGAATCTTTAGGGAGCACGGTTATACTGGAAGGCGTGCGTGGTTTAATACGCGATACGTAAGGTACTTCAGGAGACGAACTAGGAAGTGTAGTAGGCCGGGGTAAAACGACAGGTCGGAGAGGGCGTCGGTAAGGAACATAGAAATTAGTTTGTTTTCGAGGTGGGGTTTTTATTGGAGATGGTCCATGGCGACTTGCTAACCCCTTTTGCAAATGGACATAGTAAGCGGGCACTTGATGGATCACGGTAGAGAGCAAACGGGTTTCACAACTGCCCAACGTACGAACGCCTATTGCTCGTCTAGGAGGCGTGATTTTGTCAGCGGTGGAGTCAGGGGGCCGCTCTGAATGATTTCGGGTCCCGGGGTCATCAAAGGATGCTCGAGAGACTGGCGGCGGTGGACAGTCCGTAGTGATTGCACGTCGCTGACTCTCTCCTTTCTGGGTAAAATTCCCGATGTTGCGACAAGCCTCCTGCTGACGATGTCGCTGGCTCCTCTCCTGAGATTGTTTCTTGGAACGACCCTATGACAATAATGGCGGATTAGTATTGGGTTTCTCTAGGTCTACATGGCAACAGAAGACGAAGAGTTGATGGCCGACAAAAACGCATACGAGCGGAACTGAACGAAAAATAAAAGGGGCGTCCAAGGAAACCAAGACACTCCGCGCTCAAGGAAGCCAAGAGCTTAAGGGGGGACCGGACACTCAAGGAAGCCAAGAGTGTTGGGGAAAAGCGTCCAAGGAAACCAAGACACGCTGCGCTCAAGGAAGCCAAGAGCTTAAAGGAGGGACGGACACTTAAGAAAGCTAAGAGTGTTAGGGAAAAACGTCCAAGGAAACCAAGACACGCTGCGCTCAAGGAAACCAAGAGCTTAGGGGGGAGACTGTACACTCAAGGAAGCCAAGAGTGTTGGGGAAAAGCGTCCAAGGAAACCAAGACACGCTGCGCTCAAGGAAGCCAAGAGCTTAAAGGAGGGACGGACACTTAAGAAAGCTAAGAGTGTTAGGGAAAAACGTCCAAGGAAACCAAGACACGCTGCGCTCAAGGAAACCAAGAGCTTAGGGGGGAGACTGTAAACTCAAGGAAGCCAAGAGTGTTGGGGAAAAGCGTCCAAGGAAACCAAGACACGCTGCGCTCAAGGAAGCCAAGAGCTTAAAGGAGGGACGGACACTCAAGAAAGCTAAGAGTGTTAGGGAAAAACGTCCAAGGAAACCAAGACACGCTGCGCTCAAGGAAACCAAGAGCTTAGGGGGGACTGTACACTCAAGGAAGCCAAGAGTGTTGGGGAAAAGCGTCCAAGGAAACCAAGACACGCTGCGCTCAAGGAAGCCAAGAGCTTAAAGGAGGGACGGACACTCAAGAAAGCTAAGAGTGTTAGGGAAAAACGTCCAAGGAAACCAAGACACGCTGCGCTCAAGGAAGCCAAGAGCTTAAAGGAGGGACGGACACTCAAGGAAGCCAAGAGTGTTGGGGAAAAGCATCCAAGGAAACCAAGACACGCTGCGCTCAAGGAAGCCAAGAGCTTAAAGGAGGGACGGACACTCAAGAAAGCTAAGAGTGTTAGGGAAAAACGTCCAAGGAAACCAAGACACGCTGCGCTCAAGGAAACCAAGAGCTTAGGGGGGACTGTAAACTCAAGGAAGCCAAGAGTGCTGGGGAAAAGCGTCCAAGGAAACCAAGACACGCTGCGCTCAAGGAAGCCAAGAGCTTAAAGGAGGGACGGACACTCAAGAAAGCTAAGAGTGTTAGGGAAAAACGTCCAAGGAAACCAAGACACGCTGCGCTCAAGGAAGCCAAGAGCTTAAAGGAGGGACGGACACTCAAGAAAGCTAAGAGTGTTAGGGAAAAACGTCCAAGGAAACCAAGACACGCTGCGCTCAAGGAAACCAAGAGCTTAGGGGGGACTGTACACTCAAGGAAGCCAAGAGTGTTGGGGAAAAGCGTCCAAGGAAACCAAGACACGCTGCGCTCAAGGAAGCCAAGAGCTTAAAGGAGGGACGGACACTCAAGAAAGCTAAGAGTGTTAGGGAAAAACGTCCAAGGAAACCAAGACACGCTGCGCTCAAGGAAGCCAAGAGCTTAAAGGAGGGACGGACACTCAAGGAAGCCAAGAGTGTTGGGGAAAAGCATCCAAGGAAACCAAGACACGCTGCGCTCAAGGAAGCCAAGAGCTTAAAGGAGGGACGGACACTCAAGAAAGCTAAGAGTGTTAGGGAAAAACGTCCAAGGAAACCAAGACACGCTGCGCTCAAGGAAGCCAAGAGCTTAAAGGAGGGACGGACACTCAAGAAAGCTAAGAGTGTTGGGGAAAAGCGTCCAAGGAAACCAAGACACGCTGCGCTCAAGGAAGCCAAGAGCTTAAAGGAGGGACGGACACTCAAGAAAGCTAAGAGTGTTAGGGAAAAACGTCCAAGGAAACCAAGACACGCTGCGCTCAAGGAAGCCAAGAGCTTAAAGGAGGGACGGACACTCAAGGAAGCCAAGAGTGTTGGGGAAAAGCATCCAAGGAAACCAAGACACGCTGCGCTCAAGGAAGCCAAGAGCTTAAAGGAGGGACGGACACTCAAGAAAGCTAAGAGTGTTAGGGAAAAACGTCCAAGGAAACCAAGACACGCTGCGCTCAAGGAAACCAAGAGCTTAGGGGGGACTGTAAACTCAAGGAAGCCAAGAGTGCTGGGGAAAAGCGTCCAAGGAAACCAAGACACGCTGCGCTCAAGGAAGCCAAGAGCTTAAAGGAGGGACGGACACTCAAGAAAGCTAAGAGTGTTAGGGAAAAACGTCCAAGGAAACCAAGACACGCTGCGCTCAAGGAAGCCAAGAGCTTAAAGGAGGGACGGACACTCAAGAAAGCTAAGAGTGTTAGGGAAAAACGTCCAAGGAAACCAAGACACGCTGCGCTCAAGGAAACCAAGAGCTTAGGGGGGACTGTACACTCAAGGAAGCCAAGAGTGTTGGGGAAAAGCGTCCAAGGAAACCAAGACACGCTGCGCTCAAGGAAGCCAAGAGCTTAAAGGAGGGACGGACACTCAAGAAAGCTAAGAGTGTTAGGGAAAAACGTCCAAGGAAACCAAGACACGCTGCGCTCAAGGAAGCCAAGAGCTTAAAGGAGGGACGGACACTCAAGGAAGCCAAGAGTGTTGGGGAAAAGCATCCAAGGAAACCAAGACACGCTGCGCTCAAGGAAGCCAAGAGCTTAAAGGAGGGACGGACACTCAAGAAAGCTAAGAGTGTTAGGGAAAAACGTCCAAGGAAACCAAGACACGCTGCGCTCAAGGAAGCCAAGAGCTTAAAGGAGGGACGGACACTCAAGAAAGCTAAGAGTGTTGGGGAAAAGCGTCCAAGGAAACCAAGACACGCTGCGCTCAAGGAAGCCAAGAGCTTAAAGGAGGGACGGACACTCAAGAAAGCTAAGAGTGTTAGGGAAAAACGTCCAAGGAAACCAAGACACGCTGCGCTCAAGGAAACCAAGAGCTTAGGGGGGACTGTACACTCAAGGAAGCCAAGAATGTTGGGGAAAAGCGTCCAAGGAAACCAAGACACGCTGCGCTCAAGGAAGCCAAGAGCTTAAAGGAGGGACGGACACTCAAGAAAGCTAAGAGTGTTAGGGAAAAACGTCCAAGGAAACCAAGACACGCTGCGCTCAAGGAAGCCAAGAGCTTAAAGGAGGGACGGACACTCAAGGAAGCCAAGAGTGTTGGGGAAAAGCATCCAAGGAAACCAAGACACGCTGCGCTCAAGGAAGCCAAGAGCTTAAAGGAGGGACGGACACTCAAGAAAGCTAAGAGTGTTAGGGAAAAACGTCCAAGGAAACCAAGACACGCTGCGCTCAAGGAAGCCAAGAGCTTAAAGGAGGGACGGACACTCAAGAAAGCTAAGAGTGTTGGGGAAAAGCGTCCAAGGAAACCAAGACACGCTGCGCTCAAGGAAGCCAAGAGCTTAAAGGAGGGACGGACACTCAAGAAAGCTAAGAGTGTTAGGGAAAAACGTCCAAGGAAACCAAGACACGCTGCGCTCAAGGAAACCAAGAGCTTAGGGGGGACTGTACACTCAAGGAAGCCAAGAATGTTGGGGAAAAGCGTCCAAGGAAACCAAGACACGCTGCGCTCAAAGAAGCCAAGAGCTTAAGAGGGGACCGGACACTCAAGGAAGCCAAGAGCGTTAGGGTAGAGAAAAGCAAAAGGTCTATTTACCATTAGACTTTATTTCTAGCTGTTAGTATAAGGCTAGGCTGAGCAGACATAGGAAAAGGAAACCAATCCCTAAGAGAGCTCGACGACGAACTGAAGATTTCCTTCGAAGGGCCGACCTTTATAGGCGAGAGGGCCTCGCCGGAGAGAACTTGGAGTAGGGGGGTACAAAATTCGGTGGAGAGAGAAAAGTTGCGTGGCTGGATGCGCGCACGGTCCTCGCGTTCAGCGAGAGCCGTGAACGGCAGTAGAGTAAGGCGTTTTCTGGGTCGGTCAGACTTCGCGGAGTCTGACTGTTAACGCTAGTAGAAAAAGCACTGCCGTGACGTCTTTCCCTCTCCACCTCCTTACTGGACTTATACTTCAAGCACGCTCAAGCAATTCTCACCCGTAACAGTTTTCCCTTATGAAATCTTCTACAACTTGTCATTATTATTAAATACAATAATACTTAATCTATAAACTTGACAAATGTGAGCAAGGTTTAATATGAATTACTACTATGCACTAGTGTGCGTAACAAAATGCGTACCAAATTAAATTTCTTCAAGGAAATGTTAAATATATATATATTAGAGTGGCCCAAAAAAAATTTTTTTTTTCGGCGACTTGAAAAAATTGTAGCCAAAGAAAAACTAGAATATACGTATTTTTTTGTTTTTCAAAAAAATCATTTTTGGAACTCGCTAAAAGCATTTATTTTTCTTATGGACTTTAACATGTAAAAACTCAGATTTATTTTCAATCAAAGTTTTTCCTACCTTATAATAGTTCTATTTACTTCACATTTCATTTTTCTATTCTTGAGTATATTACCTTGCATTTACTGAAGTTTTTATGTCATACAGTCTTTAATTAACAATTTTACAATAGGTCAATTTTGCCTCAAATCGTGATATTTTACGATATTTGACGATCTTTGAGGACTAGTTGCGAGCTTTGGTATTGTTTGTTCGGAGTGAAATTTTGTTAGATCATTTATTAGTATTTCGAGAATAGAAATTTGAATATTTTAAAATATTTATAGTGTAATTTCCATTAGAAAAAGGGAAATAAAAGTGCAGAGAAAAACCAAGGTTTTCAGTGTAATCGAACCCTAAAGTCTCGGCAAGTCGAAAATTTATGATATCCAATAAGTCAGAGAAAAGGGTTATTGTGTATTTTTATGAACGGTTGGGACTAAGTCCCAGTACCTAGGTTTAATAATAGACCTAGTAATAGATTCTTTAAAAATCCTAATAAACTTAAAAATAAAAAAATTCACTACCCCACGTCATAAATTTTCATACAAAACCATAGATCAGTAAAGAGCTTCCTTACAAGGTGCCGTGCTTTGAAGCCAGATATTTTAAAAGCAAACTGTATTGGAACCTTAGGGAGGACTTACAATTTTCCTTATTTAAGGTGTATTTTCAAACAAAACTTTCAAAGCCTTTAGCGAGTTCTAAAAATGATTTTTTTGAAAAACAAAAAAAATACGTATATTCTAGTTTTTTCTTGGCTACAATTTTTTCAAGTCGCCGGAAAAAAATTTTTTTTTGGGCCACCCTAATATATATATATATTCGGGTGGCCGTTAAAAATGATATTTTAAAATTTTGTCCATTTCCGGGTCACATTTTGTCACAAATTGAAAAAAATAGATACGTATTTTTTTTTTTTTTTTTTTTAATTAATATTTAGTGGTCCCTGTAGGCTTTTGAAATTTTGCATGTACTTTTCATGGGATAAACTTTTTTTCGTAAATTTACTGCAAAATCGTTGAAAATTAATATTTTTTGACCGGACTACTCTGTTTCTCTTCGTAAATGTTCAAAGAATAATATACAATTTTTAGCATATGAAATTGGTTAAGTAAACTATTTTTTACAGGACCCAAAAGTTGACAAAACGAAAACCAAAGTAGGTTATTATTGGCAAAAAATATTAATTCTAAAAAAACGAAAAATTTTAACTGCTAATTATGGTTTCTAATGTTTTTGAGGTCGCTAATTACAAATCTGAAGTCATATTTCCAAAATTCAAAATGGCGGATCCAATATGGCGGCCATGAAAAATTTTGAATTAATCAATTTCTAAGAATCTTCGTATCAGGGGGTTTTGGGGGTCCCTGATTTCAAAAATTCGAATGTCGAATCCAATATGGCGGCCATGAAAATTTTAAAATTGATCAATTTTTATGAAACTTGGTATCAAGGGGTTTTTGGGGCCCTTAGTTACAAATCTAAAGTCAGATTTCAAAAATTCAAAGTGCCGGATGCAGTATGGCGGGCATAATGTTAAATAGGTGAAAATTATGTCTATTTCATAGACACATTGCTTCCAAGTAAGCAAAATAATTTGCTTCCTCATAGAGAAAGCAAGAAATTAGTGATATATAAGTTAATTGGGAAAGTTATTAAAAAAAGAATTTTAAATGCAATAAAATGTAACAACATGAATTATTTTACGAATTCTTGATCAATTATAAACTTTATATAGGTAAATTAATACGTTTTGAGATAAGGAATATGATTTTTTATTCATTAAGTTGTATTTTTATCATGGATTTGTAATCAGCGATCTCAAAAACATTAGAAACCATGATTGGCAGTTGAAATTTCTCGTTTTTTTTAGAATTAATATTTTTTGCCACTAATAACTTACTTTGGTTTTTTTTTGGTCAACTTTTGGGTCCTGTAAAAAAGAGTTAACTTAACCAATTTCATATGTTAAAAATTGTATGTTATTTTTTGAACATTTATGAAGAGAAACAGAGTAGTCCGGTTAAAATATATTAATTTTTAACGATTTTACAGTAAATCTACGAAAAAAAGTTTTTTTCTTATGCAAAATGCATGCAAAATTTCAATAGCCTACAGGCACCACTAAATATTAATTTAAAAAAAAAAATAAAAAAATACGTATCTATTTTTTTTCAATTTGTGACAAAATGAGACCCGGAAATGGACAAAATTCCAAAATATCATTTTTAACGGACACCCTAATATATATATATATCAAATCCTTATTTTTTATTTCGTGGGAAAATTATTAAACTTATTTAACTTTTAAAAATTATACTGTCGTTTTGAAATTAGGATCAATTCTAATTTTAATCTGCAGTTCAATTGGATAAAAAAATAGAAGATTGACTGAAATATAGGTTTCACTATTTTACAGATTTGCCAAGCTTATTAGGCTAGAATATAAAAATTAATTAAAATCAAGATCAAGGGTCTCAAAATATTCAGAAAAAAACACTGATTACAAAAATTAGATACTTAAAATAACTACAAAAAATTAAAAAAGAATAAATATAAAATAATAATAATAAAAGAATAAACTTCATTTTTTTTAGAATACAAAAATTTTGATAGATTAAAATTATTTAATTCAATTGATTTAAAATTTTTTTAAAAGTTTCTTTATACGCGCAGAAGTTGAAATTAATTGATATGTAAATTTTCGGAAATTAAGTTCTTAAAATGTTTCAAATAATTCTTTATTAATAGAAGTCTGAATCAATAAAAGAATTTGGAATCGAGAAATTCAAGTAGGTATTAATTGATTAAAGTATTGAATTAAATTTAGGTTTGAATCAATTTAAATTTTGAAATTTCCAAAATTCTATAAATTTTTATATGTTGGTTAAAGTTTCTAATATGATGAAGTATCTAATATAATATGCATTGTTTGAATTTGAAAATATTTAAAGTTTATAATAATTTAAACACATGAATTGATTAAATTTTAAACCATTAAAAGTTTTAAATAATTAAAGTTTTTTGTTGCCGAAGTTTGTATAATTCAAGTTCATATACTAATTAAAGTTTAAAGCCATTTAAATTCGTATTATTAATAAAATTGGGATTAAAATTTTTAATTTTATTTAATTTGTAAAAGTGAAAGATTAAAATAATTTTTGTTCCTATCATTAGAAATTTATATAAAAATAACTTATAACTCTTAAAACTTTGGTTAATTTGCAATTTTGATTAATTGAAGTTAAAAATAATATAAATTTTAATCGATAGTACCTGGGGATTTTTTAATTTGGGAAAATTTAATTTTATATTGATAGAAATTTTAAAATCTTGTTTGTTATTAATTGGATTTCGTAAAAATGTTTGTTTGAAAAAATGTTAAGAATAAGAAATTTTCATCAATAAAAGTTTGGAATAAATTAAGTTTGCATGTATAGGAATTTAAATATATTTTGTTCAATAAACTATTTAAAAAAATATTCTACCATTTTGAAACATACTATAAAAATTTTTATTTTTAACTCAGGAAGAAAATCTGATTTAGGGGAGACCGGGGCTGGTTGGGTCAAGGGATAGAGTGGTTCATTGCAGTTTACTCAAATGTTATTAGTCGAATTAATTCCTCTCTACACAAAAACTATTTTACATACTGAGATGCAAGTTTGTGCCAAGTTTCATTATTATATTATCATTTATGTGGAGTAAATGCAAGAGAAACTAATTTTGATACTCCAAAGTAAATTTTTACCCACTTGGTTTTTTTGTTAAATATCTTCCTAAGTAATAGTTTTAGGAAAAGTTTAATTATCAAATTTTGATCTTTGAATAGTTCCTTTTAATATATATGGATATTATATATGTTTCTATTTATTAATTTGTAACAAATTTTAATAAATAAAAATTAATTCACAAAATTTAATCTGATAATTATCAATTTTCTCTGCAAAAAAAAATTTGACCACAAGTTGCGATTAAATCAAAAAAGTATGTTTATATTCAAACAATTTTAAGGAAAATCCTAATGATTTATTTATTTCCATTCTATCCAGAGAAAGCGTAATTGTAAGATGAATCTAATGGGTGCGAGATAAATTTAAAATTCAAAACCTGAAAGGCTGCTAGTGAGGTGATTCAAAGCCTGGAAAAAAACGAGTACTATTTCATCCTTTGAGTGAACCGACATAACAATTTTGCAGAAATCACCTCATTTTAGTCTAGACTGAAGACAGCAGAGTGTAATATACACTTTGGTGCCAAGATACGATGTGCTGATCGATGTCGTTACGTCTGAGCTTGACATAGACCCTCCGGGTAGGTAACGAAGTGAGGAAAGACTCTCTTTTCAGCTCTAGATGCTAGAGAAGAAAGAAAAGGATTTGAAAAAACTGAGAAAGAATCGAAGAGCAAGAAGGAGTTGCGAGGAACCTTTCAAACGAGAAGTAGAACCCTCTACTCTCTAACAGAAGATTTAGAAGTGGATCTTTCTCTCTTTTTTTTATTTTTTATCTTTTCGATTTTATCCCTCGTCCCTGTCTCGATCCTTGACGTCTATTCCTATTCCAATACAGCCGAGTTCTTCCACGGGGTGGTCACAACTGCCACGACATTGTTGACATTCCGTTCGCACTGTAGAACTAAAGTTTATCCACAAGTGGAAATTGCCGAGGCTACATTATTACTAATTGAAAGAAGTAGGAAAAAAATCGTTGGAACCAGGGGCGGCGACTTGTAAATTTTTGCCATCTGCAAACTTAATATTGACCAAGTGGGGGGGGGGGGGGTGTGAGAGAAATAAAACAATAATAAATTAAAGAGTTTCTTAATTAGCGTAATTATTGTAACTCCAAAGTTGACAGTTTTATTTGCTTTTGAGTACATTTTCGGAAATAATAACCAAACAATCAAGATAATATAAAATTGAAAAGTTTAAAAAATAAATCAAAAATTGACGAACTTAATTAAAATTTGAGAAAAATAATTGAAAAATGATTAACACATTGAAAATTCGAAGAACAAAAATAATATTTTTTAAAATAATTGAAAAATGTCGAAAAAAATGATTCAAGCAAATAATGGAAATTTGAGAGAAATAATTAAAACTTTCGGAATTAATCAACAAATATTCACTATAATATAAAATTTGTGAAAATCACTGCAAATGAAAAAAAAAATAATTAAAAATTGACGAACGTAATTAAAATTTGAGAAAAATAATTGAAGATTGATTGAAACATTGAAAAGTGGGGAGTATAACTTAGATTTAAGATAATAAATGAAAATTAAGGAAATAAATTGAAAAATAATTAATATATCTACTTAAAAGGTGGAGAAAATAATTGCAAAAGGATAAAAGAAAATAAAAATTGAAAAAAATAATGGAAAAATAAGATTAATAATTGAAAATTTAGGAATTTAACTGAGGAATGAATAGTGAGAATAATTGAAAATTGAAGAAATTGATTGCAAAATGATAAGAATAGTAATTAAAAATTAAAGAAAAACGATACAAATAATCGTTAATTGAAGACAATAATGGAAATTTGAGAGAAATAATGGAAATTTTCAGAATTAATCAACATATAATCAAAATAATATAAAATTTGTGAAAATCATTGCAAATTAACAAAAAAATAATCAAAAATTGTCGAAAGTATTTGGAATATGAGAAAAAAATTAAAGAATAATTAAATAATTGAAACGTGGATACAGTAACTTAGATTTGAGATAATAAATAAAAATTTAGGAAATTTATTAAAAAATAATTAATGTATCTAGTTAAAAGGTGCAGAAAATAAATGCAAAAAGATAAAAGAAAATAAATTTGAAAAAAGTATATGATAAATAAGAGAAATAATTGAAAACTTAGGTATTTAATTAAGAATGAAAAGTGAGCTTAATAAAAAAATGAAGAAATAAATTGCAAAATGATAACAAAAAGTAATTGGAAATTAAAGAAAATTATTAAAATTTGAGAAAAACATTTTCAAATCTAGGAAATTAATTGAAGAGTAATAAAAATAATAAAAAGTGCGAGACGACAATATTTGCAAAGTAATAAAAATAATTAAATATTGAAGAAATTTATTGCAAAATGATAATATTAATAATTAATAAAGTGACATAGGCTTCTTGAAGTGACATAGGCCACTTGAAGTGACATGGGCTACTTTTAATGTGACATAGGCTACTTGAAGTGTGACATAGGCTATTTGGAGTGAAAGAGGCTACTTGAAGTAACATAGGCTATTTGAAGTGTGACATAGGCTACTTGAAGTGTGATATAGGCTACTTGAAGTGACATGGGCTACTTGAAGTGACATAGGCTACTTGAAGTGTGATATAGGCTACTTGAAGTGTGACATAAGCTACTTGAAGTGTGACATAGGCTACTTGAAGTGTGACATAGGCTACTTGAAGTGACATAGGCTACTTGAAGTGTGACATAGGCTACTTGAAGTGACGTAGGCTACTTGAAGTGACATAGGCTACTTGAAGTGACATAGGCTACTTGAAGTGACATAGGCTACTTGAAGTGTGACATAGGCTACTTGAAGTGTGACATAGGCTACTTGAAGTGACATAGGCTACTTAAAATGTGACATAGGCTACTTAAAGTAACATAGGCTACCGTGTACGACGGACGGACGGACGGACGGACGACAAAGTCTCACTATAAGGGTTTCGGTCCCGAACCACGAAACCCTAAAAATTGAAGAAAATTATTAAAATTTGAGAAATATATTTTAAAATCGAGGAAATTAATTGAAAAGTAATAAAAATAATAAAAAATTCGAGACAAAATTTGCAAAGTAATAAAAATAATTAGAAATTTAAGAAAATAATTTTTTTTTTTAGAAAAATTAAAACAATTGCAACATACATTTGTAATAAAAGAAAATAATTTGAGATTGATAAAAATAATTGTTTATCGAAAAAATAAGTGTAAGTTGGGATAAATATAAAAAAAAAATCAAAATTAATTAAAAAATAACTAAATATGAGAAAAACTAATGAAAAAATGATAGAAATAATCGTAAATTGAAGGAAATAATGGAAATTTAATATATTAATTGAAATTTTCGATATTACATTGAAAAGTGGATACAGTAACTTAGAATTAAGATAATAAATAAAAATTTAGAAAATTAATTAAAAAATAATTAATGTATCTCGTTAAAGGTGGAGAAAATAAATGCAAAAAGAGAAAAGAAAATGAATTTGAAAAAAATATTTGATAAATAAGAGAAATAATTGAAAATTTAGGTATTTAAATGAGGAATGAATAGTGAGATTAATAAAAAATTGAAAAAATTGATTGCATAATGATAACAAAATAATTGAAAATTAAAGAAAATTATTAAAATGTAAGAAAAATGTTTTAAAATCTAGAAAATTAATTGAAGAGTACTGAAACTGATACGAAATTCCAGACAATATCTGCAAAGTAATAAAACTAATTAGAAATTGAAGAAAATTATTAAAATTTGAGAAATATGTTTCAAAATCTAGGAAACATAATTGAAAAGTAATGAAAATAATAAAAAATTCGAGACAATATTGCAAAGTAACAAAAATAATTAGAAATTTAAGAAATTGATTGCAAAATGATAACATTAATAATTGAAAATTAAAGAAAATTATTAAAATTTGAGAAATATATTTTAAAGTTTAGGAAATGAAAAGTAATAAAAATAATAAAAAATTCGAGACAAAATTTGCAAAGTAATAAAAATAATTAGAAATTGAAGAAAATAATTGTATTTTTTGAAAAATAATTAAAAAAATTGCAACATATATTTGTAATGAAAGAAAATAATTTCAGAATGATAAAAATAATTGTAAATTAAAAGAACAAGTGCAAGTTGTGATAAATTATAAAAATAGTTAAAAGTAATTAAAAAAAATTTTAATATGAGAAAAAGTAATGGAAAAATATAAAAGAAAATAAAAAATTGAAAAAATGTTGAAAAATGAGATAAATAATTGAAAATTGAAAAAATTGATTGCAAAATGATAATAATAATATTTGAAATTAAAGAAAATTATTAAAATTTCAGAAAAATATTTTAAAATCTAGGAAATTAATTGAAGAATAATGAAAATAATATAAAATTGAAGAAAATATTTGTAAAGTAATAAAAATAATTCAAAATTGAAAAAAATAATTTTAGTTTGTGAAAAATAATTGAAAAAATTACAGACTGTATTTGAGATAAACAAGACTACAATTACAATTATTATATATTATAATTCTTCAAACCTCAATTAATTTGAAATTTCATTGATTAACATTTTAATTAATACACTTTTTAAGAATAGTAAAGTTAAAATTATTTAAAAATTTCTTTAATTTTTTAAGAATTCTTTTTTTTATGATTTTAATTGTATTTTCTACAATTCTTAACTATTTTTATCATTTTTCAATATTTTTCTTCAATTTTATTTTCATTATTTTTTATTTTTACCCTCATTTTTAAATTCAATTTCCCAAGTTTCAATTCTTTTCTTTAATCTTTGAGAATAGTAAATTTAAAATTATTTAAAAATTTCTTAAATCTTTATCAATTCTTTTCTATTATTATTTTAATTATTCGCTACAATTGTCAACTTTTTTTATCATTTTCCAAAAATTGTCTTCATTTTCTAATTATTTCCATTATTTTTCAATTTTTCTACTCATTTTTATTTAAATTCAGTTTCCGCAAGTTTCAATTCTTTTCTTTAATTTCTTCAAATAAAACTTTTTCAGTTTTAATTATTTTCTTTAATATCAAATTAGTTAAATTATTTATTAACTAATTTTTAACTTCTTTCGTCATTTTTCAATTATTTTTACAAAATATGGTTTTTTTTAAAATTTTAATAATTTTCTTCGAATTGCAAATATATTTATCCCACATTCTTATTCAGAAATTTGTTTTTTTTTCAGTAATTTTGCTATATGGAATTCCATAGGGCGAATTTTTTGCTCTATGGAATTTGCAGACGTACCATACACAAGTCGCCGCCCCTGGTTGGAACACGATTCTTTCAATGAATTACACCTGACAATTGTAATTTAACAAAAAATATTTTATTCAGATGATAGTAAAAAATGTGTGTTTTTCTTGTGTTATTTTTTAATTACCATATGAATGTTCATAACACATGGATTATTTTTACTTTTTCGATCATATAATGTGATGTGAGTATAATATTTTTCTTTTGTTTATATATCTTTATAATTGTTATTCTAAATTTTTGTCCTAATAACAATATCAACGAATGTAATGAAAATGTATATATTTTTATTTGTTTTTTAAATTTATAGATACAATTAAATAAACTCTGAAGAGGAGACTGAGTCAGTCTCGAAACGTTAGATTGGTGTTTTTTTTTTTTTTTTGTATTACCAATTGTTGTCCTTATTGGTCGTTATACTCTTTGAATTTTTTTAGGCAAAAATTTATAAAACTTTAAAATTAAAAATAATTGAAATTAAAAAAAACAATTGCAAATTTTGCAAGTTGATTGAAAAAAAGGTGAAATCAATTTAAAATTGGGGAAAGTAATTTAAAAAATCATAGAAATGTATTAAAACTAAAGACAATAATTTAAAATTAAGAAAATTAATTGAAAATCTTCAAAATAAATTGAAAAAAAATTGAATAATGAAAAATTAGGGGAAATAATTAAAACAAAAAATGATTGCATATTGAGATAAATAATGTAAAATTGAAAAAAATAATTAAAATTTGAGAAAATAGTTGAAAAAATTATATAACATATTTTAAATAAAGGGAAGTTAAATAATAAAGGAATAATAAATAATAAAGGGAAGTATTTGAGAAAAATACTTAAAACTGCCAGAAGATCATTGAAAAAAAATAAAATAATTGAAAATTAGAGAAAAGGATAAAAATAATTTAAAATTGAAGAAAATAATTTTTAATTAAACAGAAATAATTAAAAAACTTTTTGGAAATTACGAAAACGAAGGAAAGTAATTAAAATTTAAAGAAAAAAATATAAAAAATCATATAAATAATTAAAAATTGAAAAAAATAATTGAAATCTTAGATAAATAGTTTAAAAATGTGGAAATTATAAAAGAAATGAAAAAAATTGAAAATTGAGTGATATCAATTTTGGAAAATAATTCCAAAATTATTTTGCAACTTGAAACTTGAATAAATGAATTGAAATATGATTCAAACAATGATAAGTTGTAAACAATAAATCACATTTAAGTGCAATAATTAAAAAAATTACAAAATTGCTTTTAAATTAAACAAAATTATTGAAATTTGAGAAAAATACATGAAGATCTTAGAAATAAATTAAAGTAATGAGAATAACTAAAGATTGGAGAAAAGAATTGAAGGAAGCTAAAGATAAATAAGATTTACAATTAATAATAAAAAAAAATTGGAAATTATGAAAACAAACAAAAATTTTTAAAAATTGAAAAAAATAATTGTAATTTAAAAAAATACTTAAATATTTAAGAAAATTATTTTAGAAAATGAAAATAATAATTAACAATCGAGGAAAATAATTGAAAAATGATAAAATTAATTCAAAAATGAAAAAGATAATTGAAATATGCTGAAAACAATTAAAGATTCAGAAAAATAATTAAAATTTATGATGAAAATAATTTAAATATGATAGATTGAAAAAAGTAAATAAAATTTGAGAGAAATAATTGAAAAAATCATAGAATTTACGTTTAAAAACAGAAAATAATTACAACAATACTTAAAAATTTTAATGAAACAGAATAAATTATAAAATCGAAGAAATAATCAAAAATTTGAGAAAATAATAATTGACATTTTGAAAAATTATACTAAGAGAATGGAAATAATTAAAAATCGGAGAAATTTTAGAAAAATACTTAAAAATTTTAGAAAATAATTTTACAACTTGAAAATAATAATTAACAATCGAGAAAAGCAATTGAAAAATGGTAAAATTAATTCAAAATTGAAAAAAATAATTGAAATATGCTGAAAACAATTTAAGATTGAGAAAAATAATTAAAATTTATGATGAAAATAATTTAAATATGAAAGATTGAAAACAGTAAATAAAATTTGAGAGAAATAATGGAAAAAATCATAGAATATATGTTTAAAAAAGAAACAAAAAAAAAGAAAATAATTACAAAAGTACTTAAAAATTTTAATTGAAAAAAGAAAGAAAAGAAGAAAAGTGAAATTAATCAAAAATCGGAGAAAATAATATAAAATTACATATTTGTTTTTAGGCAAAAGAAAATAGTTGAAAAACCGTTTAAAAAATTGAAAATTGAAAACAATAATCTAAATTTGAGATAATAACTGAAAATTTAGGAAATTAATTGAAAAATAATGAAAATATTAAAAGATGGAAAAAATAATTGAAAATTGAGATATATATTTGAAAGTTCAGTAAAATAATTGAGAATTTATGAAAATGATTAGAAATTGAAAATAATCATTTCAAAATGACAAAAATAATGGTAAATTAAAAAGATTAATTTTAATTTGCGATGAATTATATAAAATTGAGGAATAAATAATTGAATTGATTTAATGTAAAGGGGAAAAAGTAATTATATTTGGAAAAGTGATTGAGAAAACTAAACAAAATAATTGAAATTTGAGGAAGGTCAATTTAAGATTTAGGACAGCAATTAAAAAACAATTAAAATAATTAAGAATTGTAGAAAATAGTTGAAAAATGATAAAAATAGTAAAAAATTATATTTTAAGCAATTGTAATCATAATAGAAAAGAATTATTAAAAATTGATGAAATTTTTGAATCATTTCAAATTTAGTATATTAGAAACGTGGATTAATAAAACTTTTAATCATAGCAGGTTCACATAAACCGAAATTTGAAGAAATTATAATGGCTATAAATTAAAAATATTAGAACATTTTAAAAAAGTTAAATATAATTTAAAATTTTAAAAGAAAAAAAAATCTAGTAACATATGTCAGATGTGGACAGAATGAATGAATGAATGAATGAATGAATGAATAAATAAATGAATGAATGAAATTTGTAAATTAATAATAATTTAATAATTTAATAAAAATAATAATTAGGGCCCTATTTTCCTTTTTGCCCCCCAGAGCCCTTGTTCTCCCAGTTACGCCACTGTTTCACTTAAAATTTTCTGTAAACAAAATTACATATTATTGAAAATTGTAATGCCCTACTTTTAGCTAACTATTAGACTAATATTTTGTTCAACCAGATAATTCATTTTCCATTAGGAGAATAAGAATATTTATCTATAAAGCTATATTTGCAAACTAGAGAACTCCTTAGTACATGCCTCTATGTATATTTTAGTTCCTTGTCAATAATGTCAATACTCCGTGTCGTCCTAATTATACTTATATTTTCTCTATCTCTGTTTACAATACATCTGCACATATATCCATATATGTATGCATATCTAAATATATAAATATTAAATACACAGATACACGCGTCAAATGTTGTCATCACATTATCTAGAAAATCTTCACACCTAGAATGCTACTTTGACACAATTAAGGATATGTCATGCAGTATGACATCACTAGTATAAGTGGAATTTGTCCGTAAACTTTCTCTTAAAATAATAAATATTTTAACACAAAACTTTGTACAATTACTTAAAATATATCGTTAAAAAGATCAGCCTAATTAAAATCATTAATTTTACCTTAAATTTAATTTTTTAAAAAATTCGCCAATTTTAGAGAATATTAGAAAGTTCAAAAGCAGTCTACAAGTCACAGTTTTCATTCAAATTAAATATTTTTTTCTTTAAAATCCTCGTTATTCAATTCCTTATCGATCACTCGATCGCGATTTTGAAATTTTTGTTTACTTATATTTATTTTTTAATAACGAAGTATGGACAAAACAAAGTTTTGCAAAAAAAGAAGTTTAAAGTTATTAAAAATTGCTAGGATGTTTTAGAAATCGGAATCATTTTAGAGTATATTCGTAATATACAAAAGTTGATACAATTAAATTTGTATTAATTAAAACATATTAATAAAATTATACATAGAAAGAAGAAAATAATTGAAAAATTCAACTTGCCTATTTCCTGTAGTCTTTTATTGCAATTTTAATAAATAAGTACCCGTGTACTGATTAAATAAATTAATTATTTAAAAAATAAATAAATTAACATAAAAATATTCAATAATGATTTCAGGAAATTTTTAATTCTTTAAACAATTTTTTATTGTTAATTGTAATTGGTTTTAACTTAACTCTAAAGAATTTTAGTTTTTTTACACTTTACTAAATTTTATGCCTGAAATAATTTAATATAAAATGAAGAAACAATTTTTAATGTTTAATTGTTTAAACAATTGTTTATTGTTAATTGTAATTTTTTTAGCATTACCCTAAAGAATTCTAGTTTTTTGGCATTTTACAAAATTTTATGCCTGAAATAATAAAATATAAAAATAAGGAACAATGTTGAATGTTTAACAAATGCTTATATAAATAATTACTTTCATCAACTTAAAATAAAATAAAAATAATATTTTAAATTTATTCTTTCTTTTCCTTACTCTCATTTTAATCATATAACAAAAAGCGTATTTAAATCTGTTTAGGGTTAGGTATATTAAAAAAAACTACAATTAATAACAAACAATTGTTTAAACAATTTTTAAACATTAAATTAATTTAGGCATAAAATTCGGTAAAATGTAAAAAAAAACTAAAATTCTGTAGAGTTAAATTAAAAACTATTACAATTACATTAAAAAATTGTTTAAACAATTAAAAACTACATGAAACTATCATTGAATATTTGTATGTTAATTATTTACTAAAATTGTAATTAAAGATTAAAAAAAAATATACCACAACTTAAATTTTTTCATTTCCTTTCTTCTTTCTATGTATAATTAGTTAAGATGTTGTTTAATTAATAAAAACGGAATTATATAAACTTTTGTATATCACGAATTCTCTAAAATGATTCTAATACATTTTTTGAAACATTCTAGCAAAAAAAAATCAGTTAATATTTTAACATGAAATATTAAGAGCTAAACGAATCTTCAGTATTATTATTCAAGATTATTACAAACATTGTAAGTGTTTTATATCATAAGGTTATAACCTTATGATTCAATATAATTTAAATTCAAGTTTAAGTACAATAAATAATAAAACGCTAATTTAATCATGATATTATTTCTCGCTTCTTCGTCTTTAGATGTAAAAATAATTTTCTTTTTCCTATTTTAGTATGAATAATTTAATGTATCGAATTTCTAGTTTATAAACAAACAAATTGAAATTTAAAATTAAAAACAGGGTGTCTACTAATTTCGTCCCACAAAATTCCCAGTCATTTCCCGGTTTTTGTTCTTATTGTTCCCGGTTTTTTCTCTTGTTAACTTAAAATTTATTTTAAGCATAAATAGACCTACAAATGGCTACAAAAATTGAATTTAACAATTGATAATTAAAGAAAATAATTGAAATTCAAAGAAAATAATTGAGAATTGAAGAATTAAATATTTAACCTTATAAAAAATAATAATTAAGAATTAAAAAAAACAATTAATAATGAAAAGAAATGATAAATAATGGAAAGAAATAATTGAACATTGACGAAGATATTTGACAATTAGAAACAAAATTGATAAAAAAAGTAAATATTAATCTACAATTGAACAATAATTGAAAAAATTGAACAATGGTTATTAAATTCAAAGAATATAATTAAAAATTGCTCAACTAGATAAAAAACTCAAAAAAAAATTAATTTAAAATTTAAGTTAATAATACAAAATTGAAGAAATAAATTAAAAATTAAATAATGAAATTGAAATCAGAAAAACACAGAATTATTGAATATTAAAAAAAAACAATTGAAAATTGATAAACAAAATTGAAATTCGAATACAATAATTGAGAATTAAAGAAAATTACTGAACAATTGGATTGAGAAAAGAATAAAATAATTTATGTTTAAAAAAAAATGGAAAATGTCAGGAATTATTTAATATTGAAGAAAACATTAAAAATTGAAGAATAGAATTGTTATTTAAAGAAATTATTTAAGAATTGAAAAAAATAATTGAACAAGTAAATTGAAAATAGAAGCAAATTATTGAAAATTGAAGGAAGTTTTGAAACATGAAATAAATAACTGATACTTGAAAAAAAATAATTGAAAAAAGTCGAGATTACTGAATATTGAAACAAACAATTGAAAATTGAACAAAATAATAAAAAATTAAAGAAAATAATTGAAAATTGAGGAAAATGATTAAAAATTAAAGAAAGTACTTGAAAATTAAATACAATGTTTGAAAACAGCACAAAAATTTAGAAATCGACGAAAATAATTGCGAATTGATGAGAATAATTTAAAAATTTTCATTTTAAATAAAAATTGAAAGAAAAACATAATTCAAAAAAGCTGAGAATTGTTAAATATTGAAGAAAATTGAGAAGAAATTGAGAAACTGAAAGAAATATGAAAAAATAATTGGAAATTGAAGAAAATAATTGAAATTTAAGAAAAAAGTTGGAATTTGAAGAAAATAATTCAGAATTAAAAAAAAATCATTGTAAAAAGCCTAGAGTTATTGAATATTAAAAAAAAAATTGAAAATTAAAGAATGAAATTGAATGTCAAAAATTATAATTGGGAATTGAAGAAAATAATTCAAGAATTGAACAATGGGATTGAAAGTAGGAGAAAATAAGTGATAATTGAAGAAAAAAGAAATTGAACAACCCAGGAATTATAGAATTTGAAGAAAAAAAACAATAAAAAATGAAGAATGTAATTGTAATTTGAAGAAATTAATTAAAAATTGTAGAAAATAATTTGAAATTGAAGAAAATGTGATTTTATGAAAATTGTTAAATAATAATTGATGAATTGAATTTAAGTTTTAAAAACATAATTGATAATTAAAAAAAATATTGAAAAAAGCCGAGAATTATTGATTCTGTAGAAGAAAATAATTTAAAAATGGAGGAGTTATTGAGATGTGAAATAAATAAATGATATTTGAAAAAAATAGTTAAAAAACGTCGAGAATTATTGAATATTAAATTAAATAATTAAAAATTGAAGGAAATAGTTGAGATTTAAAGAAAATAATTAAGTATTGATGAAAATAATTAAAAATTGAATCAAATAATTGATTCAAAAAAAAAAATTTTTAGTCTAAGAAAATAATTAAAAATTCGTTAAAATAATTGAAAATCGTAGAAAATATTTCAGAATTACATAAATTTATTAGAAATTGATGAAAATAATTGAAAATTTAAGAAAATAATTGGGAATTGAAAAAAATAGTAGAAAATCGAAGAAAATAATTATGAAATGAAGAAATAATTTTAAATTAATGAAGATAATTCCAAATGGAAGAAAATAATTGAGAATTGTAGAAAATAATTGGAAATTGAAGAAAATAATTGAAATTTAAGAAAAAAGTTGGAATTTGAAGAAAATAATTCAGAATTAAAAAAAAATCATTGTAAAAAGCCTAGAGTTATTGAATATTAAAAAAAAAAAATTGAAAATTAAAGAATGAAATTGAATGTCAAAAATTATAATTGGGAATTGAAGAAAATAATTCAAGAATTGAACAATGGGATTGAAAGTAGGAGAAAATAAGTGATAATTGAAGAAAAAAGAAATTGAACAACCCAGGAATTATAGAATTTGAAGAAAAAAAACAATAAAAAATGAAGAATGTAATTGTAATTTGAAGAAATTAATTAAAAATTGTAGAAAATAATTTGAAATTGAAGAAAATGTGATTTTATGAAAATTGTTAAATAATAATTGATGAATTGAATTCAAGTTTCAAAAACATAATTGATAATTAAAAAAAATATTGAAAAAAGCCGAGAATTATTGATTATATAGAAGAAAATAATTTAAAAATGGAGGAGTTATTGAGATGTGAAATAAATAAATGATATTTGAAAAAAATAGTTAAAAAACGTCGAGAATTATTGAATATTAAATTAAATAATTAAAAATTGAAAGAAATAGTTGAGATTTAAAGAAAATAATTAAGTATTGATGAAAATAATTGAAAATTGGATCAAATAATTGTTAATTCAAAAAAAAAAAATTTTTTAGTCTAAGAAAATAATTAAAAATTGGTTAAAATAATTGAAAATCGTAGAAAATATTTTAGAATTACATAAATTTATTAGAAATTGATGAAAATAATTGAAAATTTAAGAAAATAATTGGCAATTGAAGAAAGAGTAGAAAATCGAAGAAAATAATTATGAAATGAAGAAATAATTTTAAATTAATGAAGATAATTCCAAATGGAAGAAAATAATTGAGAATTCTAGAAAATAATTGGAAATTGAAGAAAATAATTGAAAATTGAAAAGAATTTATTATCCCAGAATAAATATTCCCGGTTTCACGAAAAATTTTCGGTTAATTCCCGGTTTTTTCCAGTCAATTTAAATTCCCGGTTTTCTCGGTTAGTAGACACCCTGTAAAAAGCAAGTTTAAAAATCTAAAATGTTAATATTTTTAATTAAAATATTCAAAAACTAAATGTTTATAAGATCTGAATTTTATGTTATTTGTTTTCAAACTAGAAATAGCATTAATTAAATTATTGATAATAATTGAAAAAGTTTTATCACTTTTACACCTAACAATGAAAAATCATAAAAGAATATTATAGTTTACTTGATATTTTAATATTTATTTTACGTAAACTTGAAATTTAATCATTTTAAACGAAATTTTGAGTTAGCATTATATTATTCTGAACATTGAATGAGAATCATATTGCACGGACCATGAACTAGCTTTATATTGAAAATTGAACTGAGCTTTGGATTAGAATGATATATTTTTGACAATTGAATAAGCATTTTATCAACGGAAGGCGTCAATTTTGACCAAGTGTATGACGTCATTCTCCATAAGAAATAAAACATATCCAAATAAGAATTTTGTATAAATCCGTTTCTCTAATCCTACGCATACGAAATCTCGGTTATTATGACCATTTAAAGTTTATGTGGTCTATAGAGATTGAGGATGTTAATTTTTTTTATGACCCGACATTATAAAAGTATTGGGCACTATAAGTTAAACTGAAGCTTAAGTTTCGCTTGCATGACTAAAGGCCAACGGCCAGACCGAGGGTTGTAATCAAGAGCCATAACCTGATATCACTACCTGCTGATCTGACACACGGATTAAATGGACGGCACGCGGTTTATATGGATGGCACTATCTTCAAGACCCCCCACCCCTTATTCTTTCTCTTTCATTCACTCTCTCTCTCTCTTATTACTCTCCTCTCATTCTCTCCTATCTATCAATCACGCTTGTACGCGATCCAGAATCGCTCATTATTTTCCTCCTTTTAATCCAGAGACGTTACTCATCCAGTCATTCAGAGAAGAGATTCATAGAAGGAAACTCATAAACTTTAATAAAAGTCGGATTCCTCGACGTTCGCTTCTTTTCTTATTTTCATTGAATCCAATTAACAAAGTGAATTCACCATCAATTGAATTCCAAGAATTTCTTCACGAGGAAACTTTGTTGCTAACAGTAATTGCTGCTCCAAAAAGTCTTGATATCAATTTAGTGATCAATTCCTAAACTGATATAATATATAATACAGGGTGTCTACCGAAACATGATTTTCAAATTCCCGGATCTAAAATCACATTTTTCCCGGATTTCTTTTATGTATGATTAATAGCTATAATATTAAAATAGTACACTGAGAAAATAAGCCTCTAGCCAAGCAGCTTTATTTCTAGGTTAGGGTTCCTCGGGACAAAACAAACAAAACACCGGCGATGACAATCATACTTCTAGGATACCGGAGCATATGCTCTGCTAAAATCAATTAAGTGCTTTGCAGGTGCTATATCAACAGCCTCTCTCTGCTAAATTTAATCAAAAATTGGTTGTATTTAGTCAACTTATTTTCTCAGTGTAGTGATGCATGTCGAGCAAACGATCTGATTGACTTCACATCTGATTGTCTGCTGTTTGCTCGATTATGATTGAATTGATCAAATTACTTTTTATTTACCTTTTAATAATTAGCATAACTTTTGAGAATATCGTTAAGTAAGAATCCTTTCTGTTTGTTGATATATACTGACATACCGTAATTTTAAAAAAGTAACCTCTTTTATGATTGATTGCAAACTTAAAAATTTAACAAATTAAGCGAAATAACCTCGTAAAATTTGAATATAGAATTTATTTTACAATTTTTTACATTTTTTGTACAAACTTAAATATGTGTTAAGTTTGAATCTTTTAAAAGCTTACAGAAGAAAGATACGATGTGTTGAAAGATGTCATTTTTCATATGAATTTGAAATTTAATTTTATAATAAACAAATTTTTTTTTAAATTATTGTTCTGAATAAGAAAAGTTAATGTATTAATTTCAAACCTCGTAAGTATCCAAATTTTTTATTAAATAATTTTATAAAAAATATGCTTCTAAATATCACAAAAATTGACAGTCTTTATAGATCAATCTTAAATCCATTTTTCTTATTATAATTATGCTTTATATAAAAAATAAATTACCACACACAAATCTTTAAAATATATATTGACATTCTTTTTTAGCGGAATTTTATTTAAACCTATATTTAGTAATTTAAAAAAGTTTGAAATATAACCCCAAAACGCTATACTTTCACGTCTTTAATTAACATTTTGTAAATGCCCGAACAGCACCGGATGTTTCAGCAACATCCATTGCTGTTTGGGTGAAAAAGAAAATATTATCAAAATCTTTATTAGAAATGAATTCTATGGAATTTAATAATGACTTATAAAACAAATTTATTTTTGAAACACTTATGGCAGCAACATCCCTTAGACGAAAGTCAATGAAATTACCCACGTGACAGATAAAAAATGTCAACAAAAAGAAATGATTCTTACTTAAAGATATTTTCAAAAATTATGCTAATTATTAAAAGATTAATAAAAAGTAATTTGTTCAATTCAATCATAATCGAGCAAACAGTAGACGATCAGATGTGAAGTCGATCAGATCGTTTGCTCGACATGCATCACTATTAAAAATAGTGAAAAAATTAAGTGCGTAATATATAAGTTTTTAAGGTAAAATTGATCTTTGAAGAAAATAATTCCAAAATATAGCAAAAATAATAGAAATTTGAAAAAAATAATTGGAAAATGATAAAAATAATTGAAATTTGAAGAAACAAAATAAAAGATGACAAAACTAGTTAAAAATTAAGTAAATAATTAAAAAATTTAAGAAAAGACTTGGAAAATGACAAAAATAATTGAAAAATGGAAAAACAAATTAAAAATTTCATGTCAAATACTTAAATAAAAAATTGGAGAAAAAAATTGAGTATGAAAGAAAATAATTAAATAATTGAAAAATCATAAAATTGATAGAAATTTGTAAAAAATACTCTAAAAATGACAAAAATAAATCAAATAAAAAAAAATTAATTTAGAAATGACAAAAATAATTGAAAATTACAAAAATAATCAAAAAATGAAACAAATAGTCGAGAAATGACAAAAATAATTGAACCTTGAAAAAAAATAAAAGATAATAAAACTAATTTAAAATTATGTAAAAAATTTATGATTTAAAAAAAACACGTAAAAAATGACATAAACAATTGAAAAATAGAGAAACAAAATAAAAATTAGAAATCAATAATTCAAAAATTGGAGATAAAAATTGACGTTTAAAGAAAATAATAAAATAATGACAAAATAATTGCAAAATCCCAAAAAATTTGAAATTTGAAGATAATATTTGAAAAATGATAAAAATAATTAAAATTAAAAATAAAAAGCAATTGACAAATGACAAAAATAATTGAAAAATGTAATGTAAATTAAAGTAAGAAATTTAAGAATCCATGACAATAATTTAAAGATATAAGAAAATAAATACAAAATTTTGGAGAAAGTAATAAAACAAGGTCGAAAATATTGACAATAATTGAGAAATTACTAAATAAATTGAAAATTTTTAAAAAACATTATGACAAAAATAATTGAAATTTGAAGAAACTAAATGAAAGATGACAAAACTAGTTAAAAATTAAGTAAATAATTAAAAATGTTAAGAAAAGACTTGGAAAATGACAAAAATAATTAGAATAAAAAAAAAATTAATTGAGAAATGACAAAAATAATTGAAAATTACAAAAATAATCAAAAAATGAAACAAATAGTCGAGAAATGACAAAAATAATTGAACCTTGAAAAAAAATAAAAGATAATAAAACAAATTTAAAATTATGTAAAAAATTTATGATTTAAAAAATACACGTAAAAAATGACATAAATAATTGAAAAATAGAGAAACAAAATAAAAATTAGAAATCAATAATTCAAAAATTGGAGATAAAAATTGACGTTTAAAGAAAATAATTAAATAATGACAAAATAATTGCAAAATCCCAAAAAATTTGAAATTTGAAGATAATATTTGAAAAATGATAAAAATAATTAAAATTAAAAATAAAAAGCAATTGACAAATGACAAAAATAATTGAAAATTACAAAAATAATCAAAAAATGGAACAAATAGTCGAGAAATAACAAAAATAATTGAACCTTGAAAAAAAAATAAAAGATAATAAAACTAATTTAAAATTATGTAAAAAATGTATGATTTAAAAAAAACACGTAAAAAATGACATAAATAATTGAAAAATAGAGAAACAAAATAAAAATTAGAAATCAATAATTCCAAAATTGGAGATAAAAATTGACGTTTAAAGAAAATAATTAAATAATGACAAAATAATTGCAAAATCCCAAAAAATTTGAAATTTGAAGATAATATTTGAAAAATGATAAAAATAATTAAAATTAAAAATAAAAAGCAATTGACAAATGAAAAAAATAATTGAAAAATGTAATGTAAATTAAAGTAAGAAATTTAAGAATCCATGACAATAATTTAAAGATATAAGAAAATAAATACAAAATTTTGGAGAAAGTAATAAAACAAGGTCGAAAATATTGACAATAATTGAGAAATTACTAAATAAATTGAAAATTTTTAAAAAACATTATGACAAAAATAATTGAAATTTGAAGAAACTAAATGAAAGATGACAAAACTAGTTAAAAATTAAGTAAATAATTAAAAATGTTAAGAAAAGACTTGGAAAATGACAAAAATAATTAGAATAAAAAAAAAATTAATTGAGAAATGACAAAAATAATTGAAAATTACAAAAATAATCAAAAAATGAAACAAATAGTCGAGAAATGACAAAAATAATTGAACCTTGAAAAAAAATAAAAGATAATAAAACAAATTTAAAATTATGTAAAAAATTTATGATTTAAAAAATACACGTAAAAAATGACATAAATAATTGAAAAATAGAGAAACAAAATAAAAATTAGAAATCAATAATTCAAAAATTGGAGATAAAAATTGACGTTTAAAGAAAATAATTAAATAATGACAAAATAATTGCAAAATCCCAAAAAATTTGAAATTTGAAGATAATATTTGAAAAATGATAAAAATAATTAAAATTAAAAATAAAAAGCAATTGACAAATGACAAAAATAATTGAAAATTACAAAAATAATCAAAAAATGGAACAAATAGTCGAGAAATAACAAAAATAATTGAACCTTGAAAAAAAAATAAAAGATAATAAAACTAATTTAAAATTATGTAAAAAATGTATGATTTAAAAAAAACACGTAAAAAATGACATAAACAATTGAAAAATAGAGAAACAAAATAAAAATTAGAAATCAATAATTCAAAAATTGGAGATAAAAATTGACGTTTAAAGAAAATAATAAAATAATGACAAAATAATTGCAAAATCCCAAAAAATTTGAAATTTGAAGATAATATTTGAAAAATGATAAAAATAATTAAAATTAAAAATAAAAAGCAATTGACAAATGACAAAAATAATTGAAAAATGTAATGTAAATTAAAGTAAGAAATTTAAGAATCCATGACAATAATTTAAAGATATAAGAAAATAAATACAAAATTTTGGAGAAAGTAATAAAACAAGGTCGAAAATATTGACAATAATTGAGAAATTACTAAATAAATTGAAAATTTTTAAAAAACATTATGACAAAAATAATTGAAATTTGAAGAAACTAAATGAAAGATGACAAAACTAGTTAAAAATTAAGTAAATAATTAAAAATGTTAAGAAAAGACTTGGAAAATGACAAAAATAATTAGAATAAAAAAAAAATTAATTGAGAAATGACAAAAATAATTGAAAATTACAAAAATAATCAAAAAATGAAACAAATAGTCGAGAAATGACAAAAATAATTGAACCTTGAAAAAAAATAAAAGATAATAAAACAAATTTAAAATTATGTAAAAAATTTATGATTTAAAAAATACACGTAAAAAATGACATAAATAATTGAAAAATAGAGAAACAAAATAAAAATTAGAAATCAATAATTCAAAAATTGGAGATAAAAATTGACGTTTAAAGAAAATAATTAAATAATGACAAAATAATTGCAAAATCCCAAAAAATTTGAAATTTGAAGATAATATTTGAAAAATGATAAAAATAATTAAAATTAAAAATAAAAAGCAATTGACAAATGACAAAAATAATTGAAAATTACAAAAATAATCAAAAAATGGAACAAATAGTCGAGAAATAACAAAAATAATTGAACCTTGAAAAAAAAATAAAAGATAATAAAACTAATTTAAAATTATGTAAAAAATGTATGATTTAAAAAAAACACGTAAAAAATGACATAAATAATTGAAAAATAGAGAAACAAAATAAAAATTAGAAATCAATAATTCCAAAATTGGAGATAAAAATTGACGTTTAAAGAAAATAATTAAATAATGACAAAATAATTGCAAAATCCCAAAAAATTTGAAATTTGAAGATAATATTTGAAAAATGATAAAAATAATTAAAATTAAAAATAAAAAGCAATTGACAAATGAAAAAAATAATTGAAAAATGTAATGTAAATTAAAGTAAGAAATTTAAGAATCCATGACAATAATTTAAAGATATAAGAAAATAAATACAAAATTTGGAGAAAGTAATAAAACAACGTCGAAAATATTGACAATAATTGAGAAATTACTAAATTAATTGAAAATTTTTAAAAAACATTATGACAAAAATAATTGAAATTTGAAGAAACAAAATAAAAGATGACAAAACTAATTAAAAATTAAGTAAAAAGTTAAAAATTTTAAGAAAATACTTGGAAAATGACAAAAATAATTGAAAAATGGAAAAACAAAATAAAAATTTCATGTCAATACTTAAATAAAAAATTGGAGAAAAAAATTGAGTATGAAAGAAAATAATTAAATAATTAAAAAATCATAAAATTGATAGAAATTTGAAAAAAATACTCTAAAAATGACAAAAATAATTAAAATAAAAAAAAATTAATTGAGAAATGAGAATAATAATTGAAAATTACAAAAATAATAAAAAAAATGGAACAAATAGTCGAGAAATGACAAAAATAATTGAACGTTGAAAAAAAAATAAAAGATAATAAAACTAATTTAAAATTATGTAAAAAATTTATGATTTAAAAAAAACACGTAAAAAATGACATAAACAATTGAAAAATAGAGAAACAAAATAAAAATTAGAAATCAATAATTCAAAAATTGGAGATAAAAAAAGACGTTTAAAGAAAATAATTAAATAATGACAAAATAATTGCAAAATCCCAAAAAATTTGAAGATAATATTTGAAAAATGATAAAAATAATTAAAATTAAAAATAAAAAGCAATTGACAAATGACAAAAATAATTGAAAAATGTAATGTAAATTAAAGTCAGAAATTAAAGAATCCATGACAGTAATTTAAATATATAAGAAAATAAGTTAGATTTGGAGAAAGTAGGTAATAAAAAAATGTCGAAAATATTGATAATACTTGAGAAATGACTAAATTATTTGAAAATTTTAAAAGCAATTAAAAAATGAGAAAAATAATTATAATAGGAAAAAATAATCGAGAAATAAGAAAAAGAACAGAAATTTGAAGAAAATAATTGAGAAATCACAAAATAATTTAAATTTAAAGGTAATATGTGAAAAATAACAAACATAATAAAAATTTGAGACAAATAATTGAAAAGTGACAATACTAATTAAAAATTAAGTAAAAAATAAAAAATTTGAAGAAAAGACTTGAAAAATGTTAAAAATAATTAAAATTTGAAAAGAAATTGAGAATTGACAAAAAGAAATGAAAATTGAAGTAAGAAAGTAAAAAATTCATGACAATAATTTAAAGATGTAAGAAAATAAATACAAAATTTGGAGAAAGTAATAAAACAACGTCGAAAATATTGACAATAATTGAGAAATTACTAAATTAATTGAAAATTTTTAAAAAACAATATGACAAAAATAATTGAAAATAGGAAAAAATAGTCGATAAATGACAAAAATAATTGAAATTTGAAGATAATACATGAAAAATAACAAAAATGATAAAAATTTTAGATAAATAATTGAATAATGACATGAATAATTGATAACTGGTGTAAATAATTAAAAGAATGTAAAATTGAAAAAAATAATTGTCATTTGGTGTAAAGTATTTAAAAATTATTGATACATAATAATAAAATTATTAAAGAAAATTGCTGAAATTTGAAGAAAAAAATTGAAAACTGTGTAATAAATTGAGAAATTAATGACCATAAAAAAGAAGATTAAAAATAATTATTGAAATTGAATAAAAATAATGTTTAAATGTTAAAACTAATAGAAATATGCAGAAAATAATTAAAAAATGATAAAAATAGTTTAAATTTAATGGAAAATTGAAAGACGACGAAAGTAATTGACATTACTGGTTTAAAAATTAAAAATTTGTAGACATTAATTCAAAAATTGAAAAAGTAATTAAAATTAGAGGAAACCAATTAAAAAATGTAAAAATTTATTGAAATTTGAAGAATGTAATTGTATATAATAATAATAGATAATTATTATTTTACTAAGAAAGTGAGAAAAGTGATTTTTTTTAAAGTGAGTAATATTGAGTGATTTTAAAAAAATTGAATAAAAATGAGAAAAGTAAGTCACTGGCAGCCCTGAAAATGCTCAAATTCTCTTGAAACGTGTTACACTTTTACTATTTTGAAAATCTAACTTCAGATTAGTAACCAGGAACATGGATTACCACCAAGTAACAAGTTTGAAGTGAATTTGAGCAATTTTGCAAAATATGTCTGCCATATTGGATCCGCCATTTTGAATTTTGAAAAATTGGTAAATCTGATATCGTTTTCACAATCAGAGACTTCGAAAACGAGTAATAAGTTTCAAGCGAATTTGAAGAATTATGAAAACGAATTAGCTGGAATTTTTAGAAATTCTCGGATTTAATTTTTTTTCCCGGCAATTTCCCGGTCAAACTAAAATCCCGGCAAATTCCCGGTGAGTAGACACCCTGTATATATTTATATAGGGAGTATTAGTTTTTTTTTTAATTGCAATCATCAAAACTACAAAGTTTTTCTTTTATTACTGTGTATTAAAAAAGGGATTTTTTGAGAGGAGTACAAAAAGAAGAGGTTAAAAATTTAAATATTCTTGTGAAAGAATGTTCAAGTGCAGAAAAATGATTACAATGAACTGTGTTGAGAATCAGTTGGTAAACAAAAAACAAATGAGGAGAGAATTATTAGCAGTCGAAAAGAGAAGAGTCCTTGGGATATAATTTATTCGTATGCATGAAGAAGGATTTTTAGAAGATTCAAGAGATTTTACTCATTGTTCAGAAGTGCTACTCTTATCAAGAGAAGATAATGGGGAAACGTATGGCACTAGAGACTGGTAATGAGATGAATATAATGTATGAAAAGCCACTTTGCACTCGAATCTGCTGTGTCACTGTTTATAATTCAAAACTACTCATCTATTGAGCTTTAATCTACAAGAACGTTTACAACTACGTGGAATTTTGCTATCATTAAAAAAGAATTTGATTCCCGGTCATTTCCCGGTTTTTTCTGTTGTTAACTTAAAATTTATTTTAAGTATAAATAGACCTACAAATGGCTATTTAATAAGTAATTAAAATGGTAATTAATCTACAATTGAACAAAAATTGAAAAAATTGAACAATGGTTATTAAATTCAAAGAATATAATTTAAAATTGGTTATCTAGATAGAAAATAAAAAAAAATAATTTAAAATTTAAGTTAATAATTCAAAATTGAAGAAATAAATTGAAAATTAAATAATGAAATTGAAATCAGAATATTGAAACAAACAATTGAAAATTGTACAAAATAATTAAAAATTAATTTTTTAATTTTAATATAAAAATATATCTGTGCCCGTAAAAGATCTGATGATTGTGGGCTGCATTATTGGCAAATAAAAAAAAATTAAAGAAAATAATTGAAAATTGAAGAAAGTACTTAAAAATTAAAGACAATATTTGAAAACGGCAAAAAAATTGAGAAATCATCGGAAATAATTGCGAATTGATGAAAATAATTTAAAAATTATCAATCTAAAAAAAATTGAAAGAAAAACATAATATAAAAAAGCTGAGAATTGTTAAATATTGAGGAAAATTGAAAAAATTGAGAAATTGAAAGAAATATGAAAAAATAATTGGAAATTGAAGAAAATAATTGAGAATTTAAAAAAAAATTATTGTAAAAAGCCTAGAGTTATTGAATATTGAAAAAAAAAATAATTGAAAATTAAAAAATGGAATTGAATGTTGAAAATTGTAATTGAGAATTAAAGAAAATAATTCAAGAATTGAACAATGGGATTGTAAATAGAAGAAAGTAAGTGATAATTGAAGAAAAAAGAAATTAAACAACCCAGGAATTATTAAATTTGGAGAAAATAATAAAAATGAAGAATGTAATTGTAATTTGAAGAATGTAATTGTAATTTGAAGAAATTAATTAAAAATTGTAGAAAATAATTTAAAATTGAAGAAAATGTTATTTTATAAAAATTGTTGAATAATAATTGATGAATTGAATTGAAGTTTCAAAAACATAATTGATAATTGAAAAAAAAATTTAAAAAAGCCATGAATTATTCATTATCGAAGAAAATAATTGAAAATTGGAGGAGTTATTGAGATATGAAATAAATAAATGATTATTGAAAAAATAGTTGAAAAAAGTCGAGAATTATTTAATATTGAATTAAATAATTAAAAATTGAAGGAAACAATTTAAATCTGAAGAAAATAATTTTAAATTGATGAAAATAATTAAAAATTGAATCAAATAATTGAAAATTGAATCAAATAATTGGCAATTGAAAAAAATAATTTAGAGTTGAAGAAAATAATTAAAAATTGATTAAAATAATTGAAAATCGTAAAAAATATTTCAGAATTAAAGAAATTAATTAGAAATTGATGAAAATAATTGAAAATTGAAGAAAGTAATTGGCAATTGAAGAAAATAGTAGAAAATCGAAGAAAATAATTAAGAAATGAAGAAATAATTTGAAACTAATGAAAATAATTCAAAATGGAAGAAAATAATTGAGAATTGTAGAAAATAAATGCAAATTGAAGAAAATAACTGAAAATTGAACAGAATAATTGTCAGTTGAAGAATATAATTGTGAATTTCTGAAAATAGTTGAAAAAAGTCAAGAATTATTTAGTATTAAATTAAATAATTAAAAATTGAAGGAAATAATTTAAATCTGAAAAAAAAATTAAAAATTGATAAAAATAATTGAAAATTTAATCAAATAATTGAAAATTGAATCAAATAATTGGCAATTGAAAAAAATAATTTATAGTTGAAGAAAATAATTAAAAATTGATTAAAATAATTGAAAATCGTAAAAAATATTTCAGAATTAAAGAAATTAATTAGAAATTGATAAAAATAATTGGAAATTGAAGAAAATAATTGGCAATTGAAGAAAATAGTAGAAAATCGAAGAAAATAATTGAGAAATGAAGAAATAATTTGAAACTATAATAATTCAAATGGAAGATTAAATATAATAATTCAAAATGGAAGAAAATAATTGAGAATTGTAGAAAATCAATGGAAATTGAAGAAAATAACTGAAAATTGAACAGAATAATTGTCAGTTGAAGAATATAATTGTGAATTTCTGAAAATAGTTGAATAATTGAAGAATTGAATTGAAGTTTCAAAAACATAATTGATAATTGAAAAAAAATATAAAAAAAGCCATGAATTATTCATTATCGAAGAAAATAATTGAAAATTGGAGGAGTTATTGAGATGTGAAATAAATAAATGATAATTGAAAAAAATAGTTGAAAAAAGTCGAGAATTATTTAGTATTAAATTAAATAATTAAAAATTGAAGGAAATAATTTAAATCTGAAGAAAATAATTAAAAATTGATGAAAATAATTGAAAATTGAATGAAATAATTGAAAATTGAATCAAATAATTGGCAATCGAAAAAAATAATTTAGAGTTGAAGAAAATAATTAAAAATTGATTAAAATAATTGAAAATTGTAAAAAATATTTCAGAATTAAAGAAATTAATTAGAAATTGATGAAAATAATTGAAAATTGAAGAAAGTAATTGGCAATTGAAGAAAATAGTAGAAAATCGAAGAAAATAATTGAGAAATGAAGAAATAATTAGAAATTAATGAAAATAATTCAAAATGGAAGAAAATAATTGAGAATTGTAGAAAATAATTGGAAATTGAAGAAAATAACTGAAAATTGAACAGAATAATTGTCAGTTGAAGAACATAATTTTGAATTTCTGAAAATAGTTGAATAATTGAAGTATTGAATTGAAGTTTCAAGAACGTAGTAGATAATTAAAAAAAATATTGAAAAAAGCCGATAATTATTGAATATTGAAGAAAATAATTGAAATATGATGAAAATAATTGAAATATGATGAAAATAATTGATAATTGAAAGCACACAATAGAATTGCCCATAATTATATAAACTATTATGCAATGTACGGTCTAATAAAAAAACTGAAGTTCTATCTACATTTTTTTCATAATAATTTGACTTTTTCATGTTTAATGTCTTTCATTGTTTCTGCGGTATTGCTAGCGTTAAGAAAAAAAGATAGTAGACAAACATCTATATTTCATGAGAATATATTATATTTAATTTTAATTTTTAATGTATATATTTTATTTTTCAATTACATAATTGTCGCATAATTAATTACACCAAATTTAAACGTATAATCAGATTGGTTCAAAATGCAAATGCAATTTATATTCCCGATTATTTCCCGGTTAGTAGACACCCTGACAGACGGACGGACAGACGGAAGGACAGACGGGCGGAAGGACGGACGGACGCACGTCAAAGTTCCGTTATAAGGGTTACGCCCCTGGCTACAAAACCCCAAAATATCGAAAATTCGCAAAAGTCTTTTTTTTTTGCAATATTACCACAAGTGAAAATGTGAAGAAAATTCAAGACAGGAGATAAATTAAAGCGGGAGTTATCTGGTATCAATCAAGATACCAACTCTGGGCATTTGGAATCCTGTGATTGAAGGTGGAATATTTTTCTCTGAAAAGTTGGCCTAGTTCCTATCGGATTTGTCATCAAAACGAAAACATTAATAGTATCCGCATTGCGGTTATTCAATGACTCTTGACAATGCCAAATGTTCACTCTTTGCACTTTTTTATTTGTTGTTGTAGAAGAAAACAGATATTGTTTCTAAAATGGTTTTAAATTGAATAAAGGATATGATAGGAGTCATATGTTTCGTAAATTCGAGAAAACTCATTATAACCAACAGGTTCAGAGGAAATTTATTTGAATTTTCAAAAAATACTGTTCATGTAATTTGTTGATAGAATTTTACAATTTGTAAATTTAAGTTTGTTAAATGTTTTTTACAAAGTCTTATAAATGCTCTTTATAAGTTATTTATTTACCAACTACATGTGTCTATGTCCTCAGGTTTTATAAATATTCAAATAAAGAACAATATAAATGATAAAAAAACAGTTAAAAATTGAATTTTTAAAACAAATATAAATATAATATTTTAAATTAAACTAATAATTAAAATTAAAATTAATAATTTTATTTATTTTAGTTATTTTCTACAAAGAAAATAATGAAATGTTTAATTTGATTCGTAATAATTTTTGGTAAAATCTTAGTTGTTTAGAGTTTAATAGTCAGATTTTAACAGATTTTAACTATAGTTATAACAAAATTTGAAAAATCCTGAACTGGTTACAAATACGTTTAAATAAATTCTAAAGAATTTTATACAAGCTTTCAAAAGTTTTATCAAGCTATAAACAGTTTTAAAAAGTCTATAAACAGTTTTTAAAATGTTATAAACGATGTTAAACTAATTGAAAACCACTTTGAACTAGTTAGAAACAGTTTAAAACAATTACAAATTTTAAATTTTATAAACAATTTTGAAAAGTATTTAATAGTCTAAATTAGTTTTTGAACCATTTTTAGGAGACTTATTAAGTTTAAACAGTTATAGATAGTTCTAAAGCAGTTCTAAACAATTTTAAACTAGTTCTGACGAGTTTAAAACAAATTCTTGACAGTTTCAAACAAGTTCTAAATAATTTTTAAAAAGTTCTAAACAATTAGAAGTTTTTTTAAACAATTTACAATAATTGGAACTAGTTTTAAACGGTTTTATGTAGATCTAAATAGTTTTTAACCACTTCCAAACAGTTTCAAACTAGTTAGAACTTGTTTAAACCTGTATTAAAAAGTCTTAAACAATTTTAAACCTGTTTGTTTAAAAGTTTATTTAAAAGTCTTAAGCAAGTTCAATTGAAAAGAATTCTAAACGTTTTTAACAATTTAAAACTAGTTTTAAACAGTTCTGAATCTATTCTGTACAGTTTCAAACAAGTTTTTGGTAGTTCTGAACAGTTTTAAACCACTTCGAAAATGTTTTAAATTAATTAAAACTTGAAATTGTACTTAATTAATTCAACATAGTTTTATGTAGTTCTAAACAAGTTTAAACGGTTCAAAAAATCTAAATAGTTTTCAACAAGTTGTAAAAAGTTTAAAACGGTTTTAAGGTAGTTCGTAACAGTTTGTAACTAGTTTAAAAAATTTTAAAACTATTTTTTAATAGTTTTTAACTGGCTTGAAATATTTGTGTGTAATTTTAAACAGTTTTGAACCTGTTCGGTGGAGTTTAAAACAAGTTATAAACAGTTTTAATCAGTTCTGAACAGTTTCAAACTAATTAGAACTTATTTAAAACCGTAGGTAATTAATTCTGAATAGCTTTTTGTACATAAATAACTCTTAAGAGTTTTTAAACTAGTTTAAATAATTGTAAAATATTCTAAATAATTTCAAACAAGTCCTAAACAAGTTTTAAAGAGTTTTAAGTAGTCCTAAATAGTATTGAATAGTTGGAAACAGTTTCAAACATATTCTAAACAGTTTCAAATATGTTCTAAACAGTTGAAATCCTAACTAGCTCTAAACGATTCTAAATAAGCTTTAAACAATTTGTAAACAATCTGTAAACAATCTAAGATTTTTTCTACCTTGTTCAAATCTATAGTTAATTAATTCCGAACAGTATTAAGTATTAAATAGTTGTAAGCTAGTTTTAAATTATTGTAAACAAATCCAAATATTTTGAAACTGGTTCAAAATAGTTTAATGCAATTAAATTTAATTGATGTATTTCCTGAAATGTTTAAGAAAAACTAAAAGGAATATAGTTTCAAATAGTTTTAAACTAGTTCTAAACGGTTGTATAATAATTTTTTTAAAGTATATTTCTAGTGCTCTAAAGTAAAAAGAAACAAAATTGCTTTTTTTTTAGTGAATATCTTCTTTTCGAGTTTAGAGTCATAAAAAAATATTCAGTAAATATTGTTAAAATCTGGCAATAACTATTGCGATGTATCCTCATAAGCACGTTCCCAACTTTTGTCGAATCCGCTAAAACTTTGCTTCTTGAATAAAATTTGACTCGTAAGCAAAGGAAATTTCTGCAAGATAGAATATTACTTATAGGATCATGAATAAGTTGGATTAATCATATAACATTTCAGTTTGAAAATATTTCCATCGAAAAAGCAGAAAAACTCATTTTATTTTAAATACAATTTTAGTGGACATTTTAATAAATAACAAGTCAAATAAAAAATTATCTCTGTGAAACAAAATTTATTTTTATTTTAAACCTATTTTATTTTACAAAACTCACAATTAATTTTCAACATGTGAAGTTGAATCTTAAGATTTTTAATGCAAAAAATCTGTGCAATATTCAGAAACAGTTTCAGTTCCAGATTTTAGTTTTCACCGTGAAATAGATGAAAGAGAATCATTTAGGTACAGACGAGGGCATATATTTTACTTGATTTACGTTGAAGTTCCGACTTTAGAAATTCAACTTATTAGATGAGTTGTAATCAGCCGATTCATATAAATCCAAACAATATTTTTTTCTCGGTATAAAAAGTTGGTAATTATTTACCAAATTGATTAAAAGTTAAAATTAAAAAAAAAACACACATATAAAAAAGAATTTATTTATTGTTTGTCAGATGTTCGATAACATTTTAACAACAATTTCACCTGATTTCTGTGAGCCTGCGGGCTTTTAAATTTCTAAAGAAAATTGTTTTCGATCACTCTTAAAAATTCAGTCTATAAATACACGTCTAGCAGACAGAATACATATCGATAAATATAGAAAAATGAGGTATTTATCGACCTGCAAAAATCTTCTGTTAAAAAGTGATATTGAAAATTTAATTGAATTTTCACCTAGTCTATATTTCATTGATTTACAGATTTAATAATAATATACTTGTCCTTCATTGTCCTCACGTCTCTCGGGATTGACTTACCCGCAACCAGAACATTCTATATAATCAAAAGGTTCAAATAATAACGTAAGCAAACGTTGAAAATGATATTTCCAATAGAACGAGAATTCTGTAAATTTTAGCAATTTTTCTGTTCAGTCACAAAAGTAATGTAAAGAAAAAAAATTTTTTTATAAAACCAATTTTTTTGTTCGAAATTTATTTTCATATTATATTTTATTTATCAGACAGTTTGAACTTTTTAAATTTTAATTAAAAGATTTTATAGAAAAGAAAAAAAAATGTGCAATTTTGACAAAAAAAGATTTTTTTTAGTTATTCTTTTTCATAATTGATCTAGTTCTCTTACATACGTGACTGCAGTCACATATACTCTACTTTCTAAATCTCCAAATTGTTTACAACTTTTCTAGCATTCAACTAGGAACGAGTGAGTCATTATTAATTGATTTTGAAATAACCATGACGTGAGCAAATAAATGTTTCATTCACTAAATTTTTCACACTGAATAATAATTAAATATTAAATCTAAATCACAGTCGTACTCTCAGACTTAAAAATAACATAAAATCTGTGGCTGTTGAAACAAACTGAATAAAAAGTAAAAAAATGACAAGTTTGTAGACAACTTTTGGATTTGTGCAGGAAAAAGAAAGAAATGGTTTTCAGGTAGAAAAATTAAGCATAATCTATTTATAATCTCATGTTTGATAACTTTACTTCTATAAAAACCCATACAAAATAATAATTGTGAAATTAATCAATAGTGAATCATGCGAGGAATCATACATAGATTATGCATAATATTGTGAATAATTTTTCCACCTGGCTTGGTACAAATATTTAAATATTGATATAAATAATTGTATTATGCAATATTTCAATTATATTATGTAAATGAATAATCCATTTCTCTGGTCGATAGAGCTATTTTAATGCAACCGTAAAATATAACCCTACTTATAGTATCAAAATTTCAAAAAACAAAATATTTTGAGCTTGTTTACACTGCTGCGTAAAAGGAAGTGAAATTTGAAAAAATAATTGTTAATTGGAAAAAAAAATTACAAAACGAGAAAATAATTGACAATTGAAAACAAATTTCGAAAAATGGCTAAATTAGTACACAACCAAATAAAATAGTTGAAAAACTCAAAAAATAATTACTAAATTTTAAGAGAATAATTTTGTCGGAAAAAATAGAAAATTGCGGAAAATAGTTAATAATTGAAGAAAATATTTTAAAAATGACGAAAATAATTGAAAACAATTGAAAACAGAATTCGTAAAATGGCTAGATTAATAGACAACTGAAAAAAATATTTGAAAAAGTTAAGCAGGAAACAATAAATGTAAAGAAACTAATTGCAAATTAAAAATTAGGAAAATTATAGAAATAATTGTTGGAAATATTTGTTATATTCATAGTCGAAAAAAATAATTACAATTGAAAAAATAATTGAAAATTGAAGAATGATATTGAAATTTAAAGAATATGATTAAAAATTGAAAAAAATAATTGAAAAAACTGTTGGAAATATTTGCCCATTGGATTTATAGTCGAAAAAAGTAATTAAAATTGAAAAAATAATTGAAAATTGAAGAGTGAAATTGAAATTTAAAGAATATAATTAAACATTGAAAAAAATAATAGTAAAAGCCGAGAGTTATTGAATATAGAATAAAATAATTGAAAACTGAAAAATGGAATTGAAGTTGAAAAAAAATTAAGATTTGAAGAAAATAATATGAAATCCTCGAAACTTATTGATAATCGCAAAAAATAATTGTCAAAAGGCGAGAATTTTCTAATATTAATGAAAATAATAAAAAATGAAGATTTTAATTGGAATTTGGAAAAACAATTGATAATTTGAAATAAGGCGAGGATTATTAAATATTGAATTAAATAATTGGAAATTGAAGAATGGAATCGAATTAAAAAAAAAATGATAATTGATAGAAAAATGATAAAATGAGGAAAATAATTACATAATCAAGAAAATAATTTAAAAATAAGAAAAATAATTGTCAATTGAAAAAAAAATCGAAAACTGGGGACAATTATCGACAACAGAACAAAATAATTTTAAATATTAAAGAATAATTATAAATTTTAATGAGAATAATTGTAAATTGAAAACTGTTGAAAATTGTAGAAAAAATTGTAGATTTGTTTAGTAATTTATATCATTTTCTTGAAAGATTTAATTTTATTTTCTTGTAATTATTTATTTTAAAAAAATTTTGTAATTATTTTCTTTTACATTGTTTTTCTGTATTTTTATAGTCACTTAGCTTTTATCTCTTTTCAAACAATTTTCCTTTTTTTTATGCGTTTAATAATTTATTTATTTATTTATTTATCTATTTACTGTGCCCACAATACAAGATAATAGTAAAAATACTTTTACAATAATATTTTTTATCATTTAGATTTTTTTAATTTTGCATCTTTTTATGTAAATTACTAAATATTTCAGTTAATTTCATACAATTTTATTTCTATAAAATTTAAAAAATTTTATTTACTTTTTCAGTGATTAATTTTATTTATTATTATAATTAGGAGGTGGGGAAATATAATTTTTTTCAATTTTAAGGTTGTTTAAACATTTATTCGATTTTTTTTTGTAATTTGTCATAACTTATTAATTTTTATAATTTTTAAAGACTTCTTTTATTTACTTTTATGTAAATATGATCTTATAATAAATTTTCTCTATTTGATCATAATTTTCCTATTTTTTAGAAATATTTGTTCTTTTCTCAGAATTATTTAATCGTTTTTATTTAGTTTTGTATTTAAAAGAAATTATTGTTTTTTGCTTAATTTGCAAAACAAGTTTTTTAATGTATTTTTTTTTTCTTTAGTAACATTTTTCCGTTTTTTACTGATTATCTTATTTATTTTTATACTTAACAAAACATATCCGTGAATATTTTATGACGCTGAAGTGCGCAACGTTTCTGAGAAACGAACAAAATTTTTGTAAATTATACTTAAAATTTTATGGGTAAATATGAATAATTATTCATTGAATTAGCTATATAATAAAAATTAAAAACAATTTTCAAACTTTATTTGTTCAGAAAAGTTTTTAAAATATATTTTTTCTAATTTATTCTTTTTGTTCGTTTCTCAGAAACGTTGCGCACTTCAACGTCATAATATTTTAAGTTTTTGAAAACCTTTAGTATCTTTTTGCATCTTCTTTTGCATGCTTTTTTAATCTTTTTATAGTTTCAGTTTTTTGTTTTAAATTTTTTTACTATTTTTGCATATATTACCGCATGGTATTTTGATTTAAAAAACGCAATTTAATCAATGTTTCTTAAACTATTTAATATTTTATATCATTATTAACATATTTCTCAGTTTTCCTCCTTTTGCCTTCAGTGATTTTTTACCTTTTTTTATTCCCTAGAAGAAAAATTTATTTATTTTTCGACATTATTATTAACTATTACATTTTTTACATATGTTTGCTTTAATTTTTCCAAATCAATGTAAATTACTCCTAACTTTCTATCTTACTTGGTTTTAGATTCTTTAAAGATTTTCTCCATTGTTTAAAATTTTTTATATTGTTTAATAAATGCTCTCACTTATTGTTATTTCTTCAGAATTCTTGCTTTTAAATTTATTTATATTTTCCTTGTATTTTTATTTTTTCCATATAATTTCTAATGTTTAAAATGTTTTCTTAATTTTGTCTATTTTGCTTTTGTACATATTTCTAAATGAATATTAATATTTCGTTTAAACCTTGTTAATATTAAAATTCTACAGTTATTAATTTAAAAAAAAACAAATCGGGAAAAATTATAACTTGCGATCCGGAAATTTCAAATTATTTGCTAGACACCCTGAAAAGATAAAAATGTAGAAATTTTTTTTTGTTCTTTTAGGGGGGCCCTGAAATTGTTTTGTGCTTCAGGCTGAAAATAGTGTTTTAGAATATAAAATTTGTATCCGTAGTTGATTCGTGAGTGTTCCCGAATATTTTAATTTTTGATCCGTCAAGTTCGTATTTTTAAGTACATTTATTGGTTCTGGTCCTGCTTATAAAATATTTTAAAAATCTGCATTATTTTCTAATTCGAGAATGAATTCGTGGAAAAAGAGTGTTTTCTCAGAATCTCAAGTTTTGAAAATTTGATCTACGATGCCGACCTCATCTAGACTTTTGTGTATATTAACCTGAGTATTAACCGTGCGTTGTTTCCTGCTGTGTAAACATCAACGAGATTGCCCCAACACTGTCCAGTTACTAGCCACAGGCAGAATAACGACTAATAAAAAGCTTTCAGTGTCGCATTACGCATAACACGTACAGACACGTACACATGTTTAAGATCTGGTCGGCATATTTTATTTCGGGTCACATTGAACCACATTGGTGGTCTAAACGTAAATTTTCACGATCACTATCCCAGTTACTGAATTCTTCATCCTCGCTCTTTTTTATTTTTTTATTTCTCATACTCGTGTATACGTGTCAAGTAATGTCTTCAGCTCATAATTTCACACATATTTGTTATTATGCTATCATGCTTCTTTATGAGTGTCATTAAGATCAGTTATTCAGGAAGGTGTTTACAGTTCCTTGAAATTACCAAGTGAGTCAATCCGGCAAATGTTTTTAACCTCATTCATTCCAAGTTTGTGTAATAGTATCCGAATTATCAACATTTAATTTAAGTTGTAAAAAAGTATTGTTAGGATTAATTTATTTTAGAATTAATTGCAATTTTTTAGTTTTTTTTCAGCCTCAAACCCATTTAACCTATATCTGATTTAACGTAAATTCTAGGTAAACTAAAATGCATTGAACCTAAATCCCATATAACCTAAAATGCATTCAGCCTAAAACACATTTAACCTAAAACTCAGTTAACCTGAATCTCAATTAACCTAAAATGCATTCAGCATAAAATTCATTTAACTTAAATCTCATTTAACCTAAAATACATTTATTCTAAAATGCATTCAGCCTAAATCCCGTTTAACATAAAATGCATTTGGCCTAAAACTTATTTAACATAAATCCCATTTAACCTAAATTGCATTCAGCCTAAAACCCATTTAACCTAAAACTCATTTAATCTAAATCTCAATTAACCTAAAATGCATTGAACCTAAATCTCATTTAACCTAAAATACATTTATTCTAAAATGCATTCAGCCTAAATCCCATTTAACCTAAAATGCATGTAGCCTAATACCATTTGTCCTAAATTTCATTCAACCTAATTTATAATGTAAATTTAAGGTTAAATGGGATTTAAGATTAATGGTTTTAGGCTATGTGCATTTTAGGTTAAATGAGATTTAGGCTGAATGAATTTTAGGTTAAATGCATGTTAAATGGGATTTAGGCTGAATGCGTTTTAGGTTAAATGGGATTTAGGCTGAATGCATTTTAGGTTAAATGGCATGTAGGTTAGATGAGATTTAGCTTCAATGAGTTTTGGGTTAAATGGGTTTTAGGCTGTAAGCATTTTAGGTTAAATGTAATTTAAGTTAAATAAAATTTATATTAAATAAGATTTAGGCTGAATGAATTTTAGGTTAAATGGGATTTAGGCCGAAAGCATTTTAGGTTAAATGGGATTTAGGCTGAATGTATTTTAGGTTAACCGCATGTAGGTTAAAAGAAATTTAGGTTCAATAAGTTTTAGGTTAAATGGGTTTTAGACTAAATTGATTTTAGGTTAAATGGGTTTTAGGCTGAATGCATTTTAGGTTAAATGTAATTTACGTTAAATAAAATTTATATTAAATGAGATTAGGGCTAAATGAATTTTAGGTTGAATGGGATTTAGGCCGAATGCATTTTAGGTTAAATGGGATTTAGGCTGAATGCAATTTAGGTTAAACCGCATGTAGGTTAAATGAAATTTAGGTTCAATAAGTTTTAGGTTAAATAGGTTTTAGGCTAAATTGATTTTAGGTTAAATGGGATTTAGGCCGAATGAATTTTAGGTTAAATGGGATTTAGGCTGAATGCATTTTAGGTTAAACCGCATGTAGGATAAAAGAAATTTAGGTTCAATAAGTTTTAGGTTAAATGGGTTTTAGACTAAATTGATTTTAGGTTAAATGGGTTTTAGGCTGAATGCATTTTAGGTTAAATGTAATTTAAGTTAAATAAAATTTATATTAAATGAGATTAGGGCTGAATGAATTTTAGGTTAAATGGGATTTAGGCCGAATGCATTTTAGGTTAAATGGGATTTAGGCTGAATGCATTTTAGGTTAAATGGAATTTAAGTTAAATGACATTTATATTAAATGAGATTTAGGCTGAATGACATTTATATAAATTGAGATTTAGGCTGAATGAATTTTAGGTTAAATAGGATTTAGGCTGAATGCATTTTAGGTTAAATGGAATTTAGGCTGAATGCGTTTTAGGTTAAACGGCATGTAGGTTAAATGAGATTTAGATTCAATGAGTTTTAGGTTAAATAGGATTTAGGCTGAATGCATTTTAGGTTAAATGGAATTTAGGCTGAATGCGTTTTAGGTTAAACGGCATGTAGGTTAAATGAGATTTAGATTCAATGAGTTTTAGGTTAAATGGATTTTAGACTAAATTGATTTTAGATTAAATGGGTTTTTGGCTGAATGCATTTTAGGTTAAACCGCATGTAGGTTAAATGAAATTTAGGTTCAATAAGTTTTAGGTTAAATGGGTTTTAGGCTGAATGCATTTTAGGTTAAATGGAATTTAGGTTGAATGCATTTTAGGTTAAATGGAATTTAAGTTAAATGACATTTATATTAAATGAAATTTAGGCTGAATGACATTTATATAAAATGAGATTTAGGCTGAATGAATTTTAGGTTAAATAGGATTTAGGCTGAATGCATTTTAGGTTTAATGGAATTTAGGCTGAATGCGTTTTAGGTTAAATGGAATTTAGGTTGAATGCATTTCAGATTAAATGGAATTAAAGTTAAATGACATTTATATTAAATGAGATTTAGGCTGAATGATATTTATATAAAATGAGATTTAGGCTGAATGAATTTTAGGTTAAATGGGATTTAGGCTGATTGCATTTTAGGTTAAATGGGATTTAGGCTGAATGCATTTTAGAATAAACGTATTTTAGGTTAAATGAGATTTAGGTTCAATGAGTTTTAGGTTAAATGGATTTTAGACTCAATTGATTTTAGGTTAAATGGGTTTTAGGCTGAATGCATTTTAGGTTAAATGGGATTCAGGCTGAATGCATTTTAGGTTAAATGTGATTTAAGGAATATTCATGCACCTCGACAAATTAACATAGAGCCCACAAATATTAACCGATTTATAAGTTTCTTTTTATTTCAAGGTAATAAAATTCTGCATAACACTTTTAATTTTGTTTTTTAAAAAATAGTTCTTTTGATTTGTTTATTTATTGTTAAAAATAAAAAGAAAAAAAATTTCCAATTAAAACCAGTTGAATTTATCCTGAAACGCAATATTTAAATTAGGAGGGACGAAAAATGTTGAAATAATGATTAAAGAACAAAATCTAATAGTGAGTTAATTGTTTAAAAACTATAACTAAAAGATAGTAAACATTTGACTAATTGAATTAGTAAACAAAAATTTACAACAAATATTTGTTATTTTGACATAACCTGAAAATGAATTTGACTAATAATTAGTTATTTTTCTACTAAATGTTTAGTAGAAATATAACTATTTGAATTAGTAATTGAATTTTCGCTTTTAAATTAGTTTTAACTAACTAGTTCGAATCCTGTTACAAAAGTCAAATTATTTTATCAAGACCGATTTTATTTCTATGCAAATTATTTCCTTACTTAGTTTCGGCAAACTTTATATTAATAATTTGTGTTACTAACCAACTTTTTTTTATAAAAAATAGTCTCAAGGACCAGATTTGTTTAAATTTTCTCTCGAGACTTTTAATTATAACGTTTTAAAGCGTGACATAAAGAAGCGCAGAAAAGCAGATGAAAAATGAAATGAAAAAAAGAATGATATGAGAATTTAAAAAATTAATGAATTAAAAATGAAAGCAGATGGGGAAATATAAGTTTTATACTTTTTAAAAATAGACAAAAAGGCAAAATTTATATGTTCAATTATACAGGCAGAATAGAATCTAATTATTTAATTTTATTCAATGGAACAAGAATTTTGAGCCCTCTCTATTTTAATTGTTATATCACAGGAAAAATGAATTTCTCTTAATACGCATATAAACTGTGCTACGTTTGTTCTATTTTGTACAGTTTTTTCAATGCTAGGGCTTTTTTCAAAAATTTGCTGCTTTTAGTGTTACTAAATTTAACAATAATAATAATATAAATAATAATATATCTAATTCACCTGCTAGCAAGGTAAAATTACTTTTTATTATTTTCCTCTCAAACTAATTGGAGTGGAAATTGAAAATTATAATCATAATTTTTCTAAAAATTGCCAAAAAACTATATTAATCAAAATTTAATTATCACCACCTTTGAGAATATGATTTATTCATGCCTATGTTTTACTCTAAAAATACAGTTTTAAAAAACACAAACAGTTTCTCGGAACTAATGGTTAAACTGAATTTTACAATCAATATAAGACAGAACTTTGTGTTCTCTGAATATAAATATCGAGAGATAATAAAAGAGATGGTGAGGCTAATAAAATCGACATTGAACGTTATATGTGAAAATAAAAACTGCGAAGATAAAATAACGAATAATAGATTGAAACGAAGATAGATTTTTTTTCTTAATAATAAAACTTACAAAATAAAGTGAATCTTTTGCCCACGAGGATGATAAAATGATTGACTCTACTCTTTTTAAATGTGATTTGTCCTTAATTGATTGTTCACAGATCAGCATTTAACCCATAGGTTAGAACCCGTATAACCTCTATTTTTCTCTCCTTCTGGCAGTATAAGAATTATAATTCACAAGATTGCTCGATCAAGACTCTTCGACCCATATTAAAGTGTCAGAATAAGATATCCCAAAAAGCAAGAATATTTTAGACTATATTGGGATTTTTATTTTTGAAAAAAAAGATGTGGAATGTACTGAAATTATATAAATTATATAAAATGTGCTAAAATTATAGATATAAGGTTTACTAAAATTATCTAAATTGAGCAAAATGTGAATAATAAATTTGATAATAATATTTTTAAAAAATCAGATTTTGTTGCGCAAGTGTGATACAATGTTTTGTTGAGACAATTGATAGAAAAATAATAGTAATATGATATTGTTTAAAAGGAAAAGAAATAAAAAAGAAACACCCTTGAGAGTACAAAAACCCGTGTTACTGGAAAAATCTTTAAGGATCATCGAAAATAATGCTCGTATGGACCACCTTCGTTCGAAATGTAGCTGTACGAATGGTCGCATACAAAAGACTATTCATTTTCGGATGAATCGAGACTTGAATGAATCTTGTATAATATAATACAATGTGTATTCAGTTTCGCTCGAACGTTCTAAATTGAAATAGAAATTCCCGAAATCTATTATCTATAACAGCCAAGCGATTTTATTGTGCCACGTTTCGACTATAAATTTACAATAATATCGCACAACGATTCTCAACAAGAAATTGAAAAATTTAACATTACTTAGAATCTTTGATCCTTAATTGTAAACAATTTATCTTTAATTAATTAATCTTAAAAAATAAGTCTCGTAGTGTTTTAAAATAAAGAAAAAAGAAACTAATAGGGTCCTGTTTTGACAATTTGGGAACGGAAACTTAAAAATTTGAATGCTTTTGTTTTAAAATGGGTTTTTTTTTTAATCGAAAGTGTTTTGATTGTTACTGAAAATTTGGCGAGGTTAAAATTCTATGGATTTAAATTCTACAATGATAAATTCTACACGTTAAATTCTATACAATATAAAACTCTACAATAGGATTTTTTATAAAACTGTAATATTAAACCTTACATAGTTAAATTGTAGAATTTAAAATTCTACTTTAAACTCTACAGCAAGATTTTTTATAAAACATTAATAATAAATCCTACATAGTTAAATTGTAGAATTTAAAATTCTAGAAATTTAAACTCTACAACAAGATTTTTTAATAAAGCTTTAATATTAAATCCTACATAGTTAAATTCTACAAATAATAGAATTCTACAAATTTAAACTCTATACAATAATAAATTCTACACGTTAAATTCTACACATTAAAACTCTACAATATGATTTTTTATAATGTTCAGGAATTTAGAATCATAAAGTTCGAATTTTAAAAAAAAACAACAATTGTTCTGGTTTGTGTTCAAATTTGTGCTCCTTTGTGCTATAAATCGCTCTTTCAAAAATCAAAAATTGGAGCAGTAAATACCAAAAAAATTTTTTTTCCAGAACCGTAATTATCTGCAAACGAAAAAAAAACCCCTTGTAGTGTGAAGATTTCATAAAGCCGCAAATTTTTCTAAAAACTAAAATTAAAACAAATCAACATTTTTTCGAAAAAAACTAAATTAAAAAAAATTTTTGAATTTTTAAAAACAAAAAGAACTCTATTTAAAAAAAAGTGTATATTGTGCTCGTTATAATAAACTTTTGTTTTTTTTTTAAATAAATTTTTAGCACTAACCATTTCCAAATTAAAAATCAAAACCTTTACCCAAAAAAAGTCAAAATCAACCAAATTATATTTTTGGTAAAATTTTTTAGTTGTAATTTGGAAGTGGTTGGTGCTACAAACTAGTTTTAAGGAACAAAAATGTTTTTTCTACAAGCATATTTCTCAACAAAAGTTTTATTTTTTCAAAAATATTATTTTTTTGATTTTGACTTTTTTGGTAAAGTTTTTGAGTTTTATCTTGGAAATAGTTAGTGCTACAATATTTGTTTACAGACCAAAAATGTTTTTTACTTTAAGCACAATAAAACACAATTTTTGTTTTTTTAAAAATATATTTTTTTGGTAAAATTTTAGAGTGTTATTTTGGAAATGATTAGTCTACAAAATTTTCTTAAAGAAAAAAAATGTTTTTTACTTTAAGCGCAATGTAACACAAGTTTTGTTTTTTGAAAAAATTTATTTTTTTGATTTTCACTTTATTTTGGTAAAATAAAGTAAATTAAACATTTAATAATTTTATCACTCGGTGAATAAATATAAAAAAGTTTTTGAGTTTCATTTTAAAAATGATTGGAGCTACAAATTTGTTTTTCAGAGCAAAAATTTTTGTGACTTTGAGCACAATACAACACAAGTTTTCTTTTTTTAAAAAATACAATTTTTTTTATTTTTAATTTTTTTCTTGGTAAAGTTTGTGAGTTTTATTTTGGAAATGATTAATGCTACAAAATTTTTTAAAGGAACAAAAATGTTTATTGCAACGAGCATTACATTTTTTGTTCGAAAATAGTGTTTTTCTTTTGTTTTTTGAAAATTCAAAATTTTTTTAAACTAAGTTTTTGTTCGAAAAAATGTTTTTTTTTAATTTTAGTTTTTAGAAAAATTTGCAGCTCTGTGAAATCTTTACAGTACAAGGTTTTTTTTGCGTTTAGAGATAATTACGGTTCTGGACAAATTTTTTTTTTTTGGTTTTCACTACTCCAATTTTGGATTTTTCAAAAAATTATTTGTAGCACGAAGGATGACAAATTGAGCACAAATCATCACAATTTTTGTTTTTTGTTAAATTCGAACTTTACGGTTCTAACTTCCTGAACATTTTTTTATAAAATAGTTAACGGAGTATAATTTACCGTGAAGAATTTATCATTGTAGAGTTTTTTGCAGAATTTAACTCTGCAGTTTTTAATATTTAATGTTTCATAAAAAATCTTATTGTACAATTTTAAAATGCAGAATTTATCATTGTAGAGTTTAAGTTCGTAAAATTTAACAATCTAGGATTTAATATTAATGCTTTATAAAAAATCACATTGTAGAGTTTAAACGTATAGAAATTATTTAATTTTAATTTATTATAAACTTTTGAATGTATTTTAAATTTGTAAAATTTTAAATTATAGAATTTATCTATGAACAATTTAAAGTGTAGAATTTATCATGGTAGAGTATAAGTGTAGAATTTTAACCGTGCCGAAAATTTAATGGAATTCTAAAGAGAAGCAATATATACAAAGTGAGAATGATAATTGTGTTAAAAGCGCATGATTCGTTTGAAAACAATTGAAAGGACAAGGTGTATAAATGATGAAGAGGCAGATGGTGAATTATCGCATTCTCACGTGAACACATAATTTTTTTCAACCTTCAAAGCCATTTAAATTTCTATTGAAAAACTGAGTAGAATTTAGTTGAAAATGGGGCAGATTGTGAATTCGGTTCAAAAACATCATAACGTTCATTAAAAAACAAACGTACAGACAAGTTGCACTAATGATGGGGAGCAGGTGCGAGGAATTATCGCAACCTTTTCTTTCATACACACAACAATACAATTTTAAAAATGAAAACACTTCCAACCAATATCTCGTTTCTTCCAGGAAGTGACTGATAATAAAAAAAAAGTTGCAATTAGCCTGACATAAAAAATTAATTAAATTTTATCGAAAATTTCACTTAACTTACATGCACTTTGTATTTATTATTTAAAAATGACGAGAGCAAAGTTTTAAAAAAGTTTTCCTATAATTAAATAATTTTTTTTAAACAACTATAAATGTGTATATAATTAATAAATCTTTAAATAATTGAACTGATTTTTAAAAAGATTTTATTCATTTGCAGTAAAATAGATTTTTTTTCTAAAAAAAATGAAAATGATATTTCTTATATAAAATGGGGGAGTGGGGTAAAAATAGTCGAAAAGCTTAAAACTGCTTAGAAATGTTTAAAATTATATTTCTAACTTTTGAATCAGGATTAAATTTAGAATAGTTTTGAGTAGTTTTACACAATTTTAAACCAATTCTAACTATGTAGTTTCAAGTAGTTTGCAACAGTTAAAAACCTGTTCAAAATGTCTGTAGGAAATTTTGGTCAGTTAAAAATTAAATTTAAAATATTGAAACAAGTTTTAAGTATTTTTAACTAGTTTTAAGTAGTTTCAAACAGTTGAAAATAATTCCAATGTAGTTTTAAACAGTTAAAAATAAATGCTAACCATTTTTATAATTTTAAACAGGTTATAACTAGTTTGAATTAATTTTAAACACTTATAAACCAATTCTAACAAGTTTTATGTAGTTTTAAACCAGATAGCTTGTTTTTAGTAATCTGACACAGTTATAAATCTGATTTAAAATATTATAAAACAGAATGTAACAAGTTCCAGAACGTTTAACATTTTAAAAACAGTTCTAACTAGTTTTAAGTAGTTTTAAACAGTTATTTAAACAGTTTCAAACTAGTTCTAATTGGTTTTAAGTAGTTTTAAGCAGACATGAGCCAATAATAACAAGTTTTATAATGTTCTAAACAGGGCCCAACTAGTTTCAAGTAGTTCCAAACAGTCAGAAACCAGTTCTAGCTTATTCTAGGCCATTTGAAGCAGCTACGAACAAGTTTTAACTAGTACTAATTAGTTTTAAACAATTATAAGTCAGTCTTAATATGTCCTAACTAGTTTTATGTAGTTTAAAACAGTTATTATCCAGTTTTATAATATTTTAAACAGATTCTGACAAGTTTTATGTACTTTTGAACAGTTTTAAAAAACTGCTTAGTGGTTGCAAGTAGTTTATAACGGTTTTTATTTGTTTTCAAGTCGTTTTGAACACTTTTAAACCAATTATAACAAGTTATAAATAGTTTTAAACAGTCTTAAACCAGTTCTAATTCATTTGAAGCAGTTTTAAACAGCTATGAACCAATTTGAAATTGTTCTAATTAGTTTTAAACAATCAAAAATAAGTCTTAACAAGTACGAACTAGTTGTATGTAGTTTAAAGCAGTTATAATCCAGTTATAATATTTTAAACAATATTTTCTAATTAGTTTTATGTATTTTTTAACAGTTATAACAACTTTTATCTGGTTTTAAGTAATTTATAACTGTTGCAAACTTATTCCAACAAGTTCTATGTAGCTTGAAACCAGCTTTAACATGTCATAAGTAGTTTCAAATAGTTCTAGATCAGATTTGAAATAGTTTTAAACAGGTTCTAACTTGTGTTAGGCAGTTTGAAACAGTTTTAAACTAGTTTTAACTTGTTTGAAGTATTTTAAAACAGTTAAAAACGAGATTTATAATATTATAAACAAGTTCTAACTGGTTTTAAGTTGTTTTAAATATTTATAAACCAATTATGACAAGTTTTATAGGGTTAGAAACAGATTTTAACTAGTTTCAAATAGTTTTGAACATTTATAAACCAATAATTTCAAGTTATACGTAGTTTTAAACGGTGATAAACTATATCCAACTTGTTTTAATTATTTTTAAACAGTTATAAATCAATTCTAATTAGTTCTAAATAGTTTTATACAATCATAAATCAGTTCCAAATAATTCTAAGTAGTTTTAAAAAACTTTAATAAAATTTTATAATGGTTTAAACAATTTGATACTTGTGTTAAGCAGTTGCTTACAGTTATAAACTAGTAATAACTTTTTTTAGTACTTTAAAACAGTTAAAACTGGATTTATAATATTATAAACAAGTTTTAACTGGTTTTAAGTAGTTTTAAACATTTATAAACCAATTATGACAAGTTTTATAGTGCTTGAAACAGGTTTTAACTAGTTACAAATAGTTTTGGGCAGTTATAAACCAATTGTTAAAAATCATAAGTAGCTTCATACAGTTATAAACTAGTTCTAACTTGTTTGAAGTAATTTTAAACAGTTCTGAACCAATAATAACTAGTTCTAATTAATTTTATACAATTATAAATCAGTCTTCATAAGTCATATCTAGTTATAAGTAGTTTTAAACAGTTATAATCCAGTATTATAATATTTTAAACATGTTCTAACTAGTTTTATGTAGTTTTATAAAGTTTTGATTTAATTTTATAATGGTTTAAACAGATTTTTAACTAATTTTACGTAGTTTTAAACAGTTATAAACCAATTCAAACTAGTTTTCAGGTTTTTTAAACAGTAAATTTTTTATAGTTATAAACGAGTTGTAACTAGTTCTAAGTAGTTTGAGACAGCCATAAACCAGTTCCATCTGGTTTTTAGTAGTTTTAAATAGTTATGAACCAATTATAACTAATTCTAAATAGTTTTATACAATTATAATCAGGCTCAACAACTGCTACTTAGTTATAAGTAGTTTTAAACTGTTATAATCCAGTTTTTATAATTTTTTAAAACAGGTTTTAACTACTTTTAAGTAGTTTTAAACAGTCATAAACCAGTTCCAACTAGTTATAAGTAGTTTTAAAATGATTTAATTTTATTATGGTTTAAACAGGTTTTTAACTTGTTTTATGTACTTTTAAACAGTTATAAACCCGTTCAAACTAGTTTTTAGGTATTTTAAACCGTTGAAGTTTTTAACAGTTATAAACGAGTTATAACAAGTTTTATGAATTTTGAAACAGTCATAAACTAGTTCCATTTGGTTTTTGTAGTTTTAAATAGTTATTAACCAATTTTAACTAGTTCTGAGTAGTTTTAAACAGCTATGAACTAATTTTAACTAGTTTTATTTAGTTTAAAACAGTTATAATCCTGTTTTATAATATTTTCAACAGGTTCAAACTAGTATTATGTACTTTTAAACAGTTATAAACAACTTCAATTGGTTTAAAGTAGTTTATGAGTTTGAAACCAATTCTAACAAGTTATTTATAGTTTCAGTCAGAAAACAGTTTTAACTTGTTTTAAAGAGTTTTAAACAGAATAAACTAGATTTAAAATATTTTAAAATGGTTTTACATCAATTTCAAACAATTTCTAATCTGGAGGCGGATCCAGACAAGATTTTTGAAAAATTGTATTTTTTATTAATTTTTAGAGGATGTCACATTAATAATGTGAGAAACAAATTTGGGTTATGTACTTCTGCATCTCGTACTAATTTTCTTAATACAAATTATGATTATGTAAACGTGTCAGTCACCTGATTGGACACTCTGAATGTTATATTTCATGATTCACAAAATTCAGTCAATCCAACTCCAATTATATTTACGTGCTAGGTGTATTTACACTGGCCTGCAAAATTTCTTTCATGTCTTGTACAAAAAAAATGGAAAGTGATTATTGTGGATTTTTTGACGCAAAATCAGACTCTGGCCTCAAAAATGGCCTATTACGTCCGGATTTTTTGTAATATTATCTTAAATCGAAAAAAATGTCAATTTTTGCCATTTTAGTGAATTTTTTGAGGCTTACCAAATTTTTTTTATTTTTCTAAATGGTATCATACAGTACTACTCTCAAGCTTCAAAACCCATTCTGAAAAATTATTTTACGATTTTCTTAAAAAAAGTTATGCAGATTTGAAATTTTTTCTTTTAATCAATTATATGCGTATAGAACTTTTCTATAAATTTCTTGGATTGATTTTTCACTCCTCAAAGAATGAAAATTGAGACACTCCAAATAGAGAAAGAAATCTACTCTGAAAGAGTAATGGAGGAGGGAGTAAAATAAATTTTCACTCTAATTCGAACGAAAATTAACTCCAAGCAAAAAGTAAACACTCAATCTAGTTTTTGGTGTGAATTTCCACTCGAATTGGAGTGAAAAAATAATAAAAGAGTGAGATCTTACTCTTCTAGAGTCATTCTAATTTTGATGTGAATTTTTACTCCGGTTCGAGAGGAATTTAACACCAAAATAGGAGTTAGAGTGAAAATTCACTCTAAAAGAGTGAGATATTACTCTTATAAAGTAAATTTTCACTCCAATTGGAGCGAAAATTCACACCAAAATTAGAGAGAGAGTGAGAATTCACTCTAAATAGTGAAATTTTACTCTTATGGAGTGAATTTTCACTCCAAATTCACACCAAAAATTCACACTAAAAATTCACACTCAAGAGAGTGAGATCTCGGTTTTATAGAGTGATTTTTCACTTCAATTCGACCGAAAATTCACTCCGAGCAAAAAGTGAACACTCACTCTAATTTTGGTGTGAATTTACGCTCTAATTGGAATGAAAATTAACACGAAAATTAGTGTTAGAGTAAAAATTAATTCTAGAAGAGTGAGATCTCACTCTTTAGAGTGAATTTTATTCCAATTAGAGTGAGAGTGATAATTCACTCTTAAAGTGTTTATTTTTACTTCAATTTAAGCAGAAATTTACACCAAAATTAGAGCGAGTGTTAACTTTTTGCTTAAAGTGAATTACTGCTCGAATTGTAGTGAAAATCCACACAAAAATTAGAGTGAGAGTGAAAGTTCAATCTATATCAGGGGGATCTCACTCTGATTTTAGTGTGATTTTCCGCTCTAATTGTTGTAAAAATTGACTCAAAAATAGTGAGATCTCACTCTTTTAGAAAAAATTTTCACTTTCACTCCAAATTTAAGGTGAATTTTCACTCAAATTCAATCGGGAATTCACACCAAAATAGAGTGAGACTGAGAATACACTGTAAATGAGTGAGATTTCACTCTTAAAGAGTGAATTTTCAATCTCATTAGAGCGGAAATTCACACCAAAATTATAGTGAGAGTAAAAATTTACTTTAGGAGGTGAGATTTCACTCTTATAGAGTGAATTTTCACTCCAATTCGAGTGAAAATTCACACCAAAATTAGACTGAGTGTTCACTTTTTGAATTTTTGAATTTCCACTCTCACTATAATTTTGGTGCGAATTTACGCTCTAATGAGAATGAAAATTCACTCTGTAAGTGTGAAATCTTACTCATTTTCAGTGAATTTTTATTCTCACTCTAATTGGTGGGAATTTCCGCTTGATTCGGAATGCAAATTCTTATTAAAATTAGAGTGAAAGTGAAAATTCATTCTAGAAGAGTGATATCTCACTCTTTGAGAGTGAATTTTTACTCTTACTCTAATTTTTGTGTGATTTTCCGCTCTAATTGGAAATTCATTCTAAAAGAGTGAGATCTCACTCTATTTTTAATATAAATTTTCACTCCAAATCGAGCGGAAATTCACACCAAATTAGAGTGAGAATAAAAAATCACTGTAAAAGTGTGAGATTTCAATCTTAAAGAATGAATTTTCATTCTCATTAGAGCGGAAATTCACTCCAAAATTATAGTGAGAGTTCACTCTTTTAGAGTTAATTTTCACTCCAATTAGAGCGGAAAATCACACCTAAATTAGAGTGAGGGTAAAAATTTATTCTAAAAGAGTGAGATCTCACTTTTATTTATTGGATTTTCACTTTCACTCTAATTTTGGTGTGAATTTTCACTCCAATTCGAGCGGAAATTCACTCCAAGCAAAAAGTAAACACTCGCTCTAATTTTGGTGTGAATTTCCGCTCGATTTGGAGTAAAAATTTATATTTAAAATAGAGTGAGATCTCACTCTTTTAGAGTGAATTTCCAATCAGAGCGGAAAATCACACCAAAATTAGAGTGATTGTTCACTTTTTGCTTGGAGTGAAAATTCACTCGATACCCTCTTCTTTTACTCTTCTAGAGTAGATTTCTCACTCTAATTGGAGTGTCTAAATCTTCACTCTTTATGGAGTGAAAACTCACTCCCAGTAATTTAGAAAAACTATATATGTGACCTGGACAGTGAAAAGGGGGCTTACGTGTCAAAAAAAATTTTTTTTGGTTTACACCACGTGAAAGAGCGTTAAAAAATCTATCAGAATCTGAAAAAAAAATGAAAAACGATTTTTTGACACGTAAGCCCCCTTTTCACTGTCCAAGTCACATATAGTTCTAAATGAAAAAATTTCAAATCTGCATAACTTTTTTTAAAAAAATCGTGAATTAATTTTCGAAAATGGGTTTTGAAGCTTAAGTGTAGTACTACATAATACCATTTAGTAAAATGAAGAAAAAATTTTAGAGAGCCATAAAAAATTCAGAAAAATAACCAAATTGGCCATTTTTTATCCATTTAAGCTAATACTACCAAAAAATCCTAATGTGGTGGGTTTTAATGTCAGATTCTGATCCACAAGAATCATCTGCTATTTTTTTTGTACACTCAGAAAAAAATTTGTTTGTGACAACCAAACTTCAGTTAAAGAAACAAATTTTGGTTGAAACAACCAAGTTTTGGTTAAATCAACAAAATTATTCTACTGCTTCAACCAAAATTTGGTTGTTTCAACCAAAATTTGTTTCTTTAACTCAAGTTTGGTTGTCACAAATTTTTTCTGAGTGTAACAGATATGGACGAAATTTTGCTAACCTGTGTTGAATTAAAATGTGAATTAAAAAGCAGGAAAAAAAATTCAGCATTCAATCTCTATATTGCAGATCAGAAAAGTGGCTCGATTAACGAGAAAGACAGTGCAATGTTATTGGCTCAAAAAATGTGATTTTAGAAAAATAAATACGTGAACGTCAGGCATGGTCGAAAATTGAAATCGCCAGCCCTTGTACTCTGATAAGTATATACAAGCGTCCACGAATCATTGTGCAAACACATAAGCACGTGCATGTTTATTATCATATCAGTGTGAGTGTGTAAATGGAAGCAAGGGATAAAATATTGTTGTACGGAAAGTATACTCACGGTGATGCGTGGAGTAATTGTTGTTGTTCGACAAGAGTCTGTAATCCATGTTGGCGGCTCTCAAATCGTCACGTTCACTCTGATTCACTCATGAAAATGTCCCGTGGATAGAGTCTGTTATATTGAGATTTGTTTGAATTTTAACCAATGACCGTCGCACAAAACGTTGTTCAATTCTCGACGATCAATTAATCACAAACGATCGACAAAGTTTTCGATCTGTTATATCACCGAAAATGCTTCCCAAAAAAAGCAGATTACACGTTTTTATTTATTTATTTGATTTTAATCAACGACACATTTTTTTTCAAATTATCCAATATCTCCTCACTCAATTAATCTCAATCGCCATTTGCGCTCTCTGTCAAAATAAATCTTTCGTCAAGAGACTCCATTTCGGAAAATTTGCAATTTAAACTATATTTTGCTTGTAATGCAACAAGCTGCAAATTTAGGGAAATGAATTATCGAGAAATAAAGGAAAGTCCACTATTCACGATTATTTCAACTGTTTCAAAATTCTTCGAAAGATGGGCTTTAAGACTCTCTTAAAAATCTTCAATGTTGATAAATAATTGATGACGCAAAATTCAGCTGAACTTACCGTGATGAGATCCAGCTGCTCTCGCATTATAACTTACTGGATAACTAAATGACAAATGAGCAATTGAATGATGTTAAAAGATGATTGATTTAAGCATTCATTAATATTAAAAACGCATTATTAAAAGTAGACACAATTTTTGAAAAAAAAACATGTAAATTATGATTTTTAGAAAAAATTGCTTTCTTTTATTATTTTATTCGGTATAGTGTATACACTGTACAATGTAAAGAAGTACATATATATCTAGGTATAATAATAAAGTAGGTATAGTTCAATATAATTACAATGTATAAAATATGTAATTGTTTAATCATTCTATCAATTAGCAATTATGCTTTAAACTTTCTCGAAAAAATCGATGACCTCACATTTACCACGTAAATATACAAGGATTACTTCATGAATTGAAATAAATTATTCATGTTGTGCTCTACTCCGTTCTACTTTACTCAATTATCTTCCTACTACCAAATTGTACGTTTTCGTAACAATGAGAAATTATTATAAACTTGTGTATTATCACTGGATATAAACTAGTCAACAAGTTATCCTAAAAAAAAAAAACAAAAACAAGGTCTTAGTCTACACGCACAGACACTTGGAAAAATTCAATTCCACGCAATATCTTATAATTCCAGGTTTTAAAAATTGAAATATTCTTTTTTTTTAATGAGACGCGCGTTCTGCTGAGAAAGAAAATTCACATGGGACCAGGAGAAGGTGCTGCAAAGGACCTCAAAACAAGCGGAGGCGTTCTTGTTACGTCGAATGAACAAGACCTGGTTCGCGCGAGAAAAGGCGTTTCAAAAGAGAGAAGATAAAAAAGAGTAAGAAGAGGAAGAAGGAGAAGAAAGGAAAAGATATACACCAGGCAAGAAAAGGAGAGAAGTTCCCCGTTTACAAGACTTTGGTTTCCTGACTACAACGACCACCGGCATAACCCGCTCTTAGTCGCTTAATCGGGCCCGTTCAAAATTCTTCTCAGAATCAAGAATCCACGAATGAAAAATAAATCCCCAATGACAGAGTCGAGACCGAGCACAAATCAATGATGCCATTTTCTTTCTTCAATTAAATTAAAAGTTAACCTGAATTTTTAGGGAATAATTAATTTCTTCACGGAAAAAAATGTATTCTTTGACGATTGTTTCTTGGCTTCTGTTTCAAAAGAATAAAATATTTTTATTATTACTCTCTAAATCTGAATTGGTAGTTTTCTACTGGTCGAGTCCATACCAAGTGATCACACCAATTTCAGTCATATTGAGTAATATTTACGAAATTGATATTTTGGGTTCCTTTAGGAGTAAAAAAAATAAATTTTAATTATTTTTAAAAAATTCAAAATATTTTCGAAAATATTCAAATTTGAAATTTTATGTACTATTTTTTTTGTGTTATCATAACTTCTGTAATTTTGAAGCAATTGAGATCATTTTTTTTTTAAATTACTCGTATTTAAATACTCTTTCAAGAAAAATTATAATAATTAAGAAATTGTTTATAATTAAATTTTTATTAAAAAAATTAAATTATTTATTTAAACAAAATCTAAAGTATATCATCGATCTTTTTCAAAAAATTTATAAACATAGCCTATAATGTGCTTAAAAATTTAAGCCAAAGAAAAAGATGGTATGTATTATACTTTTTGAGAAAAAAATTATTAAGTTATGCTAGCGCGGCGCGGACCGGTGTCACCGCTACTCAACGCGTAGTTCCGTAGTAACCGAAATGTATGTATATTATTACATAATATAAATACAGTTAATCGTCATGTTTATTTTTTTATTTTACAAATTGTGCTGTGCACAGAATTTGAAAAAATTTTTGTTTCAATTTTATTCTCAAGGGGTACGAAGGAATGAAATTTTTGTGTACCTTTAATGGTAAAAAAATTAGAAAAAAGTGAGACTAGTACTAATAATGACCCAAATTCAATCACTTCAACTACAAACGCAAAACGATAAAAAATCAAAGGATACAAACCTGTATATAAGTGAATTTTTAATTAAAGCTTGCTTGCTTATATAAAAAATACTCAACGATCTCTCTTTCGAGAAATACACGCACCTAGCGGCAAGTTAAGAACTACAAATATTAGCGGCAAATTCGAAATCTTTAAAATATTAAATATTGAATTTAATTATAGATATCAACACAAATTCATATAATTTTTTCTATTATGTGAACTTATAAGATTGATTTGAAATTTTTTTTTACAAACATTGATTAAAAATAGTTATTTATAATAATCTTCAAATTTCATTCATTAATTCAATCTGTCAACACCTGCGAAGTTTGTCAGTACTTCGCAGTACTGACAAATTTTATGTTTCATACTTTATGTTTCAAATTTTTAATCATTTTTCTCCTTATAAAATTTTGTCATCTTTTAAATTTATTATAGTTTTCATTTCTTTCAACTATTTTCAAACTATTTTTATCATTCTTTAAGGGGAGAGATAGGTGAAATTTTAACTCAACAAAATTTTTGATGCTCAGAGGTGTCATTTTTTTTCTTACATCAATTAAGATGTAGAATTATGGTATTACATAAAAATTAAAAAACAATATTTTTTTGGTCATTTTCGAAATTTTATTTTTCAAAATCCATACGATGGATTGTAGAAAATCATTTAAAAATCCCACAAAAAAATTGTCGATGGAAAAAATGAAAATTGTGAAAGAGGTTTAATTTTTAAAATTTTAGTTTTTCTTAGAATAAATTTCTCAAACTCCGCAAATTATTTGTTTCTCTATTTTTGAAATTACCCCATAATTTTAGGTCTAAAATTGCATAAGAAAAAAAATTAACACCCCTGAACATCGCGAATTTTGATAATTTTACCAGTCCATTATTTTTCTTTCTTCAGTTTTAAATTATTTTAATTATTCACTTATTTTCACTTATTTTTACCAGTTTTTAATTATATTAATTATTTTTCAATTGATTTAACAAATTTTCAATTATTATTCTTAAATTTTAATAATTTTCCCAATTTTTAGTTATTTTTATTATTTTTCTATAAATTACCAATTTTTTAATTACTTTTTTTTACTTTAATTATTTTCTCCGATTTTTTTAATTCTAAAGTTTGATGTCAATGTACTATGAAAAGATCAGTGTGACTTTCTGAAGCTTATAATTTAAATATAATACACTAACTATATTTACATTATGTAAAAATATACATACATTTCGGTTACTACGGAACTACGCGTTGAGTAGCGGTGACACCGGTCTGCGCCGCGCTAGCATAACTTAATAATTTTTTTCTCAAAAACTATAATACATACCATCTTTTTCTTTGGCTTAAATTTTTAAGCACATTATAGGCTATGTTTATGAATTTTTTGAAAAAGATCGATGATATACTTTAGATTTTGTTTAAATAAATAATTTAATTTTTTTAATAAAAATTTAATTATAAACAATTTCTTAATTATTATAATTTTTCTTGAAAGAGTATTTAAATACGAGTAATTTAAAAAAAAATGATATCAATTGCTTCAAAATTACAGAAGTTATGATAAAACAAAAAAAATAGTACTCAAAATTTTGAATTTGAATATTTTCGAAAATATTTTGAATTTTTTAAAAATAATTAAAATTTATTTTTTTTACTCCTAAAGGAACCCAAAATATCAATTTCGTAAATATTACTCAATATGACTGAAATTGGTGTGATCACTTGGTATGGACTCGACCTACTATGAATAATTAGTCAAATTCTTGGCTCACTTTTCTCTAATTCATATAGTAGAAAACTACTCTCTAAATCTGAATTAGTGGTTTTCTACTAATGAATTAACGAAAAGTGAGCTACTATTAAAATAATAGAATTTTACTAATTCTTAGTAGAAAACTACTAATTAAATTAGTAAAAAAATCTACTTTTTTGAAAAGTAAATTTTGACTATTTCAATTAGTAGTTTTCTACTAAGAATTAAATTAGTAAAAAAATCTACTTTTTTGAAAAGTAAATTTTCACTATTTCAATTAGTAGTTTTCTACTAAGAATTAGTAGTTTTCCACTTAGAATTAGTAGTTTTCTACTATATGAATTAGAGAAAAATGAGCCGTGAATTTGACTAATTCATAGTAGAAAACTACTAATTCAGATTTAGAGAGTACTAATTAAAATCGTGAAGCTTTAGTTTGAAAATAAGTAAATCTTTTTACTAATTTAATTACTACAAAATAAGTAGATTTTTATTAAAAATTAGTAGTTTTCTACTAAAAAATAGTAAAATTCTTACTATTTTAATAGAAGCTCACTTTTCTCTAATTCATATAGTAGAAAACTACTAATTGAGATAGTGAAACTTTACTTTTAAAATAAGTAGATTTTTTACTAATTTAATTAGTAGTTTTCTACTAGAAAAAAATAAAATTCTTACTATTTTAATAGTAGCTCACTTTTCTCTAATTCATATAGTAGAAAACTACTAATTGAAATAGTGAAACTTTACTTTTAAAATAAGTACATATTTTTACTAATTTAAATAGTAGTGTTCTACTACAAAATTAGTAGTTATCTACTAAAAATTAATAGTTTTTTACTAAAAAAATAGTAAAATTCTTACTATTTTAATAGTAGCTCACTTTTTGCTAATTTATTAGTAGAAAACCACTAATTCAGATTTAGAGAGTATGTACTTGAAGTTTTGGACGTCCTCACGGACGAAATTAATGAAAATATATTTTGCAACTTTTGCCTTCTCAATTTCTTTCAAAATGCTTGAAAACTATTTTATTATTAATTTTGTTTTTCTAGGGGGTGAAACCACCCCCCGAAAAAATTCACATTTATACAATTGCAGGGATTACAGTGGGTTCTTCGTTCAATTTTAGGTGAAAAAGGGGATTTCGATTTTCAAAAAAGGGGATTTTCTTTAATAAAAAGGGGATTTTGGAAATAAATAAAAAAGGGTTATGTTAATAATTCAAGTTTTCTTTTAAAAAATTTTATTGTTTCTTTTTTTCAAAACAGTTTTATTAATTAATTTAGTCTTTTTTTGTTCAATTTGTTTATAAAAATTTTAAAAAAAGAGCACTTTCGGAAATACAAAAATTTATCTTTTAATAGGTTGTCTGTTCAACGACGAGAACATGGTTGTTGCAATTAAATAATTTTTAAAATAATTTTTAACTTCAAAGGGTTTTCAAAATTATTCATTTAATAATTAGATTTTAAACAGGAAACATAAAAATCTGTGATGTAAAATATTCTGATATAATATTAAAGAAAATAAATTGAAAATCTTTCAGCGAAATATGACAAAATCAATTCAAATTATTTTTATTTATCTCTTTTATTGTAATTTTTATTATTTTAGGTATGATTCAAAGCAATTAATTTTTGTTTGAAATAAGTAAATATATTTCATAAACAATTTTCTTTCCAACCAATAAAATAAATTTGATATATTTCAGCAAGAATACATGGTACTCGAAACATGTTTTAATTTTATCAAAAATATGACATCAAAATTTTTATTACAAAAATATAATTAGATACATTAGATAATATAATAATTTCCATAACATTTATTTCTTTTTTTAGCTGAATGTGACAGAATTAGTTCAAATTATTTTTATTAACCTTCTGTATTATTTTATTTTATGATGCAAAACTAGTAATATTTGTTTAAAACAAGTAATAAATATTTAAAAAAAAAATTTTTTATTTAATAAATTAATTTGTTGTAATTAATTAAGAAAACATGGTAATAAGAATATTATTCAACTTTTTAAATTAATTTTATTTTAATTATGTTTTTTTTCATGTTTCCTGTTTAAAATCTAAATTAATTCAATAAATAATATAAAAAAAACCATTTCAAGTAAAAAATTATTTTTAAACATTTAAATTCAATAACTAATTTCTCATCATTGTACAGACACCCTAAAAAAGGATAAATTTTTGCATTTCCAAAAGTGGAAAAATAGAAACTTTTTTAAAAAAAAGAAGGTCAAAGAGGAGAAAAATCTTGATTTAGGTGTTTTAAGTGATAAAATCTTGATTTTAGGTGTTTTAGGTGATTTTTCTAAAAAAAGGGGAAAATAAGGGGAAAAGGGGAAAAAAAGGGGATTAGGTGAAAAAGGGGAGAAACTGTGATCCCTGCAATTGTAAAAATATTTCTATATACGTATAAGGCAGAATTTGTGAAATCAGAATATAAAATAAGATTTTTCTATTTTATCGAAATATTGAAAAAATTATGTTTGATCATAAAAATAGTTCTACAGAAGATAAAAAATTTTTAACATTTTTTACAAAAGTTATTGCAGAACTGAAATTTTCAACTCTTTTTAAATAAAAGACTATATTTCATAAATGAGTTTACCGATTTAAGTGTATTTGTATAAAATCCAAGGGCATAAAATAGACTTCCAATTACAGTTCGAAAAGTAAAAAAAAATTTATAATTTGTTTATAAATTGTTTATAAACAATTAATGTTTCTCAATGTTCTAGATAAAAATCGGCAAAATATATTAAAATACACTTAAAACTTTAAAGAATCAAAATCCATTGAGAAAATTGACGAGTAATTATTTTTTTGGGGCATATAGAAATTCGGATAGCTTCTGCTTATACTTATATATATATATATATATTTGGTGCTATTTTTTTCAACATCTTACAAGACTTTTTCCCAAACTTATTTAACACCTAGAATACTAAAGAATAACAGAACACTAAAAAATAGAATCTAATTTCCATCGAACAAATTTCTCATGGAATGCCCCAAAAAATTAATCTCTCGTCAATTTTCTCAATAGATTTCGAATTCTTAGAGTTTTAAGTGTATTTTAATATTTTTTCCCAATTTTTAAAACTCCACAACATTGAAAAAAATTAATTGTTTATAAATAATTTATAGACAAGTTATGAAATAACATTTTTTTTTTAATTTTCGAACAGTAAGCGGAAGTTTATTTTATTATTTTTTATTCTATCCAAAGTGCACTTAAATAGGAAAACTCATTTAAAAAATATAAGCTTTTATTTAAAAAGTGTTTATAGTTTTCATTTTGCAATAACTTTTGAAAAAAATGTTTAAAAAATTTTCGTTTGGTGGAAACATTTTTACGATCTAACGTAATAATTTTTTCAATATTTCGATAAAAAAGAAAAATCTTTTTTTTCTATGCGTGCTGAATTCACGAATTCTGACCCATATAGAAATATGTTAACCCCCCTCTGATGAGAAATTTCTATTTTTATCACTAAAGTAGAAAAACACAAATCGAATTTTTTTCCAATCTCCTGGAAAAATGTTTCGTTTCGCCCCACCCCCCCCCCCAAAAAAAAAGAAAAATTGGTCATTACTTTCTGAGACCCCCTTATTTTTTGATACAATAAAAAAATCGAAATTTTGACTTTTATTGAGAAAAAACTATGAAAGTGCGCTTGAATCTTTTTCCACCCCCGAAAATTATAAAATTAATAATATTTTTAAAGTATTTTGAAAAAAATTGCTTCGGCAAAAGTTGATATTATTTTTATTTTAAAACAACAATATTCTTAAAATAAGAAAAACTTCTTAAATCAAAGCTTTTTTCTTAAGAAAATAAGAAAATATTCTTAATCAAAGAATTTTCTGCTTATTTTAAGGGGGCCCGCACCCCAATTTTCAACTCGTCAAAAATTACGTTCCTCAGGGGAGTTAATTTTTTTTCTGTCATAATTTAGGACACAAGAGTATGCTAGAATGTCAAAAATACAAAAATTAAAATTTCAACAGGTTTAGAAATTTTATTCTTGAACTATTTTCCTTCAACAATTTTTTCAGAGCTTTTTTTAATTGCTCTCCACAATGGACTATAAAAAATTTTAATTTTTCAAGAAAAGTAGAATTTTAAGGGGTTTTTATTTACATTTAATTTTTGACAATATATCATAATTCTAAATAGAAAATTGTGCCAGAAAAAAAATTAACACTCATGAGCCACGTAAATTTCAATTGGTTGAAAATTCAAGTGCGGGTACCCTTGATGAGATTATTTTCTTAAAATTAGAATAATATCGAAAATATTTTATACACAAATAGGATACAAGAAATAATCTCAAATGATCAGAATTTGTGAAATTCACGGAAAAAAAAAATTTTTCTTTTTGTTGAAATATTGAAAAAATTATTATGTTAAATCCTAAAAGTGGTTCTACTAAACGAAAAATTTTTTAACAAAATTTTAGAAAAGTTATTGCAAAATAAAAATTATATAACACTTTTTAAATAAAAGCTTATACCTATCTTTTATATGAATTAATTGATTGAAGTGTACTTTGGATAGAATCAAAAGGCATAAAACAGACTTCCACTTACAGTTCGAAAAATAAAGAAAAAAAAAATTCATAATTTGTTTATAAATTATTTATAAACAATTAATTTTTCCGAGTGTTCTAGACCTTTTAAAAATCAACAAAAGATATTAAAATACACCTAAAACTCTAAGAAATTGAAATCCATTGAGAAAATTGACGAGCGATTATTTTTTTGGGGTATTTCATGAGAAATTCGTTCGATTGAAAATAAATATTATTTTTTAGTTTTCTGTTTCTTTTTTAGTATTCTAGGTGCTCAAAAAGTATGCCAAAAAGTTTTGAAACATTTTTAATAACTTCTTTAGCACCCAGAATACTACCAAATTATAAAAAATAAGCAAAACATATTTTCGATTAAACGAATTTCTCATGGAATGACTCAAAAAAATAGTTATTTAATTTTCTCAGTAGATTTCAGAGATCTCAGAGAATTAAGTGTATTTTAATATTTTTCTCCGATTTTTAAAAAGTGCAGAACATTGAAAAAAATTTATTGTTTATAGGCAGTTCATAAACAAATTATGAAAAAATTATTTTTTTAAATTTTCAAACTGTAAGTGGAAGCCTCTTTTATGCCTTTTAATTATATCCAAGATACAATTAAATTGATAAATTCATTTAAGAGATAAATCTTTTATTTAAAAAGTAAAGAAAATTTTCATTTCGAAATAACTTTGGAAACATTTTTTTATAATTTTTTTGTTTGGTAAAAAGATTTTTATGATCTTACAATTTAATTTTTTAAATTTTTCATTAAAAAAAGAAAAATTTCTTTTTCTGAGCTGATTTCACGAATTCTGACCCAAAAGAAATCTCTAAATCTGAATTAGTGATTTTCTACTAATGAATCAGAAAAAATTCGGTTACTATTAAACAGTAAAAAATGTTACTAATATTTTTTAGTGGAAAACTACTAATTTGAAAGTGAAATATCTACTAATTGGAATATTTCGAAGTTTACTTTTTCAAATAGTAGATATTTCACTTTCAAATTAGTAGTTTTCTACTAAACATTAGTGATTTTTTTTTTACTATTAAATAGTAACCGATATTTCTCTGAATTATTAGTAAAAAATCACTTAATTAGATTTAGAGAAAACTCTCTAAATCTTAATTAGTGATTTTCAACTAATGAATTAGCGAAAAGTGAACTACTATTAAATAGTAAGTATTTTACTAATTTTTTAGTTGAAAATTTAAAATAATTGAAATAGTAGAAAATGACAAATTGAAATATTAAAATTTCACTGTTTGAATTAGTAGTATTTTTACTTAAAATTAGTAGTTTTTTACTAAAAAATTAGTAATTTTTTTTACTAAAAAATTAGTAAAATCCTTATTATTTAAAAGTAGCTCACCTTTTGCTAATTCATTAGTAGAAGATCACTAACTCGGATTTAGAAAGAAGAATACATTTTTTTTAGTGTTTAATCTTTAAATCTAAATTAGTTAAAAGTAACTTATTAGTAAAATCGTGTCTGACATTTTGTTTCAGCAATTAATGGAAAATAACTAATTTTTAACAAAATATAACTAATTATTAGCAAAAAAATAATTTCAAAATTAGTTGAAATTCGACTAATTGATTTAGTAAACTGAATTTTAACAAAATATTATTTATTTTGACATAAACTAAAAATGATATTAACTAATAATAAGTTATTTTTTACTAAATGATCAGTAAAAATATAACTATTTGAATTAATGACTGTATTTTTGCTTTCAAATAAGTTATTCTTTACTAATTCAGATTTAGAGACTAAGAAAGAATATCAACAATTATAAATCAGGTACTCTTTACCTTTTAATACTTTTACTGCTTTAAATTACAAAATTTTTATTTTGACATCATATTTTAACTTTAGGTCGTAAATTATTCTTGAAAAAAATTTGACAAATTGAAATTTCATATTTATCATTTTATAAACAAATTAAAATTCCGTATTTATCATTCTTTAAATAAATTAAAATTTCGTATTTATCATTCTTCAAACAAATTAAAATTTCGAAATTGTCATTTATTGAAGAAATACTAGTTTCAAAATCTACTTAATGCAAAAAGAAAAAAAAAATTGTTCTTTATTTATAGACAAGTAACAGTATTAACTAGAATGAGTAACAAGCTTCAAAGCTTCCGGATTTTAATTGAAAATTACAGGAGTTATACATATGTGGGGAAAGGATTCTGCACTCGAAGAAACCTACCTAGGAAACTATGGGGTTTCATGATAAAGAGAGAAGTTATTAAACAAAAGAAGAATTAAAAGTTTTGCAACAAAACCAACTGATTTCAATAAATTAATCATTACTTTAATAAAAACACTAAATTTTGTATACAAAAACAGAAAATTTGTCTGTTTATATTATAATAATAATTATATTAATAATATTATATTATTATAATAATATAATCAATGACTATTAATTGACAATTAATAATTATTTATTGATAATAAATAATTAATTAATAATTATTAATTAACAGACATTAACATTTATTTAAATAGTTAGAATTAAAAAACTATATCAGCGTAATATTTTTCAACATACATAATATAATTCTATACGAACTAAACCTATAAAAGATCAATCAAAGTGTCTCATATTTTATTAAAATATATATATATATATATATATATATATATAACTCCCTCTCCTTTCTGAATTGATAATTATCACATAGATTAAACAATAATGTTTAATCATTCTTTTCGTAAGTGTATTTCTTAATTCGTAAGTATCGTAAATAATAATTTATAATTCGATGATAATAATAATAGTTTCTGTCAATTACACAAATTTAAATATTTTCCTTTCATAATATTGGAGAAAATTTATTCGAGAAATTCAGCTAGGATAGTTTAATAGAAAGTAATTAAAATAATTACTATTTTAGTTAATCTAACCCTCTGTGTGGTTAATTTGACTATTTCTCATGTAGTTAAAAATCAGTAGTACAGTTTACTAGAATCTGTAGTTAAATATCAACAACTACAAATTTATATTAATCCCAACTACTTTCTTAGTTCCATTAACTACATTTTCATAATCAAAACAACTTTCTAAATGCATTCAAAGATCCAACTTTACAGGATAATTGGAAAATAATCAAATCTACTATTTTTTTAAGTTTAGGGAAAAAAAATAATTAATTCATTTTTATCACCTAATCGTGGTCAATGCTCGATTAAAGAATACGAGAATTGTAGGGAAAAAATGATTCATTTATTACTTAGTGTCAATGCTCGATTGAAGAATATGAATGAAAAATGTTTGAAAATTAATTTCTCAATTATGAATCACTATTGGAGTTTTTTAAAAATCTGTTTTTAGAACAGTAAAAGCAAGTGATTGCTCGTGACCAAAAGCACTTGACACAAGTCTCCCACGCTATAAATGCGACTTTAATACGATACGCCAATCACAAGGCAATCAGAGATCACGCACACTAACATAGGAATTATCCCAATACGCAGAAGAGATCCGCACTATACTGCGTCACATAGTGTCGCCTCGCGTGTTGTTGATAATGACAAAGCAGTTCCTGTTAGTAAAATACAACAAAATTTTGATTTATTGAAACCATGCAGTTTTTTAAGATTTTAACCTACTTTCGTGTACTTAATTAACAACATAAGAATTCAGTAATGCGAGAAAACAAACACAATTTTGCAAAAAATACCTTTTGATAATTTGATTCCGAAATGAGAATGTAAACATTAGGTTCTGTCAAAAAAAAAAGTTTTTTAGTCATGAGTAATAAAAATCCAGGCATAACAGTGACAATGAAGAATATTTTAGGGGCAATATGATTTCCCTAAAATATTCTTCTTAATTTTAATAATCTTCTGAATATTCTTCATAGAGGATTCAATATATAAAAATAGGGGATTCTTAGGGTACTTTTAGAATTTAATAAAGATAAAAAAATTGAATATCCTAATCCTAATTAATTTTCAAGACAAAAACATTTTCAAATTCCAATTTTTAAAAGAGTTACGAGATTTCTTCTAATGTTATTAAATTACTACTCTCCAAATCTAAATTAGTTAATAATAACTATTTATTGGTAAAATCATGGCTGAGTTTTTGTTTCAACAATTAGTGGCGAATAACTAGTTATTAGTAAAATATGCCTAACTTATTAGTTAAAAAAAAATAATTAAAAATAGACAAAAATTGACTAATTGAATTAGTTAACAGAATTTTACTAAAATATTAGTTATTTTGCCATAAACTAAAAATGGATTTGACTATTATAATTAGTTCTTTTTTACTAAATGATTAGTAGAAATATAACTATTTTTTTCTTATTTCTTAAAAGGCTAAAAAATTATTCTCAAAAGAATGAGAATTTTAATCTACTGAAATTTTACATGTAATAAATTTTGAATAGATTGAAATTCTGATTAATTTACGACTGGATTATTTTAGTAAAATTACATCAAATAATATTTAAAGACATAAAATAACAAAAAAGAAACGAATAAATATACTGAAAAATAGGAGCGAATCTTCAAAAAAAAGGTTTAACAATCTGTGACAAAAATTATAAAAAATATAAAAATAGCGAAAAATGAACTATAAAATAGAAAATAGTAAGAATAAAATAAGAGAATGAAAAAATTGCATAAAAAGAATGAGAAATTCCTTTAAAAATGAAAAAATTTAGAAAATTATTCAGAAATTGAAGGAAATGTAAAAAAGGAATATGTTTAAATAAATTTAAAGATTAAAAGAAACAGCTTTTAAAACAATTTTAACAATAAAATTGTCTTTAAAAAATCTTAGAATCTAAAAATTTTATGAAAGGGTAAATAAATTTACGAAAAAATAGACAAAGCGTAGGGAAAATTGTATGAATTTACATAAAAAATGAGTCAATCTAAAAATACTCAGATAAATGAAAAAAATTGTACTCCTCTCCCCCCTTTAATTATCAAATTAAATAAGAAAATCAATAAAAAATTAATAAATTTTTTTTAATTGTTATAAAACTAAAATTATTAGCCCGTATACTAATGAAATAAATAAATAAATAAAAAATAAATTATGCCAAATAACCTGAAATACTTTGCGTAAAAAGAAGAAAATCTACAACTAAAAAAAAATATTAAAACCAAATAAATGACAAATCTTTGAAAAGGGTTTAGTATTAATTAATTTGTATAAAAATACAAAAGAAATAATAATAATAAAATACTGATATTTATCTAAAAAAATTTATGAAAAGGTAAATAAATTTACGAAAAAATAGACAAAGTATAGAGAAAATTGTATAATTTTACATAAAAAATGAGTCAATCTAAAAATACTCAGATAAATGAAAAAAAATTGTACTCCTCTCCCCCCCTTTAATTATCAAATGAAATAAGAAAATCAATAAAAAAAATTATTACTTTTTTCGAATTGTTATAAAACCAAAATTATGAAAAATAACCTGAAATACTTTTTGCGTTAAAAGAAGAAAATCTTTAACCCAAAAAAAAATATAAGAAGCAATTAAAAGAAAAATCTTCAAATATTGATTAGCATTAAGAAATTGTATAAAATTACAAAAAAAATAATAATGACAAAATACTGACATTTTTTTAAGAAAAAGAAATTAAAAGAAAAAAACTTTATTTTTCGATAAAATGATATATACTTAAAGTTTCAAAGAAATAGGAACATAATTATTGAATTAAAAAATTCATTCATAATGATAATAGAAAATTATCAAGGGAAAAATTTATAACTGTTAGAAAATGTAGAAGGGGTGGCACCGGTGAAATTTTAACCCCTCCAAATTTATTACTTATATATATAAATGCCAATTTTTTTCTACCCTAAATTAGTCATATAAAATTTTCTTAAAATTTCAAAAATAAAAACATGAAAATCTGGATATATTTAAAAATTTTTATTTCCAAAAAACTAAAAACTTTTCAAAATCTATCTTTTTCCACAATTTTTACTATATTATCTACCGGCAATTTTTTTACTGACTTTTTTACAATTCTGAACAAAATTACGCATGGATATTAAAAAATTCTTAGTTTAAAAAAAAAAAGAAAAATTATTTTTTGTCAAAAAACTTTATTTTTTAGTTTTTAACAATAAAGTAAATTCTAGAGCCAAATTTATGCCAGAAAAAAAATTGACACTCTTCAGCAACAAGTTCAAATTTTATTCTCTCTCATCCAAAATATCTATCTTCTTCTACAATTTTCAATTTTTTAACGCCAATTTTTTACAATTTTGAACAAAATTGCGAATGGATTTAAAAAACGTTTGATGTAAAACAAAATTGAAAATTTTAAAACCCGCCCAAAAATTGTTTTAAAATTTTTATAACTGTACGATAATTTTAAATTCAAAATGTTGCTAGAAAAAAATTTGGCACCTCTAAACAACGCGATTTATGAAATTTTACCGGCGTCTCCCCTTAAAATATCAGAAAGATTTAAATTAAGTTAAAAGGAATCACAAAATAATTAGTTTTTGAATTTTAACTAATTTTAAATAATTGTAATTTAAAACTTTGAACAAAATGAAGTTTACGATTAAAAGTTTCTTTTAAATTGTTTACAAATCCCCAGTTTTTGTGAAAAATATATTTTTTTATATATATATTCCTTATAGGGAATATTTAGGGAAAATCTTTCAAAATAGGAGATTTTTAAGGGCCAATCACAAAATAGGGGACTTTTACGGATCAATTGCAAAAAGAGAGGATTTTTGGAGAAACCTGTCAAACCTGAAATTACGAACTAGAACTTAATAATTAATAGTTATTAAAAATCCGAAAAAGGGAAAACTTTGAGTAATGCTCTCATCTTATAATTGCATTCTGAAGAGATCAGAGTCGAAGGAGAGGAAATTTAATTTCAGGTAAAGTCAAGTGTCAATGCTAAAAATGACTGAGAAAAGGAATTGCTTTTTTTTATAAAAGAATGAGTGTAAAAGAAGAAGCGAGTTAAAAACTATAACTTTTAATGAGTTTAGTCTTGTTTAAAGACTTTTTTATTTATTAAAATAAAATTGAATCATTCAAAAGTTTGTGTTATTGGAAATATTGAAAAAGATGCAAAAACATCAGTACGTTTTGAGAAGATGATTCTCAACGATATATATATATATATTCGCAGACAAAGCTTCTCTGTGGCAGCTTACAATACTGTACAATCGACCTGTGTCTTACCTGGTAACCTTTAACATGGCTTTCTACCTATACAGTCAAGGAAATAGAGTACATTTTACCTTTGATCTTTTCTAGTAAGTACCCGTGAAAATTCTTTATCGAACCTCTCGATAGATAAAAGAAACACGAATCTCAAGTCTGGATTTGTGAGTTTCACCCAGTTATATATACACAATCATAACTCGTACAACAATCCTGATTTTATTTATCACAGAAGATGTGAATTATTACACAAATGTTGAATTATTTAGAAACTAAAATAATCTACAGTGAAAATCGTCTTAAACTTTCAATTTTAGAAATCAACATTTTGTTATTGTTAAAAACTATAAACATTGTTTACATTTTTAAAATAAACATTGTTTCTATTTTTAGAGTAAATACTGTGACAATGTTAAGTGGAATCAGTTTCTGTTATATAAAAAGCATTTTTTATGTAGGAAATAGTTTGATTTTGATAACAAAACAGGTTGTTATGAAAATAAAAAAAATCTGAACAGTTGCAATATCTGCGGATAATAAATATTTGTTCTTGAAGTATATAAATTGAAAACTCAAATATTACCGATATGGAGAATAAATTGAACGTATAATATTTTTAAAAACAAGTGATTTGTCAATGTGTGTCAAATGTAACTGTAGTTATTTTGTTTCCCATTCTAAATTACAGGGAAGGTGAATTCCTACGTCATGAAGTTAAAAGGTAAACAAATCATTGTACTCCTGACTGTACAACAAGGAGGCAAGATTTATTCTCATTGAGCACGCGCAATCAATAACCAATAAACCCAATGACTAACTCGCTCATTTCGAAAATAGAAGACTGCCTATAAAGCATAAATAACACCGTATAAGGAGAGTTTATTGCGTGCACAAACTGTCAACTTTCTAGAATACAAAGAGAGTCAGTTTACTAGAAAAGTATACATTATTGACCTCAGGTTGATGTGCACCAAGAAAAGAAAAATGTAGAATTCACCGACTCGGCGTATTTATCTCAACTGCATACAAAACAAAACAGATGACTCGACATAAATATAAGGATATTTTGTTTCTATTTTGACGAGACAACGTAATGCAACGCACTCAAAGGAATTTCGACAAAGAAGACAAAAGTTAAACAACTTTTCTGAATTATATTGGAAATTATTAGGTGTTTATTACCAAAGATAAATATCATGGATTGATTTAAAATGTTTTGAATACGGTTCATATGTTATTTTGTATGAATAAAATGGTACTGGATGTCATTCTGGTGGTAATGGATTACATCTAGTTGGTTTTGGATATTAATCAGAAGAGTCTGGATAGTGTATTAGATGCTACTAGTTGCTATTTAGATGCTACTGGATTTTATCTAGATTTTACTAAACGCTATCTAGATGATACTTAGATGGTTTTAAATGCTGTTCCGATGCTATTAAATGCCATCCAGATGCTACTATTTACATTCTAGATGTTACTAAATATGGTTTAGAAACATTTTTGGGACTTGATATTTTTGGAATTATTTTTAAGAGCCGGTATATTCAGGACAAATTTTAGGACTTAATACTTTTAGGAGCGACTTTAGAACCTGATATTTTTAAGAGTATTTTTAGGGTCAATTTTAGTACTTACTGTGTACGATTGAGATGGTATCATACTGACGATATTGAATGCGATACAGATGGTGTTAAATATAATTTAGATGATTTTAGAGACTAGTTTAGAAGCTACTAAATGTCATAATAAAGATATTGACTGCGAGTTAGATGGTACTAGATATGATTTAGAAGATTCTAGATACTTTTTTAGATGCCATTAATTGCCTTTCAGATAACAACATGTCATTAAGATAAAATTGTATAAGATACTGAAGGTACTAGATACAATCTAGATGCTACTAAATAAGATTTAAATTACACTAATTGAGAGTAATCAACAAATTATTTAGAAGGTTCTGGGTATGATTTAGATGATACTAAACGCCACATGGGTGTTACTAAATGTCATATAGATGATACTAGATCATTTGCCTTAATCTCTAATAGTTATTAGACACGGTTCTGAAACTCTTGGGTACTATTTAGATAGTACTAAACCATACCTATTGTATTGGGTACCATCCATATACTACTGTGAATGATTTAGTTAGTACTGAATGTCATTCAGATAGTGATTTATCTATGAATGGTACATGGTATTATCCAAATAAAACATGTCATCAAAATGATACATGGAATCATCTGAATGGTATATTCAATACACTTTGTACCATTGTATTGGATACTAAGTAAATTGTGAATGGTACAATGTAAATGGTATATGGTATACCATCTAAATGGTATATGGCATACCATCTAAATGGTATATGGCATATCATCTAAATGGTATATGGTACAATGTTCAATTTACTTTTTACCATTGTGTTGGATACCAATTAAATTGTAAATGGTACCATGTATCCAAAACGATGAAACAATGTAAATTGTGCATGGTACCATATACAATTTAGATGATTCTATATATTATTTTGATATGTTTTATTTGGATAATACCATGTACCGTGGGTGAAGTCAAATATCATCTAAATGACATCCAGTACTAACTAAATCATTCACAGAAGCATATGGATGGTACCTAGTACAATAGGTATGGTATAGTACAATCTAGATAGTATCCAGTAGCTTCAAAATCGTATCTAGTAACTATTATAGATTGAGGCAAATGATCTAGCATCATCTATATGACATTTAGTAACACCCATGTGGCGTTTAGTATCATCTAAATCATACCCAGAACCTTCTAAATAATTTGTTGATTACTCTCAATTAGTGTAATTTAAATCTTATTTAGTAGCATCTAGATTGTACCCAGTATGTTTAATATCGTATACAATTGCATCTGAATGACATATAGTATCATCTAAAAGGCACTTAATGTCATATGAAAAAGCACCTAGAATCTTCTAAATCATATCTAGTACCATCGAAATCGCAGTCAATATCATTTTTATATCATTATGATATGGTACCATACTTAATTTCATCTCTATCGTACACAGTAACATTTGAATGGTATCTTGTACCTTCAGAATCACGTCTAGTATCTTTTAAATGACATTTTGTAACATCGGGGTAGCAAATAGATACATCTAAAAAGCGTTTAGTAGCATCGAAATAGCATTTGTAGCACCTTAATAGGATCTACATAGCATATATTATCACCTGGATAACATTTAGTATCATCTAGATAACAATTAGTAGTATCTATATAACAATTAGTAGCATCTAGATAACAATTAGTAGCGTCTAAATGACAATTACCAGCATCTAAAATAGTTCCCAGAACCTTCTGAATAATATCCAAAACCAACTAAATCTCATCCAGTACCATCAAAGTGATATCCAACACCATTTAATTCATGTAAAATAGCATCTAAAGAGTGTCAAATACATGGTACCATTTAAATAATTCGTGGTACCAATTAATTAATACATGGTACCATTTACATAATTCGTGGTACCATTTAAATAATACATGGTACCATCCAAATGGCACATGGTACCACCCAAATTGTACATGATACCATCCAAATAGTACATTGTACCATCCAAATGATACATGGTACCATCCAAATGATACATGATACCTTCCAAAAGATACATGGTACCATCCAGATGGCACATGGTACCATCTATACATCACTTATTACCACCCGATTTTCATCCATTACAACAATAATCGAATCTACTAATCCTTTCCAATCTCACCTAAAATCCCTAAAATAATTCTCTAAAATTCTCTTAAAAAATCAAAAACCAATTTCGTTACCTAATAAATCAAAATTGCCAAATTAATAATTTCCATTAATCCAGATATACAACAACAAAAAAAAACATACTTCTTTTCCAATCTTTAAAATGTAAACTTGAAAGCAATTTTAACTATATTATGCAAACAGTGTAGGTATCTGTTATCAGTTGAGAGCAGTCTGATAAACGCGCAATTACCATAATTAATTGTTATCAAATAAACTGTGGACTTTCCGTTATTTTTCTCGAAACATTAAACAAGTCTTGCAGATGACTTACAGAGGCCATTCCTCGAAATAAGAAACAATCCATTAAGTTGATACAAATGTGTATTGAATGGTGCCAGTCACGTGTCCTCGAAAAGTGAGTCACAGTTTGTCAGATGAAGTTGTACGTCAATTCTTTTATATTTTGATACTGAATAGAAACCAGAGCAGCACTATCAAAATTTCAGAGCTTTTTGTTTAGAAATAAAAAATAAAGCAAGTTTGACCGCAGCAATTGCAAACCGGGCGTCTATATATAAACAAAAATATTGACTGGGATGAAATGCGTCTTTTGTTAAATAAAAGATAATATAGTGACGTGACTCATGACGACATTCAAACCAAAGATAAAATTTCTCTAAAAATCTCTATGCAAATGAAGAATTTAATTTTGTTAAGTCATGCTTTAAATTACCTTTTGATTTATTATCCCCTGTGCATGAGAAAAACGACTTTTTGAAATCCGAAACAAATTGAGTCTCTTATCATGAGCGATGCAATTTTTAATTGTTTTTATTATTAACTGAAATTGTAAATATTAAATTAAATTCTCAATATTAAAGACAACTTTTTTTTTATAATTTTTTATTTTCCTAACGTAAAAACGTTAAAATTTCTCTTGCACTTGAAATGTCTTCAAAGTTATTAATTTACCATCATCTTTCTAAATAGATATTTCCAATTGTCTTTGGAAATAGATACTTTCTGCCATTAATACTTTCAATCATTAAATACTTTCATTTATCTTGATAAATAGTTGCTTTCTTTTATAATAGACGGACAATGTATATAGAGCAAGCAAAGAAACGAGTGTAAGAAGCAGGTAATTTACATCATTTCTAATTCGACTCTGACAAAGGTCAATTAATTGTTTATGTCCTTTTGTCGTGTAAGCAGGTCTCATGCAAAAGGTTATCTCACATTATCTTAAACTACAATATGCGGAATGCTTTAGTCTTCACTGTCCCAAAATATGTTTATTCATCGTCAGCCTAAAGCACATGACGCAACATCAACAAAAGACGTAAAACCCAAATTCCTCTATCATTTCTCAAAATTAAATTCTTCCTTTATCAAAACTGGAAATTATAAATAAAATAAAAAAATAAAAAGTAAATTTACATAGAAAACGTAAACAGTAAATTTAAATAAAGAATGTAAATAATAAAGAAGTGAAAAGAAAAACAATTGGTAATTTCGTTTAAAAGCAAAAGCTCTGAAATTCTGTTTAATAAAACCGACCTTAAAACAAATTTCAACCCTTTTGAATTTGTTCGACTTCACTGGCAAATCCCAAGTCACCTGAAAGAATTGTAATCCTCTTTCAAAACCAAGACGAGTCTCACCTAATATATAAAGCAATCGTCAGTCCACGTTGCAAATTAATTGAGAAGCCATAAAACCATGTCTCAAGTTGCCAGGAGAAACGACCTGCACACGTCAGTCAAGAAACCGACCGGGAAATTCTCACTGAGCCACACGTTTTAAATAACCGATCAAATTCACTTTCAATTCCATTGGGAGAACCAAAAACCAAAACAAAAAAAAAAAACACTGAAAAAGCACTATTTATTCACACTGACACACACCCACGAATTCGACACAGGCACACGAAAAACACGTGTTCCCAGAATTATATCAACTCGTGACTCCTCTCTAAATGACAATTGATTGCACTTTGTTTAGGTGGGCTCAAACAAATCATGACTTTCTCGAGTCAAGGAATATTTTTTCAGCAACGTCATTTGAAGATTCTATAGCGTTCTGCGTCGCGGAAAGATCCGGTTGGCGCGCAAAATCCGGGAAGGTGGACGCCCTGAAGGAACGACAAGGCGTTCAAAACTCACATAACCTTATTTTATTTGTGGTCGCGCGCTTGGAATCCTTGGAAAAAGTCGTCGTCAAGATCCTTGTAAGGCAATGACTTGCCGCGGGATCAGCCGAGTGTAAACAAGCCAGAGTCATCGTACCGTCCAGCCAGTGATGGTTGGGAGTTGCCGCGAAAGAGAACACAAACTTAAAAACAAGAGGGCAATTTTGAGGCTTTGGAATTGCTGGCTCACGACTGTGGACACTGAAAAAATTCATCAATTATTCAGGGACACTTGGTCTCTGTCACGTTTGTAAACATAGCTGGGTGGAAAAAGAGGTGCTGCACACTCGGCATGCCGAGAAAACGAATACGTATAGAGAGCCGTGTTTCTCGCGTGGCGTCTCGCGTAGTACTACCCAGTATTTCACTGGCTGAGGACTATTCCCGCCGCCAGGGGCGGATGAGTCGTTTTCAATGGGGAGCTTAACAAAGGGAAGAAATTGAGAGCACAAAGTGTGCCTTTTTCCAATAAACCCCCCGTTCAGGCCTGCATTTACTCGCGACATAAAAAAAAAATTGTATTGTGCGTTCAATCAATATTTCGGAATGAATTCTTATAGCTGATGATTGTTGGTGAAAAATAATTGTGTAATGATAATTGTAATTGAGAGGTTGAGTGACCTATTTGTTGTTGCTGGGTTTGTTTTCTTTCATTTCAGAGGAAAAGTGTTGAATTTGAAAGGGTATATTATAGAAATGTGTAATATTATTTTTCACTAGAAAAAAAGCGCACGCCAAATTTTATTATTTCTTAAAATAATGTTTCATTTATGTATAATTATGTGAAATAAAGGAAATACATAATATAATAAAAAAAGAAAATTAATGATAAGAAGACATTGCAATTAATTGAAGTTGATGTGATCATTTGGAAATTTTGATTAATTAAAAATTAATTAAATAAAATAAAGATAAAGAACAAAATGAAGAATATGATATAAATATAACCAGTAAATGAATGTGTGGTAAACAGCGCTTTTAAAATTCAATGACAAAAAAAATTTAAATCTGTTTTACTACTTAAACATACATCTTCTATAACTGTTTCTTTGTTATCAATTCTTTTTCGTTTTAATTTTATCATTTCACTATATTCTTTCTGATATTCTGCTCTAGTTTTTCTACTTTTCTCATAAGCATTGCTAAAAAATATCTTCTTACTACTATTGTCTTTAATATTTTATAATTATTACCTTCTTTTACTGCTTCAATAGAATTTGACGCATTTTCTACATGTTTTTTCTTACAAACATTTATATTCTGTCACTATTTACACTTTCCATATTTGTTATTTGTCTCTCTTTTCCATCTCTTCTTTTAAATTAGGTCTTTTACAATATATTTTTTCATATCTGGTACTGTTTTTTTTTAGTTTCTTAGTCAGGAATATTAACAACTTTTTTCTGTCCTATTTTTGTATGTAATAAAGGACTACTACTAACTCCCTTCATTTCTGTAAATCCGTCATTAGTTTGATAATCTAATTTTCTCTTCTGTGTCGCATATTTTACATTCCTCACATGTAAATTATTGTTGATTATTTATTCGATATTGCCAATTCCAAGTTTAAAAATTTTTTTAAAATTATCCGAAAATTAGATGACACATTTTTTTCAAACATCGTATACAAATAAGTTATCATTAAAGCATGATTATATACAACATTTTAAGGGTTAATATTAAAATATAAAGATACAGCAAACGCAATGGCGTATACTCCACAATCAACAAAATTTGGTTGTTGTTGTACTCTTAAAAAACTACATTAGGTTTAAATGGATATAACCGGCATAAATATTCTCTTTGACCATCATTTAAACAACCTTCATTAAGGCTATCATAAACAAAAAGTTCATTTCCATCATAGTAAGTGCAAATCCAGTGACCCAAAAGTCTATTTCCAGTTTTCCACTAAACAATATTTGATTATGTGACTTATTCTAGTTAATTGCTTTTATTTATTTCATCTAACATTTCTAAATATCCTGTAATTTGTTTTTGGAAACTACCACCTGATGCAAATTCCAATAATTCCTGAAACTTATACATGTGATTGTCATTTAGGATTTCCCAATTACGAATAATATCCTAATCTTTATTATTTAAATTGAAATATCTCTTTTTTAACTAAGAACTCATTTTTCAGAAACAACTTTAAAAAAAAATTAACAAAAAATGAATTTTTTATGACTCACGATCTAACTTCACAATGACCTCTATATCCTACACATCATCAAAGTATCTTTACATTCTAAGTCTTAATGTTTCATATCATTGTCTCATGTAATTGTCTCATGTTATTGTCTTATGTTATTGTCTAATATCTTTATCTCACCTCTTTTATATAATTATATTATTAACACTTATTTTACACTGTAACGACTCTTTAAAAACATTATAATCACCTTATTATTTATTAAACATTTACAATTGATTTATTTATTAAACAGTTATCAATCAATTGTTTAATGAATCCATTTTATGAACACTTTTAGCATTTCATAACACTAACTTTATTAAAAATAAAAAATTGAAACACTTTCTAAATATTGTTACTTTAGTCAACACATTTTGCACACTTTCATTTTAATCACTGTCACTTTTCACATTTAATTTTTAATGTATATTTACTATTAGAGTCACTTTATTATTTATTATTTATCACTTACAGTTCATTTCTTTAATAAACACTTTCTGTTTACCGTATTAAGAACTATTTAACACAAACTCTTAATAAACAATAAGCATATTAATACTATACACTTTCATATTAAACACATTTCTATTATAAACACTTAATAAAAAATAAACAATAATTAGCATTATTCGCTTCCACATTATACTTTTATACCACGCACTAATGTATCTATCTCTCTTTTCGTTGAAGCTCAAAAAATCTTTTTCTTTTTCAAAATCAATTATAACACTCATTATGCAAGGGTTAACTCGAAAACCAATGGGCTTATTTAGTCTATTGCTCGTATTTAGAAAGAAAATTTTAAAATCGAAGAATATTTAAGTAATGAGGTAAAATTACAAAATATAATTTATTTTCTCTCTTTTCAATAATACTCGAAAATTTTATCTCTTTTTCTAAAGCCATCAACCCTCATTATACAAGGGTTTGCTCTAATGATGATAACTCCCTGCAGGTAGGCTATTGTTTGTATTAAGAAATAAAATTTAAATTTCAAGGTAATTTGTATAATAAGCTGCGAGTTTCCTTTTCCGTAAACTTTTAAGAAATACCTTCTCTCCCTAACCAAGGAACCAGGTATAAAATATCCTTTTTCCTTAACTGTTAACGCTTTTCCGTTTGACGCTGACCTTCAGTACTCGTTTCTTATATAGGATACTATTGAAGAATAGACAACTCAATGAGTGAGTGAGAGAAGAGAGGTTGATATTTTGGACGAGAAGCGTCCCTTACGAAAATTTGTGTCATATAAAAAACAACAGAACATGATGTTAATTATGTGTGGTTTTTTCGCGACTACACGTAAAAAACAACAGGTAAACAACACATTCGAATTAGAAGAATTCACACGAAAATATACAAACATCTGAAATTATACATTGACACAACATACATTTTTTAAAAATGAATAATGTTTAGTGTCAAAACTTTCAAAAGATACAAATCATATCATTCTAAACCTGAAAACGTTGACATTACGTTGACATTTTGAATGCTTTTAAAATCTTGCGAATTTTTTAAAATTTGATAGATTGATTACCTTAGACTTGTTAATTCGTTTTAAAATTTAAAAAATTAACTGTAAAGGTTAATTTCTAATAAGATATATTGATTAGAATGCAACTTGAAGTTAACATAAAAATGAAGAATATTTGTTCAATAAATTCTAGTCACTACATATTTAAAGCAGTCTATCACATTTAAAAAAAATACCTTTTTAAATTAATCTAGGAAACGAAGCAAAATGAATCCGACAAATTTTAATCAGTAATTTAATTATGTTAATACTTAATTGACTAAAAATTGACAAGATTTTTAAAAAATTCAAAAAAGAATTTATGCTTTCAAAATTTTTTTTTAATTTAGTGATTTCATTTTACAATGTTAACTTCAGGTCTTATGTTCATCAATATATTTTATTTCAAATTAACCTTTACAAGTAAAATAGACGAAACTTTCGAATGAATCAAAACATCCTTTAAAAGTTTTGAAAAAATATAATTAAATAAAATTCCATTTGATTATATCTGGAACTTCCCAAACTTTTTACAGGAACCCAAAATAATATAAAAATTGAAAAAGTGTAAAAGTTTTAAAAATATTTTATTTAAAATTTTATAATACACCTGTCAGTTTCTGTTGGTTTAAAGATTGATATTATTCAAAATCTGTATGTCTAATGTCAAACAGTACCAAGAATAATAAAAATTAAGTAATTTTCTATACCTAAAACTGTGAATACAAAAATTTATCACTTTTAAAAATACAATAATCTTAAAATTGACCACTTTTTCTCGGATTTCGTAAAAAAATTTTCTGTTTGATTTGAATATGAATTTATATAAATTATAGATAATTTAAAATGAGAAATTATTACATTAGAGTTTAAAAGTTATGTTTAGAAATGTAAAAAAATTGTTGGTTTTACCCTACTCTAAAAATATTGTATTCTAAATTTGAAAATGCACCTGCCAATGCTTGCTGAATTGAAAATATTACTAATAAAAAATTGTGTATCTAATGTCAAACATAACCAAAAATAAAAAAATATAATTTTCTATGCCCAAAAATGTGAGTACACAAGTATTATTTTCATAAAAAATAATCACTTTTGAAAATATATTATTCTTACAATTTTCCACTTTTTTATGAATTTCGTAAAAAAATGGGGAGTTGTAAATAATTAAATAAAGATTCCATTAATTTACTACTGAAACTCTTCAAAGACGAAATTCTTCATTTTCAGATTTCAAAAATTTCACTTGAAAAGTTTAATTTCAAATAAGTTATATGTATTCGATTGCGACTTGATGTTATCATCGAAATGCCGAATATTTGTTCAATTTAAGTCATAAATTTAGATCAATCTATCAAATTTTAAAAGCATTCAAAATGTCAACGTAATGTCAACGTTTTCATGTTTAGAATGATATGATTTGTATCTTTTGAAAGTTTTGACACTGAACATTATTCATTTTTAAAAAATGTATGTTGTGTCAATGTATAATTTCAGATGTTTGTATATTTTCGTGTGAATTCTTCTAATTCGAATGTGTTGTTTACCTGTTGTTTTTTACGTGTAGTCGCGAAAAAACCACACATAATTAACATCATGTTCTGTTGTTTTTTATATGACACAAATTTTCGTAAGGGACGCTTCTCGTCGAAAAGCTAGATATTAATTCATTAGTCAACTATGAGCTGTTGAGTTTATATACTTTTAAATTAAATACACCACACTCTAAGAACGTTTGATGTATTTTAGAGGTAGGTTTTTGTTAGTGTTGAAGTGAATTTTCAAGGTTCAATTTTTAAGGTGTAGTTATAATAGATTCTTTTATTCTTTTTCATAGTGTGGTGTTTTGATTGTGATTTTATATCAATTTTCACTTATCAAAGATACAATTGACCATCAATAATTGTTTAATCTGGAGATCGAATGAATTTGAGAATTGAACGTCTTGAGGCTGAGGTGCAGGTTAATTCTCATGATCCCCGAGAATCCAGATAAGGACAAAGGCATAAAAGACGATTCATGGAATATTATTAATGATGCTTCTTCTTCAATTTTGGATAAGTCGAATTCTTCTTTTTATAAATTTTATTTATTATATTGTATTGATCATAGTTGAATAATTGATCGAGGTTTGTAATTTGATTATTGATTTTGTTATTGCTCACTGTTATATTTGAGTAATTTCTGTATCTTATTGTAATTGACTTTTTGGGAATTATTGCAATGTTACTCTCTTAATATATTCTCGTATTTTGTTAACGGATTATAATTCAGGCCTGAAGGGTGCGTGTATTTATTTTGATAAAGTTTATTTTGTTAATTAAGTTTTTTGTGATACAAAGACTAAATTATGCTAATATTGAATTTATTTATTGACATTATTAAACGATTTTGAACGGAATATCGAAATTTTTACTAAGTTATTTAATCTTAATACATTTCTGTTTGTGATCGTCCTCTGCCATTTAATCGAGTTTTATTATTATAGTTATAGAAATTCCATCGTCTTCAAATAGTAAATTGATATATATTCAAAATCTAAAAAATTTATGTACAAGAAAAAAGAAAATTGTTACAAATTTATTTTGGTGAAATATCAAGAAAGGATGTTTGGTTATTCATGGGGGATTAGTTAGTGTTATTATAGAGAGAGAAATAAATGGTGAGGAAATTGTAATAAATGTCAGAATAATATAAGATACATAAATAAATATTAAGATAAATAAAGAAAATAGTACTAGGTACTGTTATAATGGATTATACAGCCTAGAAAAAAAAATTTCTAGACACTACACTAGTACTCTCTAGGTCTGAAATAGTGGTTTTTCACTAATGAATTAGAGAAAAATCGGTCACTGTTAAATCGTGAATATTTCACTAATGTTTAGGAGAAACTTATAATTAACTTTTGATCTAATTAATTTTTTAATCAAACTGTGTAATGTGTTTAAACACATTACACCTTTTCCATACGTTTTAAAATGACACTACTGTTTCCTGTAATTTCAGGAAGGCAAGACTTGACCTTTTATTAAAGACTTTAAAGTGATATATAATATATTAAAAATGAGAATTTTTGGTGTCTTGTAATATTATGCTGCGCAAATTTAGTTACTTTCTATTTTTCTATATATTAACTATTTTCTTCGATCTCTATCAGAGAATCTTGTTATATATATCTAATGCTTAAATTTATTAATGACTTTTTTTAGTTCATCTGAACCTGAGTACCTCAAATATTTTAACAATTATGTATTAAATCGCCAAAACAGTATGTAAATCTATTAATTTCTTTTTATACTAATTATAACTAAATATAGTTTATATACATGTATATTTCGTTACCCATTTATGGGCTTTTATGGACTGCGGGGAATTATATGTACTAAATAAATAAATAAATTAATTAATTAATAGTAAAAAACTACTAATTTGATAGTAAAATTTCTACTAATTCAAAAGTAAAATTCACTTTTTCAATTAGTAGTTTTTTACTAAACATTAGGAAAATATTCATTATTTAATAGTAAGCATTTTTTCCGCTAATTCATTAGTGGAAAACCACTAATTTAGATTAAGAGAAAAATATTTCTATGTATTTTTTTCGCTGAATCCGCATCTGAATTAAGAATTGCTAGATTGGTTCTACTTTTTGAGATAATCTGAAAAGAATTTTCAAAAATACAAATAAAAACCAAATAAATTTTTTTCTTTTTTACCGGGAGATTTTTTTGAGATAATTTTACAAAACTGCTCAAAAACACAAAAAAAACAACAATTTTTTGACCGGTAAACTATTCTACCGGTCTTCTTACGTATTCTTACGTATTCTTACGTATTTTTATAGGACTGAAGCGAAATACAAAGTCAAATTGATCAGATTAGCTAAAATTTTTTAGATAATCTTAAAAAGCGATTTTTTCGTGTTTTTGGTCAGATTTCTGATCATGTCTCAAAGAGTTGAACCAATCTGGCAATTCTAACTTTACATTTGGATTCAGTGGAGAAAAATACGTAAGAATACTCTAGCATATTATCCGGGACAAAAAAGCAATTTAGAAGTCGAAAGATCTGGCTAGAAAATTTTAATTTCAGTTTTGTTACTAAAGTATCTGTATCTTAAATGGGGGTTGTTTTTAGGGGTTATTATGCATAAAAACATAATAGAGTGTCATACTTTGGCTCTGGTGCAAATAAAAAGACAAAAAATACAGCAAGTAAATTTTTTATTTTAGGATTTTGGCCAAAGTGTGTGTTTCTTAAAAGGGGGTTATTTTTAGGGGATGTTTTAGATGAAAAATATATTAGAGTATTTACTCATTGTCTCTGGTACAATTCAGAAGAATTTAGAAGCCAAAACATCCAGAAAGAGAATTTTTGTTTTATTTTTGTTATCAAAATGTGTATATCTTAAATAGGGGTTCTTTTTAGGTTTTTTTTTTAAATCATAATAGAGTGTCATACTTTAGCTCTCGTAGGAATAAAAAGACAAAAAATACAGCAAGTAAATTCTTTATTTTAGGATTTTGTCCAAAGTGTGTGTTTCTTAAATGGGGGTTGTTTTTAGGGGATGTTTTGCATAAAAAATATGTTGGATATCATTCATTGTCTTTGGTATAATTTGTAAGCCGAAAAAAACCATCAAGAGAATTTTGATTGAATTTTTTTTGACAAAGTGTGTGTGTCATAAATAAAAGTTGTTTTTAGGGGTTGTTTATAGGTGTTGTTTTAAATAAAAAATATATTAGAGTACCACTCATTGTCTCTGATACAATTTAGAACAATTTATAAGCCGAAACACCCATCAAGAGAATTTTTATTTTATTTTTATTGACCAAGTGTGTGTATCTTAAATGGGTGTTGTTTTTAGGGTTTTTTTAAAAATAAAAATCATAATAGAATATTATACATTGTCTCTGGGACAAATTTGAATCCAAAGAGAAACTTTTTTAACTTAGGATTTTTGCTAAACTGTGTACATCTAAAATGGGGGTTATTTTTAGGGGTTGTTTTGAATAAAAATCGTAATACAATATCATATATTGTCTCTGATTCAAATTAGAAGTCAAAAAATCCAAAGAGAAACTTTTTAATTTTAGGATTTTTACCAAACTGTGTATATCTTAAATGGGGGTTGCTTTTTAAGGGTTGTTTTGAATAAAAATCATAATTACGTGTCATACTTTGGTTCTAGTACAATTTAGACGTCAAAACATCCAGAAAGAAAATTTTGATTTTATTTTTGTAACCAAAATTTGTATATCTAAAATGGGGATTGTTTTAAATAAAAATTATACTAAAGTATCATAGTAGATTGTCTCCTGTACATTTTTCAAGCCAAAAGATCCAGCGAAAAAATTTTGATGTTTTTATTGGCGTCAAAGTTTGATATCTTACATAGGGGTTTCTTGTTATATTTTTAGACTCCTTAAATTTACAAACTAATGAAAATCTGTTTATAACCGCATTTGGGATTACTAAAAACTTGTAATTTCGAACTGAACCAATGTTTCCCAACTGCCAAAAGCTAAACAACCAAAAAAAGATAATATTAAGCCCAAAATTGTACCTATTTGTAATTTTGACAGATTTCGACCACACAAATATTGTGACTCTTCGTCATTCAATATCACTCTCCACCTTACCTTGCCCTAGATTTCTTTATCATTTCTATTTGTTTCCCATATCCGCACTTCTCTTTTTAGCTTCTCTGTATACACTTTTTCCTCAATTCATATTCATTTCTACCTCCAAGGCACTCCACTCTAAGTTATTATTCTTTTTTTCGTTTCTCCGCATATCGATTTATTTCTCTCATAAATTTTGTTTCTCCAACATAACTTTATTATTTGTCAGATACTCTGTGTACTTTATTAATATGAAACGATTTTCAATTAGTAATGTGCAATTGTCAGCTCATTCTATGCTTCTTTTGTATTAAGTCTCACAAATTATCAATTGCAAAAAACAGCTTGTTAAGATCGCTAAATTTCATAATCATTGTAATTGGTAAAAGAAATTGTTTAAAAACTTGGCGAATTTATTTGTGGCATGATTATTCCACAAATATACTTGCTAAGTTTTTAAAAAAATTTCTTAACACAATGACTAAAAATATTGAAGAAGATATTTTTTAATCATTCAAAATCATATATGAATAATGCGAATTAATATACAGGGTATAAAATTAGCCTCGAGAATGTTTAAAATGACGTTTTCCACTTCACCCCAAACAAAATGGCCCACTCCACCCAAAACGGTTCATTTTCAGCAGTGTTATACCTATGATGAATATCAATGAATATTCATGCAAAATTCCTTTTGTGAATCGACAGCCAGAAGGCAAACAATAATTATGCATATAATGATTTTGTTGATTCTTATAAAAGGAAAAAAAATACACACAGCAAACCAAAACGGTATATGAAACATTTAAGAACGAGCTGAGAATTTTCTGTATCATTGAGTCTCCTATGATTATATACCTATTCAATTCTTTATCTTTGAAAAATATTTTTTTCTAGCTGTTATCACAGAAACGTTTATTCAAGTGCTAATGGAAAATGTTTTTAAGACGAAACCAACAGTTAACAGATCATTTGAGCATCACGAACTATTCAAATATGACGTAAATGCAGACTAATGTTTGTATCGTCATATTAAAGAATATTCAATGGTTTCTTCGTATTCATAAATAATATTCATACTTTACATTTCCTACTTTATACTCATATTTACAATAATATTTTATTCTTAGTTATGCATGACGTAATTACGTGCGTGATAATATGTGTAGTTAGGTAATATTTTTAATATTGCCATAATTGCAATGTTTGTATTATTTGTGAAATATTGAAAATTGCAATATTTGTAACATTGTAACAATTGGAATATTTGTAACATTGAAATAATTCCAATATGTATAACATTGTAACAATTACTGAAATATTTGTAATATTGTAAAAATTGCAATATTTGTAGTATTTAATATCTGGAACATTGTAATAGTTGCAATACTTGTAATATTGTTATAATTGCAATATTTGTAACATTGTAATATTCAATTATGACAAAAGGAATTTTGCAAAAATATTTGACGTAAAAAATTCTGGGAAACTTTGAAAAAAGGAAACTTCTTCGTAAGCCCGTTTAAATGCAAATAAAAAAATAAATAAACATTAAATGTTCGCATTACTGGGTTTATTGACCCGTATGTATTTTCAAATTAAATTTCAATTATTACAATTTTACAAATATTGTAATTATGACAATATAACAGGTATTGCAATAATTATAAAGTTACCGATATTAACATACTATAAATATGTAAATTTTTACTATATAACAAATAATGCAATTATGACAATATTATAAAGTTTTGCAATTATTAAAAAATTACAAATATTGCAATTATTACAATACTACAATCTTTGCCAATTTTACAATGTTAAAAATATTGCAATGTTTACAATTATACAAATATTGTAATTATGACAATACTACAAGTATTGCAATAATTAAAATATTACAAACATGGCAATTACTTCCAAGTTAAAAATATTGCAATTCTTACAATGTTACATATATTAAACTTATGACAATATTACAAGTATTGCAATTATTACAATGTTACAGATATTGAAATACTACCTAAAAATATTGCAATTCCGACAATGTTACAAAATGTTTTTTATCTTTGTTTTGTTTCTATAACAAGAGTTTATTAGCGTTTGTCTTCTTTATTTCATTTATCTAACTAATGTATATATATACTCTCTAAATTTAAATAAGTGAAAATTCACTTATTAGATGTCAAAAGTCTTCCACTGTTTCAAAAAGTGTATATGCACTTATAATAAGTGAAAATTTCACTTATCATAAGTGCATATACACTTATTGTAAGTGCATATGCACTTTTTGAAAGAGTGGAAGACTTTTGACATCTAATAAGTGAATTTTCACTTATTCAATTTTAGAGAGTATATATTTATATCAGTTGTTGTTTTATAAAGAAATGGAGCCATATGGATTATGGCTATTAATTAATTAATCAATTCATAATTTATCATAGTACTTTGTACGAAAGGGCAAATTTTTATCTTTGTAAGCCCGTTAACGAATAAATAAATAAATAAATAAAAATTGCAATAACGACAAAGTTACAGATGATAAAATTGTTGAAATACTACAAAACTTTGCAAAGTTTTTTGTTTTTGCAATTTTTTTTTGCAATACTAAAAAAATTTCAATTTTTACAATTTTACAAATATTGAAATTATGACAACGCTACAAATATTTTATTTTTTTATTTTAGTTCATAAACCGGTAAAAAAACATATGTTGTACATAAAAAATATAAACTTAATCAATAAATGATTAAACAATATACAAAAAAGAAAATTAAATAAGTATTGCAATGATTACAATACTACAAACATGGCAATGATTTCAATGCTACAAGTAAAGCAATTGTTAAAATATTATTGATATTGCAATTATTTCAATTTTACAAATAATGTAAGTATGACAATATTACAATCAATGCAATTATGACAATAGTACACATATGGTCATTATTACAATGTTACAGATAATGAAATTATTTCAATCCTACAAATATTACAATTGTTATATTGTTACACATATTGCTGGTATGACAATATTTAAATTATTTCAATTATTACAATGTTCCAGATATTGAAATATTACAAATATTGCAATTCTTACAATATTACAAATATTTCAGTAATTGTTACAATATTTTAAATATTGGAATTATTTCAATGTTACAAATATTAAAATTATGACAAAATTACAAGTATTGCAATTCTTACAATTTTACAAACATTGTAATTATTTATTTATTTATTTCAGATTTACGGGCAATTATGACAATATTAGAGGTAGTACAATCATTTTAATGTTACCGATATTGAAATACTACAAATATGTCAATTCTTACTATGTAACAAATATTGCAATTATTTATTTATTTATTTTCATTACAATAATGTTATGAATTGTCATAACAATTATGACAATGTTACTGATATTGCGATTATTACTATACTACAAACTTTTAATTTTTATAACGTTACAAATATTGCAATTATTACTGTATTGCAAATATCGCAATTACTTCAATGTTACAATTATTGCAATTGTTAAAATGTTATAATGTTAATACGTATTACAATTATGACAAAATTACAAACATGATAATTATGACAATTTTACTAATATTGCAATTCTAACAATGTTACAGATATTTAAATTATTACAATGTTGCACTGCAAAAACATGGTGTCTTAAATTGGACAAAAATGTCTTAAATTAAGATACTTTTGGTGTCTAAGACACGAAAAATGTTTTAATTTAAGACATTTTTGAACAATTTAGGACACCTGTTTTTGCAGTGTGTAAATATTGGAATTATTTCTATCTAACAAGTATGACAATTATTACAATGTTACAGATATTGAAATACTATTGTTGTCATAATTTTAATATTTGTAACATTGAAATAATTCCAATATGTATAACGTTGTAACAATTACTGAAATATTTGTAATATTGTAAGAATTGCAATATTTGTAGTATTTCCATATCTGAAACATTGTAATAATTACAATTCTTGTTCTTGTAATAATTGTAATTCTTGTATATTGTCATAACAGCAATATTTGTAACATTATAACAATTGCAATATTTGAAGTATTGTAATAATTTCATTTTCTGTATCATTGTAATAATTACAATATGTGTACTATTGCCATAATTGCAATGTTTGTAATATTGTCTTAATTACATTATTTGTAAAGTTGAGATAATCGCAATATAAATTGCAATTTATTAATTGCTTTACTTGTAACATTAAAATAATTGCCATGTTTGTAGTATCGTAATAATTGCATAGTTTGTAACATTATAAGAATTGCTAATATTGTAGTATTTTAAAAATTGATATATCTGTAATTTTGAAATATTTGCAATATTTGTCACATTGTAAAAATTGCAATATTTGTAGATAGTATTTGTACATATATTATAAATATTATTACAAGTACATTACAGTACATTTTAATAATTGCATTGCTTGTAACATTGTCATAATTCGAGTTGTAATTTCAATATCTATAACGTTGTAAGAATTGTAATATTTGTAACATTGAAATAATTGCCATGTTTGTAATATTGTAATAATTTTAATACTTGTATAATTTTCTTTCGTGTATATTGTATAATCATTTATCGATTAAGTGTATATTTTTTATGTACTACAGAGTTTTTTTACCCGTCTATGAACTTAAATAAAAAATTAAAAAATAAAATACTTATAGTATTGTCATAATTTCTAAACATCATTTTAAACTTTTACAGTTTTGTCAATTACCTACAGTTGTACTAGGTTTAGTTCTAGTGAAATACTTTTTGTATAAAAGAGCATTGCCCGTTAATCTGAAATAAATAAATAAATACTTTCAATATTTGTAAAATTGTAAAAAATTGCAATTTTTTAGCACTGTAAGAATTACAAAGTTTGTAGTATTTCAATGATTGTAACATCTGTAATTTTGTAGTTATTGCAATTTTATAACATTGTAAGAATTGCAATATTTGTAACATTGAAATAATTGCCATGTTTGTAACATTGTAACAATTACCGAAATATTTACATTACTCTTATGTTCAAACATTTACAATATTGTAATAAATACAATATTAATAAGATAGTCAATAGATTGATCCAACAGCTTTAGTTAAATTACTGACATTACTCTATTATATCATGAAATGTAATCTTGCGAATAATAACTTTAAAGATGGATAAAATTTAATTGAATTTTATAAATTACAGTGGAAAATTGCGAGTCGATCCTTTTCCGAAGGAACGAGACAGATATCCAATTAATTCTTGGACTTCATTAAATTGAGTGGCTCTATCATCTACGCTTGTTCCACAAAAGTGGACTGTGAAATGATTTCAGATGCATTTAAAAGAGTAAGAAATTAACAATATTTACTCTCCTCACATAGCCAGGATTAATTAATTCAAAATTTTTAAAATCCTTTCTAGCCGGAATATTCAATTATTTATACCGAGAAATAAATGACTCTTTCAATGTTCATTAAGTGCAAAAATAAACTGGATTTTTAATTAAATTATTCACTCCGAGATATTTTGGTCTTTATCACACAGTGATAAAAATTCGTTTCTCATTTAAAAATGTTATAACGTCAATAAGACAATAATCCAGAATAGCTGTAGAATAGTAGTCAAAATTCAAATCATATAACTTTCTCCGGCTTTTAAAGTGCATCAGTATAGTGAAATACTCCCTGTGGGTTACCTATATATGCTAAAAGATATGTGATGCTATAAAGTAATTATCAAAGTTCGACACAGCGTTCAGTGGACACGAGCCTACATTGTTTGGCTTCTAATTAATTTTGTTAAGCATCCTCTGGCGACTCGAATTCACAGCTCAATATTTGCGTAAAGAATTTATAATACTCGAAATAATATCTGCGACAAATAGTTGAAATACTTATTACGTGTATAAAACTAATGCTAAAATTGCGCACAGACTACAATGAAATAATTACAAAACAATTCACGTTGACATTGGAAAATAAAACTTTCATATCTAGAATGAAAGAAAAACAAGACAATTATAATTTCGAGTAATTAAATGAAAATTAACTTTATCAATTTAAGTGAAAAGATGTGTATTTGAAATGACGCACGTGAATTGTCGATATTACAAAATTATAGACAAAATCTAGTGACAATAAATCTTGCGGGAATTGGTAAATTTTTGTTTGATGGTATGTCCGCCATTTGATAAAGTGGCAGTAATTAAATCAAAAGCCTCAATTATGTTAGGGGGTAAAATCGAATTTAGGGTCTTTGACTGAGAGAGTGTAGTAGTTGTCTATTACACAAATGGAAAAGAGCAAGCATAATTTAAAATTTACGCAGGCGTAAAGGGATTTACACATTTTGTACAAGTACAAACGAATGTTTCTAGCTTTACGTCGCAACGTATATATTCGACGATGGGAGTACGAGCAATGAAAAAGGATCACTGTTTCACACAGACATTGAAAGTGAGCGGGAAACACGCGTGCGCAAAGCTTTTCTTCCGTCACTCCAACACACAAACGCCTGTACACATATTTATTTTTGCAGAGCTTGTGACGTCACGTTACGTCACACAAAACACTAGGCTCTGGACCGTCAATCGATCCTTACGATCTCCTATCTGCGTTACAATATAAATGTACGTTAAAACGTTAACTGCAGTTGGAAATAGTGCTTTTTATTCAAAGTATGTAGGGTTATAAGAATATACGTATATTGTATTGAGAATCATAAGAAGAAATTACGTTTTGTATGTTGAAGTAATTTAATGGATTTTAAAGAAAGAAAATTTCAAATTGATAATTAATTTAAGAAACAAGTCGAAAGGAATAAGAGTAAACAACAAGCAATAATTAAACTGTTATAAGAAGAAAATAACAATGAATAATGGACGAATAACATTGTAATGGTAATAAAAAAAGATAAAATGTAGGAAATGATGAAAACGACAAGAAAAAAAAACGAATATTTAATTATTTAACTGTTAGGATACATGCAAGAAGAAAGTTTAAAGCAACTGTTAGCAAACAACAAGAAAAAAATCATTTATTTTTTGCAGTTGTCAAATTGATATACTGACTCAAAATAAGAATAAATTTAAGAGTAAAATAATAAGAAACGAGGAACAAGTAAAAAATTGTAATTAACAAAAAATAATTAAGTAATTAACTAAACCATAGAAATTAAAAACAACAAATAAAGAAACAAATTTGAGACATAATTGTTTATTGTTAATTTAATGTTTATTTTAGGAAACGACAATTAAGAAATATCAAAAAATATAATTTTGAGAAACAAACAACAAAGATTGAAATTAATCATATAAAGCAAATACAAGAAATAAAAATCAAAACTTAATAAATTTAAGACACATGATAGCAAGCAGGGAAACAAACATCTACCATTAACAAAAAAAATAAGTCAAACAAGAAATTAAACTCTTTTTAATAATACTTTGAAATAGATGAAAATTATGTCCTTTTCGTGGACTTTTAGTTTTTAGGAGAAAGATAAAATTTACTTTCTCATTGAGAAAGCAATAAATTAATAATATAAAAGTTAACTGGAAAAGTTATTAAAAAATAGAGTTTTAAATGCAAAAAAATGAAAAATCCCGTTAAAATCATAAAAATATTTTAAAAATAAATAAAATAATTTAAATTTCAGAAAATTACTTGAAATTCTTCAAAATAAAGTTAATAAAATTGAATAATGAAAAATTAGGGAAAATAATTGAAAATTGAAACAAAAATGATTGAAAATGCAGATAAATAATATAAAATTGAAAAAAAATAATTAAAATTTGAGAAAATAATTAAAGAGCACTTTTTCAGAAGTTAATAAATCCATTTTCCCAAAAAGTTGAGATAATCACAAATTTAACATATTAGGAACCTTACAAATCAATCTGTCACTGTTAAATTTAAGAACAAAATTTATTACCAAAGAATTTTCAATTTAAAAAAAAATTGGATTTAACCAAGATGATTTAAAATTTTTATTTTTTTCCTAGAATAAATTACAAAAACCTTAAACTCCTTAATTACTATAAACTTTAATTGAAAATAAATCTCTTTAAGTGCAAAAAATATTCGTATATAATTAATTTCGTACATTTTTTCTACTTTATAATTAACTCTAGGGGTTAGGTGCGAAACTGCATTTGTTTAATTTTCTCGAAATAACAAAATGTGGATTTATCTACTTTTGAAAAAGTACTCCTCAATTGTATTAATTTAAATAAAGGAAAGTTAAAGAAAATTTCAGAAAAATATTTAAAACTTTCAGAAGTTTATTGAAAAAAAGAGAAAATAATAAAAAATTACAGAAAATAAATGAAATAAGATAAAAATAATTTAAAACTGAAGAGAATAATTTTTAATTAAACAGAAATAATAAATTTTTTTTGGAAATTACAAAAACGAACGAAAGTAATTGAAAATTGAAGAACTTAATATAAAATATATATCATATAAATAATTGAAATTTTTTATAGTAGTTTAAAATTGTGGAAATTATAAAGAAATGAAAAAAATTGAAAATTGAAGAACTTAATATAAAATGTATATCATATAAATAATTAAAATTTTTAATAATAGTATAAAATTGTGGAAATTATAAAGAAATAAAAAAAATTGAAAAATGAAGGATATAAATTTTGGGAAATAATTAAAAAATGATTTTACAATTTGAAACTTAAAAAAAATAATTGAAATATGATACAAACAAGAATAAGTTGTAAAAAATGAATCACTTTTGAGTAAAGTAATTGAAAAAATTACAGAATTTTTTTTTAATAATAAAAAATAACTGACATTTGAGAAAAATATATGAAAATCTTAGAAATCAATTGAAAAAAAAAGAGAATAACTAAAAATTGATAAAAATAATTGAAAGAAGCTAAAAATCAATGAAATTTACTATAATTAATAACGAGAAATTTGGAAATTATGAAAACAAATGAAAATAATTAAAAGCTGAAGAAAATAATTGAAATTTTAGAAAACTATACTCAAAAATTTTAGAAAATAATTTTAGAAAATGAGAATAATAATTAACAAACGTGGAAAATAATTGAAAAATGATAAAATTAGTTCAAAATTGAAAAAATTATTGAAATATGGTGAAAATAATTTAAGATTGAGAAAAATAATTGAAATTTAAGATGAAAATAATTTAAATACGAAAGATTGAAAACTGTGAATAAAATTTGAGAGAAATAATTGACAAACAATGGATTATTTGTTTATAATTTTAAAATAATTACAAAATTATTTTAAAATTATAAATAAAGAGAATAATAATTAAAAAATCGTAGAAATGATCGAAAATTGATGAAAATAATAATTCAAATTTCAGATAAACAATTTAAATTTTGGAAAATTATGCCATTAGAATAAAAATAATTAAAAATTGGAGAAAATAATCTAAAATTACAGAATTTGATTTTAAGCAAAAGAAAATAATTAAAAAACGTTTAAAAAATTAAAAATTGAATATTAGTTTGATTCCTTGATCATTTTTTGTTGATGTTAACTTTGATTTGTTTCATTGTTTGTGTTGTATGTTTTTTCTAAATTTGTACAAAATTTTAATTTTTGTTTGTTGTTGTCTTTTTTATGATTCGATTTTATGTTTTCCAAATCTAAATTTAAATTTCTGTAAATTTTCTACTAAAGAATTAGACAGAAATCGGTTACTATTAAAGAGTGAAAAAATTCACTAATATTTAGTAGAAAACCTTTAATTTAGAAGTGGAATATCTACCAATTGAAAAAGTAAACAGTTACTATTGCAATTAATAGATATTTCACTTTAAAATTAGTAGTTTTATAATATTAATTAGTAGTTTTTTACTAAATTATTCAGATTACATTATTTGCTGTATTTTGTTAATAAAACCAAATTAATAAAATTTGGTTTATATTCCTTCAAATTTACAATTTTTTCAAAATACTTCAAATAAACTTTCCTCTATTTATTTTTACTGTAGGTTTTATTTGCAGTAGTTTGTTTTATTAATTTGGTATGTATTCCTTCAAATTTACAAATTATTTAAAATACTTTAAATACATTTTTCTTTATCTAAAAATGTGATATTTATGAGTTTCTGATAAAATATAAATGTGTGTGTGTGTGTGTGTGTGTGTTTGTGTGTGTGTGAACACAAAACTCAAAAACGGTTAAACAAATTTAAATAAAATTTTTCATCTTTATATTTACTACTAAAATCTAAATTGAGACACAAGGATTTTTAGAAATAACCATGTTAAAAAATTTTTATTAAATTTGGATTTTTTAAAAAATTCGTTTTCCGAAAAAAACTTTTCTTATCTCATAAATTCAATAAAACATATAGAAAATTTGTATTTTTTTCTTTAAAACAAATCAATTGACCTATATAAAATGTATATTTGCTAAAAATTAGAAGAAATAAAAAATTTTTATGAAAAATTTTGTTTTCTCGAATTTAATTTAATGCTTAAAAAATGCTATTCTTAACATTAAGAAGGTCCTCTCCCTTGACATAACCTCAAACTAGAACATGGGTTTTTACACTAATAAATAAAAATTTTGTTTAAATTAATTTCATCAAGTTTTTAAATATCCATCATTTTTTCATTCTTATATCTCAGAAGAAGAATATTAAATTTGAGCAATTTTGAACTTTTTTGTAATTTCCGCATTTACCGACGTTCTGAGAACTCCTTATTCAGAAAAATAGGTTATACGAAAATGCCTGTCTGTCCATCAGTCTGTCTGTCTGTCTGTCTGTCTGTCTGTAGAAAAAAATTCGGGATCGGATAACTTGAGTAAAAATTCTTGGATCAACTTCATTTTTGGTACACTTTGTCAAAGACCAAAAATAAAGGTTAAGTTTGTTAGCCAACTGATTTGGACCAAAATTGTCAAAAATAAAAAATTTGTAAAATTCAAAAAATTTATAGTATTTACATTTTTTGAAAATTTTCAGAAAAATAAATCTGAGTCAAAAATTATATTGTCGAGTTACAAATTATCTAGAATTTTGTGTTTTTTCTTTAAATCTAATGAACATTTGTAATTTTGACAAATAATGACTCATTTTTTAGGTAACATTTTCTACCATTCTGTTTGGTAAATTTTGTGAATAATTGAAATTTTAATTTTTTACCGCAAGTTTTAAAGCTATCTTTTAAAGTATTTTATAATTTTGTGCACTTAAAAAATTAATTTATTGTTTCATAATGAAAAAGAAAATCATTTTGATAACAGGAAAACAAAGTTTTCATAAAATTATATAATTTTCAGCTTATTTGATTGTTTTCTTGTTGGTTATTATTTAACTCTCATAACTATAAGTTTGAGTCTTTCTTTGTTCTGAATATTTCAGTTTCTTTTCGTTATTTTAGTTTTTTTTTTCAGAATAAAAATAGGAAATAAAGAATGGATTGATACTGACAGAAAATTTTTGGACATATTTAATGTTTTAGTTGCCTCTTCTTACAAATTTTATTGTTTATCTATTGTTGTTTATTGTAGCAGTTTGTGGTTTATTTCTTTAGTTTTTGCTGTATAGTTTCATTATTTATTGTTGTATGTTTCTTAAGTTTCTTAAGTGTTTGATTTTCAATTGTTGTTTTCGAAATTCGCTTTCGTGTATTTCTACAATCCCATCTCAAATGAGAAAGTTTAAAATTTGTGCGTTTTTGTTTGCAACTTAAAATTTAATTAAATTGTTACACATGTCATATTAACAGTCTTTTAATATCATTTCTTGATTTTTTAAAAACTTTATTTATTGTATTTCTTTCTTCCTAATTTCTTACTTTTTATTGTAATTTAACAGCAGAATTGATAATAAACAATGTCTGGTTACTCTTGTATGTATCAATTTTCGTAATTTGCGGGGTGCTTTGTTATTAGAAGTTACAAAGTTTGGACAACCAAATTAGTGACTCCAATGTCTAATTTTAATTAATTAGCGTATGCAGTGTACCACTTATAAAGGAAATATGATAACGACCAGAGTCTCCTGTGTAATCTTCTAAATTCTAAAATCTATAACTATCAAAAACCTTACACTTAACACTAATTCGATTTGTCCTGAAACTGAATTTTACATTAAGTGAAATAGCATTGAGTAAAGTAAAATTAAATTTTAAAGAAATAAAGAAATTTATTTCCCGTATTTTTGAATAAATTGTTTGTTAATTAAAAAACTTATTTCTATTTCTGTTGTGTATCTAAAATCAATATTAAATAAACAGTAAACTTCACTTCTTCATAAACTGATACGAATATAATCTTCATAGTGATATGAAGTTTGCTATTAATTCAACTTCATATTGATTCTGATATGACATACTACCAAGTTTTTCCGTATATAGAAATCTAGCTATTTATAACTATATATATAAATATTTTCCACCTATTTTTGTCCACTTTAACGAAACTAGACATCAAACTTTAATATCCGTTATCATATTATTTATACCAAGAATAATAAAATATTTCAAACTTTTATAAACTGTATACAATTTCTCAACTTTTCAGTATTATTAAACTTAAGTTTATTGTTTATTAACATTCATTATCAATTAGTTACAAAGAAAAATATTGTTTCGTTAAAAGAAACTTTGTAGATTGTTCGCTCAATCAACAAAACTTTTCATTCTAACCAGACGAAGAGTTATTTTATAGTTCTATCCAAGAATTTAAAAGTCAAGTCCAAGAAACTTAATGTTTACAACTTTATTAGTTAGATTACAAATTGTTATTTTCATTTCACTCAATTAGTGTATTGATAAATTTCTATATCAACTTCACGTGCATTTGCCAATTATGTCAAGAAAAACGTATACTAAAACTAATAATTGAGGGGTAGCGACAAGATAATAATGGGTTGCCCTACTGTTACTGCATATGAAATAAAGCAATAAGATGGGAACAGCCGTCCGGTTATATTGTAGTTATATATAGTTATAGTAGGTAAAAAAATCGTTTTCGCAAAAATAGATCATTTAACTTTTTCGACCTAATGATACATTACAGCCATTTAGCAGCATGATTAATCAGTCATAATACAACTCAATTTTATCTAATTTCTACTTTACTTATTTTTAGTTTTACTAACTATAGTCAATTACTAAGTAACTATAATATATATGTGACGCGTTATGACGAAAGGGACGTAAGAAGAAACAAATTTTAGGTTATGTTTGTGATTTTTATATATTTTATTTATTTAATAGTATCCAACAATGGCGTAACTATTAAGGGGCAAAGTTAAGTAAGTTTTAATTAATTAAATTAATTTAATTAAGTTAAGTAAGGGGCCCTTTAGCTCAGGGGGCCCTCAGACAACTCTAATAAAGTAATTTAAGTAAAGTAAAGTAATAATTTAAAACATTATAGAAATGTTTCAAAAATACAGAAAATAATTTAAAATTGAGAAAATTACTTGAAAATCTTCAAAATAAATTAAAAACAAATTGAAGTTTGAGAAAATAATTGAAAAAACTACATGAAATATTTTCAATAATGGAAAGTTAAAGAAACTTTTAGAAAAATACTTAAAACTTTCAAGTGTTCATTGAAAAAAAGAGAAAATAATGAAAAATTAGAGAAAATAAATGAAACAAGATAAACATAATTTAATATTGAAGAGAATAATTTTTAATTAAACAGACGTAATTAAAATCTTTTTGAAAATTACGAAAACGAACGGTAATTGAAAATTGAAGAAAATAATATAAAAAAACCTATAAATAATTGAAAATTGAATGAAATAATTGAAATCTCAGATAAATAGTTTAAAATTATAAAAATTAGAAAAGAAATGAAAAAAATTGAAAATTGAAGAATATAAATTTTGGAAAATAATTGAAAAATGATTTTACAATTTATAACTTGAAAAATTATTATTTTAAGAAAAAAAAAAATTATTAAAATTTGAGAAAAATACATGAAGATCTTATAAATCAAATTAAAAAAATGAGAATAACTAAAAATTGGAGAAAAGAATTGAAAAAAGCTGAATATAAAAAAAATTTACGATAATTCATAAAAAAATTTGAAAACTATGAAAAGAAATCAAAATAATTTAAAATTGAAGAAAATAAATGAAATTTTTGAAAAATATTTAAAAATTGTAGACAATAATTTTTGAAAATGAAAATAATAGTTAACAATCTAGAAAAATAATTGAAAAATGATCAAATTAATTCAAAATTGAAAAAATAATTGAAATATACTGAAAATAATTTAAATATGAAAGATTCAGAACAGAATATAAAATTTGAGAGAAATAATTCAAAAAATTATAGAATATGTGTTTAAAAGAAGAAAATAATTACAAAATTACTTAAACATTATAAATAAAGAGAATAATTCAAAAAATGTAGAAATAATCGAAAATTGATGAAAATATTAACAGAATTTCAGATAAACAATTGAAACTATTGAAAATTATGCAAAAAGAATTAAAATAATTAAAAATCGGAGAAAATAATATAAAATTACAGAATTTGTTTTTAAACAAAAGAAACTAATTGAAAAATCGTTTAAAAAGTTGAAAATTGAAAAGAATAACCTAAATTTAAGATAATAACTGAAAATGTAGGAAATTACTTGAAAAATAATGAAAATATTAAAAGTTGGAGAAAATAATTGAAAATTGAAATATTTGAAAGTTCAGTAAAATAAAAAATAATGGAAAATTAAGAAAATTAATTTAAATTTGCGATGAATTATATAAAATTAAGGAATAAATAATTAAATTGATTTATTGTAAAGGAAAAAAGTAATTATAATTGAAAAAGTGATTGAGAAAACTAAACAAAATAATTGAAATTTGAGGAAGGTAAATTTAAGATTTAGGGAAACAATTTAAAAACAATTAAAATAATTAAGAATCGTAGAAAATAGTTGAAAAATGATAAAAATAGTAAAAAATTGAATTTTAAGTAATTAAAATCATAATAGACAAGAATGATTAAAAATTGAAGAAATTTTTAAATCACTTTAAATTTAATATATTTGAAACCAGGATTAATTGAACTTTCAATCAATGCCTGTTCACATTAAATTAAGCTTGAAGAAATTAAAATTGCTATAAATTTAAAATTTGAGAACATTTTAAAAAGGTGAAATATGATTTAAATTTTTAAAAGAAACAAAACATCTAGTGACAAATATCAGGTGTGGACAGAATGAATGAACTAATGAAATAAACTTGTAAATTATTATATATAAAATTGGGACCCTATATTTTTCTTTTTGCCCTAGGGCCCTTGCTCTCCCAGTTACGCCACTGATATCCAAGTTAATTTTTGAAAATGAATACAAACTCTTAATACAAACTGTTTCAGTCTTCAATTCGTTCAAAACATTCAATAAAAAGTTAAAAACTGATTTTAATTTTATAGATATAATTAAAAAGGAACTTTTAATCAAGGTAAAACTATCATTAAACATTAGGGTAGTCCAAGAATTGAAAAATTTTGAATATTGTTCAAAGGCCTACGGAAATCGACTATACAAATAAAAAAAAAAATTACCCTATTTTAGTTTTTTCAATCTGAGAATATTAAGGGGTGCCGCTTGTAACCCCAATTTTCCCTTAAAAAATACATTAAAAAAGTGTATTTTTTTTAAAAAAATTGCAAAAAAATGTTCCTAATTTGATCGAAAAAGACTTAAAAGTTTACTAGATCACGATCAATGTTCAAAGTTAAAAATCTTGATTATTATTATTTTTTGCAAACCTCTTAAAAAATCGGGCGCCTTAAAAAATATATAAAGTCATCATTTATAAGTAAATAGGTCTAAAATATTTTTTTTACAATTATTCTTTTATAAATTTTTTACTTAACAAAATACAAGGCTTACTACATTTTTAAATTACTTTTTAATTGTTTAAACAATTTGAATTTGTTTAAACGATTTTGTCATATTTTCTGTTTTATATACAAATTTTAAATGTTTTAACCTTTTAATTAAGAAAAGAAAAACTATTTACTTGGTTTAATTTCATTAACTGCTTAAACAATTCAAATTGTTTAAAGTTAACTTTTCATTAAATTCAGCTATAATCATGCAATTTTTTGTATTTTTCATTGAAGAACTATGAAGAAACTACTCATCCAAAATTCGCAATAAATTGTTTGAATACTTTTAATTTGTTTAAATTATTTCTTATTCTTATATTTTAGAATTTAAATAACTTTTGATTCCTCATGGAGGAAGTTTTGTATTTTCAAAGTTTTTGATTCTTTATTAACATTTAACAAACAATTTTTGCATTAAATTGAAAACAATTTTTTCAACAATTTAAATGCTTAAACAATTTAAATTTTTAAACAATTTAAACAATTTAATTGATTTAATAAAATCGATTGTTTAAAGAATTTAAATTGTTTAAAATTAACTTTTCATTAAATTCATCTAGAATTAAGTAATTTTTTGTATTTTTTATTGAAGAACTATAAAAAAGCTATTTATCCATAGTTCGCAATATACTGTTAAGTTTAAACAATTTTAATTTGTTTAAACAATTCCTTTTTCAAATATTTTAGAGTTTAAATAACTTTTGATTCTTTATGGAGGAAACTTTGCATTTTAAAAGCTGTCGATTCTTTAGTATTAATTAGCAAACAATTTTTGCATTAAATTGAAAACAATTTTTTAAACAATTTAAATTGTTTAAAAATTAAAACAAATTTTTATTAAATCCACCTAGAAGTATTTCGTTTTTGCTTTTTTCATTAAGACGAATTTTTCGTGTACCATTTTCAAAACCATTCAATTGTTTAAACAATTTTAATTTGTTTAAACTTTTTTTTCATACTTTCTGTTTTATATAAAAATTTCTAAAATTTCAATTTTTTAAATAGCGATCTATTTAAAATTAATTTTATTTAATATTTGATTTTATTTATTTGATTTAATAAAATTGATTGTTTATAGAATTAAAATTGTTTAAAATTAACTTTTCATTAAATTCAGCTTAGAATTAAGTAATTTTTTGTATTTTTCATTGAAGAACTATAAAAACGCTATTTATCCATAATTCGCAATATACTGTTAAGTTTAAACGATTTTAATTTGTTTAAGCAATTTCTTTTTCATATATTTTAGAATTTAAATAACTTTTGATTCCTCATGGAGGAAGCATTGTATTTTAAAAGCCGTCGATCAGGGCCGGATTGGGAATTAAAAGCGGCCCGGGAAAGATATTCAAAGCGGCCCCTTTCTATATAATTGGAAATTTTTATTAACATTTAAAACTAAAATATAAAAATATTAAATTATTTTATTTAAACTTATCAATAATTTAATTATTTGGAATTTCTTGAACAGTAGCATTCTCTACTGCCATTTGTACGAAAGCAGCAGTAATTTCTTAGTTTAATGAACACCTCAATCTGGTTTTAACCAATTTTAAAGGACAAAAATGGACAACTTCTATTAAACAAATATAATAAAAAATTTTTGAGAGAATTTCCTGGCTTTAAAAATTGCTCTGAATGTATTCCTATCTACCTTAACCCCTTCAGCATCAAAAACAACCCTTTAAAATCATTCCCTGATCTTCAATCAAGAAATGGACAATTTTTATTAAATAAATATAATAAAAAGTTTTTTAGCGAATTCCCCGGCTTTAAAAATCGCTCAGAATGAATTTCTATCTACTTTGCCCCCTTTAGCATAAAAAAAGTCGGCTTTCATTCACCTGAAAATCATTTTTTCAATATTTGAATACTCAATTACTTTCTTTAATTTACAATTATTTTCTTCAAATCTCAATTATTATCTTCTATTCACAATTATTTTAATTAATTTTTAATCATGTTTTTTAATTTTCAAATATTCTCTTTAATATTCAATAATTTTCGGCTTCTTTCAATATTTTTATCAATTTTCAATTGTTTTCTTCAATATTCAATAATTCTCATTTTTTCAATTGTTTTTCCAGTTTTCAACTATTTTCTTCAATTTTCAAATATTTTCGGTTTTTTTCAATTATTCTTTTCAGTTTTCAAATATTCTCGTTTTTTCAATTATTTTTTCAGTTTTCAATTATTTTCTTCGATTTTCAAATATTGTCGGTTTTTCAATTATTTTTTTTCAGTTTTCAATTACTTTTTCAGTTTTCAAATATTCTCATTTTTTCAATTATTTTTCAGTTTTCAATTATTTACTTGAATTTTTAATTATTTCAGTCAATATTCAATAATTCTCGATTTTTTTTCAATTATTTTTTCAATTTTCACTTGTTTCCTTCAATAGGCAATTATTTTCCAAGAACTTCAATCCAGTTCAATTTTTTATAATCCAATTAAATTTACAATTATTTTCTACAATTACTACAGTAATTTTCTTTCAATTTTTATTCTTAGTTATTTCTGTTCTAAATTTTAATGTACATTCTTAACTTTTAAGATAATTCTGTTGAAATGTAAACTTTTTAATGTTGCAATTTTTCGAATTTTTTGCAATTGTCCTTTATTTTCGTCTTTTTTCAATTATTTTCTTTCATATTATTCAATTATTAATCATTTTCTTGAAATTTCAATTCAGTTCTTTAATTCTTTAATTATTTGTATCCAATCACAATTCTTGTCTTTTATTGATACTTTTTTTCATTTTCAATTATTCTCTCAATTTGAAAGTATTTTCTTCAAATTTTAATAAAGTTTAATTTTTCAAAAAGCAATTAAACTTTCAATTGTTTCTAGAACTATTCCTATCATTTTCTTTCTTTTTTAGTTTTTTTTAATTTCATGTTTATCTTTTTCTGTTTAAAATTATTTCTGTCAGTTTTTAATTTAATAATCTTGCCATGTTTAGAATTTTTTCCAATTGGCAATTATTTTATTCAATATTTAATAATTCTCGGCTTTTTTCGATGATTTTTTCAATTAACAATATTTTTCTTGAACTTTCAATTCAATTTTTCAACTATCCTCTTAAATTCACAATTATTATTTTCTTTAATTTTGAATTTTTTTCTTCATTTTTCAACTATTTCTTCTAATTTGAAATTATTTTCTTCGATTTTCAACCAACTTTAACTTTTTGAAATCCCATTCAATTTCCAATTATTTGTTATAATTATTCCTACAGTTTTCTTCACTTTTTAATTGTCAATTATTTCCTTAAATATTCACCAATCCTGGGCTTTTTCACTCTTTTATACTATTTATTTATTTATTGATATAGTAATTTGTAAATTATTTATTATCAATAATTTTTTTGAAATCTCAATTTAACTCCTTAATTCCTCAATTTTTCTATCTAATTCACAATTATTTTCTTCATTTTTTAATTATTTTGGCAATTTTTAATATTATTTTCTTCTTATCAATTTGTGATTATTTCTTCAAATTTCAATCCCGGTCAATTTTTTAAAATTAAAATTTTTTTCAATTATTATTATTTCTGTAATTTTTTTCCTTTTTTAATTTCCAATTGTTTTTTTAAAATATTATATTTGTTCTTTAATTTTTTAAATTATTTTTGTCAATTGTCGATTTATTAATCTTGTCATTATTCCAATTTTTTTCATTTGTCAATTATTTTCGTCATTTTTTAGTTATTTTAGGTCGATATTATCAACTCGAGAACATTTTTGGATGGTCAAGAGATTTTGAGATCAATATCAATATTGCTCAAATATGATATCGTCTTGATATCGTAAAGCACTAAGAAATAATGGTCAAGAGAACAAACACGGAACGAAGAGTTATCGTACATTCTATTCAATGCGTTTAGTAAGCCAAAATATTGTGATAACAAATAAATATTAGGTAACGCTCACAATATATAGTAGTAGTATCATTTCATAGATTTTACTAAACATAGAGGCATATTGGACTATCTGTTGAGTAAAAGTAGCTACATATACGGTTTCTTTCCCCTACCCATTGAATTATCCAAAATGGCGGACCATTTACAGAAATTCGATGCAAACTGTTAATTTGCAGCTTAGTTAAACGATTGGAATTGGATTGTAGAAAGTTTTAAATCCATTATGTTATAAAAGTGTATTTTTTAGTTGGAAAAGACCTATAGAATCTTTGTAGAATGATTCAACTGACTTTCTGTAGAATAAAAATTTGACACATGAAAATATATGTGAAGTTTGTAACATAAACTCATATCGTTTGTTTTTACAAACTTCAAATGTATTTTCAAGAGTTAAATTTTTTTTTTATAAACAGTAAATTAAATATTTTATAGAATTTATGCAGAACTTTTATAGATTCCTTATAGAATAATTCCATAGAGATTCTATATAGAATCGTTCTACAAAGATTGCATAGAACTTTTCTGACTAAATATATTAAACTTCACGTGTAGTCACAGTGACATTATATTAACTTGTCATTCTGACAAAACGCCCGTTGTGTAAATTTTACTTCCCGTTTTGTTAGTCCAAAACTAACAATCTTGTTGAGTAGATTTTACTCTCTCCCGCGTAGGATCTACTATTCTCTTCGTTCCGTGAAATAATTTAAAAAGTTAAAGATTAGTTATAAAATTTTTTGAGAATTATTGAGGATTGAAAAAATTGAAGGAGATAATTGAAAATTGAGGAATGTAATGGAAATTTAAAAAATGTAATTAAAAATTGAAAGAAGTAATTGAAAAAGTCTAGAATTCTTGAATACAGAAAAAAATAATAATTGAAAACTGAAGAATGAAATTGAAAATTGAAGAATGGAATTGAAAGTTGAAGATAATAATAAATAAGAATTGTAAAAAATAGTTGTAGAATTGAACAATTTAATTGAAATTCTACAATTTCTGTGATTGAAAAGAACATAGAAAGAAGCCGAAAATGATTGAATGTTGTAAAATTAATTGAAAATAGAAAAGAGTAATTGAAAGTTAAATGAAATTTAATTACATAAATTAAATTATTAATTAGACCTACAAAAATACCGGCCCGTCTGGCGGCGGCCCACCGGGATTTTTCCCGGTATCCTGAATGGCCAATCCGGGCCTGCCGTCGATTCTTTAGTAACAATAAACAATGTTTGCATTAAATTGAAAACAATACTTTAAACAATTCAAATGTTAAAAAATAAAAATAACTTTCTCTTAAATCCACCTAGAAGCACTTTGTTTATGCTTTCTTCATTATGACGAATTTTCCGTCTACAATTTTCAAACCTATTCAATTGTTTAAACAATTTATATTTGCGTTAGCAAATTATTTTTTGCATATTTTACGTTTTTACTAATTCTTTTCCGATCGTTAAGATTTGAATTTTCCAAAAATAATCTAAATACTCATTTTCATCTTAGTTCTGTGAAATCAACATTTTACATTTGGCATTTAATCTTATTATTTAACTTACTTTTAAAATCCGTGTATAAAATTTAATAACACCAAAATATTTTTAATAAATTAAATATTTTCCCATATTTTGTTGAAATTATGTTGTTTTGCTCTTTATTTTAATATGGAACTAACATTAAGTTGTTTTTAATAGTATATTATGCCTCCCAAGGTCCATCTGCTATTTTTTACCACAATTGTGCAAAAAACTCAAATTGTGCGCGAGAAGTGGGCAGGACTAGCATTTTATCTCTATATATAATCAGGGATAAAATTCATCCGCACGATATTTATTGTTTACTAATTTGTATTTAAAGGCAAAAGTACGTGAAAATATGATTCTTGGGCACTCGGGAAAGTAATGTGATCAAGTCTGGATCGATGTGTGCGATATTCGAAACGAAAGAGCGAAAAGACTTGTGGGGGGTGAAAGACATGGAAAGGTAGAGGATGAGAATGGGCTTGGAAGGAATGCCGATGTGAGTCTCGGGAAAGAAGGAGACGTGCGGTATTGGAGAGGGAGAGAATGAAATCGGTTCAATAAATGCAGCGGCTGACGGCTCGTGCTCCGATGTTGATAATGTTGGTAGTAGGTGTAGAGCGAGAGCAAGTGAGACAGAGTGACAACAAACCCACGCCTGCGCCACGTGGAGTTGCTCTATAATAGCGCCTACGCAGTGTAGCGCCTCACACAAAATCACTCGGTGTAAATTTCATTCCAATTAATGTCAAAATCCATTCTGCAAACTGCTCTTTTCCCGGCCGTTTAATTCCACTACACTTAATTACAGAAAAATCAAGCAATGCGCATTAACAACTTTTAATTAATGGAAACTAAATCGTTACAAATTTAGTCGATAGGGGAAAAAAAAATTTTTTACGTGGCCTAATTCAATGTAGACAATTTTTTCTGTTTTCTAAAAGTGGGAAATTATGCATACGCAAGTATTTAATAACCTCGTTTCTATATAAATTCATATAATGAACATTTATAGATAAATTAATCTTTTTATTTTTAATCAAACTTTTAGGTTATAGGTTACTTAATTTTCGAAATAAACGAGACGGAAAATCATTTGAGGGAAAGAATAAACTGTGCGCATGCGCGGAATTCTCACGCGCATGCGTATAATAATTTTATCGCGTAATAATAATAATAAATTAATTTTTATTTTTAATCATATAATGAAACTTTTTGGTTATAGGTGACTTAATGAACGAGACGGAAAATCATTTGAGGTAAAGAATAAACTGAGCGCATGCGCGGAATTATCACGCGCATGCGTATAATAATTTTATCGCGTAATAATAATAATAAATTAATCTTTTTATTTTTAATCATATAATGAAACTTTTAGGTTACAGGTGACTTAATTTCCGAAATAAACGAGACGGAAAATAATTTGAGGGAAAGAATAAACACTATGCGCATGCGCGGAATTATCACGCGCATGCGTAGAATCATTTAAGCGCGTAAGAGGTTATGTTTGACTTAATAAACCGAATTTTTAGTTCAGATTTTGATTCTTTATTAGTTTATTTATTTAATTCGTTCATAATGATTATAACTTTGTAGTGATTAATTACGATAATAATTGTGTATTTTTAAACGAAATGTTAAGATAAGTTTGAAAAATAACTACAAGAACAAAAATATTTTAAAAACTTTTGAAGTATCATAAATTCTATGAAAAAAGCAATCAACGGAAAAATAAACAGAAAACATCTGGAGAAATAAAAAAAGTTGAGAATAATTAAAAAACAATAAAAAGATTTTTAAACAATGAAACAAATCTGAAAAATTATCAAAAAATGAATAACTTACAAAAACAATTGTAAACATTACTATAAAGGCAAAAATAAGAAATAAAAAAGTTAAGAAAATTGTTAAAAAACATAAGAAAAATTAAAAAATGTGATAGTTGTAGGATATAAGAAGGTGAAAAAATGCTAAAAATGTTTTTGTTTTTTAAAATTATATCACGCGATATTATACCAAATAAAAATAGTAAAATTTTAAGTGAACTATAACTACTAAAAAAATGAAAACAAAAAATTATTCCATATGTTTTTTAAAATTAAGAAGAAACAAGAATTTTAATTTAAAAACGGCAAATTTTGACTACAAAGCAAAATTTACATGAAATAAATTAAAAGACGTAAAGTCTTTACAAAATTAGACAAAATTTGAATGTATGAAAAAATGCAGAAAATTATACCGATAAATGTTTCGAAAAAGATTAGAAATTATAAAATAGATAAAATAATTATAAATAGATAAAAGTTAAACAGTAGATATCAAAAAATTAAAAAGGAATTTTAAGATATAGAAAAAATGACAAAATTTTATAAATGTATTAAGAGTTCAAATAATAATCTACAAAACTATGAAAAAGCGAATAAATTGAAGACAAAGTAAATGAAAATTTAAGGAAAAGTAAAAAATTGTAAAGAAATAAGAAAGATTAAGTACTTTTAATAAAAATAATAAGGCATTATTTTGAAAAATAGAGAAAATGATTTATAAAAATTGAATCAATTATAAAAAAAATGAAAAACTTTAAACCATAATCAAAAACATAAAAATTGAGGGAAAAAAGTAAAAAAGTGTTAAAACAACACTCAGAAAGGAGGAATTTAAAAAAATTTTAAACATTAGATACATTTTTAAAGCAATCCAAACAACTCCCTGAATTAGTTAAAAATAACTAATAACTAGTAAAATCGTGGCTGAGTTTTTATTTCAACAATTAGTTAAAAATAACTAATTATTAGTAAAGAAATGACTAATTGTTAGTAAAAACATAACTAAAAAATAGTTACATTTTGACTAATTGAATTAGTAAACAGAATTTTACTAAAACATTAGTTATTTTGAAACAACCAAAAAATGAATTTGACTGATAATTAGTTACTTTTTTACTTAATTATTAGTAGAAATATAACTATTTAAATTAATAACTGAGTTTTTGCTATCAAATTAGTTATTTTTAACTAATTTAGATTTAGAGAGGTCAATGCTTTTTTTTTAATCCTGGAATCTATAAAATGTATGGAAGAGATTTTCTTAATTTTTTTTTTTTACAAATTTGCGAAAATTAGACTGAATGTAAAAAAAATTGAATAAACTTACAAAAAACAAGCAAATCTAAAAAAAAAACTAGAAAATTAAAAAAAAATTGTACTTTCGCTGCCTTTTCCCAATTATGAAAATAAATAAGAAAATAATAAATTTCTAAATAATAAAAACCAAATCGTAAAAAATAAACTGAAATAATTTGCGTAAATTAAGGAAAAATAAAAAAAAATGTAGGAAACACAAAGAAAATTAATGTAAAAATAAAGAAAAATCTTCAAAAAATGTTAAAAATCAAGAAATTGTGTAACAATTCTAAAAGAAAAAAAAATAGTAAAACCATTTTTTTAAATTAAGATGTTATAAGAAAAAGAAGTTCAAGGAAATAATATTTTTTAGAAATTTCTCAGAAATAGAAAACTGACTTCTAAATTAGAAAATTTATTTAAAATTAAGAGAATGATAAAAAAACTCTGCAAAAAGGAATACAAAATTATTTTAAAATTCGAAAATTAGAAAAAAGTCGGAAATATTCAAATTAAGACTAAAAAAAATACAAAGTTATTAATTTTTAACTATTAAAATTTGGCTTCATTTCGATTAAAAACTTCGAATAAATTAAAAAGTGATTTAATTAGCGTTTGAGATTTATTTAAATTATAATGACTTGCTCTTTAAACCTGAATTCGTTAAAAATAACTAATTTGAAAGTAAAAAGTTAGTCACTAACTCAAATAGTTAAATTTCTACTAATCATTTAGTAAAAAGTAACTACTTATTAGTTAAATTCATTTTTAAAATATGCTAAAATAACTAATATTTTAGTTAAATTATCATGACTATTTTAATTAGTCAAATTTTAACTAATTTTTTTTGTTATTTTTTATTAATAATTAGTTATGTTTTTTTATTTAATCGTATTTTACTCCAAATCACTAATTCTGATATAGAGAATCAGTTGTTTTCTACTAATGAATTAGTAAAAAGTGAACTACTATTTAATAGTACGAATTTTACTAATTTTCTAGTAGAAAACTATTAATTTCGATAGTAGAAGACTACTAATTGAAATAGTAGAAAACTCTTTAACTGTTTTACTATATTAAATTAGTTACTTTTTACTTATTGGAATAGAGAATCAGATACTTTTAAAAAAATGCATTGAAATTGATTAAAATTTAAACTTATAGATATCAGTTCAAATAATTTTAATTTCATTAATAAATAAATCTATAAAGTTTTCTATAATTTTCAACAGTTTTCAATATACAATTTTCTCTTTAAATTTTATAATTATTCTTTAATTTTTTTAAAATTTTTTTGTTCAGTTGTCCATTATTCTTGACAGTTTTTTAATTTCTCTTTCGAATGAAGATTATTCTCACCATTTCTTGAATTTTTGTTCAATTCAAAATGATTTTTTTTAATAGATAGTTAATTCTTTTCGTCATATTGTAATTTTTATTTTAATTATCAATTATTTTCTTCAAATTTCGATTTAATTCTTTAATTTCCAATTTATTTTTTCAATTTTTAATTATTTTCGTCAAATTTAAATTCCACTTATAATTTTCAGTTAATTTCTTTAACATTAAAAAATTATTGTTCTTTTTCTAATACTTTTTTCGATTATCATTAAGTTTCTATAACTCTAAATACAATTGTTCAATTATTTTCTCTAATGTTGAATTCCATTCTTCAATTATTAATTGCTTTTTTCAATTTTTAATTATTTTTTCATAGTTGTTAAATGTGCAATTATTCCCAGCAATCATTACTATAATTTTCTTAATTAAACAATTTGCAATTATTTTCTTTAAATTTAATATTTCTTGTTTAATTTTTGTAATCATTTTTTTCAGTTTTCTATTAATTTTTTAATAATAGAATTTTTCAAATTTTCTTTTCAACTCATCGTTATTTTTGTCATTTTTACTTATTTTCTTCAATTTTTCAACTATTTCCTTCAATTATGAATTATTTTCCGCAATTTTCAATTATTTCCTACAATTTTTTCAATTTTCAATTATTATTAATAAGATTATAAAAATGTGTAAATTTTAAATTTAAGTATTAAAGTTATATTTCTAATATAAAGGCGAATTTTTTAAATTGAAAAATACTTTTTTAATTGTTCAAAAATTTGTAAGCGGGAAATCTAAAAATTTGACCAGGATTTTAGTTTCATAAAAAAAGTGTCCACCCTGTTTTAAAATTAAGTGATAAGCGGCACGTGGCCATTCAGAAAACTACCTACGTAACAGTTTTCCTAAGACTTTGAAACTCTATACTCGAAAAAGATCCGACAACAACCTATTAGTTTTAAATATAGGACAAACTAGTTGAGCTCACGTGTTGCTCTCAATTACAATGGAAAGTGAGATAAGATAAAAGCCAGTATCCATGTTATTAGAAATTATCAGAACTATTGCATAAAGAATATGCGATGTTAGGGAATTTATAGAATTCTATTGAAAGTTTAATCCTTACAGAAACACTTCAATATTGACTATTCTTTTCCTTCTCAATCGAATTATTTTCAAGTGAAACACTGTTTCTCATATCTGATAATAATACGGGAAAAGAATTTAAAAATATTTACGTATGCTCGGAAACAGATATAAAATTATAAGAAGCCGTTTATCATTTATGTAAGATAATTGTGACATCAAAAGATGTCAAAATAAATATGTGACACGTTTTAAAGAAATAAAATTTTAAGTTATGTTTGTAATTTTAGGAATCAAAATACAAGATAATTAGTCATATTTTACTAATAATTAGTTATTTTTAACTAATTCAGATTTAGAAAGAATCAAGATAAAACTAATCATTGAACATAATCTACGATTTTTTCCTTCTTAGATCCCTTTCTTCATATCGCGTCACATACATTTTAATTAAAAAAAAAAATACATCTTAAATAATAATACGATACAATTATATCATACCGAGATAAAGAATGACGTAAATAACAGAATCAAGCTATACTTAGAGAAAGATGATATGCCGCATTAAAAACTACTCTTTCCACTAATAGACACTTCTAATAAAGTCAAAGGCGTGTGTCTGGCTGTAACAGCTATTTTTACTTGAAAATCAGTAGAAAAGATAATCGTCTGACCGCTACTTAGTTCTTCCACTTAGGCTGACACAAATGGAACAATTCTAAGGATTCATAAGTCAGAATTATACAAATGTTATTTTCTACTTTTAAATCAATCTCATTCAAAATCAGTTGATGGTAAATTTTTCAAAATTTACCAAAAATCAGGCTGTTTGACGGGAATTTAATTATTAAACTAGAATTAAAATATCTAATTCATGGAGTTATGTTTAAAGATGATAAATCATATTTAGATAATTCTAAAAAAATTTATTGATAACTTAAAAGGTCCAAAGAATAATTAATAAAAACAAAGTAATTAAAAAAAAATTTTTAATTTGAGAAAAATAATTGAGAATCTTAAAAGTATATTGAAAAAAATTGAATAATGAAAAATAAGAGAAAATAATTGAAAATTGTAAAAGCATGACTGAAAATTGAGATAAATAAATTAAAATTAAAAAAAAAATACTTAAAATTTGAGAAAAATACTTAAAAATTTCAGAAGTTTATTGAAATAAAAGAAAATAATTAAAAATTAGAGAAAATAAATGAAAAAAATATAAACATAATTTAAAATTGAACAGAACAAGTTTTAATTAAAGAGAAATAAGTAAAAACTTTTTGACAATTATGATAAAGAACGAGAAAAAATTGAAAATTGAATGAAATAATTCAAAAGCCAGATAAATAGTTAAAATTTTTTGAAGTTATAAAACAAATGTAAAGAATTGAAAATTGAAGGAAATAAATTTTGGAAAATAATTAAAAAATGTTATTAAATTTTAAAACTTGACGAATATAATTAAAATATGATACAAACAATGATAAGTTGTAAAGAAAAACTAATGACATTTAAATGTGATATTTGAAAAAATTACAGATATTTTTTTAAATAAAGAAAAAATATAATTGAAGTTTGAGAAAAATACCTGAAGATCTTAGAAATCAATTTAAAAAAAAAGAAAATAACTAAAAATTGGAGAAAAGAATTGAAGAAAGCTAAAAGTAATTGAAATTTACGATAATCAATAGGAAAATGTTAAAATTCTGAAAACAAATGAAAATAATTAAAAATTAAAGAAAATAATAGAAATTTTAGACAAATATTTGAAAGTTTGAGAAATTAATTTTATAAAATGAGAAAAACTAAAAATTGGAGAAAAGTCTGGAAGAAAGCTGAAAATAATTAAAATTTACGATAATTCATAAAAAAAAATTTTAATTCTGATAAAATATGAAAATAATTAAAATTTTAAGTAAATATTTGAATTTTTATAAAAATGCTTAAAAATCTTGGAAAATAATTTTAGAAAATGAGAATAATAATTAACAATCGAGGAAAATAATTAAAAAATGATAAAATTAATTAAAAATTGAAATATGCTGAAAATAATTTAAATATGAAAAATTGAAAACAGTAGTAAATAAAATTTGAGAGAAATAATGGAAAAATTCATAGAATATATGTTTAAAAGAAAATAATAATTACAAAATTATGTGTATATATTTTAAACTTCTTCAAAAACCATAATTAATTTTTAAAGCATTTTTCGAAACTGTTTTTTTTTAACACAAATGACAATTAAAAATCAGCATAATACGACACTAACGTAAAAGGTTACCTTATTCTTTCAATTCAAAATTCAAAATATTTTACCGTCAAACGGGGCTATTATGGTACAAAAATCGCATTTTTTTTGTATTCTATGCTTCACCAAAAATTAGAATTTTACACAAAAATGTTTTTAACTAACTGGTCACGTTGTTCACATCCTTCTGAAAGTTTACTGTAAGTTTTACCATAAAAAAACATTTTTTCTTGGAGTTATAAGAACTCAAAGTTTGCATTATAATAATTTCGCAGCAGGGGCTATTATGGTACAAAACTTATTTTTGTTTATAAAATAAAGAAAACATTTTATTTTTTGCATTCAACTATGTGGGAACCTTTTAATAGTTATCCCAAAGATAAATTTTTATAAATTTCCAAATAGTAATTATTATTATAGAAATTATTTATAAAAATATAAAGTTAAATAATGAAATTTTTCAAAATTTATTTTTTGTGTTATTTGAATAATTAAACGACTTAATATGGTCTATAATAACGTTTTGAGCTATTTTATATCAAGCAATATTGAAATTAACGTAAAACCCTTGTAAATAATATGATATTATTATAAGTGGTTTTCGAGGTTATGATGCACCCTTTGTCAAGTTTGACAAATTTGACCTATTTCCAATTTTCTAACAAAAAATACAACATTTACGTATCAAAAACAATTAAACCAAAGCACAGAAACCTTTTTTACTATTTTAATAAAACGAATTTTCATAAAATAATTAAAATAGTTTTGTACCAGAATAGCCCCGCTATGTGCTGAACTTTCAGTTTTTAACCATTTTCTTCTTAAATTCTTAATAAAAAGTTAGCCCACCAAGTGAGTATAGTCCCAACTAAATTCTCAACACGTACCTTAAATATCTTTTACATGGAATTTGTCAATATTAAGATCGAAGCAGATTTTTAGAGAACTTTCAATTTTTTAATGAAATTTGTATGTATATATGAATTTTTTCCGGATTTTTGATAAAGAATTTAGTAGAAACAGTACTGTTATTTTGTTTGTAAAATATCACACTATATTTACAAATAAAAATCATATTTATAAATTTCAAAATAAATATTTTAGAAATAAAAAACCAGCTTGTACCATAGTAGCCCCCGGTGTACCAGAATAGCCCCGTTTGACGGTATATGGGTGATTCTCCACAAAGTAGTAACTTTTGATAACATTAAATTTTTAAATAAAAAATATTTTTTCTTAAATTTTTAAATATTTTAAAATTTTTAATATTAATTTTTGAAATTATAAAACTAAATATCCTATTTCTTCAACTAAGTTGGACTTAAATCAAATTTTTTACCTCAATAACATTAATATTCAGTGAAAATTCAATATAAAAATGATTAAAATTACTGAAAAACAATGAACATGTAAACTCCTGTTCCAAATAACAAAAGGGTGGAGAAAGTATTTAAAAATGATTTTCGCAAAAGTTATTAATATAAACTGGAAAACAATACACAAAAAACGAAGCTTTTGAGATAAACTGTGGATTAGAACAGATAAAAATATTTTAAAAATATGATTTTTTTTAAAAAAAATGTATTAAATCTCACGAGTCCTATGTGGAGAACCTAAAAAAGTGCAGATTTGAGGCATTTTTAACCATTTCATGTCCTTTGATGTTAAAAAAATATATTTTTCAATCATGATATTAATAAACATAATAACAAAGAATAACTGTACAAAGAATAAAATATTTATTTATATAAGGTTAAAAGTTATTAAGTGGGGAAGTAAAAATAACCACTTAGTGAAGAATCACCCATATATTTCCCGATAAAAAGAGTCAAAATCAATAAAATAACAGGAACTAACTTCACTTCTGATTTTAAAACGTGGACAGAAAAAGATGAATAAATATTAATACTAACTAACTTCACTTTAGACTTTAAAACGTGAACAGAAAAAGATGAATAAATAAAAATACTAACTAATTTCAGGAGTTTACGGAGATTATTATTATGTAATAATAATAATAACAAAGAATATCATTCTACATAAAAAAACAAAGAAATTTACAATTATTCCCTTACTAATCGAATTAGTTATTTCAAAATAACCACTATTTTAATTACTTAAAATCAAATACTGAAAATTACTTAAAACTACTAATTAATTTAATCAAATACTCAACTGCAAATTAAATTGTTAAAAATCCAACTAAATTTTGAGATCATTTAAAGTAGAAATAATCAACTAAAGTGATCAGAATTGGGTACATTTCGTTTCTCTATTTTCCTTGGCTAAGAAAAAAAGCGATCTCTCGCTCTCAATGAGAAAAGGCCATTATTTAATGAGCTTTAATTGAATACAGGTACAGATGTGAATTTAGGACAAGCTAGTGGTGCCCACGTGTTGCTTTGAATTATGAAGAAAAGTGAGTAGGTTTTCCGTCCTTTTCTGGATAAACCCACCTTAGTACGAACCTGGCATGACTGAGATTATTCGAGGGTAGGAGTGATGTTAAGTACGACAGAGTCTGGCGGGTCAGAGGGAAGAGGACGGTGAGAGAGGGACGAAAGCAGAGGAAGCCATTTCATTGGTAGTAGCAAGAGAGTTGTAGATATACTCTCCTTCTTCCGCAGATCGATAGCTTTGCACTGAGAGAGCAAGACGGAGTGATAACAAAGCAACGTGGTCGCCATTGACGCCGGCACTGCTCCCAGCTATACTATACAGTGTATACTATATACTCCACTATACTTACTACTATCATACACTACTTTAATGCTGCATTCCATCTCTCAAGGCCGTGAAAAATCCTAAGAACGCCATTCTAAACTTCAAGCATCCCAACCAGACAATAATTTCAGGTCTCGGATTTTTGACAATATTTTTGTCCTTTTGTTTAAAATACAGTCGATAGATAGAAATATAGTGGCTCTCATAAGTACTCGGTAAGTTTTTCATTACAACGGCACACAAAAAAAAATTAATTTGGAGTGCGAAATACAGGGCCGGATTGGGAATTAAAACCGGCCCGGGAAAGATATTCAAAGCGGCCCCTTTCTATATAATTGGAAATTTTTATTAACATTTAAAACTAAAATATAAAAATATTAAATTATTTTATTTAAACTTATCAATAATTTAATTATTTGGAATTTCTTGAACAGTAGCATTCTCTACTGCCATTTGTACGAAAGCAGCAGTAATTTCTTAGTTTAATGAACACCTCAATCTGGTTTTAACCAATTTTAAAGGACAAAAAATGGACAACTTCTATTAAACAAATATAATAAAAAAATTTTGAGAGAATTTCCTGGCTTTAAAAATTGCTCTGAATGTATTCCTATCTACCTTAACCCCTTCAGCATCAAAAACAACCCTTTAAAATCATTCCCTGATCTTCAATCAAGAAATGGACAATTTTTATTAAATAAATATAATAAAAAGTTTTTTAGCGAATTCCCCGGCTTTAAAAATCGCTCAGAATGAATTTCTATCTACTTTGCCCCCTTTAGCATAAAAAAAAACGGCTTTCATTCACCTGAAAATCATTTTTTCAATATTTGAATACCCAATTACTTTCTTTAATTTACAATTATTTTCTTCAAATCTCAATTATTTTCTTCTATTCACAATTATTTTAATTAATTTTTAATCATGTTTTTCAATTTTCAAATATTCTCTTTAATATTCAATAATTTTCGGCTTCTTTCAATATTTTTATCAATTTTCAATTGTTTTCTTCAATATTCAATAATTCTCATTTTTTCAATTGTTTTTCCAGTTTTCAACTATTTTCTTCAATTTTCAAATATTTTCGGTTTTTTTCAATTATTCTTTTCAGTTTTCAAATATTCTCGTTTTTTCAATTATTTTTTCAGTTTTCAATTATTTTCTTCGATTTTCAAATATTGTCGGTTTTTCAATTTTTTTTTTTCAGTTTTCAATTACTTTTTCAGTTTTCAAATATTCTCATTTTTTCAATTATTTTTCAGTTTTCAATTATTTACTTGAATTTTTAATTATTTCAGTCAATATTCAATAATTCTCGGATTTTTTTTCAATTATTTTTTCAATTTTCACTTGTTTCCTTCAATAGGCAATTATTTTCCAAGAACTTCAATCCAGTTCAATTTTTTATAATCCAATTAAATTTACAATTATTTTCTACAATTACTACAGTAAGTTTCTTTCAATTTTTATTCTTAATTATTTCTGTTCTAAATTTTAATTTACATTCTTAACTTTTAAGATAATTCTGTTGAAATGTAAACTTTTTAATGTTGCAATTTTTCGAATTTTTTGCAATTGTCCTTTATTTTCGTCTTTTTTCAATTATTTTCTTTCATATTATTCAATTATTAATCATTTTCTTGAAATTTCAATTCAGTTCTTTAATTCTTTAATTATTTGTATCCAATCACAATTCTTGTCTTTTATTGATACTTTTTTTCATTTCCAATTATTCTCTCAATTTGAAAGTATTTTCTTCAAATTTTAATAAAGTTTAATTTTTCAATAAGCAATTAAACTTTCAATTGTTTCTAGAACTATTCCTATCATTTTCTTTCTTTTTTAGTTTTTTTTAATTTCATGTTTATCTTTTTCTGTTTAAAATTATTTCTGTCAGTTTTTAATTTAATAATCTTGCCATGTTTAGAATTTTTTCCAAAATTGGCAATTATTTTATTCAATATTTAATAATTCTCGGCTTTTTTCGATGATTTTTTCAATTAACAATATTTTTCTTGAACTTTCAATTCAATTTTTCAACTATCCTCTTAAATTCACAATTATTATTTTCTTTAATTTTGAATTTTTTTCTTCATTTTTCAACTATTTCTTCTAATTTGAAATTATTTTCTTCGATTTTCAACCAACTTTAACTTTTTGAAATCCCATTCAATTTCCAATTATTTGTTATAATTATTCCTACAGTTTTCTTCAGTTTTTAATTGTCAATTATTTTCTTAAATATTCACCAATCCTGGGCTTTTTCACTCTTTTATACTATTTATTTATTTATTGATATAGTAATTTGTAAATTATTTATTATCAATAATTTTTTTGAAATATCAATTTAACTCCTTAATTCCTCAATTTTTCTATCTAATTCACAATTATTTTCTTCATTTTTTAATTATTTTGGCAATTTTTAATATTATTTTCTTCTTATCAATTTGTGATTATTTCTTCAAATTTCAATCCCGGTCAATTTTTTAAAATTAAAATTTTTTTCAATTATTATTATTTCTGTAATTTTTTTCCTTTTTTAATTTCCAATTGTTTTTTTAAAATATTATATTTGTTCTTTAATTTTTTAAATTATTTTTGTCAATTGTCGATTTATTAATCTTGTCATTATTCCAATTTTTTTCATTTGTCAATTATTTTCGTCATTTTTTAGTTATTTTAGGTCGATATTATCAACTCGAGAACATTTTTGGATGGTCAAGAGATTTTGAGATCAATATCAATATTGCTCAAATATGATATCGTCTTGATATCGTAAAGCACTAAGAAATAATGGTCAAGAGAACAAAATAATTTAAAAAGTTAAAGATTAGTTATAAAATTTTTTGAGAATTATTGAGGATTGAAAAAATTGAAGGAGATAATTGAAAATTGAGGAATGTAATGGAAATTTAAAAAATGTAATTAAAAATTGAAAGAAGTAATTGAAAAAGTCTAGAATTCTTGAATACAGAAAAAAATAATAATTGAAAACTGAAGAATGAAATTGAAAATTGAAGAATGGAATTGAAAGTTGAAGATAATAATAAATAAGAATTGTAAAAAATAGTTGTAGAATTGAACAATTTAATTGAAATTCTACAATTTCTGTGATTGAAAAGAACATAGAAAGAAGCCGAAAATGATTGAATGTTGTAAAATTAATTGAAAATAGAAAAGAGTAATTGAAAGTTAAATGAAATTTAATTACATAAATTAAATTATTAATTAGACCTACAAAAATACCGGCCCGCCTGGCGGCGGCCCACCGGGATTTTTCCCGGTATCCTGAATGGCCAATCCGGGCCTGGCGAAATACCAGACTAATCAAATCTCACGCATTTTGGGTCGCCGAATCCGAAACCAAAGTCGGTTTTCAAAAGTTAGCTCTCATTTGTTTTCTAACCTCAAAAAACCAAAAATTTAAGCTTAACCTTGTAATGAGTCAAAAGAAACATTTCATTTATCAAATTAAGTCAAATTTTCTCAATTAATAAACGAAAATAGAATCTATAGTGTCATTCTTATTAATAATGATTTGCATTTTAATGTTAATAGTAAGAATTTTATATAATAACGGGGCGATTCTTACGTAACTGCCCTACTTGGTGGCGTTGAAAAAATACACCTAAATTAAAAATATATTCTGAAGTGTATTAGTGAATTTTAAAGGTATATATGAGAGTAACTGAAAACCAAATATACATAATTATATATTATAACTTCTATTATATTGCACTATAACTGCTGAAATTTCAGCTCCGTGGCGTGTCCCTTTTGCAAAATGTTAACTTTAATTAAATAATTTTCGGTGAAAATATCATTATTGTAACTCAGCCTTTTTCAAGCATAAAGTGTCTTTATTTATGAACAATTTAGGTTTATATTGCACTTCATAATACCTTTTTCATACTTAAAAATCTGTAAAAATATTTTGTCCCTCAATTTTTCCAATTTTTGAACGCATTCTGTAGACTTATAATTAAGGTGTCATGCGTTTAGTTATTACGCCTTCTAATAAGTTAAATCTCAATTTTGATCCATTAGCACTAAATCACATGTGAAAAAAGTTTTAAAAAAGAAACATTTTTGCTTAAAAAAAATTATTTTTGTGAAAATCGCATGTGTACAAAAAAAGCGTTCAGTTCCATGTCATTACTATTATATTACTGTAACAACTATTTGATAGTATTATTACCATTTTCTTTAAGTTTTCATGTGAAAAAAGCGATTTGCAGAAGGAATAGATTTATTTTGCAATAATGTAGAAGTGAGGTTAGAATAAATGTCAAATTTCAGCTCCATGGTATCACGTAAAATTTCAGCTCCATGGCCTATATGAAGTGTTCAGTGTGCTTCATGCAGAGAAACTTTTTTATCTGTGGTGGTTATTTAAAAATATTATTCTATAAAGTAGTTTAGCAATGCCGGATTACACTGCTCGATCTCGATTTCAAATTATCCAAAAAATAAAACGAAATATTCATTATTAAATATTGTATTTCCTGTTCTTTTATAAAATTTTATATATGTTTACTAATATCTAAAATACTGTTGGAATATTAAATAATTTATGAATTTATTATTTATTTTCGTTTTAGCAAAATATCAAAAAGAAATTTTTATTTTGTACAATATATTTGCAATAAAAGGATGCGGTTCAGCTCCACATGGCAGCCAATTTTCAAAAATTTGCTATTATTTTTGTATAATTATAGTTGTAGTAAAATCGTTTAAAATATACTTATGTTACACCCTAATAAGAAAAATAAGTGCAGAGAAACATTGAATAAAAAATTTTTTTTTTTACCAAAACTTATCTTGAAATCGGGCAGTTACGCAAGAATCGACCAACTATAGCAACATTAAATACAAACTTTGCATTGTTGATGGTGATTTAAAACTTTAAATTTTTGCAAATTCAAATAATGAAAATTACGAAATTGAAGAATATATCTAAAAAATGACAAAAATAATTAACTGTTGAAAACAATTTTCGAAAAATGGTTACATAATTACACAATTATTGAAAAGAATAGTTTAAAGAAATAAACAATAAATATATTAAATTTCAACAAAATAGTTGAAAAATTATAGGAATAACAGTTGCAAATAATTGCAAGTTAAGCAGCTGGATTGAAAATCGAAAAAAATAATTGAAATTTAAGAAAATAATAAGAAATTCAGAAAATAACATAAAAATTTAAGAATTAAATTAAAATTTATAAAAATAATTGATAATTGAAAAAAAAAATTACAAAATGACGAAAATAATTGACAATTAAAAACAAAATTCAAAAAATAGCTAGATAAATACACAAGCGAACAAAATAATTTAAAAATTTAAAGAATGATTACAAAATTTTAAGATAATAATTAAAAATTGAAGAAAATATGTGAAAAATTACAAAAATTATTGTCAATTGAAAACAAAATATTAAAAAATGATAAGATTAATAGACAAGAGAAAAAAATAATTGTAAAAATTAAACAAGAAATATTAAGTTTAAAGAAAATAATTGCAAATTTAAAAATTAAGAAAATTGTAGGGATTATTAATGGAAATAATTGAAAATTGAAGAGAGCAATAAAAAAATTGAAGAATTGATTTGAAATTTATGGAATATACTTAAAAATTGAAAAAAAATAATCGAACAATTGTATTTAAAATTAAAGAAACTTAATGATAATCAAAAAAAAAAAAAATAATAGAAAAAAGGCAATAATTTTTTAATATTAAACAAAATAATTAAAAATTTAAAAGTGAAATTTAAATTTGAAGACAATAACTGAGAATTGAAAAGAACAGTTTTAGAATTGAAGAATTGAATTGAAATTTTAAAACAATTTTTATGAGTGAAAAAAATAATTGAAAAATAAGAGAATTATTGAATATTCAGAAATTAATTGAAAATTGATAAAAATAATTGAGAATTAAAGAAAATATTTGAAAATTGAAGAAAATAATTAAAAATTGAAGAAATAAATTGAAAATTAAAGAATTAAATGAAAATTTCAAGAAAATAGTTGATAATCAAAAGAAAAATTAAAATTTGACGAAAATAATTAAATATTAAAATTTTTATTAATATTAAATTATTTTATTAATATTAAAAAAAATAATTAACAATTGGAAAAAAAATCAACAAATGGTGAGAATAATCGTCATTCGTACAAAAAAATTTTTGTAATTAATTGATATTTAAAAAATTGAAGGAGAATAATAAATTGCTAATTGAAAACTGATGAAACTTGTGGAAAAAAATTGTAGAAAATAAATGGAAATTAAAGTAATCAATTGGAAATTGAAGAATTGTATTGCAATAAAATAATTGATAATTGAGAAAATGCGGGAATTAATTAATATTAAGGAATTAATTGAAAATCCATCAAAATAATTGAAATATAAAGAAAATTGTTGAGAATTGAAGAAAATAATTAAAAATTGAAGAAATAAATTGGAAATTAAAGAATTAAATGAAAATTTCAAGAAAAAAATGTATAATCAAAAGAAAAATTACAACATGACGAAAATAATTCACTATTAAAAAAAATAATTAACAATTGAAAAAATTCCAAAAATGTGAAAATAATAGGCGTTTGAAAAAAAAATTTTTAATTGATGAATAATCATAAAATTGAAGAAGAAAAATAAATTGTTAATGGAAAACTGATGAAAATAATGGAAACAATTGTAAAAAATAAATGAAAATTATAAATATCATTTGGAAATTGAAGAATTGTATTGAAATTTCAAGAAAATATTTGAGTATTGCGAAAATGCGAGAATTTTTTAATTTTGAATAAAGTAATATGAAAAAGTAGAATTAAAGAAATAAATGGAACATTAAAGAATTAAATTGAAGATTAAAGATTTAAATTGAAATTTTAAAAATAGTTAATAATTGAAAGAAAAATAACAAATTTTTCTTCAACTTATCATTGTTTTCATCATATTGCAATTATTGTATTCAAGTTTCAAATTTTAAAATCATTTTCCAATTATTTTCCACAAGTTTTAATTATTCTTATTTTTTTAAATTATTTTCTAAAATTTTTCAATATTTTTCTTAAATTCCCCATTATTTTCTTTAATTTTTAATCATTTTCAATTATTTAATTCAATTTTCAATTATGTATATTATTTGTTTTCTTAAATACTTACGTTCTTTTTCATAATTTTCAAAAAGTTTTTAATTATTTATCTGAAATTTTAATTTTTCTAATCAATTTTTCAATTATATCCACGATTTTCTTGTATTTTATGTACCTATATTTTGTATGTTTTGCAATTATTTCTTTTAAATTAAAACGTGTTTTTCTCAATTTTAAATTATGTTTATTTTTTTTTATTTATTTTCTCTAATTCTTAATTATTTTCTTTTTTTTAGCAATTAACTTCTAAAAGTTTCAAGTATTTTTATGAAATTTGCTTTAAATTTGCTTTATTTAAAGTATAATATGCAATTTTTTCAATTACTTTTTTTAAATTTCAATTATTTTCTTCAATTTTAAATTATTTATATTATTCTTCATAATTTTCTTAAATTTTTAATAATTTTCATCATTTTCTGAATTAATGTTCTAAAATTTTAATTATTTATCTGAATTTGAATCATTTTTTTTAATTTTCAATTATTTTCTTCAATTTTTCATTACCCTAATTTTTTAAAATTTATTTCTAAGATTTTGAAGTATTATTCTCAAATTTAAATTACATTCCTTCATTTTAAAAATGTTCATAATTGTTATATTTAATAATAATTTTTACACTTAATTGACTTATAGTTAATTTGTAATGATACTTATTTTGTTATTTATCCATATTTTTTTAAATAAATTGTTTGTGTTTCAAAATAGTGGAGCTCATTCAAACATAGAAAATTCTCATAAATTCTCTTGGAGGAGAACATTCTCGGTTATATTCTCGAGAATTTAACCGGATTTTAAATTACCGAGAATTTTGCAACTCTAGATGTGACATTGTGAAATTTGTAATTTCAAAATTCACAAATTTATTCATTTTACCTAAAAATTTATTAAATTAATAAAATCCAGAAATTATATAATTTTAAAACTTTAACTTTCGGTTCAATTGAATTAATCTCCACGGATGTATGAAATTCCGAGACTTGGTCCATAATTTATAAAATTAAGATTTAAGAATTAATTCTGTACATTTTTCCCGTTATTTTATGTTATCCCACTTCGAGTCAACTCATCCTATCCAAGAATTTCTGATTTGAGAAGATTTTCTGCATATCCATACATTTATTGATGTTTTCCTGATGAGATTTCGGTAAGATCATCATTAATTAATTTCATTAAAAATAAAATTTTGATTGTCCGAAGCATTTTTGTTTTGCGGATTTTCCAGACTGGAAATCTTTTGTTCATAATATTTTTATCCTTTTCTTTTAAATTATTAACTATTAAAGTAAATAAATTGATAACCTGAATTTAATTGTTTCAACTTAAAAAAAATTGTGATCTTGACTCTTTCTTGATAACGACTAACCAATCGTTATCAATATTCATAATTATAATTTGTAAAATTTAATGACCAAGTCTTGGAAAAATTGAGAAAAGATCCTTGATTCGAAAATCAAGAATTCTGTCCCCAATTTTATTTAGTTTTGTCATATTGTCGAAAATGTTGATTTTTCAAAAATCATAATTTGCTTTCCATACGCACTATTAATTATTATTTGAGCTTTAAGCTTAAATACAATTGAATTAATATTTATTTTAAATTACTGTTTTGATCCTTTTGAAATATTAAGAAATCTTGATTTATTAATGAGCCCTAACCTCGAAATTATAGTTTACTTCGAGATTTCAAATGTTAATGATTATTATTAAATGTTGATTAATAAATGTTGTTGTCTAATGGATGTGTCTTAATTTTTTTAGATTTGTTTGGTTTTGTTAAAAAATTGTCTAACTTGATCTTATTTAGCAGAATTTAATTCATTTCCACGAAATTTAATTTATTCTAGCAAAATTTAGTTTATTTTATGAAAACTTAATTTATTTCAAAATATTTAATTTATTATCTTCAAAATTTACTTTGTTTCAGCAGAATTTAATTTCTTTTATGAAATTTGATTTATTTCGCAAGATTTAATTTAGATTCAAAAAGTTTAGTTTATTTTGTACAATTTAATTTATCGTATTGGAATCAATTTTTATTAAAAATTAATTTAAATTCGAGCCACCCCCTCCACCATTATCCAGATTTGGGACTTAATAATAATAATAATAATAATAACTTTTCAAGAAACCAAAATTTTCCAAAACGATTTTAGGTGTTTATTGCCGTCATAATTTAATACCAAAATGCCAAATTGGAATGAAATTTGGGTACCTTTGGTAAATAATTGATACACTTCAGGAAGCCTTACCCTATAGGATATTAATTCAGAAATAATGAAAATGTTTAAAATTGAAGATAATTGCAAAAGTAAAATAATAATGGTGAATTAAAAAAATTAATTTCATTTTACGATAAATAATATGAAGTTTAATAATAAATATTGAAATGGTTTTATTGCGGAAGAAAAAATAATTAAAATTAAAAAAGTGATTGAAAAAATGTAAAAAAAATGTAAGTTAAATTTTAATTTAAAATAACCGTTTCTTTTAGTAAACAACGTTCAAAATTAAATTTTCATATTTTTAAAAGTAGTTAATAATCATCAAAATCACTTAAGAGCATTTTAGAAAATTTTATAGAATATTTATTGTATTTGTATACGACAAAAAGTTCAACAATGGAATTCCTTAAAGATATCACAGCCTCACAAAAAAAAGTTTTTTTTATTTTTTTTATTCCTATACGCATTTTTTTCGCTGGATACGAATCCGAAGTCAGAATTGTTAAATTTGTTCTACTTTTTGAAAAAACCTTAAAAAAAATTTTAAAAACACAAATCAACGCGAAATAAATAATTTATGTTCCAAATTTCTACTAAAGTGTGTAAAATAATTACTCTAAACTTTGATAAATTTTTTAATATGAATTTAAAAATGTTTTGACAGAAAACTGTGAAATTTTTTTTTATTTACAAGTAAACGGGTCAAGCCCTTTAAATACAACTGAAAGTTACAATTCGTAATTGTAATAGAATAAGAAAAATAACATATTAAAAATATAATTATTAAAAAGATTCATTAAACAATACTTTATTTATTAATATTGTCATAAACCTCATTATTTAAACCTATTGTACCAAATATTGTTATAAAAAATAATTTTTGAACGACTTGATGATTTTTAGAAAATTTGTCAACAAAAAAGCACTATTTTTGAGGTTATTTATCTTAGAACTTAAATATTAAAAAATATATAAACAAATTAATTAAAATCTGATAGAGCGATAAATTTTACGTTGAAAATAGTTTGTTTCAAATTTAAAAATTTTTTTTTCATTGACAAGAAATAGCCTTAAAATTTTGGTAAAATTTGTGTCTTCTCGGGCGTTAATGGGTTAATGTTTACAATTAATTTCAATCCAATAAGAAATTACTATTAAAATTAGCCTTAAAACATTAAAAAACGTTAATTGTTTTAGAAGTAGTTTTCATTTTAATAAATCAGTGAAAATTATTGTTTATTTAAAATATCTAATGAAAATATTAACTAAATAACTTTATTAAGAGCTTATTCTCCTAAGAATTTTATTAGATTTTAGACTTTTGAGTGTTTAGGGATAATTTCTAATTAATTTAACAAATAATTATTGTCTATATTGTTCTAAACTCATAAAATTTGTTTCTTTTAACAACTTATAGCCTTGACTTATCACTTTCACTTATTTTCATGTACTAAAAAATATTTTTAAGTACTGAGTAACAGGTGAAAATTATTTAATAAATTCCTAAAAATAATAGCATGCAGTAACCGGCGAAAATGTAGAACATAACTATAAATTGAAAAAAAAGTTAACAAAAAATTTAAATGAATTAGGAAAAAATATTTTTAATTCACTATATTGGGTAAAAAAATAACTAGAATTGGATATAAATAATTGGAATTAAAAGAAGATGAAAAATATAACTTAATTTTTATATTAAAAACTATAGAGTATGTTAAATAAAAACTCAGAAGGAAAGAACTAAGAAATAACAAAAAACAACTTGAAAGTACAGAAAGTAAAAAGTATTTGAAAATTTAGAAAAAGTAACTAGAAAAAATATTACTGAAAGTACAAAGAAACGTCTAGAAATTGAGAAAATTTGTATAAATTAGGCTGAAATAAAAATCAAAGAAGTATTTTAAAAATGAAAAAAGTAACAAAAAAAAATATAAATTTCTAACTTGCAACTAAAAGTACAATTTTACAATACTAATATTAATGGAAATGTAAAAAATAATTTGTATTTAATTTACCTTTTGTACTTTTTTTTGTAATTAAAACTAACTTCTTTTAGAATTTTTTTGACAGAAGGTGGCGAATTTAATTTCAAACAAAATGAAGCATTAAAATTCATAATTCGATGAAAATTGAAAATTTTTACTATTCTGGAATGTTATAGAGAAACCAGAGATATAAATTTCTTTCTGAATCTAAAAAATCTTTTATTTTTATCTAATTATGTGTTTTAATGATTTCTTTTGTTTAAAACTTGTCACATTTCGTCGATGTAAAATGGAATTAAAAGTTAGTTTTTCTATTTCAAAAAGCAAGATAAGGACTTCGAACATAACCTCTTCTTAATTTTGTGTCTAATTCGTTCTTAACCAAACATTTTTCTCAAACACTCAAAACCGAAATTTATAAATTATATTAATTTCTTATTAGAAAATTTTGTATGAGATTATGTTATTCTCAGAATCAAACCATTTTATTTCGACTAAAGTAATCTAGGACCAATTTTTAAAAAAATTGATACTATCAAAAATGATTATGTGACCTTTTTAATTTTAAAATACAAGGATTTATTTAAAAGTTATTATTATTTCTTTTAAATTATGAGTTTAAAGCATAGGAATTATAGCAAACTGTCACTTTTCAGCTAGTGGAAATTGTGATAAAAAATCTAGAATTATCTTTAGAAATTGTATTTTTCTAGGATAATTGAATTTATTATTTTTAAATGATTAAAGCACTTAGTTATATATAATAATAGATTAAATATGGTTTCAAAGTTTATCTAAAAAATTACCAAATTTAGCGTATTTCAACAATTATTTCTGATTTAAGAAAATGTGGATTTATAAAAGTAAGTTAATTTACTCAATTTGAAGTAATTACGTTGAACTTTCAAATTTTCTATGCTCTTTCTTAAATTTCTATTTAAACATATACGAAATTTTAAATTCAAAATCAAAAATTTTTTCATTTTCTCGAACTTTGCAACTTAATTTTATTGTAAGACATTACAAAAATACCGTTCTTTAGAAAATTCAAGTTAAACACAAATATACTCGCCATAAAAAATTTTATTTTAGAAAATTTCATTTTAGAAAATGAGAATAATAATTAACAATCAAGGAAAATAATTGAAAAATAAAAAAAGTATTCAAAATTGAAATAAATAAATGAATTTTAAAATATATAACTGAAAAATTGCAGCATTTTTTATAAATTAGAAATATTAATAAAAATAATATAATAATAATAATATTAATAATTAATTGAAATTTGAAAGAAACAATTGAAATGAAATTTAAATAAAATATTTGTAACTCTTAGAAAATCATTGAAAAAATAGAAAATAATTAAAAATTAGAGAAAATGATTGAAAAATGATTGAAAAATGATTTTAAAATTTGAAACTTGAAGAAAATAATTGAAATATGATAAACCAATAGAAGTTGAAAATTGAGATAAATAAATGAAATTTAAAATAAATTGTTTAAAAAATGCAGCATTCTTATAAAATAGAAAAAAATAATTGAAATTTCAGAAAAATACTTAAAATTCTTAGAAATTAATTGAAAAAAATGAGAATAATTAAAAATTGAAGAAAAGAATTGAAGAAAGCCGAAATAAATTGAAATTTATGATAATTAATAAAAATTTTTTAGAAATTATAAAAATAATTGAAATATTATTTTAAAATTTGTATCTTGAAGAAAATAACTCAATATGGAAAAGACAATGATAAGTTGTAAAAAATGACATTTAAGTGAAATAATTGAAATAGGCTGAAAATAATTTAAGATTGAGAAAAAAAATTGAAATACGATGAAAATAATTTAAATGAAATATGAGAGAATAATTTTCTTTTGTTTTTTTTTGCACTGCACTTCTAAAAGGTTCAAATATTTTTCTGAAATTTTCTTTAAGTTTCCTTTATTAAAAATATATTATGTAATTTTTTCAATTATTTTCTCAAATTTTAATTATCTCCTTCAATTTTAATAGTTACATTATTTATTCATTATTTTCTTCAATTTTTAATCAATTTCATTGTTTCTGAATTAATTTCCTAAATTCTTAATTATTTTCATCATATATCAATTATTTCCCTCAATATGTAATATTATTATTCTCATTTTGTAAAATTATTTTTTAAGATTTTTAAGCATTTTTCTCAAAATTCAATTATTTTCTTCAATCTTTAATTATTCCTATTTGTTTTCTTAATTTTGAATTTTTTTTTATTAATTACCTTAAAATTCAATTATTTTTAGCTTCCTTCAATTCTTTTATTAATTTCTTTAATTATTCTCATTTTTTTTAATTAATTTCTCATATTTCCAAGTATTTTTCACAAATTTTAATTAGGTATTAGATATTGCTTATTTAAAAAAAAATCTGCATTTTCTCGATTATTTATTTCAAATTTAATTTATTTTTTTTAACTTATCATTAGTGTATTTTATACTTCAATTATTTTCTTATGTTTAAAATTTAAAAATCAATTTTCAATTATTTTCCACATCTTTTAATTATTTTAATTATTTTTCAATTAACTTTCTAAATTTTTAGTTATTATCTCAAATTAAGATTATTGTATTCAATTTTCAACTTTTTAAACGATTTTTCAATTATTTTCTTTTGCTTGAAAATAAATTCTGTAATTTTCTACAATTTCTAATTATTTCATTCTTTTTTCATAATTTTAAAAAATTTTAACTATTTATCTGAAATTTTATTTATTTTCATCATACCAATTTCAATTCTTTTTTTTTTTAATTTTAAATTATTTTGATCATTTTTCTATTATTTCTTTAAATTCTTAATTATTATTCTCCTTTTGTAAAATTATTTTTTAAAATTTTTCTCCAATTTCAATTATTTCTTTATTTTTTAAGTTTCATTTGTTTTCATAATTTCCAAACATTTGTATTAATTATTTTTAGACATTTTTAATTCTTTTCTTTAATTTTTAGTTGCTCTCATTTTTTTCAAATAATTTCTGAAATTTTCCATTATTTTTCTCAATCTTTAAACACTTTCAATTATTTAATTTGATTTTCAGTTATTTAATTCAATGTTCAATTATTTAATTCAGTTTTCAATTTTTTAAATCAATTTTTAATTGTTTAATTCATTTTTCAATTATTTATATTATTTGTTTATTATTTTCAATTACTTATCTGAGATTTTCAATTTTCTATTCAATTTTCAATTATATTTACGATTTTCTTGTATTTTATTATTCTTTATTTTTTGCAAATATTTCTCTTAAATTAAAAATTGTTCTTCCTAATTTTAAATTATATTGATCTTGTTTCATTTATTTTCTCTGATTTTTAACTATTTTCTTTAAATTTCCATTATTTAAAATATAGGATTATACAATTTTTTCAATTATTTTCTCAAATTTTAATTATTTTCTTCAATTTTAAATTATTTATATTGCTTCTTTATAATTTTCTTAAATTTTTAATCATTTTCTGAATTAATTTTCTAAATTTTTAATTATTTATCCGAATTTTAATAATTTTTTTTCAATTTTCAATTATTTTCCCCAATTTTTCATTACCCTAATTTTTTTCAATTTTTTTCTAAGATTTTCAAGTATTTTTCTCAAATTTAAATTATTTTCCTTTATTTTAAGATTATAATTGTTATATTTAATAATAATTTTTAGACTTCATTGACTTATAGTTAGTTTGTAATAATAATTATATTGTTATTCATCCATTTTTAAATTCAATAAATTTTTTGTGTTTCAAAATAGTGGAGCTGATTCAAACATAGAAAATTCTCGAAAATTCTCCGGAAGGAGAATATTCTCGGTTATTTTCTCGAGAATATAACAAGATTTTTTATTACCGAGAATTTTATAACTCTATCCTCATCATAATTTAAAAGGAATAATAATAATTTCAAAATAATTCCCTGCACATTTTAAAAACATCACAGAATCATTCTTGAAAGTATGTCAATTTTTAAAAAATCGGTTGCTTCAAATAACATTAGTTATTTGAGTCAAAATATTTAAAATTTTATTTAAAATAAAACTGTGTCATGAGCAGTAGCCAAAAAATATTGCTACATTCTTCATCTAAAAATCAACAAACGGAGAAATACCTACTGTGAAGAAAACTATAACAAATAGTGCAAATAATGGTATTTTAGAAGTTCTTTTGAACAGGAGTTGAAAGCAAAATATGAATGAAGCGATGATAGCCTAGATTTTTGCATTACAAAAATTTTCATTGAATCTGCGTGCACGTGTGCCACGCCTGGTAGGATTCATCCGCGAAAGGGAGAAAGAAGAGGACAGCTGGCGAAGAAGAGAGAAGGAATGATAACAAGAGGCATCGACCGGTCGGGAACGTTGCCCAGACAACACAGTGAGCCTGCGACTTTAGCCGAATTATTCGTTAACCTGGCCCGCACAACGACCAGACGAGACATGATGTTCATTTTAATACGACTACACTTTTCACTTTATCTCGATTTAGTGCCAACAAATTCAAATGTCTTGTCTACTTTTCATTTAAAAATTGTCAATATTTCTAGGGCATTGCGCCACAAATAAAATTACATTATAGAGATTTTTGTACAATAAATTAATATTCGGGATTTCAATTAGTTAATTAAGAAAACAAATTAAAACAAGTACACTTGTGAAGTGAGGATAATTAGGTACTTGTTTGGGTTGAGTTTTAGTTCGACCGGGAAAAACCCGGGAAATTGCCGGGAAAAAAAATTATATCCGGGAATTTCTAAAAATTTCACCTAATTCGTTTTCATAATTCTTTAAATTCGCTTGAAACTTATTACTCGTTTTCGAAGTCTCTGATTGTGAAAACGATATCAGATTTACCAATTTTTCAAAATTCAAAATGTCGGATCCAATATGGCAGACATATTTTGCAAAATTGCTCAAATTCACTTCAAACTTGTTACTCGGTGATAATCCATGTTCCTGGTAACTAATCTGAAGTTAGATTTTCAAAATAGTAAAAGTGTAACACGTTTCAAGAGAATTTGAGCATCTTCAGGGCTGCCAGTGACTTACTTTTCTCATTTTTATTCAATTTTTTTAAAATCATTCACTATTACTCACTTTACAAAAAATCACTTTTCTCACTTTCTTAGTAAAATAATAATTATCTATTATTATTATATACAATTACATTCTTCAAATTTCAATAAATTTTTACATTTTTTAATTAGTTCCCTGGCAACAGTATCGGATTGAATTCCAATCAGTTTGAATAAGTTTTAATCAGAATTCTTCCGGGGCATTCAGAAATTTGTTTCCGAGCCAATCAGTTTTTATCCGAATCTAAAAATGGATGTAACTTGACGAAAAATTCTTTCCGAATCATTCCGAATCAATCCGTTCCAATTTTATTCGGGTTTATTCGAATATGAAACGGATTGATTCTGATTGCTTCGGAATGAAATAACGTGATTCAAACGGATTAAAATTTAGCTTCGGAATGAAACGGATTAATTCGGAATGATTCGGAAAGAACTTTTCGTCAAGTTACATCCATTTTTAGTTTCGGATAAAAACTGATTGGCTCGGAAACAAATTTCGGAATGACTCGGAATAATACTCATTGAAATTTAATCCAATACTTTTGTCATGGTTTCCTCTAATTTTAATTACTTTTTCAATTTTTGAATTAATGTCTATAAATTTTTAATTTTTAAACCAGTATTGTCAATTACTTTCGTCGTCTTTCAATTTTCCATCAAATTTAAATTATTTTTATCATTTCTTAATTATTTTCTGCATATTTCTATTAGTTTTAACATTTAAAAATTATTTTTATTAAATTTCAATAATTATTTTTAATCTTTTTTTTATGGTCATCAATTTCTTAATTTATTACACAGTTTTCAATTTTTTTCTTCAAATTTCAGCAATTTTCTTCAATAATTTTATTATTATGTATCAATAATTTTTAAATACTTTACACCAAATGACAATTATTTTTTTCAATTTTACATTCTTTTAATTATTTACACCAGTTATCAATTATTCATGTCATTATTCAATTATTTATCTCAAATTTTTATCATTTTTTTTATTTTTCATGTATTATCTTCGAATTTCAATTATTTTTGTCATTTATCGACTATTTTTCCCTATTTTCAATTATTTTTGTCATATTGTTTTTTAAAAATTTTCAATTAAATAATAATAATCTCCGTAAACTCCTGAAGTTAGTTAGTATTTATATTTATTCATCTTTTCTGTCCACGTTTTAAAGTCTGATGTGAAGTTAGTTAGAATTAATATTTATTTATCTATTTCCGTCCACGTTTTAAAATCCAAAGTGAAGTTAGTCTTAGTCCCTGTTATTTTATAGATTTTGACCTTTATCAGGAAATGTTTTGAAATTTGAATTGAAAGAATTAGGTAACCTTTTTCGTTAATGCTGTGTTGTGCTAGTTTTTAATTGTCATTTGTGTAAAAAAAAAGTTTCGAAAAATGCTTTAAAAATTTATTATGGTTTTTGAAGAAGTTTAAAATGTATACACATGCAATTAATTTCAAAATTTTTCAGTTATTATCTCAAATTTAGATTATATTCATCAATTTTCAATTATATAACGATTTTTTAATTATTTTCTTCTGCTTAAAAAAAAAATTCTGCAATTTTTCTTAATTTTCATCAATTTATAATTATATTCATTATCTTCGCATTACTTTTAAAAATTTCAATTATTTATCCCATATTGCAATTATTTTCATCAATTTTCGTTATTTCTGCGATTTTGTAATTATTCTCTTTAATTAAAATTTTTAGAGTAATTTTGTAATTATTATTTTTTTAAACATATATTCTATTATTTTTTCAGTTATTTCTCTTAAATTTTATTGAATGTTTTCAATTTTTTATATTTAAATTATTTTTATCATAATTCAATTTTCTTTCTCAATGCTCAATTATTTTCAGCATATTTCAATTATTTTTTTCAATTTTTAATTAATTTTATCATTTTTCAATTATTTTTCTCGATTGTTAATTATTATTCTCATTTTCTAAGATTATTTTCTAAGATTTTTAAGTATTTTTCTGAAAAATCCAACTATTTTCTTCAATTTCTAATTATTTTTTTTTTATTTTAATATTTGTTATCAGAATTTCAAATTTTTTCTATTAATTATCGTAAATTTCAATTATATTTAGCTTCCTTTCAGACTTTTCTCCAATTTTTAGTTTTTCTCATTTTTTAAATAAATTTCTAAAATTTTTTAAGCATTTTTCTCAAATTTCTATTATTTTCTTCAATTTTTAATTATTTTTCTTTGTTTTCATAATTTCCAAAAGATTTTATTAATTACCGTAAATTTCAATTATTTTTAGCATTCTTTAAGTCTTTTCTCCAATTTTTAGTTATTCTCTATTTTCTAAAATTATTTCCTAAGATTTTTAAGAATTTTTTTAATATTTCAACTGTTTTCTTCAATTTTTAATTATTTTTATTTGTTTTCATAATTTAAAAATTTGTTTATTAATTATTATCATAAATTTCAATTACTTTTAGCCTAATTCTTTAATTCTTTTCTCCAATTTTAAGTTATTTTCTATTTTTTTAAATCGATTTCTAAGATCTTCATGTATTTTTTTCGAATTTCAATTATTTTTTCTTTATTTAAAAAAAAATCTGTAGTTTTTTTAATTATCACACTTAAAGGTCATTTATTTTTTACAACTTATTATTGTTTGTATCATATTTTAATTATTTTCGGCAAGTTATAAAATTTAAAAACATTTTTTAATTATTTTCCAAAACTTATTTCCTTCAATTTTCAATTATTTACATTTGTTTCATAATTTAAATTTTTTTTAACTATTTATCTGACTTTTCAATTATTTCATTATTTATAATATTATTTTCTTCAATTTTCAATTACTTTCGTTTTTTTTTCTCGTTCTTTTTCATAATTGCCAATAAGTTTTTACTTATTTCTCTTTAATCAAAACTTGTTCTGTTCAATTTTAAGTTATGTTTATCTTTTTTCATTTATTTTCTCTAATTTTTAATTATTTTCTTTTATTTCAATGAACTTCTGAAAGTTTTAAGTATTTTTCTCAAATTTTGTTTAACTTTCCTTTATTTAAAATATTTTATGTAATTTGTTTAATTATTTTCTCAAATTTTAATTAATTTTTTAAATTTTAATTTATTAATCTCAAATTTTAACCTTGTTTTTTCAATTTTTAATTATTTTCTCTAATTTTTCATTATTCAATTTTGTATTAATTTACTTTTAAGATTCTTAAGTATTTTTCTCAAATTTAAATTATTTTCTTTATGTTTAAAACATTTTTTATGATTATTTAAATTATTTTCCCCAATTTTTAATTGATTTCATTTTTTTTCAATTAATTTGCAAAATTTGCAATTATTTTGTTTAATTTCAATTTTTTTTGCAATTCTTTTTAATTCTAAAATATTACAAATTTTGTGCTAAATAAATATTTATTTTTTCTAAATAGGGTTTCACCCCGTTTTTTAAGTCGTATTAATTAATTCAGAAGATTGGTGTTAAAAAATTTTTCTTTTTTTTCGTTTTGGCCTAATCGACTTTATTTAATTTATATATTTATTTATATTAATTTATTTTTAACTATTATATTTAAAATATTTATTTCTTCTTATTAGATAAATATTATTTACCGATTTGTTATATTTATTATTGTATTTTATAATTTCTAAAATGTATGAAAAACTAATCGCGCGCTGGCGCGCGTTTTATTTTGCTAGTTAATTTAGTAATTTCTCAATTATTGTCAATATTTTCGACGTTGTTTTATTACTTTCTCCAAATTTTGTATTTATTTTCTTATATCTTTAAATTATTGTCATGAATTTTTTACTTTCTTACTTCAATTTTCATTTATTTTTGTCAATTCTCAATTTCTTTTCAAATTTTAATTATTTTTATCATTTTTCAAGTCTTTTCTTCAAATTTTTTATTTTTTACTTAATTTTTAATTAGTATTGTCACTTTTCAATTATTTGTCTCAAATTTTTATTATGTTTGTTATTTTTCACATATTACCTTTAAATTTAAATTATTTTGTGATTTCTCAATTATTCTCTTCAAATTTCTGTTCTTTTTGTTATTTCTCGATTATTTTTTCCTATTATAATTATATTTCTCATTTTTTAATTACTTTTAAAATTTTCAAATAATTTAGTCATTTCTCAAGTATTATCAATATTTTCGACATTTTTGTATTACCTACTTTCTCCAAATTTAACTTATTTTCTTATATCTTTAAATCATTGTCATGGATTTTTTAATTTCTTACTCTAATTTACATTACATTTTTCAATTATTTTTGTCATTTGTCAATTGCTTTTTATTTTTAATTTTAATTATTTTTATCATTTTTCAAGTATTATCTTCAAATTTCAAATTTTTTGGGATTTTGCAATTATTTTGTCATTATTTAATTATTTTCTTTAAACGTCAATTTCTATCTCCAATTTTTGAATTATTGATTTCTAATTTTTATTTTGTTTCTCCATTTTTCAATTATTTATGTCATTTTTTACGTGTTTTTTTTATATCATAAATTTTTTACATAATTTTAAATTAGTTTTATTATTTTTTATTTTTTTTTCAAGGTTCAATTATTTTTGTCATTTCTCGACTATTTGTGCCATTTTTTTTATTATTTTTGTAATTTTCAATTATTTTTGTCATTTCTCAATTAATTTTTTTTTAATTTTAATTATTTTTAGCATTTTTAGAGTATTTTTTTCAAATTTCTATCAATTTTATGATTTTTCAATTATTTAATTATTTTCTTTCATAGTCAATTTTTTTCTCCAATTTTTTAATTATTTTTGTCATTTTCCAAGTCTTTTCTTAAAATTTTTAATTATTTACTTAATTTTTAATTAGTTTTGTCATCTTTCATTTTGTTTTTTCAAATTTCAATTATTTTTGTTATTTTCCAATTATTTTTTTCAAATTTCTATTATTTTTGCTATTTTGGAATTATTTTCTTCAAAGATCAATTTTAGCTTAAAAACCTATATATTACGCACTTAATTTTTTCACTATTTTAATATTATAGCTATTAATTATACATAAAAGAAATCCGGGAAAACCGGGAATTTGCCGGGAATTTGAAAATCATGTTTCGGTAGATACCCTGTATTTACATTTGATCTAAATTAAAAAATTTATCTAATTTTCAGTTGAGATCCAAATATAAATTTATACCAGTTATGATTGATTTAAATCTTTAAATATAAACTTGGACAAAAATCTATCCATGTTGTAAGTAGTCTAATTGTAAATTTATTTGTTTCTTACTAGCACTGAATGTAAATTTATCCGAATATCGGTTTCAAAAATGTCAATTTTATTGTATTTTTAATTGAATTCTCGTTTATTTAAGTTCTAACTGATTTAAAGGTAAATGTATAGGAAATTCAATTTTATTAAAATGTAAATATATCCAGTTCTTAATTTATACAAATGTAAACATTGATTGATATATTTAAATTTATTTCAAATGATTCAAAAGTAAATGTATCCAATTTGCAGATAACATTAATACAAATAATTGTGACCGAAGAGGGAAAAAACTTTAGGTTATGTTTGAGATTTTTGGAATCTGGTTTTGATTCTACATAATTAAAAATGAACTTATAATGAAAGTAAAACTATCACTAAACATAACCTAACATTTTTTTCTTCTTAGGTCCCTTTCTTTATATCATGACACATATATGTTAATTAAATTTAATTCTAGATTTACATATAAATTTGTTTATTTTCTAATTTGTCCAGTAAATTTATACAATTATAAATTTCTAAACGTGAAATTGCGCAATTTTGAATTGATATAAATATAAATTTACCCAATTTTTAGTTTGTCTAAATGATCCATTTACTTTTCATTTAATCCAACTGTAAAGTTATCAAATTTTTAGGTTTTCAATTTTTTATCCAATTTTCAGTTTCAGTAAATTCATTCAATTTTTAGGCTTATAAAATTTCGTAATCAAAATTTTCGTTTAAACTCACTTTTTAGAACTGTTATTTAATCGAAAAAAATTAATTCGAACTAAATTATAGTCGAACTTTTATCACACATAATCTTTATGTCACTAAGCAAATTTATTCTAAACTGAATTCAGTCATATTTTTATTTAGGTATATAGCAATAGTTATTACATTTTTTAAACTCGGGCGTTAAAAAAATGGTAAATGTAGTGAAATCTTATTTAGTAGACATTTAACATGTAAGAAATTGATTTAAACGTAATTTTTAATTTGGAAAATAATTTTTAATACAAATTGCAGGTTATGTAGTTTTTATTGGATTAAAATTCTATTTAATTGAATTTGAAATGAATCGGTTATCATGTTTTGCAACAAGGAAGAACTAAATTTTATTTTAAAATTAATTTTGTATTAGAGATGTGGAATTTTATAAACTTTAGGATATTTATTATTATTTATTATTTAGGATTGTTAATTGAAAAAATTGAATAAGTTTGGAAAAATTATTCATAAATAATATTCAGCTCTTTTTGGAGCAAAAAAAATCATAACCGCCCCGCTTAAAAGTAAATTAAATAGAATTTCTATCCAATGAATATTACATAACCTAGAAAAATACGATTAAATTAATTTAAGGATGTTTGTCCCTATTACATAACCTCAAACTAAAAACTGGTTTTTAACCAGAAAATTAAATAAACATTGTTTTTAACTGATTTCAAGACATCTAGTCAGTGTCTAAGGGAGCCCTCAGACAACCCTAATAAACCTTCTTTTTTTTAGGAAAAAAATTACAAAATTTTAGAATTAAAGACAATTGCAAAAAATAATTAAAACTAAACAAAATAATTGCAACTTTTGCAATTTAATTGAAAAAAAGATGAAATCAATTAAAAATTGAGTAAAGTCATTTAAAAAATTATAGAAACGTTTCAAAAATAAAGAAAATAATTTAAAATTGAGAAAATTACTTAAAAATCTTCAAAATAAATTGAAAAAAATAGAATAATGAAAAATTTGGGGAAATAATAGAAAAAGAAGGATTGAAAATTGAGATAAATAATATAAAATTGAAAAAAATAATTAAAATTGGAGAAAATCATTGAAAAAATTACATAAAATATTTTAAATAAAGGAAAGTTAAATAAAATGAGAATAATTTTTAATTAAACAGAAATAATTTAAAAATTTTGGAAATTACGAAAACGAACGAAAGTAATTAAAAATTGAAAAAAATAATATAAAAAATCATATAAATAATTAAAAATTGAATGAAATAATTTAAATCTCAGATAAATAGTTTAAAATTGTGGATATTATTATTAAAGTAACTGAAAATTTAGGAAATTAATTGAAAAATAATGAAAATATTAAAAGTTGGAGAAAATAATTGAAAATTGAAATATTGGAAAGTTCAGTAAAATAATTTAAAAAATATGAAAATGATTAAAAATTGAAAATAATAATTTTAAAATGACAAAAATAATGTCAAATTAAGAAAATTAAGTTAAATTTGCGATGAATTATATAATATTAAGGAATAAATTAATTAATTGATTTAATGTCAAGGCAAAAATAATTAAAATTGAAAAAGTGATTGTGAATTATGAAAACTAAACAAAATAATTGAAATTTGAGGAAGGTTATTTTAAGATTTAGGGAAACAATTTAAAAACAATTAAAATAATTAAGAATGGTAGAAAATAGTTGAAAAATGATAAAAATAGTACAAAATTGTATTTTAAGTAATTGAAATCATAGTAGAAAAGAATTATTAAAAATTGAAGAAATTTTTAAATCACTTCAAATTTAGTATATTTGAAATGAGCGAATGAAATAAACTTGTAAATTATTGTATATAAAATTGGGTCCCTATTTACCTTTTTGCCCCAGGGCCCTTGTTCTCCCAGTTACGCCACTGGATCTACTTATAAAGAAAAAAATAATAAAATTATTTTGGATTGAAAATTTTAACTTATTATGTCAAACAATGGCTCTTTTTGCTCTTTGAAACATTATCTATCTATTAATAGAATTTTATTACAATTTTTTGGTTTCCAAAATAACGTATAATTTGAAAATATAGGATAAGTTCTTTTAAAATTTATAAAAAACAATTTTCATTTTACTTTAATTTCAAGTTAAAAACCACTTTTTAGTTTTAGATTTAAAAATCTTTAAATAAATAAATATTCGGAAATTGTGTGTGATAAAAATCCATCTATAATGTAGTTCAAATTGATTTCTATAATTATTAAGAACCTTCACGAATTTGAGGAACTTTTTTGAGAATTTTAACACTGTATAACTAAAAAAATATAACATAAATATAAATTACGTTACATTTTATCAATTGATTTTAATCTTTAAGCAATAATCTATTGTCAGTTATACATTTTTTAAAAAAACTCATAAAATATCCTTCACTTCGTGACGGTCCCTGTTTATAAGTAGCTTCTGAACTATAAATTTCGAAATGCTGAAAATTCGGATTAAAAATTTTTGTGGCCATGTCTTTGATCATTAGATTAAAATATAGAATTTTACCTTAACGTCCATATTAAATTAGTTACCAATATAACTTTTTCTCAAAAATTATTAATAAAACAAAGATTCATGACACACTTTTATTGTTTTTTGAACATTATCCAAATATAAATCAAATCGGACAATAAAGAGTATGAATAATAAAACTAATTAATTTTCTACGTTAATGTTGTTTTTTCTTTTATCCATTTACTAATTAAAATCTTTTCTTTTTAAAAACTGTTTGCAAGTTTAAAGGGCCTCTTCTGAAGTTTAAAATTATAAAGAATTGCAAAAGTAGTAGAGAGACAAGAATAATTAATTCAAAAATCTGAATATAACCTTACAAAGTTTACCAAAGAAAGATCCAAATTTATATATTAATTACTAAATTAAAAACATAATTGCAATTGAAGGTGTACCTCAAAATGCATTTTTAAAAAACAAGTATTATGCTTTCAGTAATTAATATACAAATTAAATCTCCCCTTAGTAATATTTTTAACCTTATGTTTATATTTACGAATTACTTATTTTTCTCTCACAACTATAATGTTACAAATCTTTATAGTTTAAAACTTCTACAGCATCGTTAAAGGTTTGTAAATATTGTTTTAAAAACCAAAAGGTTTTAATGAGTAAAAAATGCATAACAGAAAAAACAACTAAAATGCATTATTGTCGTATTACAGAAAAAACAATTTGCCTCATCCAAACAAAACTTCCACTCTATACAAAAACTATTTCTTTGACTCCCTTACGAATTAAGGTAGTTCTCTTGGAAAAATTTTTCCTTTGAATATTTTTCTATAATTGAAGTATCATATAATAGAACATTCAAGGAATACAATATTTTTTTAAAGGTAGGAAGCAGTGCTACTTATTAAGATATTTGGGCGAATCCACAGAACCGGTCGATTTCATGTTACTCAAAGATTTTTCTATTTTAGAAGTATCATATTAATCTTTTTCAAATTTCTACCAATTTATAGTATCCTTGATAACCAATTAAACTAAGAAAATTGAATAAATGCAAACCTTTTCGTCTTATATAAAAAATAAAATAGAGTTAAGTTACTTAAAAAACCAAATTTGTCGTGTTATTCTAGGTATCAATTTTAATTCTTATGGGTATAACTTGTTCGGCATAGATTGAAACAATTCCAAATGATGGTGAATTATACTTTACTTAGTGCAGAATCTATTGAAAGCAGAAAAAAATATGTGCCCTTATTTAAAAAGAAATGGTAGTCGGTGAAAGTAGCGTTACTCATTATTTTAAAATAATGAAATACCTATACATTTTTATAAATATTTTTTACGGCGATTATTCGATTTGAATTTTTCAAATTGGTACTTGTTGTTTTTTAGCAGATGAACAAATCTAGGTATAATAGAACAGTGTGCGGTTAGAATTAAAGAAAATATTACAATAATTAACACTCTATGTTTGATCGTGAACGATTCAAAACTTTGCCTTTTTTCAGGAGCACAACTACAAATTAAAATATAATGAATTGAAATCATGTGTGATTATTTAAAGACATTATTATAATTTTTATATACAAACGCCAAATTCTATTTTCAATTTATAATGTCTAAAAGTTAAAAATAAAACTAAAATTAAAAGAAATTTAACTGAATGAAGGTATTTATAAATATGAAAAATGAAATAACCATTCATTTGTTTTATTTTCAAACTTGGATCAAAATCAATGTCAATAATGTCTGTTTATTAGTTAAGATAATTTAATTTGCAGAATAAAAAAATAAATGCTAAAATGAAATTATAATTTATTAATTATTATGTTAATCGTAAATATTAATTGTATATAAATAATTGTATTTTATCATATTTTATTATTCAAAATGTTTTGGAAATATTACAAATATATATGCAAAAAAACAAAAGAAAGAAATACACATTTTTCATTAAGATTTTCTGAACAAAGATTACATAGGTATTTTCGTTTTTGGCTTTTAACTCGAACGGCATTAAAATAAAATGGATCACGCAAAACGGTAATTGTTCTTAAATACTTTTCAAATTATATAAACCATAAATGAAAGGTGTGCTCGTAATTTAAAAATTTTTATTTTTATAAGTGAAAATCGACCGGTTCTGTGGATTTTCCCATTTGAGAATGAAGTTGAATCTTTTAACATGGAAGAATGTAAAACACATAATTGAAAAATACAATTTTACTATAACCACGCAGTGAATTTTCTTTAGGTTTAAAAATAAAAACTACTAATTAATATTTTAAAATAGGAATAAGATTCTTTTTTGAAAAATGTGGCTTGCGATACAAAATTTAGAAAAATAGTACTTTTAAATCCACATTTTGACGTTCTATTCATTTTTTTAAATAAATACAAAAGAGAGAGACTTGGCGCTATTTATTAAACATCAAAAAACAAGTAAAAAATGATCAAATTTGAGTTGAAAACCACTGAACAAAGAGAACTACCTTCTATAATTCGAATGGTATTAAATCTAGTTTAAAAAGCGATGCCAGCTATGAAACAGTAGTCAAATAAGAGTGTACTTTTTTCCCCTGAAACTAGCAAGCAGGAAACGTGAAAAACGAGCCGGAAGTAGTGGTTTAAATGAAACAAGAAGAAATGTTGGCATTTTTTGTCGCGTCGAGAAACGACACGAAACAGCGTCACGAGCACTGCCAATTGTCCGTCACCCTTCTTTTTATACCTATACTGCTTGACTCTATCGTCTCGTCGACGTATAGTGCGTCATCTGCATTTCTGCAACGTAAAGTTGGTTGAGTAAGGTCCGGTACCAAAAGACCCTTCTATATGTACATCACGAGGGGTTGCTCACCCTTTTTCGATCGCTTTATTTTCCCCGAAGCATTAACCAGCGTTCCATCTACCACGATCAGTAACAAACATCACAAAAATACCTTTTCAAAACAGTTATCTTTTCCAGGGAATTCACCTCTCTCTCTCAACTATAGTTAATTTACAATTGTCACCACCTTTCTTTTTATATTTTTGTTAAACCTGTTTTATCCTCAGAAAATGAAAATAGATTGTCTTAATTTAGTGTTTAAGTTATTTCATTTTTTTTTTCTGGTCTGGGAACAATTTTCTCGATACACAAAGCCTTTTCAATTTACACTTATTATTTCCACCTAAATCGTTAAATCAATCTTTGCTCAACTCATATTCTTCTATATGCTCTAAGTTATCCCAAACCAAAAATACAGTTTTATTATCTTTCCTTAACCAATATTTGTTGTCCTCTACAAAACTCCCACAACTTATTTTCGCCATTAAAAGTGTGCCATTTCCTTCTTTTATGATATTTTTTTAAACTAGTTTTCTTTAATCGACACCTTGATCTTAGTTTCAACTGTTTCTAAACTGATCTTTCTGAACTTGGTAGCTTAATCCTAAAATCACTTTCATCATTAATTACATTTTCTGCCTTAATGAAGCCGACTCCATTTTTTCATTCTTATCATTTTGTGTAGGGTGGTTCAAAAAATGAAAATTTTCGAATTGCAACATCCGATAAAATGTCATTGATGCTTGATTAGGACAAAAATTTAATTCACAATCTTGCATAAATAATCAATTAATATATAAAATCAATTGAACAATTCTTTATCAATAGTGAGGTTAATCATAACATTGGAAATGACATTAGGCATCAATTAATAAATGTATATCATTCCGGAAATAAAACAAAACACATAAGTATACATGACCGTATTTTCGCTAAAAAATTGAATGACACAAAACTATTTTTAAAACATCATAGTAAAATTATGTTTATACATGCTGACAAAGGCAACAGTAGCCATGGTTAAAAATTACTATTGCACAAAAATTACAACATTATTAAATGACACCCAAACTTACAAAAAAAAAATAATAATCTGGTGGAAAACCTACACAAAAAAACATCTACTCTATTTTAAAAGACTGGAGTAGTAATATCTTTTTAAACAGAAAATACTATGATATTGAGCTAACAAAAACAAATACAACAATCGCTAAATGTTATGCACTCCCAAAAATTCACAAAACAAATATACGTTATTAGACGTTTTGGATAAAAAATCAATTTCCTTGACATATCACTAATTAATGACAATAATATTAATCACAAATTGGCACACTAAACCTACTTTTTCGGAAAGATTTTTAATCTTTATCTTTAAACATAAAAAAATCGCTATGGCGTACAATCTGCTAGATATAGTACTATTAAATTATCACACAAGAAATTTCATAATGACAACATCGCAATAGTTAAAAACATTTATTTTATAAAATAATTTTTATTTATTATTTTATTTATTATTTTATAAATAGATTTATCAACAAATTCGTTCACAAAAGAATGTCAACAATAAAGTCACAATTACCTATAATAATAAAAACTATATCAATTATTACAGAATGGTTTCCAAAATATTTGTACCACAAATTGAACAATGTTACTATCTTTTTTCGTTTTTTAAAAAAAAATATGACATTTGTTCAATTGCAGCAGTTAAAAGTTATAGTAATTTAAATAACATTTATAAAAAAAGTAGGTAAGGATAAAAAAGAGAAGAAACATCTAACTAATACTGTTTATATTTTTTCTGAGAAAAAAAAACCATTAAAGAGCCTTCTATTTATGACAAAAATTTGAGCAATGTATTCTCCTTTCTACAGCGAATTTGTGCCTAAATAGAGCAAGTCTCTATTTCAAGAAAAAAAAAAAGAAAGGAAAAGTTGGAAAAAATATAAATCGAAAGTCTATTTTCACTGCGACATTGTTAAGGGAGCGGTTACGTAAGTCATACGAGATACTGCAATTTCTACCCACACGGGTTATCGATTTTTTCTACGTATTTATCGAACACACGTTTACGGCTCAACAATCATGAAATTAACGAGAAATGCAACCAAAAACCAATAACTACTTAATTTTTGACAATTATTATGAGCAGAAAGTAATTACTTTAATTAGTCATTTCTAAACATTTTAAATTTACATTTAGATCCATTTATAGGTCAGTCTCTCAGAAAGGACAAATTCTAAAATAAAATTTCTTAAAACTGAAATGTTTAAATTTTTGCAAATGCAAATAATAAAAATTACGAAATTGAAGATTATATCTGAAAAATGACGAAATGGCGATAATAGTTCAAAACAAAATTCGAAAAATGGATACATAATTACACAATTGAAAAGACTAGTTTAAAAAATTAAACAATAAATATTAAATTTAAACAAAATAGTTGAAAAATTATATGAATATTTGTTGCAAATAATTGCAAATTGAAAAACTGGATTGAAAATCGAAAAAAATCATTGAAATTAAAGAAACTTAATGCTAATCGAAAAAAATAATAGGAAAAAGGCGATAATTTTTTAATATTAAAGAAAATAATTGAAAATTGAAAAATTAAATTTAAATTTGAAGAGAATAATTGTCAATTGATAACAAAAATTTTTAAAAAATAGCTAGATTAATACACAATTGAACAAAATAATTTAAAAAATTAAAGAATAATTATTAAATTTTAAGATAATAATTGAAAATTGAAAAAATTGTAGGAAATAATTGAAAATTGGGGAAAATAATTAATAATTAAAGGAAATAGTTACGAGAATAGTGACAATAATAATAATTGAAAAATTAAAGAAAATATGTGAAAAATTACTAAAATAATTGTGAATTGATAATAAAATGCAAAAAATGACTAGATTAATAGGCAACTGAAACAAAATTGAAAAAATTGAACAGGAAATATTAAATTTAAAGAAAATAATTGCAAATTGAAAAATTAATAAAATTATAAGAATAAATGTTGAAAATAATTGCACTTTTAACAACTGGAATAAAAATCGACAAGAATAACTAAAAGTTAAAAAAAAAATTGTAAATTGAAGAATGGAATTGAAATGTAAAGAATATACTTAAGAATTGAAAAAGTAATTGAAGAAAGCCTAGATTAATGAATATATAGAAGAAAACATTTAAAAACTGAAGATTGGAAATAAAAATTGAAGAATGAAATTGAAAATTAAAAAAAATAATTGAACAATTGAAAAGTGGAATTTAAATTTGAAGAAAATAACTGAGAATTGAAAAGAATAGTTCTAGAATTGAACATTAAAATTGATGTTTTAAAACAATTTTTATAAGTGAAAAAAATAATTGAAAAATCAAAAAATTATTGAATATTGAGGAATTAATTGAAAATCGATAAAAATAATTGAAAAAAAAAGAAAATAATTAAAAGAGGAAGAAATAAATTGGTTATTAAAGAATTAAATGGAAATTTGAAGAAAATAATCGATAATTAAAAGAAAAATTACAATAAATATGACGAAAATAATTAAATATTGACGAAAATATTATACTATTAAAAAAAATAATTAACAATTGAAAAATGCGAGAATGATTGAATTTTGAATAAAAATAATTAAAAAACAAAGAATGCAATTGAAAATTGAAGTAAATAATTAAAAATCAAGGAAATAAATTGAAGATTAAACAATTAAATTGAAGATTTTAGAAGTAAATTGAAATGTAACAAAAATAGTTAACAATTTAAAAAAAATTACAAAGTGACTAAAATAATTATATATTAAAGAAAATAATTGAGAAATGATTGATTAAAATTTAGATGCAAAAAAAGAAGAATTTTTAAATCTAGAATACAACATTTATTTAAAGAACTTTAATTTAGAAGTTTTTTTTAATAAAAATAACATTGGAAGTTTTGAAATAAAAAATAATTTTAATCACTTAGAATCTTAGAAATGAAATAAGTATTCTACAAAGGTGTTTGAGACACTTATAAAATATTTAAAAATGGTGCTTACTTTTTTTATCAATGATATAATAATTGATGATATTTTCTTATTTATTAATACTTATATATTACTTATTATTCTATACTTTTATTATAAAAGGCAATTAATAATGAGATATTAGATACATAAAATATAACTCATATGATTTATAACTAAATTAAAAATATGCATTTTTCAAAAGTAACTGATTTAAAACAAAAAAAAATATCTAACAATAAGTGCCAAACTACAGGGTGGACAGGATGAAAAAATGAATGAATCTTCTGAATTATTATTATTATTATAGATTATAAAAAAAATTATATACTGAAAACTAATTTTCTACGTAAAATATTGATTAAATTTTTTGTAGAAGATATAATAATTGAATTTTCTTGAAATTTGTTGTTCGAGGGTTTTTGGGGTCGCTATTTAAGAATCTCAAGTCAAATTTACAAAATTAAAAATAGTTTATCTAGTATGGCGGACCATATTTTAAAGAAATATATTGATTGTTGTAAAAAAAACATAAATTTGATTAATTATATGAATAATTTTTGCGACATTTTACTTAAATAAAAGAATATTTTAAGAATTATTAATTTTATCGTTTACTCAATAAAAAATTGAAAAGGTATACTGGCGTTTACGGAGGGGAGTTTTCTTTCACTTGGGTAGTTTTAAAATATAATTCTAATAGTAGAAGAATTTTATCATATGGGCAATTATTTTTTATATTAATTTAAATTATTTTTTAGTAAAAATGACGTGAACATAAATGAGTCCGTTTTGAGAGAATGACCCTAAATCCTCCTATATAAAAAATCAGGCAACTATAAGCCTGTTACGCAAATAACTGTTACGCAGTTTAAGACTGTTCGTCCGTTACGGGAGTAAGATAAAGACATTAGTTAGCTTAAGATAGAGAGAGATAGATAAAAATCGTCAAAGTAAAAACATTGGTAAATTAGAAAATTAGAAAATTGGTAAACTGGTAAATTGAGAAATTGGAGATTCAGTTATTAGAAAATTGGCAAATTAAAAAATTGGAAAAGTGTTTATTGTAAAATTAGAGAAACTGAAAATGGGTAAATTGGAAAATTGGCAAATTAGAAAATTGTTTAAACTGGTAAATTGTGAAATTGGAAATTTGGTTATTGGAAAATTCAAAATGTAAAAAAAATGGTAAATTGGAAAATTAGGAAATTAGAAAAATTGATAAACTGGTAAATTGAGAAATTGAAGATTTGATTATTGGAGAATTGACAAATTGGAAAAGTGGTAATCGGAAAAGTGGAAAAATTAAAATTTGGAAAATTAGCAAATTAAAAAAAATTTTAAACTGGTAAATTGAGAAATTTGGTTATCAGAAAATTGGCAAAGTAAAAAAAAGTAGGTAAATTGGAAAATTAGCAAAATAGAAAAAGTAAAAGTACACTATAATTTCAAGCGCGTAGCGCGCTTTGGAAGTTTTAGTATTTAAAATAAAAACACGCAAATATGATTATATTAAAAAAAATAATCGCTGAACTCCATTAAAAAGAATATTACAATGATTGTCCTCTTTAGGAATTCATAACATTATAGCCTGTTCTAAGAAAATTGTGGACTTATCTTGAATATAACGAACATATTATGCAAAACTTGCACTAAAAGGAGTAATGGAAACGGATGTTGTTTCCTGGGTAATTCTTTCGGAAGATTAAGTCAAAAAAGTATTATCCATATGGAAACAATTGCGTGGCGGAGAGATCTTAATGAAAGAGAACACGAAGAGCTAATTAATTAATTAATTAGATAATTAATTAATTAATTAATCAATCAGTGAACGGGTATGATTACGTGTCTGTGTACAACCGCGATTTGTTGCGTGCTTACGTCCATTATCAATTGCTTAGATACTCTAGTATGTCTCGTTTTCGTACAACACTTAATCTACTGATTCTGTTTATCAATTATCTACAAGTGCAATTCTGTTATTCTTAAAATACCAATTAGTTTTGTAATTATTGAGATATTTTATGCAACTGGAATCATTTACACGGAGAAAAAGGTATTGTTGGATTTACAAATCAGATTCTTAATATAGAACTACAACAAATCCGAATTGTTGTTGTAACAAAAATTTTGTCATCTTAGCATCTCATGCAAATTCAAATTTTAAAATTATAGCAAATTTAATTTGTTTAAATTTCAGTTAATGTGAAATTGCATTAATTCAAAGTTCCATTAATCCACGATTCAAATATATCTACTAAATTTGAAGAGATTAAAAAAATTTTTCAATTTTACATAATTCTTTTCTATTATGATTTCAATTACTTAAACTACAATTTTAAACAATTTTATCATTTTTTAATTATTTTCTGCAATGTTTAATTATTTTAATTATTTTTAAATTTGTTTTCCTCAATCTTAAATTTACATTCTTTAAATTTCAATCATTTTGTTTAGTTCCTTCAATCACTTTTTCAATTTTAATTATTTTTCCCTCGACATTAAATCAATTTAATTATTTATTTCTAAATTTTATATTATTCATCGCAAATCTAAATTATTTTTTTCATACACCAGTATTTTTGTCATTTTGCAATTATTAGAGCTTTAATTTTCAATCATTTTCATAATTTCTGATTTAATTTCCTTAACTTTCAAATATATACCTCATTTTTCAACTTTTTTGTCCAATTTTCATTTCTTTTTATTATTTTGCAATTATTTTCTCCATCTTTTAAAATTTTAATTATTTTTCAATTAATTTCCCAACTTTTCAGATATTATATCAAACTTAGATTATTGTCATCAGTTTTTTATGTTTTAAACTATTCTTCAATTATTTTCTTTTGCTTAAAAATAAATTTTGCAATTTTTCTAATATTTTCTTAAATTTCTTATTATTAGCATTATTTTGGAATAATTTTCAAATATTTCAATTATTTATCAGAAATTTAAATTATTCTTTTCATCAACTTTCGATTATTTCGGCGATTTTTTAATTATTCTCTTTAACTAAAAATTTTTAAGTAATTTTGTAATTATTTTATTTTTTTTTTAAACATATATTCTATGATTTTTCAATTATTTCTCTCAAATTTTATTTCCTGTTTTCAATTTATCATATTTAAATTATTTTCATCATGTTTCAATTATCTTTCTCAATCTTAAATTATTTTCAGCATATTTTAACGATTTTTTTCAATTTTAAATTAATTTTATCATTTTTCAATTATTTTCCTCAATTTTTAATGATTATTCTCATTTTCTAATATTTTTTTCTAACGTTTTTAAGTATTTTTCTAAAATTACAATTACTTTTCTTCAATTTTTAATTAATTTCATATATTTCTATAACTTCCAAAATTTTCTATTAATTATAAGTAAATTTAAATTATTTTTAGCTTTCTTCAATTCTTTTCCCTAATTTTTAGTTATTCTAGTTTTTTTCAATCAATTTCTAAGATCTTTATGTATTTTTCTAAAATTTCGATTATTTTTTTTTTATTTAAATAAAAGAACTCTGTCATTTTTTCAATTATTTCTCTCAAAAGTGATTTCTTTCTTACAACCCAACATTATTTTTATGATATTTCAGTTATTTTTCTCAATCTTAAATTATTTTCAGCGTATTTCAATTATTTTTTTTAATTTTAAATTAATTTGATGATTTTTCAATTATTTTCCCCAGTTTTTAATGATTATTCTCATATTCTAAAATTATTTTTTAAGATTTTTAAATATTTTTCTAAAATTGCAATTATTTTTCTTAAAATTTTAATTATTATCATTTGTTTTCATTTGTTTACATGACTTCAAATTTTTTTTATTAATTTTTAGCTTTCTTCAATTCTTTTCTCCAGTTTTTAGTTATTCTCATTTTTTTCAATTTATTTCTAAAATCCTTATGTATTTTTCTAAAAATTTAGATTATGTTTTTTTTTTATTTAAAGGAACTCTGAAATTTTTTCAATTATTTCTCTTAAATGTCATTGTTTTTACAACTCAACATTATTTTCATTGAATTTCAATTATTTTTCTGAATCTTAAATTATTTTCAGCATATTTCAATTATTTTTATCAATTTTCAATTAATTTTATCATTTTTTAATTATTTTCCTCAGTTGTGAATGATTATACCCATTTTGTTAAATTATTTTCTAAGATTTTTAAGTATTTTTCTAAAATTGGAATTACTTTTCTTCAAATTTTAATTAATTTCATTTGTTTCTATAACTGCCAAAATTTTTTATTTATTATTAGTAAATTTCAATTATTTTTAGCTCTCTTCAATTCTTTTTTCAAATTTTTAGTTAGTCTTATTTTTTGCAATCAATTTCTATGTATTTTTCTAAAATATCCATTATTATTTTTTTTTTATATAAAAAAAATTTAATTTTTTCAATTATTTCTCTCAAATGGCATTTATTTTTTACAACCCAGCATTATTTTCATCATAAATTATTTTCAGCATATTTCAATTATCTTTCTCAATCTTAAATTATTTTCAGCACATTTCAATTATTTTTTCAATTTTAAATTAATTTGGTCATTTTTCAATTATTTTCTTCAATTTTTAATGATTATTTTCACTTTCTAATACTGATTTCTAAGATTTGTAAGTATTTTTCTAAAATTGCAATTACTTTTCTTCAATTTTTAATAAATTTTATTTGCTTCTATAATTTTCAAAATTTTTTATTAATTATTAGTAAATTTCAATTATTTTTAGCTTTTTTCTCTTCTTTTCTCCAATTTTTAGTTATTCTAATTTTTTTCAATCAATTTCTAAGATCTTTATGTATTTTTTCCAAATTTCGATTATTTTTTTTTATTAAAAAAGAACTCTGTATTTTTTTCAATTATTTCTCTCAAATGGCATTTATTTTTTACAACCCAGCATTATTTTCATCATAAATTTCAATTATTTTTCTGAATCCTCAATTATGTTCAGCATATTTCAATTATTTTTTTCAATTTTAAATTAATTTTATTATTTTTCAATTATTTTCCTCAATTTTTAATGATTATTCTCATTTTCTAATATTTTTTTCTAAGGTTTTTAAGGGCATGTCCCAGATCTTGGGACCACTTGAGACTAAAATGTAGAATTCTATCTTCTCTCCCATATTTAATTTGTTAATAATTTAATTGTTTTTTAAAATTTTTAATAAATTAAATATGGGAGATAAGATAGAATTCTACATTTTAGTCTCAAGTGGTCCCAAGATCTGGGACATGCCATTAAGTATTTTTCTAAAATTACAATTACTTTTCTTCAATTTTTAATTATTTTCCTTTTTTTTCAATGAACTTCTTAAAGTTTTAAGTATTTTTCTAAAATTTTCTTTAACTTTCCTTTATTTAAAATATATTATTTATTCTATTTATTTATGTTATTTATTTGTCACAAAAACACCCACAGTCCAGAACAGATCAAAAAAGGTTAACTACAAACTGATGTAATTTTTCCAATTATTTTCTCAAATTTTAGTTGTTTTTTACAATTTAAAATTATTTATTTCAATTTTTAATTATATTTTTAATTTTTTAATTTTTTAAATTTATTTTTAAGATTTTCAAGTATTTTCCTCAAATGTAAATTATTTTCATAATTTTTAAAACATTTCTATGATTTTTTAAATTAATTTTCCCAGTTTTCAATTGATTTGATTTTTTTTCAATTCATTTGCAAAATTTGCAATTATTTTGTTCAATTAAAGTTACTTTTTGCAATTTTTTTAAATCTAAAATTTTATAAATTTTGTCCTTAATAAATAGGTATTTATTTTATTTATATATAAAGTAATTAGGGACTCCAAAAACTCATTGAAACCAAGTTTCATAAAAAAAGTTTAATTTTTTTAATTTCGTGTGAGGCCATATTGAATCCGTCATTTTGAATTTTTGAAATTTGTTTTCAGATTTTTAATCAGCGGTCTCAAAAACAGTAAAAACCATTAATTAGCAATTGTGAATTTTTCGTGATTTGAGAGTGAATATTTTATTATTTTTTGCCAATAATAACCTTTTTTGGCTTACTTTTGATCAACTTTTGGGTCCTCTAAAAAATAGTAAACTTAAAAAATTTCATATGCTAATAATTGGATATTATTCTTTGAGAATTTATGAAAAGAAACAGAGTAATCCGGTAAAAAAATATTAATTTTCAACGTTTTTCTCAGAAAATCTAGAAAAAAAGTGTTTTTTCTATGCAAAATTTTAATATCGTACAAGCACCACTATTAATATAAAAAAAAAATATTTATCTATTTTTTTTCGATTTGTGACAAAATGAGGGGAGGAAATAGATAAAATTCCAAAATGTCATTTTTAACAACCACCCTAATTTACACAGATCTTGTTTTACAAAATTTCTTTCATATTTTTTGAAAATGTAATAGTTTCTAATAGTTTAAAAATTTTCGATTCTTTAAAGTGTGTGTAATAGAAAAATGTAAGTGATACTTTTTCAACGTAATATAAAATAGGGGGGGGGGGGAGAGATTAATAATGTTATCGTTTGGAATAAGGGTCTAGAAGAAAAAATACGCGCGTAGAAGTTTTTCTTAAATTTAGAATTTTATTTCTTAGTTGAAGAACATTTTTAAGAAAAATTGTCTAAGAAACTACAGCAAAACCTATTTTTCCATAAAAAGGCATTCTGTTGTGAGAGTATTAAAATATAGACCATGTAAATGATTTACATTGAATATATATAGTAAAGTAGTGACAATTTCTGACAGCGCACGGATGTTATCGCATAATAGAAATCGATACGTCGATTCTGTCACGACTGAGTTTTCCCTTTAGGTTTCGTCTGTGATGTCCTGGATGGACATCAGGGTCTGAAAATTTCATACACCTAATCTGGGAGAAAGCACAATATCCACTACTGTTGGCATATTGCAATTCTAATGTAATTGACAAAATGCAACATGAATATTTAATTTTAAACTGATTTTAGTTGTCAGTTTATTTGTGAATTTCAAGTAAAATTGTCATTTTCTCTCTTATAGTTATCGAGTTAAAGTAGAAACTAGTGCAAACACAAAATTAGAAAATGCATGTGATGATATATACATATATACACCTATTATTATTTCCTAGATTCTGGTCTATTTATCAACATCAATTCTTATCTGTTTGATTAAGATTGGCAGATTTCATCATCAAAATACAAATAGAATTTGTTGGCCACGTGTGTCTTGTCATATTGCGACGCAAATACCAAACATAGTATAGTGCGTCTCGAACTCTCGAATTGTCGTTACGACAAACACGTGTGTGATTTCATGTTTCCCGTTGCAAGCGTGTAAAGGGACTTTAGCAGCATTCCATTATGCCAAACATTCCTCGATGCGAATATCTTTCAATTTTTTCCTAATCCCAAAATGGTCATCTCTATACTCAAATTTACATTCTGTTATTCGATTAACAGCAAAAGGTTATGTGAATTTTTGACTGTATGTTTGTATAAAAAGAAACTTTATATATAGAATATAAGAATAAATTAAAAATGTCCAATTTCACAATATATATATATATAATTATAGAAGAAAAATGTCAATTTAATGTAAGATGGGATGAAATGTCTGACAGTTAATTTTTATAACGATTTTGAGAGTGACGTTAATATTTGAAATAAGGAGAGATGAAGGCAGAAAATCGATCGAAAAGCATAAACGGCAAAGATGAAAGGACGTGAGAGGCAATCACAAACCGAAACCGCAACATTAATACCTACACCATGGCTCATTGCCTCGTCTGGTACGCGTGCTTGTAAGAACATGCCTCAAAGCGAAAGACGCTTGTCTTTCGTTGGTACCGGAAGTGGACGTACAAGTCCCGCATGCGGTAAACCTGAATTCACCTTCACATCCCTCAACACGTCACTTCTTCGAAACATCCCTCTCTACACTGGACTTTGCGGTTGATGAGCAATTACAACCGCCACTCAAATCTTCACAATTCCGAGAACAAGTTTACACTGTCATTATTATACTGTGTCAGTCAAATTTCGATTGGGACTTTACACTTTTTAATCATAGCTTTTCAATCCCAATTGGAGTCAGGTAGATTTTAATTGGGATGGTACGTTCTAATTTTGATGGTATGTTTCAATTTGGATGGTATGTTTTAATTTGGATGATATGTTTTAATTTGGATGATACATTTTAATTTGGATGCTACATTTTAATTAAGTTGGTACATTTCAATTAGAACTGTGTGTTACAATTGGAACTATACTATAGTTGGGATTATACAATAATTGGAACCATATGATGCAATTGGAACCACTCAATAGGAAATTTACGATAGGCGCACTATTGGACCAATATTGGGAGCCCAAGATTGAATCAATGATAATCGAAACTTGGCGTGTAGATACCAATGCCAAAAATTAGGATTGCCAATATAGACCTAATGGTTTTCCAAGCATGGTTTCACTTATCTTTCTCGCAAGTGAGTTGAGCAATTGAATATATAAGAGGATCCTCTACTTCCGCTCAGTACATTAGAAGACCAAGATTGGACAAATAATAATTTGCGAAAGTTAAAGGTTAAAGAGGAAGAGAGTCTTTTTCTATCTTCAATTGCTCAACTCACTTGCTAGAAAGATAAGTGGAGCCATGATTGGAAAACCATTGGGTCTATATTGGCAATCCTAATTTTTGGCATTGGTATGTTTCGACCATCATTGATCCAATCTTGGGCTCCCAATATTGGTCCAATAGTGCGTCTATCGTAAATTTCTTATTCAGTGGTTCCAATTGCATCATATGGTTCCTATTATTGTATAGTCCTAATTATAGTATGGTTCCAATTGTAACACATAGATCTAATTAAAATGTACCAACTCAATTATAAAGCACCATCCAAAATAAGACGTACCATTCAAATTGACCATTGGAGCATTCAGTACAATTGGCACCAAACAGTACAATTGGAAAATTCCGAAATTGAAAAGAAAACAAACAAAAGCGAACATTCCTTAAAGATACATAAACAATACTGTATAATAAACCCAAGTTGACGAAACGACGCAAATTAGTGAAGTTTTAGTCAACAAGTTTAAGGGACAGTCATCAATCATTTATAAAGACCTTTAGATATGCGGATTTTCAACCGAAGAACCGTTTCAGTTTTTTTTTAGTTCATGTTTTAAATTTCATTTCGGTTCTACCATCAAAGTTTAGGTGTTACCATCAAAATTCGTGTCGTAATGTCGAAATTTAAAGTGTATCTTTAAAATCTGGATTGTACCAACAAAATTTAAATGGTAACATCAAGATTTAGATTGTATCATCAAAATTTTGATAGTACCTCCAAATTTGAGTGTTAACACTAAAGCGTAAATTGTTCGAACAGAACTTTCGTGGAAACCTCAAGATGATGGATATTATTTTAATCTATCAAAATTTGATGGTACAATCGATACCATCGAAGTTTAGCCATTGCCACAAAAGTTTCTGTTGAAACACCGAAGTTTGGATTGTACCTTTACAAAATGTTGTACCAAAACAATTTGAATGAGAGCAGGGTCTCATTTCAAACTTTTACGAATGAACAAATTCCGACTCTACTCTACATTACCGATAATACAAAATTAAATACAACACAGCTTTCAATTCTTCGTAAACCGATTCCACAAAACCTACTTGATTAAAAGAATACAAAAAACCCATGACCCTATAAACTTCGAAAAACATAAACATCAATTTTTGAAAACCAATTCTTCACATATACCGACTCTACAAACTCTAATTAAACATGAAACAATACCATACAGTTAGAACTGTACAATACAATTGGAACCATACTAAAATCAGGACTACACAATAATTGGAACCTTACAATGGAATTGGAACAATACAATATAATATTGTATTGTACAATTCGAACCTAAAATTGTAAAGATGGAAACTCAGTTTTGATGGTGATATAAAAATTTTGACAGAACATCTCAAATTTTGATGGGAACAGTTAAATTTTGATGATATAACCCACATTTTGTAGGTACAATATAAATTTTAATGTTCTTTGAGTGACAACATTAGAATGTATGTTGTACTAACAAAATATGGGTTATATCATCAAAATTTGAGATAAACTGTCAAAATATTTGTATCGCCATCAAAATACAGTTGCCGCATTTACAACTTTGGGTTCTAATTGTACTGTATGGTATTAATCACACAAAACATCAAAGCATCAAAACCCTGCTTAATGATGCCTCTTTTTAGATCAATTATGAGAACTGATCTAAAAGACGGCATCATTGAGCAGCGTTTTGATCCTTTCAGATTTTGAGTGATTATATTGTAGGGTTCCAATTGCATTGTAAGGTTCCAATTATTGTGTATCCCTACACTGAGAAAAATGGATGCTAAAAATTTAACTATATTAGATATTAAGAAAAAGATACTCGCGTACAATATCTAGATATTCATGCTTAATATATAAGATGTTTTTATTAAATATCTAATATATTCTAAAATATAATCTGTAGATGGTAAACTTGATCATCTGAGGTACTAAAATTTAATATCTATTAACAACAGCGCGCGTATTTACAAGTTCTCGTGTTTACATTATGCCGGCTTCAAATTCACTATTGAAATCAAAAAGTAAATATACAGTTAAAAATGTTGTGTTAAATTTAATTTAAATCACATGTCCCAAACCGTCCACTCAAAATTTTTGTTAATTTTTAATATAGGGATTTGTGTTGTTTTCTTTATCGTCTGCTTGACAGAATTGTAAAATATAATCGTATTGAGTTAAGGGCTCAACATTATTCAATTAGTATTAAACTTTACCTTTTACTAAAATCAATTTTCAAAATGAAATTTACGTTTTACAACAAACAATTAAATGTAAATTCAGTGTAAATTACAGTGTTATTACTAAGAAATTAGAGGTTATTTTCAAGAATCAAACGACAGTTATTAAATCAACACGCGAAGTATGTTAAATTTTGACACAAAAAAAAAAGTTTTTAAAGTTAGAAAATAAAAGGTATTTAATATTTTATTAAATATGTGTTTAAGTTTAGGGCAAAAAGTGTTTTTTAAGTGCGCGCAAGTAAATATCCTTGAAGACAAATCCTCCAAATTTCTATATTGTTTGTTTAAATAAACTTTAAACTTCTAACTCTTATGAAGTCACCATTATTTCATACGGATAAAAAATTTGTAAAACATAAATCATCGACTAATCTGTAGTATCAATTATTCTAAAACAGTGGTTATGTTTTGACATATTTTCAATAAATATCTCGTAAATATCTGAAATATTGAATTTTAACATCCTAGATTTAGAAATTAATATATCCTGCCTAATATCTTTTGATACTAAATTTAAATATCTAAGATGTTTGTCGTATAGTTCACTATCGCAGATATTAATTATCAATATCTAGATATTAATTCTTAATGTCCATTTCTCTCAGTGTAATTTTAGTTTGTATTGTACTGTTCTAATAGTATTGTATGGTTCTAATTGTATTATATGATTCTAATTATGTTGTATAGCTCCAATTGTATTGTATGGTCCCAATTGTATGGTATGGTTCCAATTGTTTCCAATTATTGTATATCCCTAATTTTAGTGTGGTTCCAATTGTATTGTACGGTTTGATCTAAAAAGACGGCATCTTTGGCAGCGTTTTGACCCTCTCAGATTTTGTGTGATTTTATTGTATAGTTCTAATTGCATTGTAAGGTTCCAATTATTGTGTATCCCTAATTTTAGTTTGTATTATACAATTCTAATAGTATTGTACGGTTCCAATTGTATTTTACGGTTCTAATAGCATTGTATTGTTCCAATTGTATTGTATGGTCCAAATTGTATGGTATGGTTCCAACTGTTTCCAATTATTGTATATCACTAATTTTAGTGTAGTTCCAATTGTATTGAACGGTTCTAATGGTTTGTACGGTTCCAATTGTATTGTATGATTCTAATCATATTGTATGGTTCCGATTGCATTGTATGTTTCCAAACGTATCGTATGGTTCCAACTGTTTTCAATTATTGCATATCCCTAATTTTAGTGTGGTTCCAATTGTATTGTACGGTAAGATCTGAAAGATGGCACCATTGTGCAGCGTTTTGATCCTTTCAGATTTTGTGTGATTATATTGTAGGGTTCCAATTGCATTGTAAGGTTCCAATTATTGTGTATCCCTAATTTTAGTTTGTATTGTACGGTTCTAATAGTATTGTACGGTTCTAATAGTATTGTACGGTTCTAATAGTATTGTACGGTTCTAATAGTATTGTACGGTTCCAATTGTATTGTATGATTCTAATCATATTGTATGCTTCCAATTGTATTGTATGGTCCCAATTGTATTGTATGATTCTAATTATATATTATGATTCCAAACGTATTGTATGCACTGTAAAAACAGGTGTCTTACAAGTGTCTAATTTTAAGACATAAGACGTTTAGAAAGCGTCTTACAGGCATTTTTAAGACACTATCTCAATGGTTTAAAATTAAGACACCTCAAAATGTCTTAAAAGTGAGGACAAAATAAGACACTTGTTTTTAGAGTATGGTTTCAGTTATTGTATATCCATAATTTTAGTGTGGTTCTAATTGTATTGTACGGTTTGATCTAAAAGACGGCACCATTGTGCAGCGTTTTGATTCTTTCAGATTTTGTGTGATGATATTGTAGGGTTCCAATTGTATTGTAAGGTTCCAATTATTGTGTATCCTTAATATTAGTTTTTATTGTACGGTTCTAATAGTATTATACGGTTCCAATTGTATAGTATGATTCTAACCATATTGTATGGTTCCAATTGTATTGTATGATCTCAATTGTATGGTATGGTTCCAATTGTTTCCAATTATTGTATATATCCCTAATTTTAGTGTGGTTCCAATAGTATTGTAGCTTTTGATCTAAAAGACGACATCATTGTGCAGCGTTTTGATCCTTTCAGGTTTTGTGTGATTATATTGTATGGTTCTAATTGCATTGTAAGGTTCCAATTGTTGTGTTCCCTTAATTTTCGTGTGGTTCTAATTGTATTGTACGGTTCCAATTGTATTTTACGGTTCTAATAATATTGTACGGTTCCAATTGTATTGTATGGTTCCAATTGTATTGTATGGTTCCAATTGTATTGTATGGTCCCAATTGTATTGCACGGTATGTATTGCATTGTATTGTATGTATCATTGTAAAGTTCTACTATAATTATAAGTTCAATTATAGTCCAATTATACTATTGCAATTGTAAAATTCAGTTAAAATTATAATATACCAACCCAATAAAAATCTAATGACTACAATTATATCATGTAGTGATATTCGATTAAAACTAGAAGTTTTTTCCGTAAATGCAACTCTCGAACTATCAGATAATTTTACTCATGCGGAACACTAGAAGGAAACAAGCAAATCAAGCTTCTCCAGTTCAACAATAATAAGAAATAAAATAGAAGTGACTGCTGAAAGCAGAGAGAGCTATTTAGTTACATCAAAGTTAGCTTTATGAGCTGCCGAACCAGGAGAAGGGTCATGATGGGAAGGTTCAAGTGCCTGGGATTTGGGCAACGTAAGACGTAGTGGTAAGGTGTAGACAGATTCTCGGCATGTTACAAAGTACGAGGAATCTGGTCACACCCTTGCTAAATGTACCAACCTTCCCTGCTGCTTTCACTGCAGGGATGTAAAGGGGCAGTCTACGATCATGTTGTACGAAAAGTGTCTTCAGAAATGCTCTCTATTGCGTCGTAAAAAATTTAAATTATTATTTCTTTTCTTTAATTTGATTAACAAAGCATTATTGATGTTTTCTTAATAATGCTTCTTAGGCATATACATTACATCAAACTCTATTAGGAACTCAGGTTTATTTTCCATTTTTAAGCTGTGCAAAAAGTGTCAAGAAGAAGAGGGGAACGTCTAAAATCGTACAAGTTAATTTATGAATAACCACTACTATCAAACGAAATAAAAATACGCTCTCTTATGAAAGGATTTAATGGCAAAGTAGAGAATTTTCCTCTAAGTGGCTCTTTACGTCTTTAGCCGCAACTATTGAATATCTTATTGCCCTCGAAATAAACTTAATGGAAAGTATATAAAGCTCTAAACTTGTTATGTTGTGTGCATTATTTTGTGTCATTTAAAAGGCAGTGTTGGTTAGTTTTAGCTTGAGGTTCGCGGTGCACAAGAAACGTTGAATCTTTTCTCATTAGGTTTTACAATTCCTTTTCTCTTTACGACTAGCGCCAAATGGTTTTACTGTCCAACTTGCTCATCTCTACACCTTCATCGTCAATCTATCTGTCACTCTTCGTCTCCTTTTTTTTCTCACGCATTCCTTCATTCTCTCCTCTTCTCTTTTTATAACTTTTCTATTTTAATTAGAAACCGTCTTCAGACACAGGGCAATTCCTTTTTTAAATTCCACTCTAGCATTTTCATTTTACATTAATAATCCCTTAAAATCCCCCGTTTCGTTAAATTCAGGTTTAATGGTTTTTTAAAAATGAGTAATAATTCTGGATTTTAACCAAGTCTCAAGATAGGAATGTGTGTTTTCCAATACATAAAGGAACTTTCAACTTGTAAAAAATTAAAGTATGTTAAACGACAAATCTAAGAAAATATTACCCCCGTCATTAAATTTCAAATCGTAATATGATTTGTCTCATTTCTATTGAGCGAATCGCGAAATGAGAATTATTAAATAATTTAACACATAACTATTAAAAAATGATACTATTAAAACAATTGCTTTTACTATAGAAACACCTTACAACAAAAGATATTTTCATTTTCGAAGTCAATTTTTTGTATTTGAAAAATTATAAATAAAACACATTTTTAGGTTAGGAGAGTTGTGAATTGTAATTCATGGCGCAAAATTTAAAAAGCATTAAAATAAAGTGTGATATATAAATAATTTTTTAAACAAAATATTATCCAATCAAATTGGTTTATTTTTCAATATATTTAAAAATATTATAATATTTAATAATTTATACAATAAATTATTAAAATTCAAAAGGCTTTCCTGTTAATTGTATTTTCCAAGATATTCACATTTTTAAACAAATATTTTAAATATAATATCTCAATATAAATAAAACAAATTTTATTTATGTAAGACAAAATTTACAAAAATTTCGAATAAAAAAGTTGAAGAAAATCATTGTAATTTAAAAAAATATTTGCAAAATTTGTAAATTAATTAGGAAATAATGAAAATAACTAAAAAATGGAGAAAATAAATGAAAATTTTTGGAAATTAATGGAAAAAGATTTAAATAATTTTAAAATTTTGAATTCATTCATTTCTTCATTCTGTCCACTTTTGAAGTTTGTCTCTAGATCTTTTTTTGTTTTAAATTTTTACATCATAAGTTCACCTTTTCAAAATGTTCTCAAATTATAAATTTATAATAATGTTAATTTTTTCAAATTTAATTTAAACTTGAATTCATTAAAAGTTCAGTTAATCCACGGTTTAAATATACTAAATTTAATGATATTTAAAAATATTAATTCTTTTCTCTTATGGTATTAATTATACTTAAACTACAATTTTCAACTATTTTTATCATTCTTCAATTATTTTCTGCAATTTTTAATTATTTTAAATATTTTAATTATTTTTTACTTTTTTCCCTAAATCTTAAATCTACCTTCCGCAAATTTTAATTATTGTCTGTAATTTTTTGATCACTTTTTCAATTTTAATTATTTTCTCGTCTACAATAAAACAATTTCTTTATTTATTGCAAAATTTTATATTATTTATCACAAATTTAAATTAAATTTTTTAATTTACCATTTTTTTTCATTTGCAATTATTATCTCAGTTTTTAATTTTGTATATTATTTCTAAATTAATATCCTAAACTTTCAAATATATATCTCCATTTTCTATTATTTTGTTCAATATTCGTTTTTTTTATCATTTTGCAATTATTCTCTCAATATTTTAATTTTTTTTAAATTCATTTACTACATTTTCAATTATTGGAATTTCGATTAATGTCTTCAATTTGAAATTTTATAATCATTTTTCAATTATTTTTCCCAATTTTTAATTATTCTTATTTTTAAATATTATTTTCTAAAATTTTAAAATATTTTTCTACTATTTTTAATTATTTTCAATCTTCTTTTTATAATCCCCAAAATTTAAACTATTTATCTGATATTTTAATTATTTAATTCAATTTTAAATTATTTATATATTATTTTGGTATTATTTCCTTCAATTGTCAATTACATATATGATTTTCTTGTATTTTATGTATATTCTGTATTTTTTGCAATCATTTATCTTAAATTAAACATTGTTCTCTTCAAAATTTAAACTATGTTAAACATTTTTTATTTATTTTCTCTAATTTTTAAATATTTTCTTTTTTTTCAATAAACTTCTAAAAGTTTCAAAAAATTTTCTGAAATTTTCTTGAACTTTTCCTTATTTAAAATGTATTATGTAATTTTTTCAATTATTTTCTCTAACTTTTCATTATTCCAATTGTTTTCAATTTATTTTTAAGATTTCCGAGTAGTTTTCTGAAATTTAAATTATTTGCTTTATTTTTAAAACATTTCTATAATTTTTGCAAAATTTGCTATTATTTTTTTTTTAAATTTTGTCATATGTAAATAAAACTTGTTTCATTTTTTTTTAAATATTATAGGTATTTAAATATTTATTTAAAAAACTTCATTTGAAGAAAATAAAAAATTTTAAAAAGTTGTAAATAAAACTTGTTTCATTTATTTTTAAATAATTAAAAATGATTAAAAATTAAAGAAAATAATGTGAAATTCGAGAAAAATATTTAAAAATCTCATAATCTCAATAATTGAAATATGATGAAAACAATGATAAGTTAAAAAAAATTTTGTTATTTGTCTTTCAATTATCAACTATTTTTTTCAAATTTCAATTTAAATCTTTAATCTTCAATTTAATTCTTTAATCTTACATTTATTTCTTTAATTTTCAATTATTTTCTTCAAATTTCAATTGTATTCTACGTTTTTCAATTACTTTATTCATAATTAAATAATTCTCTCATTTTCTGAATTATCAAATTTTTTCTTGAAATTTCAATACAATTATTCAACTTCCAAATAATTTCTTTAATTTTCATTTATTTTTTAAAATTGTTTTCATTATTTTCATCAGTTTTCAATGGAGAATTTATTTTTCTTCTTGAATTTTATGATTATTCATCAATTAAATTTTTTTTTTTCAAATGCCGAGTATCCTCACCATTTTTTGAAGTTTTTTTTCGATTGTTAATTATTTTTTTTTTAGTTAATTATTCTCGTCAATATCTTATTATTTTTATCATATTGTAATTTTTCTTTAAATTATCAATTATTTTCTTGAAATTTACATTTAATTTTTTAATTTCCAATTTATTTCTTCAATTGTTAATTATTTTCTTCAATTCTCAAAAATTTTCTTTAAATTTCAATTAGTTTGATTGATTTTCAATTAATTCTTTAATATTAATTAATTTCAGCATTTTCTCAATTATCAATTATTTTCTTTTAATACAATTCTTGAATTTCCAATTGATTTCTTTAATTTTCATTTATTTTCAACAATTTTTTTTCCATAATTTTCATCAGTTTACAATTGGCAATTTATTATTCTCCTTCAATTTTATAAATATTCGTTAATAACAATTTTTTTTGTACGAATGACGATTATTCTCACCATTTGTTAATTTTTTCAATTGTTAATTAATTAATTATTTTATATTGTAATTTTTCTTTTGGTTATCAATTATTTTCTTGAAATTTACATTTAATTCTTTAATTTCCAATTTATTGGAAATCCCAATTTTTGAAAGGCGGGATATATTATTGAAGAAATAAATAAATAAATTTTTCTACCAGGGTTTCTTCAATTTTCAAATATTTTCTTTAATTTTCAATTTTTTTTATCGATTTTCAATTAATTCAATTAATTTATTAATTAATTTCAATTCAATTCAATTAATTAATTAATTTTCAATATTCAACAATTCTCTTATTTTTTTAATTTATTTTTTCACTGATAAAAATTATTTAAAAATTTTAATTCAATTATTCAATTCTAGAACAACTATTCTCTTCAATTCTCAGTTATTTTCTTTAAATTTAAATTTCACTATTTTTTCAATTATTTTCTTTAATATTAAAATATTTAATTCTTCAATTATATTTTTTTTAATTTTAATTATTTTTTCGATTTTCAATGCAGTTGTTAAATGTGCAATTATTTCCAACAATTATTCCTATAATTTTCTTAATTTTTCAATTTGCAATTATTTTCTTTAAACTTAATATTTCTTGTTTAATTTTTATTACAATTTTTTTTCAGTTGTCTATTAATCTAGTCATTTTTTGAATTTTGTTTTCAATTGACAATAAAATTTCCTAATTTTTCACATATTTTCTTCAATTTTTTCAATTTTTAACTATTATTTAAAAAATTTATAATTATTCTTTGATTTTTTAAATTATTTTGTTCGGTTGTGTATTGATCTAGTTATTTTTTAAACTTTGTTTTAAATTGTCAATTATTTTTGTCATTTTGTAATTTTTTTCAATTATTTATTTATTTATTTATTTAAGTACATATACGGATCAACGAAAACCCATTAGAAAAAAAAAAGAATACAAATAAGTTGAAACACAGATTTGCCACATTATTATTGGTTTATATGGGTGATTCTTTTGAAAGTGCTCTTTTGGATGTCTCGATTAATTTTACAAAAACTATAGAGTAATAATTATTGTCAACATTCTTAATTAAAATTTAGCGTTTACTTAGTATTATAAAAAATAAATTAAGCCATTTGGCTGAACCAAATCAATATAAACACTAAAAATATTTCATCTCCGAAGCCTTTTTGGTATGTCTTCAACACGACTTCTATGACTATATAAAATTTTTTTATGTCTTCTTGTACTCTTTTTAATTATTAAAAAATAGTTTCAGAAGCTTAAATGGTTTTATCAGTTGTATCTGAAGGTTTAAAATTTGTAGTCTGCTGCTTTCTAGATAAAAAAAGTCTTTAAACTTTGTCTTCAATTTTAGGTTAAAATTACTTTGTGATGTATAATCATATTTAAACATGTTAAAAATATTTGTAACACATTTTTAATACATGTTAGAATAAATTTAAGAGCTCAAAGTTTATTTTTCTCTTATACAATTTATAAATAAAAGAAAAAATGTTGCTTTTATAAATTATCAAAGTTAAAAAAATTGGGCGAGTAAAATTTCAAATTCATCTCCGAAGCCTTGTTATTTTAGTAAATAACTGAAATATTTTGAGTATTAACATTATAAAATAAAATTTTACTAAAATATTTTTATGAATAACTGAAAACAATCTTTTAATTCTACCTTATTTCTTATAAAAATAAGAAAATTATCTTTTTTTCATCTCCGAAGCCTTTTTTTTAAAGGCACTGAGATTTCTTTTGTTTTTAATGTTTATTTTCAATGTTTCGAACGAGTTAACCTTTTTTCTATTGGAATAAAGTGGAAATTTTGGTATGTTTTTAACATTTTAATCAATTTTTCTATTAAAAAAATAAAATTAATTAAATATATGTATTTAACTTTTTACAAAAGAAAGAATTAAATGTTCATAGAAATAATATCTGAAATATTGTTTTTTGGTTACTTAGCAATTTTTCAGTAAATATTATTTAAACTTGCAATTCTTATAAATTAATTTTGCGAACCAGTATCTAAAGTTTTTTAATATCATTTGAAGTAATCCCGCAGAAAAGAATTTACATTATCTAAAAACTAGTTTATTTTAAAATTTAAATAAAAAAGGAGTACTTTCAGAAGAATCACCCATATATAAAAGTCGTAAAGAGATAATGAACTTCGCAAAATAAATTAATTGATTTGAATATATAAAAATAGAAGGTATTCACAGCCTAATTAACAATTATAGATAACAATTAACAATATATATGTCCAGTCTTTAAAAGAAAGATAGATAAACATTAACGATAAAATTAAAAATATACAAAGTATACAGAAAGAACATCCCCAAGGGAGCCATTACATTATCTTTTTAAATTTTAATAACATTGATTGAGAAAATTTGATTTAATTTGATAAATAAATAAAAAAACTTAAATTCTTATAAATTCTCGATTAGAATTTTGGTCGGTTATAATCCCGGTTATATTCTCGTTCTCATTATACCGTTCTCCAGGTAATATTACTTCTTCGCAACTCTAAGTGAGACCAAGTTTTTTCTGTGTTGATATAAATATGCTTTCAATGCTCCGATTGAATGAAACTGGCATTTTAAAAGTTCATTCATAATTTCATGAAATGAATGAAATTGAGTTCATTAACGAAGAATCTATATGCAGTTAATGATTCTTTGTTTTCGTGTTTAAGTTATTTAAAGTTGGCGTGTCTGCAGACGATTAAACTGCATAAATGCGTGCAGCGAAGCATATAGAAGCTTTTCAGACGGTGGTGGTATATAAACAGATGGGAACGTTTCGATTTCACAATTTCAGGATGTGTGTTGCGAAAAAGGAACGAGCCACGTCAGGAATGTCGTGTGTGACGCGTGATGCACATCGTCGCGATTCTTCGATGTAAACGGAACCGTGCTGTGCAGATAAACGCAAACAAACATAAATTTCAGACTCGCGAGAAACTGTGCGGCTTGTAATCGGGTTATAATTTATTTCAAAGCTGCGTGTAGGAGGCTGGATAAATTGAATAAACGTCTACCCATTTGTCGGTCAACGTCTTAGCCAATAGCATACAACTGTTCATTCAGCAATCACAAATCAAATGTTCAACTTTGGAAAAATTTATAATTCATCTTATTTTTCCTTTTTAACAATAAAGTTCAATTGTTTAACTAATGAATTTCAATTGTTTCGTTACAATGTACATTTTTAAGTGAAGAGAGAAAGAAAAAGGGATTTTTAACAATTTAATTAAAATGAGTTTAATGGTATAATTTTTAAATCATTGTATGTGTAGGATAATATGTTCCGTGTATGTGACATTGTAAAATTTAATGTCTAATTTTCCAATTCAAAAAAATCATTATTGCCTTTTATTTAAAATTTCAATGGTTAGAAATGAATTTAAAACTAAAAATGTTTATCTATAACCTAAAAATTCAAGAATTCCATGTGATTAAATATATTCTTTTTTATCTTTGATTTCTATTAGTCTGATCTCGAGAACTTCACGATATTCCAAGAGTTGGTTTAAAATTATATAATAATAATATTTTAGAATTAATTTGATTTATTTCTCCATTTTATGTAATCTTGCTTCGAGTCAACTCATCCTGCTTAAGAAGAAAATACTATTGAATCCCGTTGAAGATTATTATCCAAGGAAAATATGAAAATTATTGATTCCTGTGTTCCTGTCAAATTAAGAAAAATTTCCATTTTAAAGTACAAAGAATTTTAGAGGATGTTTTAAAAATTATATTCTTGGCTAATTTGAATTTCCCGCCTTATTCTTCATCTAAAAATTGAAATTTATCAAATGTATTAATTCGGATTTCGTCATTGGAATTTCTTCTGGTCGTACCTGAGGAACTTAATTAATTTTGAAATGCCGAACTTATCCTTGTTGGCGTTTTTCCCTGTTTTGAGATTTCGACTTAGTCACCTGGATTTTTTCAATAGAATTTTGAACAATAACTTTTGAAATTAACGTTGGTAAGGTTACACCATTTATTTTGGAAGAAAATTTGATTTAATTAATTAGATTCTTTAGGATTAGGTTAATTAATTAAATTTAATTAAAGAATTTTATTTGTAATCCAGATTCTGTATTAATTTTTACTATCAGTTTGAAACTCGTTCCTTTTTCCTTAAAATCTAACATTTCTCACAATTTATTTTGATTTAAATAACTATTTAATTCATTATGAATTTCTTTAAGAAATTTTCATAACTTGTCAATTTAATTATTTGGTTTTTCCTTCATAACTTTAAAATTGAATTTAAATTTTCTTGCGAATTTAAAATTATAAAGAAAAGATCCTTGATTTATTTTAATATAAATCAAGTCTTAATTTTCTTAGATTATAATTATATTTAGTTCCTAACCTAGAATTTAATTTCGACAAAATTCTATGTCTAATTGATAATCATTGATGATTCGAATTCTTGTATTTATTCAGGATTTATCTGGTCGCCTAACCTCAAAAATTATATTAAAACTTAAATCGATTTTTGTAAAATTCATTAATTTATAAATATCAAAATATACGATATTATTTGAAAAGTGAGTGTTTTCTTCATTCAAATTTTTTTTATTCAATCTCTTCAATTAAGGGCATGTGATGGATTATGACGTCACTGGTATAGGCAAAATTTGTCCGTAACTTTTCTCTTAAAATATTGAATATTTTTTTATGAAACTTGGTAAAATTACTTAAAATGTCATTAAGAAGGTCTCTTAGACCCAAATTTGTTTGAATTTTGTCTCAAAATTGATTGTTAACAAATTTTCCAATTTTTCGAAAATTTCCAAAAATTAAGTTTGGGACAAAATTTAAACAAATTCGGGTCTGAGAGACCTTCATAATGACATTTTCAGTAATTCTACCAAGTTTTATAAAAAAATATTCAATATTTTAAAAGAAAAGTTGCGGACAAATTTTGCCTATACCAGTGACGTCATAATCCATCACATGCCCTTAAATAAAAAATCCTCGCCTCTACTATTTTCCAGGGAAGGGGCTAAATTAGTCGAAGAATTGTCTCGATATGGAAGATTAATTTTGAATAATTTTGTTTTGATTTTGGTCTTAAATTTTAATTCTTTCTATAAATTTTATTTGAAAATTTAAATTGGATCAATTAATTTCTTATTTATCATCGAGTTTTTCCCTTTTGTGAGTTTTATCCGGATAGAGCTTCCGATTGTTTTCGGTTGTCTATCGGATTAATAGTATATTCTTTTAATTAAGTTTCTGATCATTTTCAGTTATTAATTATTTTGCGAATAATATATTTTCTTTTAATTGATTCAAAGTAAATTTGGCGCCCAACAGAATTTAGAATCTTCCATTTTGTAACCTGTTCCAGAATAAATAACTTAAATCAAATAAATATTAACGGTTACATGTAACACAAAAACCGTTAAGTTAAATCGTGAATAATAATCTTGATACGAGTTTAAAAACAAATTCATTTTCGATTAATGTTTTATGACCTTTAAGAAATGAGCTTATTAAGGATATTCAAGCTATTGGCATAACCTCAAACTAGAAAATGGTTTCTTATATAAACTAGAGAAAAAATTAAAATTGATTTCACTTAATTTTGAAAGATCAGTTGTATATTTTTCAACAAAAATTAAGTTGAGACTAAATTTGTTATCAAATAATAATTTTGGAAGAAAGTTAAGGTGGTTCTAGTGGTTTTTTGGTGTTTATTGTTTCAATAATTAACAACATGTTTGGACCTATGCTTGGGTATAATAAAAGTAAATAAATTAAATATAAATTAATAACATTAATTAAATTTGAAGGTACAATACTTCAGTTACGGTTTTATAAATACCTTAAATTTTATTAATAAAATGGTTGTCCACTATTTTCATTTTATTAAATATTATTCATATACATATATATATCAATTTATTTTTATATTATTTCAAAATTGAAACTTGAAATCAAATTAATAATTTCCTGGATTTTCTTTTTCAATTTATGTTTATAACTATTAATTAATTTTAAAATTCAAACTTTAAATCAAATTAATAATTTCCTACTTTATCTTTAGCATATCAGATTTCTACTTTACCTACTACACCTGAGTCTTGATTCAATTCACCTAACCTACAATAAATTTCGTGAATGTTTACATTTTTTTAATAAAATGAAAATAGTGAACAACCGTTTTATTAATCAAATTTAAGGTATTTGTAAAATTGTAATTTTAAAATATTCATAAAATTATAACTAAAGTATTGTTTCATCAAATTTAATTAACTTTATTAAATAATATTTATACAGACTTGAGAAGGGCTCAAGCTTGGGTCGAAACATGTTGTCAATTATTGAAGTAAGAAATACCAAAAAACAACTAAAATGAACTTAATTTTCTTTCAAAATGACTTAAATAGTGATTACAAATAATTAATATTCAAATAATAAATACTTAATAGTGTTTTTTTTTCAAGTTTGTCATTTTTATCCAATTTTGACCAATAATAGTTTATTTTATTCTTTGTAACATTCTCGACAATTCTACTCGTTGGATTTTGTTCATAATATTTTGAACAAAAGTTGTTAAAGAAATAAAATTTGTTTTTTACATAATTTTTTAAACAAAATATTTTTAACAAAATTTATTGAATTGATTATTAAGTGTCAGTTTTTTGTGGATTTGTGTATGTTAAATAAAAAACAAGTTTTAGGCCATTAATTCCACATTTCTTTTAAATTTACAATATTTTATAAAAACGACGTTTCGGCAGCTACCGCTACCCTTATCAAGTTTATTATTTTTTTTTCCTTTCATAAAATGATTTGAAAATTATTAAAGCTGTTATATTAAAAAGATTCTTATCTTTCATTTTTTTTTAATATTAAAAATCATAAAATAAATCAATTAAAAGATTTTTATACATGATGATGATTTTATTCATCACAGTGTCATACAGTTGGGACATGATGATAAATAAAATCATCATCATGTATAAAAATCTTTTAATTGATTTATTTTATGATTTTTAATATTAAAAAAAATGAAAGGTAAGAATCTTTTTAATATAACAGATTTAATAATTTTAAAAATCATTTTATGAAAGGAAAAAAAATAATAATAATAAACTTGATAGAAACGTCGTTTCTATAAAATATTGTAAATTTAAAAGAAATGTGGAATTAATGGCCTAAAACTTGTTTCTTGTTTAATTAATTGAATTTTAGAGAATGTTTAAAAGAATAAATTAAGATGTGTCAAAATTAGATGAAAATTCCAATTGCTCATAAACTTGAGAGAAAAATATAAAATGTTAAATAATTATTATTTAATAACAAATTTTGTCTCAAACTAATTTTTTTAGACCACCCAACAGTAGATAATGACATACAGTAGATAATTTTAATTTTCTGAAAAGTTAATTGATATTTTTATTTCTGCTTAACATTATTAGTTTTTTGAATTAATCTAAAGTAACCTAAACGTGTTTGATTGACAGAATACTCGTAATTAACATTTAAAAATAAAAAAAACTAATTTACGGTAACGAAAAAAATTGTCTTTAATATAATAATATAATATATTAATATTCATATTAATTACAATATTAATATATAATTAAGTAATTAAGTAACTACTTATTAATTACATAAATAAGTTCTAACACAAAAGAATTCAGGTAACTAATTGCTCATTTTGTTCATATGTAGGTTTCAAATTTCGCGCAATTTTTAGCTCAAACGTTAGGTTAAGTAAATACCAGAAAGGGCAAATGCCAATTTCTTGTTCTCAGTCGACAAAAAGTGTCAAATGAATTTCAATTAAAATAATATTTTGTTTAAATATGATAGATTACAGTGCGTTTTCTTAACGAATCGATTATATTTGCAAGAATACTTGTGTACAAATGTGATTACGAGTAAATACTTGCTGTACAGCTTATATATATCTTAAATTAAAAGCGATTATCTACTGTTGCAAGGATGCTTTCAATGCCGTATATTTTGACTGCACAGTTAAAAATTTTGTGAATTTGTGTAAAAAACAGTCCTTGTTAAATTGTTTGTGATAAAATTTAACATTTTTCGTGAGTTGATTTTACATATTCTTCAAATGTTATTCGATTCTTGAACATAACCTCAAATTTTTTAGTAGTAACACTGTAATTTAAGTTTATTTTTTAAATTTCTTATTGAAAATTCATTTTAATTTCCATAAGGTAAAATACAATATTAATTTCATAAAATCTGTGCGCTTTAAATTATCACGATTATATTTGACTTGTACCGAGTAGTCGATAAACAAAAAACACAAATTCTTATATAAAAAATCAACACAAATTTTGAGTGGACCCTTCTGAAAATATGATTTATAGTAAATTCAAAACAAAATTTTCAACTTTGCAGAAATTACGTTCATTTAAACGTTAAGAACTTCAACTATATTCAGTTAGAATCACTATAATGTGTAAAATAAGAGGTTAAAATTTGGGTACAAATTCAACATATTTTCTTGCCTGTAGTAAAAACATTAAAAATAGGTAAATATCCAATTTTATGATGAGTTTGAATATTGCATTGCTTAATAGACAAAAAAACTTTATTTTAGTAATAAAAATTTTATCAATTACTTTAGTCTGAAGTTATTTGACGTATTAGTATTTTTCACTATCTACTGTTACCGTCTATTCTACATCTAGATCTTTCGAAATTCAGTAAAATCAATTTTAATAATATTTTTATTTTATCTAAAAAACCATTTTCTAGTTCGATGTTATTATAATGTTTTGAACATCCTTAAGACTTATTTAACTTTGAAGGTGACTATTATTATTATCATCAGTAATTATACATTCTAATTTTTATTGCGTTGTATTGCTTCGAGTTATAGGTCCATTGAGTTTGAAAGGAAGATAAGTCGTCGCGTAAAATCAGCTTTTTGGTCGGGTCATTCACTCCCTGAGTCAAGTATGTTCACATAGCCTTTTCTTTCTTCTTTTCTCGCGCAAACTGCGCAGTAAACAAAGCACAGTCCGTTTACCTCGCAATGCCGAGCAGTTGATTCGCTTGTTTCTCTTTCCTTTTTATTTTTTCTTCCCGTTTCAATTCTTCTATTCTCTCATTATTTTTTTTTAACGAATAATTGTCATCAAAAATTGCCCCGAGTCAGTTAAATTTTGGAATAAAATCGTTTCTTGCATAAAAAATAAAAACAACTGGTAGTTACATGTCAGAGCAATGATTCAGCAATGGTAGATATTTTCACGCTGGTTTACTAAAAACTTTGTATTTTACTGCATTATAAAACACAAATGTACTAAACTCAACGTACGGAGAATGTATACCAAAAGCTTTTCTCTCTCGAGAGAACGAAATTACGATCAAAGTCTGTCAAAATTAAATATATATTGTGGGTGAAGCAAGAATTCGGTGTAAAAAGACTCTGCAGTTATTATAAGAGCTGAAGTTTAAGACTTTGAGTTGCACGTTGACCTAGGCATTGATCGACGCTTACAACCCGTAATCCGACAGCAGAACGTCATTTATAAACTGATTTAGTACAAGCACCATAGAAATGTGTTCTAGTGATGAGAAATGATACTTGAAAATTTTTGCCTTCTCTATACGACTGAAATAATTTTCAGCTTGTTCATGAACTCGTTTCTAAAAATCTGTTTACAGTTATGAGACAATGTGATTGATCTTTTATCTGATTTGGTCATCAGGTTCGAGAAATTAATTTCTATTTTAAAAAAACAGAGAATAAGAATAAAGTAATTTTGAGAAAAAGAAGATAGGTGAATTGGAACAATTTAGAAGCCTAAATGAGATTTTTTTGGGAAAGAAATTCGTGTTAAATATAGTAGAAGGGTATACTGGTTTCAAATTGAGATTAGTCATTGTTTGAAAATCGCGTCGAATTTCAAGGTTTTGGATGGATATGAATCTTAGGTTTCCCCCAATTTGTAATTTATCTTTGAGTAGAAATTAATTGTTTTAGTTAACGGTATCTAATAACCGTTCTCTCATTATAGAAGGTATTGTACAGTGATTTAGAAAAAATAGTTGGGTCGGATAGCAAAATGTCTGGTTGATATGTATAAAATAATTTATCTGTGCTTAATTTGGGAACAATCCAAATTGTTCCAAATTGTTCCGAATCCTATAATCAAAATTGTAGTTGTAAAATCTAATTCGAATTTTGATATAATAACACCTAAAATTGAATTGAATTGTACCAGTACAATTTTAATCATAGAATTTTATTGTATTAATAAGATTTGGATGGTAACATCAAGACTAAGATTGTACCATTAAAATTTGTATTCTTCCGTCAAAATCTGTGTTGTACCATTAAAGTTTACGTGTTTATCAAAATTTTGTTTCGAATGTCAAAGTTTAGTTTATACCTTCATAATTCGGGTTATACCAACAACATTGAGATGGCAACAGCAAGATTTTAATATTACCACATAATTTTAGTTGTAACATTAACATGTGTGGTACCAATATATAGTTTACGTAGAATCCTTAAGATGTAAGTTATAGCATCAAAATTTTGATCGTACAATCAATTCTCTAAATGTTTATAGATATAATCAACATTTGGAATTGAATGAAATTTGAAATTGGATTGGAATGTCAAAATTTAGATTGTACTTTCCCAATTTGTATTGTACTAATCAAATTAGGGCAGCAATATTAAGACTTAGATTGCATAACCGAAATTTTGATTGCATTGGCAAAATTTGACTGCTATCATAAAAATTTGAGTGTTCATATCAAAAGCTGTGTAGAAACTAGAAACATAAAGATTTTAGATGTAATATAAAAATATGTTTAGTCAAAATCTGTGTTATAGAAACAAAATCTCCATGAAACCTCAAGTTTTAGGTTATTATCAAAATTTTTGAAGTGGAATCAATACCATATTAAAGATTATAGGTATAAATATCAAAATTTTACAATTTTACAATTTGAATTGTACCAGAAAAATTTGGGTGGTAACATTACGATTTAGATAGTACCAACAAAAATATGGTATCATCCTGATTTTAGTTGTTTCATAAAAATTTAGATTATAGAGTCAAAATTTGTGTTAGGTATATCATTAAAGTTAAGCTGTGATCAACAATCAGGTTGGATGGTCAAAATTTTGATTCTAGCGTCAAAGTTTGTGTTAAAACAAAAATTTGAGTTGTACCATACAAATTTTGTTTCTATTGTCAAAAGGTGTGTATTTCCATAAAAATTTAGGTACAAACTTATGAATTGGGATGATACTATCAAAATTTTGTCGGTACAATGTATACAATCAATATCAATGAAGTTGAGGTGTTCCATCAAAGTTTTAATTGGAATGCTAAAATTATTATTTTAACATCATCAATATTTAGTTAACACAACACAATTTGGGTTGTACCATCCAAATTTTCGTTACCTTAACCAAAGTTGTGGTTGCATTGACGCAAACTTTAATTTTCATTAACAAAATTGAGTTAAAACAGCCAAATAAGAAAAAACATCTCATATATACGGCTCAACCAAAATTTTGCCTACAATACTAAGAGCCATATATTTCTTCTACATCAACCAAACTTTTCGTTGTCCAAATAAAACCTTTATCCCCCACGTAATAAGACTCGGTAAATTAAAAAAATACCAAGATATGAAATTCGCAAATATCGGGATGAAAAAAAGAGGTGACAATTTTTCTTGTCACTATCAGCTTCAAACATCATAAATGATCCTTTGATCTCAAAAACCGACAATAATTCTCGTTAAACTGATCATATTTAAGGAACTATAATTTTATAGTTTCATTATGTCAATATACGAGTATAAAGTTTAACACTTACTGCAAATTCGATCTCCATAACATCCTCCAAATCTGCAATTGTATTTTCTTCCTCTCTTTGAAAAGTGTTTACAAGTGTTTTCTGCCACTTCAGTTTCCATCATCCAGTTTCAAAGAATTTCTTCCAATAAATTTAGCCTCAAATGTGAATTGTACGGATCTTCTTATTTTCTTATTGGAAATTCCTTTGTAGATTGCCGTCTTCGAATTTTTTCAATACTTGCTTTGCTCGTTTTCCTTCTCCTTTTTCAAATATCATCTTGTTACGAAAATGGGTAAAATTTTTGGATGTACTCGCTTTACTGATGTTGCATTTGTTGCACTCTTTTTGATGCTTTTTTTATATTTATACTTCCTTTTTTGTGTATCTTTCGAATACGTTTCTGTATATTTTCTGTGAAGGTTTTTGTATATTTTTGGGTACTATTTTGTATACTTTCTATCCAATTTGTTGTATACTCTTCTATAAAGTTTTTGTCTCAATTTTTTGTATATTTTTTGTATACTTTTTGCATACTTTTTTCTATCATATACTTTTTTCCACCTTTGGAAAATTACCAGTTACCAATTGATGGTAATTATAGGTGAACAAAGTTGTAGTTTCTCTCCATTGCAGGTGAATTTCTTTTTTTACCAACCAGAAGAATCTGAAACAAGAGAAAGCAGTCATGTACCAACAACGAATCTTGTAGCAACAGGAGATAAGGGAAATTATCGACTAGGAGTATTGCGAGTATGTGCGATCTTCCTTATCGACACATGAGTAGAAAATATTCAATATTTCTCTGTAAATTTAAATCAGCATTATAAAAATATCTTCAGAATTATTAATGCGGAGAAAAATAGTTTCTACATTTACTAAACCATTCTTAATATGGAACTAATAAGTTTGTTGTCATAACAACTTTTGTGATGTGTGTGCAATTAGGTTCGTTGCCATAGCAAACCCCTGAAACGAGTTATATATGTTTTAAGAATCCCTACTCTTAAGATTGAAAAAAATTTACTACAAAAAACCAAATCTGTTAATTTTATATTAATAATAACAAAACTCAAAAAAAAAAAAAAAAATTTCTTCGCTGAATCCGAATTCGAAATCATAATTGTGAAATTGGTTTTTCTTTTTGAGATAATCTCAAAAAAAATTTAAAAACAAATCAAAACCAAATTTTTTTTTAAATGTATTAAATTTACATTTAAATTGATTTCAAATTTCAAAATTTCTATAAATTGTTATACATTGGTTGAAGTTTGAATTAGCTAATAATATGCATTGTTAGAATTTGAAAATATTTAAAGTTTATAATAATTTAAACACATAAATTGAATAAAATTTGAACCATTAAAAGTTTTAAATACTTAAAGTTTATTATTAATGTTGGAATTTCAATCATTAATATTTTATACTAATTAAAGTTTAAAACAGTTTAAATTCGTATTAGTAAAGTCAGGTTTAAAATTTTTAATTTAATTTAACTTGTAAAGGTGAAAGATTAAAATAATATTTTTTCCCAAATTAAAATAAAATTGAGTTATAAATCCTAAAACTTTGGTTATATTGCAATTTTAATTAATTTAAATTTAAAATAATTTAAATTTAAATCGATAGAAGTTGGAAATTTTTTGATTTGGAAAAATTAAAATTTATATTAATAGACATTTTTAAGAATGGTTTGTTATTAATTGAATTTCGTATTTTTGAAGAAATTTTAAGAATAAGGAATCCTTATCAATAGACGTTTAGAATAAATTAAGTTTGTATAGATGTTTAAATATGTTTTGTTCAAAAAACTATTAAAAAAATATTTTAACTTTTTTAACATGCTTTTTTATTTTCAACCCAGGAAGAAAATCTGATTTATTCTTTAAAATTTTTTTCTATTTATTAATTTGTAACAAATTTCAATATATAAAAATTAATTCAATCTAAATATGTGTAAGTTCATAGTTTAATTTTTGTATTCCAATTCTCGAGCAACATTTTAAAACTAAAATAAGAAATGTATAATTTAAAAAACTATTTTTCTCATTAAAAACAACATTTCTTTATTATTCGTAATTTGTTCGATTCGAAAAAACTTTCCTGATCGATGCGGAAATTTAATATACATGCATAATTAAAAGGAATAACTTTTTCTTGAAAAAATTCTTACTTGATTTAAGCAAGTTGGGGAAAAAAACTGAAATAATGAAAATACGTAAAACTTTTTCTAAACTTTTCTACCTTTCAGAAAGTTTTAACGCATGTTTCTGAAGTTATATGCTGAGAAAATTTACGTTAAAAAATTCTCGTCGAAAGTAAATTTACAGAAAATCATGGAAGTTGAATTTTCAAAGTGAAAATCAGTCAAATTTAATTTTAAGTCTTTGTAAATTGGGTACTTAGATCGTTACAGTTAAGATGCTTATATAGTTGTTGTTCCTGAAGGATTAAATTGTCTCGGAGAAACAAGTTGAGCTGATCAAACTATATTACAAATTTACTGTTTTTCTTCTGTTAAAGTTTTTGTTTAAGATTTATAAAATACAGGCTTCACAGTGACAATGAAGAATATTTTAGGGGAAATAGGGGACTGAATATAAAAAAATAGGGAACTTTTAGGGTACTTTAAAAACTTTATAAATAAAGATAAATAAATTATATACAGTAGAACCTCGATTTTATTTGGGCAGGACAAAATTACAAAGTTGTAGAATAAAAAAAATATAATTAAAAAATTTTCAAATTATTTTAAAAAATAAGAAAAATAACTACAAATTGTGGAAAGTAATTTAAAATTGAGAAATAATAATTTAAAATTAAAGAAAATGAATGCAGAACTTCAGAAATAATTGGAAATTCAAGATAATAATTAAAATACAAATGATGAGAATAATTAAAAATTGAAAAAAATACTAAAAATAATTTACAATTGAAGAACATAATTGATAAATAAGAAAAATAAGTACATATTATATGAACTAAGAGAAAATAATTAAAAAAGATAAAAATGATGATAAATTAAAAAAATTGAAAATTTAGGTAATCAATTAAAAAACATAATTAAAAATAGGAAAAAAAAAAAATTAAAAAAGATTATAAAACTAATCAAAATTAAAAGAAAGAGTTCAAATTTGAGATAAACAATTAAATATTTAATAAATCAATTTAAAAATAATTTAAAATATTAAAAATTGTTTCTATAATTGCAAAATTATAGAAACAACTGAAAATGGAAGACAATAATTAAAAATTGAGAAAATGATTGAAAATTGAAAACATTAATTTAAAAATGATGAGAATAATTGAAAAAGAATTTTAAATTGATGAAAACAATTGAGAATTGAGAAAAAAAATGAAAATTTAAGAAATTAATTAAAAAATTATTACGGTAATTTAAAATCGAAGAAATAAATGAGAAGATTATAAAACAAATTAAACATTGAAAACAAAGACACGAAATTTAAGATAATTAAATAAATAAATAAATAAATTGCAAAATTATAGAAATAATTGAAAATTGAAGACGGTAATTTAAAATTATAATAAAATATTTGAAAATTGAAGAAAACAATCGAGATTTGAGAAGAATAATTTAAAAATGGCAAAAATAAATTAATAATTTTTTAAAAGAATGAAAATTTGAGAAAAATAATTGAAAATTTAAGAAATTAATTACAAAACACCGAAAGTAATTGTAAATTTAAAAAAAAAATGGAAAGTTCTAAAATTCATTAAAATTTTTGTTAATAAATTGAGGTAAAAATTGAAAAATTAAAGAAATCAATTTAGAAATGATGTAAATAATTGAAAAATAATACAAATAACTGAAATTTAAGATAAATAAATTAAAGATGTAGAAAGTGTATGAAAAAAATAAAAAAACTTTTCAAAACTAAAAATTGAAGAAAATATTTTTAAAGTTATAGAAAAAATTGAAATTTAATAAAATAATTGAAAAATGATAAACAGAATGAAAAAATAATTAAAAAAATTAGAAAGTAAATAAATAATTGCAAGTTTTGGAAATTAATTGAAAATTAATGAAAATATTTAATAAGAAAAAAAAAGTAATTTAAATTTGATGAAAATAATTGACAGTTTATGAAATTAGTCAAATAAGTATGAATGGTAGAAAAAAATTAAGAAATAATGATAAACATAATTGTAAATTCAAAAAAAGAATAGGAATAGAAGATGAAGGATTGAAAATTCAAAAAATCTGTTGAAATATAATTTAATAAACTGAAAATTGGAGAAAAAAACTTAAAAATGATAGAAATAATTGAAGACTGAAAAAATAGGGGATTTTATGGTAACATTTTCTAAATAGGGGACTTTTAGGGGATATTTAAAAATAGGGGATATTTAGGGGAATAGGGGACGGCTTGTGAAGCCTGTAAATAATAATTATAATATTATAATAATCTTCTATGTTTTCTTGAAGAAAAATAAATGTCTAAACTTTTGCCTCTACAGTGAAAATTTGAAAAAAAATTTTAATGTGTACATATATATACAGAGAGCATAAAACTAACATGTCTTCTTTATTTATTTGAAATAATAAATTTTCTTGAAATAGGGAACTTGTAAATTTTCGTAAAATTCATGCTATTAACTTGCAAGTTTTTCTCCCTTTAAAATTTTAAACCAATGAATATGCAATTTCCTTGGCAGATAAACTTTGAGTCCTCTGAGCGTCACAAATATCAGACAGTTAGATATTAAATATAAACAAGAGACTCAAGAACATCAGTTATTAAAAAGAAACAAAAAGATTGAATTTTTTTTATATTTTCCCTATTTGAAGATAGGTTATGTATATCGGAATCTTATATAGTACATTTTGAGTTCTGCTAACTTTTAAAGTAATAAGGAATAAGATCTCTTTTTAACCACTGATTCAAGAGAACTACCTTAAGTCATTATAATTTAAATAAATTTTAAACGTCAATTATCTCATACTCCAATTAATTTTTTTCAAACTTTTAAATTTCTATTAATTCAAATTTAAATTAATTAATGCGTAATAGTTAAATAATGTTAATTATTTATCCATAATCACAATAATCCTTTTTTAAATAATTCTTACAAGATTTCTAAGAGATTTCTAAACTGTTTAATTTTTATCTTATAATTTCTTATTTTGACAATACTTTAATTTTTTTTCTTTTACTTTTAATATATTTTTTTTTATTTTTCTTTTTATTTTAGAATTTTCTTGAATTTTTATCTTTTTATCCTAAATTATTTAATAGGTATTATTTTACACAATTTTGTTATTATAAGAATCACTAAACTTTTTATTTTGTTGATATTCTTAATTATTTCCATATTTTTAAAAATATACTCATTTTTTTGTAAATTTATTCAATTTGTTTTTACATCTTGTCAATTTTTTGTAAACTTACTTATTCTTTCTTAAAATTTTTAGATTTTCCTTACTTTTCTAAATTTATTGTTGGGCTTGTTTCAAATGTAATAATTAATATTATAAAAATATTTATGGTTTAGTTCTCCTAAACTTTTTTATTTCTCAAGGATTTTAAATTTCTTTTGTGAACTTTGTATTTATCTCTTTATACACTTTTTTATTTCATTTCTATTAATTCTAATTTTTTAGTAGATTCTTATACCAAATTTTTTTTATTTTTTGTTCTTTTTACATTTTTTACAGTTTTTTTGATTCAGAAAAAAAAACATTTCTCCATTTTCTTGCTATTTATTTAATTTTCTTCTTATTTCTTAATTTTTTTAGTCCTTCCTTGCATTTTAATTAATTCTTTAATATTTGTCATCATTTTTCTATTTCTCAGAAACATTTTCCTTCTTTTAACTTGTTCAGTTTTTATTACCTATTTTATTTATTATTTATTTATTATTTAATAATTGCTTAGTTTGTCATTACGAATTTTTTAAAACATGCATTCGATTCTTTTATCTACATTTTTTAAATTTCTCATTTTTCTTTTATTTTATATTTTGTAAATTTAATCTTGTACTAAATATTCTCATTTTAAAACCATTTTTCGTAGAATTCTTTTTCTTTTGAAATTTTCGAAAATTTTATTCATTCTTTTTTTCTTCAATTCTTTGTAAATAATTTTAGTTTTTTTTTTTAATTTACATTTTTTTTGTAATTATCTTCTTATTTATTTTTGTAATTTAAAAAAAATGTCCATAAATAGTTTACTTTTTTGAAAAGAGTTTCTACATTTTTTTATATTTTTGTCACAGTTTCATTCTTATGTTATTTTTTTTTTTAAATTTTTTTTCATTTCTTTAATACTGTCCATATAATTTCTTCTATATATAAAAGAATATTCTCATTTTTTTTAATAGATTGTTTTCTAATCTTTTTACGTTTTTATGATTTTTATAATTTATTCTTTTTTTGTTGTTTTTACCTAATTTTTTTAATTTTGCAATTATATGAATTTGAAGCTATTTTTTTAAAAATTTTCTCATTTATTCGACATAATTTGTTTGATTTTAATTTTTATTCTTTATTATTTCTTATTAAATGTTTTCAGTTTAAAAATAAAATACTTACAAATCAACACTTGAAAATCTTATATACTGATTCTATATATTCCAAAAAAAAAATCAAATTTTGATTTTTTTAACACTAGAAGTGTTTTTTGATATTTAAATTTTTGTTTGGAGTTTTTTTATTTATTGTGACAATTATACCATTTATGTATTGTTCAATATATTTATCAATTTTATTAGAAGTAATTTTGGTTATGAAATTTACATAGTTGTAAAAGATTTTATTGATTCAAGCAAATTATCTTGTGATCGTCAAATTTTTATTAAACTGACTTTGTCTGGAGACTACGTTTTTTTGCCTGATTTATATTATTTCCCAGACGTAAAACAAACTATTTTGGAATCTTTTGCACTTTAATTAAAAATTTATAAATATACTTCACTTTCTGTCGGCAAGTTAAAAGTTCGGGAACATTTTAATTTTTAATTCACTATCACGTCTAAACATCTTGTAAAAGTTTCTGATAAAATGAATGGTTTGCGGGCACGTCTTAAATCGCTGTCCACTAAAGTCAAATTTGCGAATTAAACTTTTATTTATGAATATATAAGTTGTTTATTTGATATAAAATACCAATTTAACTTGAATTACATTTGAGGATGAAACTTGTTTCAAAACAATTTAGAAATTCCACATTATGACGGAAATTAACAAGGAAAATACGCAGAGGGCGATTAATTATTAATGCAAAGATAATTCCAAAAAGCTTGTGAGTTCTCTGAGTCCAACTTAATTAAGCTGTTTGATATTTTATAAACAAAAATGATATAGTGGAATAATATATTATTCTCTTCAATCATAAACTTAAATTTCCTGCAGTTTAAATATGACATTCTATGGAGAGAGTTTTAGACTATTAACAAATTTTGTTCGTTACTTTGTTTAGGTGTATTTCAATTTTAATTTACTATTTGATTATACTTATTGCTTGTATCAAAATTCTTGTTTATAATAAATTTTCTAGACTACGTCGGAACTAAAAGCACGTACAAGATTGTGGAAATTGCCAAGTCTAACCCTTATTTCCTCATAGCAAGAACCTTTAGAGTTTTAGACAGTATAAAGCACTGGTTTAGTGTAACCAGTACCCACCTATAGTAAAACCACTTTTGTTACTGAGTTTATAAAACGGAGAACTCTTTTAATCTAAATTAATAGTTTTCTTTCAATGGCGTAAAGAAAATAGTTGAATCAATTACAGAATATTATTGATATTTAGATAACGATACGAGTTTTTGACTATTTTTGAGTTTTATTTTTTAAAATTGTTTATTTATCTACTATATTAACATGTGATTAAAAATAATTTAGTGCAATTGAACATTAATGTATAATTTTATATTAATCATGATTTAATATATAATTATAAATTAAAATTTATTAGAAGTTATTTAAAGTTGTTTAAAGATGTTAAAAAATGTTTACATTATTATTTAGAACTAGTTTAAAATTGTTTAGAACAAATCATTACTATTTAAAAATATTTATAACTAGTTCAAAACTATTTTAAATCATTCAGGACCGATTAAAATTGTTAAGAACTTGTTTAAGACCGTCCAAAATTGATTTAAAACTCCTTAAAAATATTTATAACTATTTAGAATCTGTTTGAAACTTTTTAAAACAAGCCAAAAAATTATGTTCCTTTCAACAACATTTTACTTGCAGGACAGAAAAAATATTTGCTTTCTCATAAAGGAAGCAATAAGTTAATTTTCAAAAAAATGAAAAATTTTATTTTTCTGAAAATTTGAAAATTGAAATTTATTCTATAAAATTTTGACAAAATATAAACTTTACATAGGTCAACCGATTTGTTTTAAAGCAAGGTTAAGTTAAATTTTAAACTTAACTTTTTTTTTCTAAGTTAAATTATAAGGGTTAAAAAACATTTTTTTTAATGATAATTTATAAAAACCCTTGTGTCTGATTCCAGATATTAGTAGATATATGTAACCATATTAGACTTAATTTAAATCCGTTAAATTGGAAACGTTTTAAAAAATTTGTAAATTTGAAACAATACAAAAAATTTACAACTACTTCGATTTTGAGCTGTTTATAACAAGTTTAAAACTTTCTTAAAATTCTTTAGAACTAAAAGAAAACTGTTTAGAACTATTTTTAATGATTCAAAAACGTATAAATCTATTTTCAAAATATTTAAAAATGCTCAAAAATGGTTTAAAACAGTTTCAAAATGTTTATAACTTGTTCTAAACGTTTTAAAACTGGTCAGGAACTATTTTTAACTCTTTAAAACTAGTTTAAAATTGTTTCGAACAATGGCAAAACTCTTTAAAACTTGAGCGAAATTGTTTAGAAATAGTTGTTCAGAATTTATTTAAAAACTGTTGATAACCAGTTCAAAGCTAAATTCAAACTGTTTTAAACTGTTTATAACCAGTTCAAAACTGTTTCAAACTCTTTTAAAAAAATTTAACTATTTGGAACTGCTGCGAAATTGTTTAAAATCAGTTATAACTATTTTAAACTGTTTCTAACCAGTTTGGACTATTTTTAACTAGTTCGAAACTGTTTAGCACAGTTTAGAATTTACTAAACTTTCTAAAGCTGTTTAAAACTTACTCAATACTATTTAGAACTCGTTTTTAAATATTTTAGAACAATTTTAATTGCACCAAACTTGTTAAAATTTTAAAGAACTGTTTCCGAACTATATTCAACTCTTTGAAACTAGTTTAAAACTATTTCGAGCGATTTGAAAACTTTAAATTGATTTAGAATACAAAACGATTTTGAATTGTTTAACACTTTTATTAACAAGTTTAAAACAATTCACAACTGTCTAGAATTGTCTAAATATGGTTAAAACCAGTTAAAAATTTTCTGAAACTATTTAAAAATGTATAAAACTCTTCCAAACTGATTACAACTTGTTTAAAACTATTCAGAACTGTTTACAACTTGCTTTAAACTGTTCAAAACTGATTGGAATTTAATTAAAATTGTTTAGAACTAGTTCCAAACTGTTTAAAACTATTCATGATTAGTTTATAACTGTTTATAACAGGTTTAAAACTATTAAAAACTTTTTTAACTGTTAAAAACTTGTTTAAAACTGTTTAAAACTAAGCAGGACTAATTTAAAAATACTTAAGGAGTTTCCAAACTGCTTTAATACTGTTTAGATCATGTTAAAAATAGTTCTAAGCTATTGAGAACTATTTAAAACTGGTTATAACTAGTTTACAACTTTTGTTGCTGTTTAAAACTGGTCAGAACTAATTTAAAACAACTTAAGAAGATTTTAAACTTCTTCAATATTGCTTAGATCCTGTTGAAAATAGTTTCAACCAATTTATAACTTTTTAAAACTGGTTATAACTAGTTTAAAACAGTTTGAGACAGTAAAAACTGCTTAGATCTTGTTAAAATCTGTTGGAGACTGTTCAGTACAATTTAAAATTGTTCATGACTCCTTAAAAACTGTTTGAAACAGTTTAAAAAGGTTTATAACTAGTTCAAGACAGTTTGGAACTTTTTAACGCTACTTATAATTAGTTCAAATTTGTTTGAAACTGTTTAAAATTGTTTATAACTGGTTTAAAGCTGTAATTACCTGTTCATATCTATTCAGAAAAGTTAAAAACTGGTTGTAACTACTTTAAAACTGTTCATAACTAGTTCAAACATGTTTTGAACGATTTTAAACTATTTAAAACTAGTTTGAATCTGTTCGGGCCTGTTTATAACTCTTTCAAAATGCTTATAACTAGTTCCAAACTGTTTCAAACAGTTTAAAACTGTATATAAGTAGTTCAAATCTGTTCCGAACGGTTTAAAACTGGTTCAGAACTGTTAAACATTTTTTTTTTAACTATTTAAATTTTGTTTAAAGCTGTTTAAAGCTGTTGAAAATTGAGCAGGAGTATTTTAAAATAACCTATAAAATTTTGAACTCGTTTAATACTGTTTGAATTTAATTAAAAACAGTTTCGAACTATTTAGAAATATTTAAAGTTTATTTGAACTGCTTATAACTAATTTAAAACTATTTGAGACATAAAAACTGTTATAAACGGTTTCATACTAATTTGAATGATTTAAAACTGTTTTTCACTAATTTAAATTTGTTTGGAACTGTATAGCACCGTCAAAAAATGTTTGAAAATAGTTCAAAACTGTTTGAAAATTTTTAAATCTGTTTGGAACTATTTAATATTCTTTATAACTGGTTCAAAACAATTTGGAACTTTCTTAAACTGTTTATAACAACATTAAATATGTTTTTAACTGTTTAAAACTACTTATAACAAGTTTTAATCTATTCAGGACTGTTTAAAATTGTTTAAAAGCGGTTATGACTAGTTCTAAACCGTTTAAAGCTGTTTTAAACTAAATATAGCTAGTTGAAAACTGTTAGGAACTTTTTAAAACTTTTTATAATTAGTTTAAATTTGTTTGGAACTATTCAATATTGTTCATAACTTGTTCAAAACTGTTTGGAACTTTTTAAAACTGTTTTGAACTAATTCAAAATTTGTTTAGAACGGTATAGAACTGTCAAACAATGTTTACAACAAATTCAAAATTATTTGGAAGCTTTTAAATCTGTTTGGAACTGTTTCAAACTGCTTATAACCAGTTGAAAACGGTTAGAAATTTTTTAAAACTTCTTATAATTAGTTCAAATTTGTTTAGAACTATTCAATGTTGTTTAAAACTGGGTCAAAACTATTTAAAACTTTTTAAAAATGTATGTAACTAGTTTAAAACAGTACTAAACTTTTTAAAACTATTTATAATCAGTTCAAATTTATTTGGAACTGTTTAATATTGTTTATAACTGGTTCAAAACTGTTTGAAACTTTTTAAAAATGTTTTTAACTTGTTCAAATATGTTTTGACCTGTTTAAAACTGTTTAGAAACGTGTATAACTAGTTCCAAACTGTTTGAAACTGTTTAAAGCTGTATGTAACTAGTTAAAAACAATTTTAAACTTTTTAAAACTATTTATAATTAGTTTAAATTTGTTTAGAACTATTTAATATTGTTTATAACTGGTTCAAAACTGTAAGGAATTTTTTAAACTGTTTATAACTAGTTTAAATATATTTTGAACTGTTTAAAACTACTTATAACTAGTTTTAATATATGCAGTACTGTTTAAAATTGTTTAAAAACGTTTATAACCAGTTCCAAACTTTTTGAATATTCTTAAAACTATATATAACTAGTTGAAAACAGTTTGGAACTTTTTAAAAATGTTTATAACTAGTTCAAATATGTTTTGACCTGTTTAAAACTGTTTAGAAACGTTTATAACTAGTTCCAAAATTTTTAAAACTGTTTAAAAATTGTATATAACTAGTTAAAAACAGTTTGGAACTTTTTAACACTATTTATAATTAGTTCAAATTCGTTAAGAACTATTTAATATTGTTTATAACTGGTTCAAAACTGTTAAGAGTTTTTTAAAGGGTTTAGAACTAGCTTAAATATGTTCAGAACGGTTAAATATGTTCAAAACTACTTATAACTAATTTTAATTTATTCAGGACTGTTAAAAACTGTTTAAAAACGTTTATAACTAGTTCCAAACTGTTTGAATCTTTTTAAAACTGTTTATAACTAGTTCAAAACAGTTTGGAACGTTTTAAAACTGCTTATAACTAGTTCAAATATGTTTATATCTGTTTAAAACTATTTTTAACTAATTGTAATATTATGAATTTTATGTCCATAATATTATGAATTTATTTTTAACTAACTTAAATCTGTTCGAAACTGTATTGGGCTGTCAAAAAATGTTTGGAACTAGTTGAAAACTGTTAGGAACTTTTTAAAACTTTTTATAATTAGTTAAAATTTGTTCGAAACTATTTAATATTGTTTATAACTCGTTCAAAACTGTTTGGAACTAATTCAAATTTGTTCAGAACTGTATAGAACTGTCAATAAATGTTTGTAACTAGTTCAAAATTGTTTGGAAGTTTTTAAATCTGTTTGCAGCGATTTTAAACTGCTTATAACTAGTTTAAAACTGTTAGGTACTTTTTAGCACTTTTTATAATTAGTTAAAATTTGTATGGAACTATTTAATATTGTTTATAACTGGTTCAAAACCGTTTGAAACATTTTAAAAATGTTTATAACTAGTTCAAATATGTTTTGAACTGTTTAAAACTACTTATAACTAGTTTTAATATATGCAGTACTGTTTAAAATTGTTTAAAAATGTTTATAACTAGTTATAGATTAATTGAATATTTTTAAAACTGTATATAACTAGTTCAAAACAGTTTGAAACTTTTTAAAACTGCTTATAATTAGCTGAAATATGTTTTGATCAGTTGAATACTGTTTTTAACTCACTTAAATCCGTTCTGATCTGTAATGGACTGTCAAAAAATGTTTGTAACCAGTTCAAAACTGTTTGGAAGCTTTTTAATCTGTTTGGAACTATTAAAAACTGCTTATAACTAGTTCAAAACTCTTTAGAACTATTTCAAACTGTTTAAATTTTGTTTAAAAGAAGCTAGAAGATAGAACCTAATAACAAATAGAGTGAAATATTATTAAATGAAAAGAACTATAGTTTCTAAAAGATAAAAAGAAATCATAAAAAAAATATTTTAAACATTATTTGTCATCTGATGTAATAATCTAGAAAATTAAGAACAAAACGTGCCGATTTTAATTTTAAGGATATTAAATTCCCCATTATACTAAGTCATAATTAGAATTAGTTTTATCCATTTAAGAATAAGGAAACATATGTTTAGTAATATTTTAAATATTATTTTTAAATATTACATCTTTTTTTAAATTCACATCTTCGGTTCATACTCCATAATATCATTAAATTGAAAAAGTGCTGTTCAAACAAAAAAGAAACTTTTCGTAACAACGTCAAGTTTGCATTTGTTTTAAAACTAAAAATCTAACTGAATAAAGTTTATAACAAAAGAATGTGTTACTTTCCTTTGAGGAAAATTGATTAAAGTAAATCGCTATTTCTCACAAGATGTCTGTCTTTTATAAAATCTTAATTGAATATTAATTAGAAAAATGTGCCGGTATAAATAAAATTGCGTATAGCTAATTATGTTATTACTCAAGGGAGTATCAAATTTCGACGGGAGATAATTTACAACGTGCTCGGAATTTTCAAAGACACGCTTCGAGATTAGCATAACGTGATGATAGTTAATTCAGGCAAATTTTCTGCAGCAAAGAAAGAGTATAAAATTAGTCGTTAATCAAACGGTTTATCGTGAGTTTGTAAAAAGGAAAAAAAACATGTGTGATTTAGAGATGCCTAGCCCTCAAGCAGATCCGATTATTTATTTGACTTCAACACAATGGCAAAGGGATAGAATATAAGGTGTTATACTTGCTCAAAAATAATAGCAATTATCTTCAGAAAATCAATCAAGAGAAGGTGCTTTATGCTTTTTTAGTATATTCGCATTCACAGTTGTTTTGCGCGAAAGGGGTCGGAAAGACAGAAGTAAAGTGAATTATATTCCTACGTTTTCAGATGTTACTTTTTCATTTTGTAATTTGCACGAGAGTCAAACATAAATTACACACTCCTTTAAATAAACCAGTGGATTAAACTATTCCATGAATTTTGATTTGAAATTATTTTAAGGTCGACAATGCTTTTTGGCAGGAAACACGCATTAGCTTTATAATTTACTTTTTACCGTTGCAAGTTTTTTGCTATTACCATTCCTAAAGGTTTATTGTTATTAAAATAACTAACTTACGGCAATTTGAACTTTGAAAATTTAATGGTATAGTTTATATATATATTAAAAAAATATTAAAAATGTGCAGTTTGAGACAAAAATTTGCAAGGTTTAGATTTTTCTAACTAATATTCCTCGCCATCGCGTGATATCATGAAATAAATTTATTTCAAGTTTCAAAGGGTAGACTAAAAAAAGTGGGGAAAATATTCTTAGAAATTGAAAAAAGGATCAAAATGTTGCAGATTTAAAATAAAGGAAAATTAGCTTTGAAATGAGAACAGGAAACTGAAAAAATAATTCAAAGAAGAAACTACTGAAAAGTGGAAAAATTAACTAGGAAGTAAAAAGTAACAAGCAAATGCGAAAAAAAACTAAATTTTAATAAACTATTATTATTTATTAATATATTGTTGTAATTTGGATAAATTACTGTAAAATGACAAAATAATTAGAAATTGAACAAAATAAATAATAGCTTATGAAAAATAAATAGAAAATTTGTTAAAATAACTTGTACATAAAGGGAAAAATGAAAACGTGAATAAATAATTCAAGTTTATAAAAAACTAGAAAATGAACAAAATAACTGAAAAAAAGGAAGAAAATAACAAAAATTGGATGAAAAATAAGCACTAACTTTGAAAAGAATACTATAAAGTGATAAAATCTTGTCATTAAAAATCTTTATAACACAAAAATAAACTAAACTTACTAGAAAGTGAAAAAACAACGTTTGCAATAAAATGTGAAAAAGGAATTAAAAATTGATGAATTAAATTATGAATTATTTAAATATGAAACAAATAAATTAAAGATATTAGTAATAAAATTTTAAAAATTAATATTACTTCAAAAAGTAACTTTAAAATGAAAATAGTAACTAAGGAGTGTAAAAAATACATAAAATTGATTTTAAAATCTAGAAATTTTTTAATTCTAGAAATTTATTTAAATATGAAACAAAAAAATTTAAAAGATATTACTAAGAAATTTTTTTAAATTAATATTACTTAAAAAAGTAACTTTAAAATAAAAATAGTAACTAAGAAGTGCAAAAAATACTGCAAATTGATTTTAAAATCTAGAAATTTAAAGAAATTACTAAAGAATTAAAAAATAAAAAGCAACTAAAATTGTAGGTAAATAACTAGAAATAAAAGATAAAAAAATAAAACCTCTTAAAAAAGAAATCACGAAGAATATTAAATGAAATAAATAAGTAATAAATAATAAGTAATAAATAAATAAGTAAATAATATAAGTGACAAAGTGAAGAAAAATTATTAGAAAGTAAAAGTTATTTTGAAATTTAAGATAAATCATTAGAAAATTAAGAAAATTACCAAAAATTAAAAAAAATAATTTTAGAATTGGAAAAAATTACTATGAAGAGAAGAAAATATTAATTAAAGAGAAATTATCATAAAGGAAAAATTACAACAAGAAAAAAATAGAAAGAAGTAAAAGAAGGAAAAATTACTGCAAAGTGATTAAACAAATGTATAAAAGATAAAAAAATAAAATCTCTTAAAAAAGAAATCACAAATAATATTAAATGAAATAAATAAGTAATAAATAATAAGTAATAAATAAATAAGTAAATAATATTAGTCACAAAGTGAAGAAAAATTATCAGAAAGTAAAAGTTATTTTGAAATTTAAGATAAATCACTAGAAAATTAAGAAAATTACCAAAAATTAAAAAAAATAATTTTAGAATTGGAAAAAATTACTATGAAGAGAAGAAAATATTAATTAAAGAGAAATTATCATGAAGGAAAAATAACAAACAAAAATCAAAAATCTGGAATATCCTCCCTCCCCCCCAATTCGAAAAATAAGAAAAAATTCCATACTCTGGAAAATTCACAAAATACATTGCCTCGGTATTTTTTAACCGATTTTTTTATTTAAACGAATTTGAATTTAGATTAACAAAGTTTAAAGTGAGCGTTGCAATTAAAAATCTTCTTAATTATTTAAACATTTTTATTAAATGTAAATTATTAAACATTTTTTTTAATAACATTCACAATAGAATGTTACAATATAACATAGCAATTTAAAATTTTCTTAAAATTTTGTGGCATCTTTTGTTCAGAAATTTTAAGACCAATCAATTGACTTTAAAAAAGTAAACTTCTTATTTCTTGTCAATTGTTTTACATTTTTTTTTTTTGAAGCAGTATTTAGTAGCTTTTAACAAAAATTAGTAGTAAAAAAAAATAGTTTTGCCCAAAAAAAGTGTCAAGAAAGGAAAAAAGTGAAAAATTCGAAACTTGTTAATTTATAGGTTTATTAGAATTATTCATTAATAGAAATTAACTAAATTGTCTCAGAGTTATTTTACTTAGAAATTATATTGAAAATAGAAATTATTTTATTGAAGTAAATAGTTAATTGGTTTTTTTTTGTTTGAAAACTATTATGTAGAGTAAATTATTGCAAACAAGTAGTTTAGTTGGTCTCCATTAAGAAATATTTTACTATTATGCAAAATGCGGGAGAGACAATTTACCACCAGGATCTAAATTAATTCAACTTCATCCCTAAAAAGCCAACGTACAGCTTTAGTTTTAAACATACATATATATACAAATTTAAGGACACGAGTAATATAATATAAGAGCAACAAATATGTGTCTTTACGTACAACATCGCACTTTTTGTAAAAAAAAATTGAAATACCAAGTGTAAAATTAAAGTAAAAAAACTCACAGTCTCTAGACTAAGACTAGAGTGTTTTCAGCACGAAAATAAAAAAATATGGCAGAATAATTTCAGTACGTTTATCCAATTTAAAGTAAAAATGTTCCGCTATAAAAATTAACGTCCAATTGAGAAAATTAAGGTGAAAAGTTTCATGAAGTTTGTTTCAGGTTTAAAAAGAATATAAAGATAATTATCTGAAATAAAAGTGCTTTCAGACTACCTGTAGGAGAAATTTGGAAGTTTTTTTTAAATTATTATTAAATTTCATTCTTTCACGGAAAAGTTTTACTTTTGTTCGGGTTTTGTATTTGTTCGACATGAAAGCATTTTTGAAATTTAAAAACTATTTTTCAGATACGTACAAAAAGTTGAAATTTTTTTATTAAAAGTACGGAAGAATGTGTATCTGCTGTCAAATGTATAATAATTAATAATAAAGCGCAAAATAAAAAAAATCCGCGTCATTTAAATAAGAAAAATAGAAAAAAGAACAAAAATAAAGTTTTTAAAATATGCAAGAACTTTTGGATATAAAAAATATTAAACTGTCATCTAAGGGAACATAATAACTTTTGTCAGAATATTGCAAGAATCGTGTAGTAAAAGAATATAGAATATTATACATACAGCGGAAGAAGCATATTTTATGTAAAGAAATCATGTAAAGAAGAATGAGAATTTAGAAAATCTTTTCTTTTGACAATTTCACTAAAGTAATCAGAAAGATGCAACATACAGAAAAAGAGCTTTTAGGAATCTTTTAAGCTCCATATTCTCTATAAAATTGCGGAAATACGAAAGAAAAAGTTTTCCTCGAGGGTATCACACACATTCTACATTAATTTAACAACTAAGCTGGAAAATAGTAGAAAATTGAAAGAAGACTTTTTCTCTCTGAAAACAGGTTTTCTTTGTTTGATAAGGAATTTTTTTTTAAATAAAGCAAAAAAAAAAGTTTAAAAGAATAAAAACAAAATTTTATTATTTTTATTAGCAGCAGAAAGTGAGTGATTTTAGTTTTTTTTTAATCGACAAAATGTTCTAATAAAAATTCACTTTACTTTGATGTTTCACAAAAGTTATTTTCATGGAAATTCTCTTTTTGTGTAAAACGTTCATCTCGACTATTGAGCTATCTGTCAATAATCATGATTTTAGAATCCTACTTCTTGATGGATGCATTTAAACATAACGGTAATGTTGACAGAGTAACCCTATGGATTTATTAATAATGCATTTTCAGTCATAAATACAAAATATGTCCTAAAAACCGCTTAATTAATAAAATTGTAATCAATCAAAACATTGTTTCCTTGAACAAAGAGAGTTTCATGTTTATCCAGTATCCATCATTGTATACATTAAAAATTCTATTTTCTCTGTACACTAATTTTTATTTCAATTAAAATATTTTAATCTAGATTATGCAAAGTGGAATTAATTTTTACAGCTTTTGTTAATAAATATTTTAAATATAATATTTAGAATTTAATACTTTTGTTAATAAATACTTTAAATATAATATTTAAATATAAATAAAACAAGTTTAATAATAAGTGCTTCGAATAAGAAAAAAATGTATATTCTGCATTAAAAAAAAAAGGAAAAATATTAATCTATAGAAAGTGTATATTTCTACAGAAATTTATGGAATTAACAACAGTAATTTTTCATTTTAATGCAATTTTAAAATAATACATTTTTATTGTCACTTATTACCACTAATTTTTTTATTTTTTTAACAATTTTTTTATTTTATTGTCTAAGTATTTGTTTACTAATTTATAACCTTTTTAAGATTTCCAAGGTCGAACATAAATTATACCAAGATCTACTTTCTAATTAATGAAAAATTAGCTGAATTGCCTATACTTTTAATCTGGAGAAAATAATTTAAAATTTTAAATGAATAATTGAATTTCAAAAAAAAAAAAGAACAGAAAAAATGTCAATTTAAAAAAGAAGTAGGAAAAAAAAATTTAATTTAATAATCTTAAATTGAAAAAAAATAGTTCAATAATGCATATAATTTGAAACTAAGCAAATTGTTGAAAATATTCTAGAAGCTAAAATATATCATTTGAGTTTAAAAAAAAGTAATTAAAAATTGAGGAAAATAATTGAAAATAATAAAAGAACGATATTCACGGAAAATAATTACAATTGCAGAAAATAATTTGAAATTGAAGAAGTTAAAAAGAAAATATTTGAAAATGTTGAATAGCACAATTAACATTTCAAGACAAAAAATAATTGAAAAAAATACTAAAAAATATAATTGAAAATTGAAAAAATTAATTCAAGAAAAATGAACATTTTTAAAAAAGTTTTTAAATTAATAGATAACAATTAAAAATTGTAAAAATTAATTTAAAAAACAAACAAATAACTTAAAAATGAAAAAGATAAAAATATAATAATTATGTAATGAAGAAGTTAATTAAAAAATTGAAAAATATAATTGATAATTAAGAAAAAATATTTAAAGAGTAAAGAAAATAATTTTAAAATTAAGAAAGAGATTAAAAATGCTTAAAAATAGTAAATTGAAGGAAAAAATTTTAAAAATTGAAGAATTTAATTGAAAGTTGAGACGTGAATTTTAAAATGAAAAAAACAATTGAACATTGTCGAAAATAATTGAAAATTTATTTATTATTTAATTAATTAATTAAATAATAATAATTAATTATTTATTAATTAATTATTATTTAATAAAATAATTGAAAAAAATACAATTTTAAAACTAAAAAATTGATAGATAGCAATAATTAAAAATATTAAAGCACATAATTGAAATTTGCATTAATAATTAGAAATTGAAGGAAATAATTTTTAAAAAATTGAAAAACTACCACATTTGTTAAAAATTAGCAAAAATAAATAGATTGATAAAATGAATTCAAAAATTTGAAGAATGTAATTGTAATTCGAAGAAAATAATTGAAAATTTATATTAAAGTAATTGAAAATTGACGAAAGACCTTAACAGATTGAAGAATATAATTGAAAAGAATAATTAAAAATTGAGAAAAGTTATTGAAATTTGAGGCAAATAATTGAAAACATTCAGGAATATATATTAGAAAAAAATTATTAAAAATCGAAGACCATCGTTGGGAAAATTTAAAAATACAATTAACATTTCAAGAAAATAAATATTATTATACTTTATTTAATCTCTCTTACGGGTTCGAGTGCCTCCGCTCCCTTTACATATTTTCTATAAACTTATTCTATCTTAACCTAAATTACAATTAAACTAACGTTCTCTTATCTACTAACGCTTATAGTATTCCTAAACTCTTTAAAATGCTCTTTGCTGTGCCAGGGCTTCCGTTTCCTATTACCTTTATATACATTTTTATTTTTAACACGATTCTTTAGTTTCAAATTACTTCAAAATATTTCAAAATATTTTTGGCCTTTTCATTATTCCATTCTCTCTCTCTTATTCTCTAATTCTCTCATCCACTTCTCTCCTTTTCCACTTTCATGCAAAATCTCTAACACTCTCTCTCCCAAACTTCTTTCCACATCTTCACCTACCATACATACATCCAACACATGCCCCCAGTCCTCCTCTTCATACATGCACACTCGGCATTTTCTCTCATCCTCTTCCTTCCAATATTTACACGCATTCATCCTTTTACCAATTCTGAATCTCAACACTCTATTCCACTTGCACTCCTTTTTCATTCTTCCTAAGTATTCAGGCGCTTTTTCATTTTTCACCATTTTATACCACCTGTTGTACTTCGACTCCTCTATTTTTTCCCACCTCTCTACCTTATCCTTCTTTTTTAATTCCTCTTCTATATCCTCCCACCTTCCTACTTCGACCCTTCCTTTCCGCCCTTCTTTCCGCGCACCCCTCCTTTCCTTTTCCCATTCCGACATACCTGTGTCCCCCCTCTTGGCTCTGTCCTCAATCTGATTCAGGCTTAATTGGGCAATCCTGCTTCCTTTTCCTTGTCTTAATCTCTCTTCCATCATCCTTGCTCTCTTTCTCTGTCTGACCATTATTCGTTCTCTTCCTAATTCCTCCCTTAGCATATACCCTGGACAGTTCCTGCTTACTCCCATCGTCCACCTCAGGTACTTCTCATGCATTCGTTCTACGCTCTTTTCCTCCTTCCATCCCCACACTTCCACTCCGTAGCTCATCACTGACCACACTAGCACGTCAAACATCCACACTCTTTTCTTCCAATCATTCCCAAACCTTCTCTTTCCTATCCCCCATACTTGTCCCATCACCTTTCCCGCTCTCTCACACCTTTTCTTTACATTCAATCTGCTACCACCCTTGCATTTAAACCAATATCCCAGATAACAAAATTCTTTAACTTCCTCCACCATCTTTCCATTCAGTTTCCATTCCTCTTGCCCCCCATCCACTCTCTTCCTGAATCTCATTATCTTTGTTTTTTCCACATTCACCCATAGACCTTTCTCTCTTACATACTTCTCGCATTCACTCAACATCAGTCTCATACCCCTCTCATCCTCCGCCAGCAACACCACATCGTCCGCATATGCTAAGGAAAAAATCCTCGTATTTCCCAATACCACCCCTCCGTTACCTCTTCTCCATAACTTTTCCTCTAAATCCGATATCAATAGATTAAACAGCAAGGGACTTAGCGGGCACCCTTGTAACAATCCTCTGCCTAACCAAAACTCCTCTCCCAATCTCTCTCCTATCTTCACTCTTACCCTCGTGTCTTCATATACTTCTTTTACCCTTTCAATTAAACCTTCCTCTATTCCCCTTTCTTTTAAAACTTTCCACAGCTTGCCTCTATTTACCGACGGGAATGCTGACTTAAAGTCTATGAATAATGCTACTAACTTTCCCTTTTTCTTTTTTAAATTTCTTTCTATTAGATAGTTTAAAACGTATACATTATCCATTGTTCCCATTCCCTTTCTAAACCCTGCTTGATTGTGTGGAATACACCTAAGTTCTTCTACTTTCTTTTCTAGCCTCTTTCTTAAAATCTCCGCGTACACTTTATAACCCACCGGCATTAGCGTTATCCCTCTGTACTCTTCTATACTCTTCCCTTCTCCTTTCTTAACTAGTGGCACCACTAGTCCCGTCTTCCATTCTTCCGGCCATCCCTCTCTCTTCCATACTTTCTTTACTATTTTCCACATTTGCTCCTGTTTCTCCTCCGTATTTTAAACTCTCGTTTTCAACTTCATCCCAACCTGTGGCTTTATTCCTTTTGAGCCTATTTATAGCCTCTTCTACCTCCTCTCTTCTTATCTCTTCCTCATCCCTCTTCTCTATCTTTTTTCTTCCTTCTCTTTTTACTCTACCTTTGACTCCTCCATACATTTCGCTAAAGAACTTTGTCCAGTCCTTCATCTCTATTTCTCCATTTATCTCTTTCCTACATTTTCTCTCCCTATTTATTACCTCCCATTCTCGCCACTTCCTCCATGAATCTGTTTCTCGACTCTTCTCTTTTTTCTTCTAACAGTTTCTCATGTTCTTTATGCTTTTTATTATATTCCTTTTTTTCCATCCTACCTCTCCTCCACTCCTTTATATTATTCCTTATTAGTTTCCTACTTTCCTCGCACTCTTCAACCCACCATCCGCTATACCTTCTATCACCCTGTTCTTCTTTCCCTATTTCCTCTTTAACTCTATCTATCCTTTCCCTTAGTTGTCTCAACCATTCATCTACGCTCTTTCCTTCAATTGCTTCTCCTTCTTCTCTCTGCATACTTTCTCTGAATTCACTAAGCCTTTTTTCTCCCCACTCTTCCATCCTGTACATTTTCTTTCTTTCTTTACCTCCTCCTCTTCTTCTTCCTCCTTCCCTTCCTCTCATCGTGATTACCAGTGGGAAGTGCTCCGATCCTACTTCCCTTGCTACTTTGAACTTTTTATTCCCTTCCTCGTATTCTCGTCGGTCACTACATAGTCTATTACCTTTTCTCCCATACCTTTAAATGTATACTCTCCCTGTTCGTCTCCCTTCAAATGTCCATTATAAATTGACCATCCTGCTTCTTCCACCAACCTAATCATCTTTTTCCCCTCTTTATCCACTCCCTTTCCCTTTATCTCCCAACCCTTTTCTTCTCCTCTTCTTCTATACACTCCTTATCCTTTTCCTCTCCTATCTTTCTAACCATACAACCTTCCTCCTCTTCCCTACCCATACCTGCCTTCTCCTTACTTTCCTTAATTCCTAATCTTACTCCTGATACCATTCCTCCTGCTTTTCTACCTTTGTTACTTTCTTTCCTTGCCTCTTGCATCCTCCAAGTACATCCTGCCGGTAACTTTCTTCTCACTTTTCCCCAATCTTTCTCGTCTACCCAAGTTTCACACAGCATTAGCACGTCCCATTTCCCTAGTACCTTCCAAAACCCCTCATCTTTGTTTTTTAGCCCTGACACATTCCAGAACGCAATTTTTATTTCTTCCATTTTCCCCCCTGGTTGAATCCATTTCAAATCATGCAGACCGACTAACTTCAAGTTGTAGATTTAACTGCCACTGAAATATGTTATTCTTTATGGAAAATAAAGACACTCGTATTTTTTATTTTTAAAAAAAATTATTTTTAACGAAGTTATGCGCATTTGAATTTTGAACCAGAAAACTCAAAAGAACAGTAAAAAAAATTTGTTTCGCTTGTCATTTTTTGGCATATTTATATAATCAAATTATTTTTCTTGGGTCTTTTGAGTGGTCTTGTATTCTTCAAAATCCTATTTGAAATTTGTAAAAAGTTTCAAAATTAACGAAATGGGGGGTGATTTTCTGAAAATAAATAAGGTCCATTTTCTCAAAAACCCCAGCTTTTTTTGTCTCAAAATTTTACGATAAATTCTTACTAATATGACAACTAATTCCCATAAGTTTAAAGCTTGCTAAACCATACTGGCAGCCAGTAGAATTTTTGTTTGAAAAATATTTTTTTACTTGGTTTTGGATTGTTGGAGGGCAAGTTCAAAAACAAATGAAATGTTATGAATCAAACTGAAGTAAGTTTGTTTATAACCAACAATTATAGATTTAAGTAAAAGCATTTTCACAAAATTTCAAACTAATATTACCATAGGCTCGAACTGCAAAACATGATTTTGAAAAAATTAAATAAACGTATTTTAAATCATATATCAAATATATATCCAAAGTTCATTTAAAATTAATGTTTAATGTGCAATAAAAAAAATTATTTTATATTTTGAAATGTTATTTATAATAAATGCAAAAAATATATTTACAAATTTTACTGTATAAAAACGCTTCTTATTTTTAAATACTGAAAATTTCAAAACATTTATAAATTTGAATTAAAACACTTTTTAATACCTTAAAACGTACTTAAAAATAAAATTTTAAATCTTTATTTCTTCAAATTGGAATTTATACAATATTAAGTCTATTGAAATATATAAATTATCTAATATTATAAATTCACAAGAATTAATATCATAATATTATCTGTTAGCAAAAACTTTTAAGTAATCTTTTAAATTAAAGTACCTTTAAAATATATTTTGTATGATAACAAATTTATTTTAAAGAAAATCTCGAAAGTACGCTCTTATTAGAATCGTAACATTTAAAAAATAATTTCTCTTCGAAGTTTTCTAAGAATTAAATATTAATTAGTTCTAATGATATTAAAATTAAGAAATTTTACAGTGTTTAATGTTTTAAACCTATGGTAATATTAGTTTGAAATTTTGTGAAAATGCTTTTACTTAAATCTATAATTGTTGGTTATAAACAAACTTACTTCAGTTTGATTCATAACATTTCATTTGTTTTTGAACTTGCCCTCCAACAATCCAAAACCAAGTAAAAAAATATTTTTCAAACAAAAATTCTCCTGGCTGCCAGTATGGTTTAGCAAGCTTGAAACTTATGGGAATTAGTTGTCATATTAGTAAGAATTTATGGTAAAATTTTGAGACAAAAAAAAGCTGGGGTTTTTGAGAAGATGGACCTTATTTATTTTCAGAAAATCATCCCCCATTTCGTTAATTTTGAAACTTTTTACAAATTTCAAATAGGATTTTGAAGAATACAAGACCACTCAAAAGACCCAAGAAAAATAATTTGATTATATAAATTAGCCAAAAAATTACAAGCGAAACAAATTTTTTTCACTGTTCTTTTGAGTTTTCTGGTTCAAAATTCAAATGCGCATAACTTCGTTAAAAATAATTTTTTTGAAAAGTAAAAAAATACGAGTGTCTTTATTTTCCATAAAGAATAACATATTTCAGTGACAGCTAAATCTACAACTTGAAGTTAGTCGGTCTGCATGATTTGAAATGGATTCAACCCTCTTTTTCTCTATTGCTGCTCTTCCCGAAACCCCTTATTCCCTATCTCTTTGCCGATCTCCCTTTGTTTCTCCAGTTCCTTTTCAACCTTTTTTAACTCTAATCCTTCTTCGCCCTCTTTCACCCTCCATTTCTCTCCATAAATCCACATACACTCCCATCCTATTCTTACCACATTTCCTTTGCTTCTTTCCTCCCATGCTCTTCGGTTCAGTACTCCCAAAACCCTTCTTTCCCTCCTTGTTCTATCCTTTTCTATTCTTTCTTTCCTTCCCTTTAGCAGCTTTTTCTTTTTCATCACCTCCCATTTTTGATCCTCATTTTCCATTTCCACTAACCATATTCTTGGTTTATTCCTCTCGTCTTCTCCTATTCCTACCACTCGTTTTATCTGAACCCTCGCTCCTATACTAACTAGCAATTTTTCCAACTCATTCTTCTCGTCCTTCCTTTCCGCGTCGAATCCTTTGATTACTAAATTCGCGCGCCTTCTCTCCTTATCTACCCTTTCGAGCTGCATATCCAACTCTTTCATTTTTCTTTCCATCTCTCTATTCTTTGTCTCTTCATATCTCTCTTCCCCGTCTATTTCAACTATCTGCCCTTTTCTATTTCCCATTTGTTTTTCCAACGCTCCTCCTCTCTTTTTTAACTCCCCTATATCCTTTCCGACTTCCTCCTTTCTTTCTTTCATTTCATATTCCAACTCTTCTACACGGAAAAAATTAGTTGTAGAATAATTCTTGAATTAGTACAGGAACTTAGGATACGAGAATTTTTCGGGAGTTCTTATTATCAATTCTTTGACATATACCTAAGAGTTTTTCTAGAAGACTTATAATGAATTTCAAGAAGACTTCCGAAATTTAGAATAAGAATTACGGAACTCGTTTAAGAAGTGAACATTTTTTTAATTTGAAAAAAATTGTCACCCACGAGTACTCGAACTCAGTTCCTTGAGACTGCAGAAAATCTCTTCGCTTTGTCCAACTGAGCTAACACGCGATTGTAATATTGTACGCATAAATCATACTTGAGTGAACTAAGCGCTATATGGGGGCCTGGTCAGTGTACTGCGCCTTCTATTTCAGTTCCAGAACTTTTAGATCACCGCAAAAGCAATCTTCCAATCGCGCAGCTATTAAGAATTCTTGAAGATATTTTTAGAAATGCTTGAAAAATTTCAGAAAGATTATTGAAATTTTTAGACATATCGCCGAATTATTTTCGTATCCTGAATTTTTGAACTAATTCAAGAATTATTCTAGAACTAATTTTTTCCGTGTACTCTTTTTACTACTTTCTCATGCTCTACTTGACACTTAGCCTCCCACTCTTTCCGCGCTTTCTTCATCTCTCTTATCTCCGTCCATATTGCTACTAACTTTTGGTTATGATCCTCTTTTTCTTTCCTTAACTCTCCAAATTCTTTATCTACCTTTTCAAAATTACTTTTCATATTTCCCTCCAACCCTTTCATCATTTTTCCTACCTCCTTAATGATCCCCCCGCCAAATCATTATTTACCACCCACCTGTCCAGTTTTTGTCCTGACTCTAAACTATTTGCCCTTTTCAATTTAACTGCATTTGACGGCCTACCTCTCGATTTTACCAGGGTGCCTGCCTTGCCATCACTCGCCTTTGTCTTGCTATCTCTCCCCTTACTCGGCGTACTATATGTCTCATCGCCAGACTCTTTCCCCTCACCCTCACCATCACTTGTCCCAGCAGCTACTAATTCTTCGCTCACAGCCTTGTGCTGCTCTCTATCGTTCTCTTTCTTACCACTCATATCAATCCTCACTCTGCTCTCCCGCCTTTTCCCACTTTATGTTCTCTCTCTCACTCACTCTTTTCCTAACCTACAATCCAGTCACACCACAAATTCACTTACTTACTTTTAAACCATCCACTCCCACACATTTACACCTTCACTCACCTATACCTGGTTCTTCCACACAAATTCTCTCTACACTGTTTCACTCACTTTTCCACTCTAACTTTAACCAACGACCAATTTATTATTCCGAAATCCGTGAACGTCAATCTACTAACGGTACCGGAAACGGAAGCCCAAAATAAATACAGTTTTAATAAAAATTAATTGAAGCAATAAAACAGTTTTTAATTTGATTAATTATTTTAAATTTTGTACCGAATTATCGAATATCCATCGAATATTTAAAGTCGATCTCTACAGTATTTGTTTATTTTTTAAAAATTATCACAGAGTGATATAAAGAAAGGGTAAGTTTGAGTTTTTCTTTTGAAAATTCGATTTTTAATTAATGTTTGGCACAAAAGGAGAGCTTGAGATGAAAATAAGTTAAGAAAAAGAAACAATAGAAAAGATTCAAAGGGATGTTGATTCAAACGAAATTCAGAGATGCAAACTTCTTGCCTCTTGCACAATCTGTTTTATGGAAATTTATGCTAGTTCACGAGTTTACGAGAACCACGAGGTGTCCGAGTTTTAATAAAGTATGAAAATAACTTAAGTTTATCGTCACGTTTTCTGGCATAAACGGAGTGATAGACAAGTCAAGAGAAGTCAAACTTCATTTTATTGTTCAGTAAAAAGCACTATCTGACGCTGCAATCATTTCAAGAAAAGCAGAGCTTTCTAAACCTCTATAGACATCAACTCCTTGAATCTTGCTCATTCAAAGTTAATGATAATAACTTTCTTTTCTGCACAAAAACATTTAAAAAAATTTGTTATCGTAAATTAAAATCCAGAGTGCTTTTAAAATTTAAATTGACTCCCCCCCCCCCCTGACTCCGATCTTGAATACGATCTATTAGATAAATTAATTTTACATTTTTTACTTCATAAGAAAAAAATATATTTTAGCCATATTTCGGATTATAATTACTGGAGATTTTATTTTTTTTATTTTTTTAATTAATAATAAGTATAAATCACTATTAAGTGAACAAATAACTAGACATTGAAGAAAATAAAGCGAAGCTGTTAAAAAATTACCTAATAACATTTTTTAAATAATTTGGAAAAACGATAGCGACAGAAAAGGAACTAAAAAAAATTACTAGAGAGTAAACATTATTTTTAAAATGACTAAAAATGTAATTTATGAGGATTTTCAATGTTTGAATGAGCTCCACTATTTTGAAACACAAATTATTGAAATAAAAATGCATAAATGGCAAAATAATTATCATTAAAAATTAACTATAAGTAGGGTGTAAAAATTATTATTAAAAATAACAATTATGAACAGTGTTTTCTATAAATTATAAAAATTGTAATTTCTTATAACTAACTAAATTAAACAACGGGCGCACCTTAATAATCTAATAACTTCTACACCTTATTTTATCAACAATTTTAAACATTATATTAAAAAAAAATAATATCAAATTTTGCAAATTATTGGAAAAAAAATAATAAAAACGATTAAAATTGTCGAAAGTAGTTTAAAAAGTCATAGAAAAGTTTTAAAATTAAAGAAAATAATTTAAATTTGAGAAAAATACTTAAAAATCTTAAATAACAAATTGAAAAAAAATTATTGAAATTGAGATAAATAATTAAAAATTTAGAAAATTAATTTTGAAATAATGAAAATGATTAAAAATTTTAAAAAATAATGAAAAAATAATATAAATAATTTAAAATTGAAGAAAATAGTTAAAATTTGAGAAAATAATCGAAAAAAATACCTAATATATTTTAAATAAAGGAAAATTAAAGAAAATTTCAGACAAATACTTGAAACTTTTAGAAGTTTATTGCACAAAAAATAAAAAATAATTAAAAATTAGAGAAAATAAATGAACAAAGATAAACATAATTTAAAATTGAAAAGAAAAAATTTTAATTACAAAGAAATAATTTCAAAAAATACAGAATATAGGTACATAAAATACCTATTTAAGAAAATCGTAGATATAATTGAAAATTGAATAGAAAAATGAAAATTTCACATAAATAATTAAAATCTTTTTGGAAATTTTGAAAAAGAGCATAAGTAATTGAAAATTGAAGTAAATAATAAACAAATAATACTAATAACTGAAAATTGAATTAAATAATTGAAATATCAGATAAATAGTTTAAAATTTGGAAATTATGAAAGCAATCGAAAATGGTTAAAAATTAAAGAAAATAATGGGAAATTTGAAAAAGAATATTTAAAATTTTTAAAAAATAATTTCGAAAAATAAGAGTAATTGAAAATTGTGGAAAATAATTGAAAAATTATTTTAAAATTTGAAACTTGAAGAAAATAATTTAAATATTATGAAAACAATGATAAATTGAATAAAATTTGAAATAAATAATTGAAAAATAATAATTTAACTGCGGTTTATATTATGAAGTAAATAAATAAAATTAAAATTAAAATTTTAGAGAATTACTTGAAAAATTGAGAAAAATTTGAAAAATTTACGAGAATTTTGAAAATGATCCTTGAATTTTGAAAACGATCCACAAATTTTTAAGAAACTCTGGGAAGGTAGATAAATTCTAAAAACTTAATTTTCAATCTTGTATTCTTTAATAATAATATGAAAAATTAAATTTAAGATGTTCAGAATTTAATCTAAAAAAATTTTGATAGAAATAAAGTCGAAAACTATATTAAACTTAATTAATTCCAAGCCATTATTATTTATATAAATCCCAAACGTCCATTAACTCAAACTTTAATTTTTTCAAACTTATAAGTTTCAATTAATCAAAGTTGCAATTATTACATGTATATAGTAAAATATTAATTAACAACAACATTAATGAGAAACTTTACATTGCTGTTCGTCATTTGAAACTATAATTTTTTGGAAATGCAAATAATGAAAATTACAAGAATAATTACAAAATGGAAAAGAATATATATGAAAAATGACGAAAATAATTAACAAACAACAAAAAATCGAAAAATGGATAGATAAATACACAATTTTTAAAAATAATCTAAAAAATTAAACAATATACATTCATTTTACAATTTAAACTGAAAAATTGAAATATTAAGAAAATTATGGGAATAATTGCTGAAACCAATTGCAAATTGAACAACTGAATTGAAAATCAAAACAAAAAAAATTTAAATTGAAGAAAATAATTGAAAACTTTAGAAAATAATAAAAATTTGGAGAAAATAATAAAAATTTGAAGAAATAAATTTATAATTTAAGAATTAAACTGAAATTTAAAAAAATTGATAATAATGGAGAAAAATTACAAAAGGTGAAAATAATTCACAATTGAAAACAAAATTCGAAAAATGGCTAGATTAATACATAACCAAAAAAAAAAATTGAAAAACTCAAAGAATAATTATAAAACTTTAAGAGACTAATTGCAAATTGAAAAAATTGTCGGAAATAATTTCAAATTGCGAAAAATAGTTAATAATTAAAAGAAATAATTAAAAAATGAGAATAATTAAAAAATTGAAAAAAATATCTACAAAATGACTAGATTAATAGACTACTGAAAAGAATTGATAAAATATAGTAAAAACATTAAATTTCAAGAAAATAATTAAAAATTTAAAAATGAAGAAAATTACAGGAATAATTGTTGGAAATAGTTGCGCAATGAACGAATGGATTGAAAATCGACAAAAATAATTAAAACTGAATAAAATAATTGAAAATTTAAAATTTAAATTCAAATTTAAAGAATATAGTTAAAAATTGAAAAAAGTATTTGAAAAAAGCCGAAAGTTATTGAATATAGAAGAAAACAATTAAAAACTGAAAAATGGAATTGAAATTTGAAGAAAAAATTGAGAATTGAAGAAAATAAAAATTTGCTATTAACGAATCTTATTGATAATGGAGAAAAATAATTGGCGAAATGCGAGGATTTTAAAATATTAAAGAAAATAATTGATAATTAAAAAAAAATCAAAAAGTGACTAGGATAATGCACAACTGAAAAAAATAATTGAAAACGTTGATAAATAATTCTAAAATTTTAAGAGAATAAATAAACATTTTAAATATTGTAAGAAATAACTAAAAATTAAAGAAAATAATTGAAAAATAACAAGAATAATATTAAAATTGAAGATAATTTCCGAAAAATGACAAAAATATTTGACAATTGAAAGCATCATTCGAAAAATGGCTAGATTAATACACTACTGGAAAAAATAATTTAAAATATCAAACTATAAATATTTGATTTAAAAAATTATTTAAAATTGAAAAACTAAGAAAATTATAGAAATAATTGTTGGAAATAATTGCTAATTAAACAACTTGATGGAAAAAATTGAATCGAAAAAAATAATTGAAATTGAGGAAAAATTAAAAATTGAAGAATGGAAATGAAATTTTTGAAACATAATTAAGAATTGAAGAGAATAATTGAACAATTGTACTTAAAATTAAAAAAGCATATTAATATTCGAAAAAATAATTGAAAATTGAAAATTGTGATTGAAATTTGAAGAAAATAATCAAAAATAGAAGAAATAAATTGTAATTTGAAATAATGATTTATAATTGAAAAAAGGTCAAGTTTTTTGGAATATTGAATAAACTTAATTGAAAATTGTAGAATGGACTTGACTTTCAAAAATAATTTATAATTTAAAGAAAATTAGAAAATGACGAGAATAATTTAATATTAAAGAAAATAATTGAGAAATGCGCAAAATAATTGAGAAATGCGCAAAATAATTGACAATTGAAAAGAAATTCGAAAATTTGTAATTTTTTCTTTTTCAAAAAATTTTGTGAGTATTTTGTTTTATATTACTTTTCTGTATTTTTAGAAAATCACTTAAGTAACTTTCATTTCTTTTTAATCATTTTTCTTTTTTTTAATTCCTTTAATAATACTTTGTTATGCCTTAGATTTTTTTTTAATTTTATAATTTTTACAAAAATTACTTTAGTTAATTTTATACAGTTCTATTTTTACAATATTTAGAAAAGTTTATTTACTTTTCAGTGATGAATCATATTTATTATTATAATTTTGAAGTTGTGAAATATAACTTTTTTCAATTTTATGATTTTTAAAATATTTATTTTCTTTTTTGTCACTTTTGTCATAACTTATTAATTTTTATAATTTTTAAAGTCTTTTCTCCTTTTATTTAATTTTTTTTAAATTGGATCTTACAATAAATTTTCTCATTTGATCATATTTTCTCTATTTTTTAGAAATAATTGTTTTTTTTGTTTTAAAAAATTTTTTGTTTTAAAAAATTTTACTGTTTGTCGCGTAATATTTTGATTTTAAAAAATTAAAAGCAATTTAATCAACCTTACTTAAACTGTTTAATATTTCATAACATTATTACCATGTTTCTTAATTTTCTTTCTTCTTCCTTCAATGAGTTTTTTAATTTTTTTATTTTTAAAGGATTTATGTATTTTTTGCAGATTTTTCAATTATTACATTTTTTACATCGTTTGGTCGTAATTTTCTCAGTTCAATGTAAATTATCCTTAACTTTCTTATCTGTTCATTCATAATACTGATTTTGATAAAATTTTATAATTTTTGTAATTTATGTAAAATTTTATTTTTTACAATTTGATAAGATTCTTTGAACATTTTCTCCATTGTTTAAATGATTATTTGCCAGACACTCTGATAAGATAAAAATGCAGAAACTTTTGTTTTTTTTTTAGGGGGGCCCTGGAATTTTTTTGAGCTTCAGGCCCGTGGCAACCTTGATTCGGCCCTGCCGTTTTCTATTCTACTGAAGATTGAAAATTTTCTGACTAGGAAATTTCTCGTACTTGCCCGATTTTTTAAAAATTCATCCGCCATACTAGATCCACCATTTAAAATTTTTAAAATCTGACTTTGAATTTGAAATCAGCGACCCCAAAAATCTCAGTATACCAAGTTTCGTAAAATTTTGATTATTTGATTCTGAAATTAATTAGTTTTTCGTTCTTTCTACCTATTCGTCTCTACTGTAAAATGTGATTTTTAATTTTTTTTATCTTTCGGTACACTTCTCTCTAAAACTACTAAACCGATTTACAAGTTCTTTTTTTTTATTAATCGAATAAAGCGAGGATGAACGCAATTGGAAAAATTAATTTTCGAGAAAAGTGCACCGAAAATTGACTCTTTTTGCATTGTTTTAAGGTGAATTAGGGCATCCCCTTAACAGATTCTAGAATTTCCATGATAAAATAAAAAACACACATTGGCATGAAATTCCAGAATAGAAGGAAATATGCTGTGAATCGACGCGTGAAATTAGAAGATAGCTATTTTTGAAATATATTTGAAAAACGACTTTGTGTACAAAAGAATCTGTACACCATTATTTGTTTTTCTGAAAAGCCATTTTTGGACAAAGTATGCTTTAACGTATGTATCATTTTTCCTGACTTCATGGATATTTCTCTCTTTATGGCAAAAGACGTTTTCCGCTGAGAAAAATGTAAGAGATGTGACACGCTACGAATATAAGCGAATCGAGCGGTTACGCATTACGCATAATAAGTAAGGCCTTAACCCCGCTACGACCCAAGTGGTTTCATTATTTTTTTTATTTTTTTATTCTATTCGTTATTTAAAGAAAAAATAAAAATCATTGCTCTTGATCTTACGACGCAGCTAAAATGGCCATAATTTTGTAAAAATTCATTATTCCCAGATCAATAGTATTTTACAATTGATGAGTCGATATTATTAGAAGACATGTCGTGAATTTTAATGAAGCTATAATTGAATGAATACCTCAACGTGAAATATAAAGCGCATCGGATGAAAAGTTTTTTATCAACTATTTTTATCAATTAACGTTTGGGAGTATAAAATTCCATGTGAGGTACAAATAATGAATGGATTTTGAATACCCAAAGAATAGTTCCAAACAGGATATAAGATTTCAAATTATTAACTTTCATCTCCTTTTACAAATTTTGATGAAATGGGAAATTTATCTGAAATTTTGTGTAACTATATTTAAATTATAAATTTTCAGGATTTTAAATAAGAAATATTTATTTAAGACTATTTTCTGTTGTTAAAAATTCTGTGCAAAAAGCTTTGGTTGAGAAGAAAATTTCTTCTTATCATTCTACGAAAACAGACAATAAGATTTGTACTAATAAAATTAGCACACAGTAGAATCTCACAGCATACTATATATTTCGTAATTTTGATTCAGTATATATAAAATAATTTCGTAAAAAGCATCATTAAGAAAACTAATGATTAAAAACAACTGTTCTTTGTGTGAAAACTGATTTTTTTCTCTCGGGAGAGCAATATAATAAAGACAACTTTTTTACAGAAAAAAGCTTGTAATAACGAAAAATTCTTCTAAAGAAAATCTCTGATAAAAAACTTGCGCGCTTTTCTTTTGTGAGTTTTTTTATGATAGAACGTGTAATGCTTGAATTTAAAAAGGATACGAAATATTCTATTTTTTAAACGTGCAAGAAATACAATTTGGAATTATACACATGGGATTTTTCATGACAAATTGATGAATCAAGAAAAGTGATTTTTACACACTTTTGTGAAATGAATAATCAAAAAGTTCAAAAACTGAAATAAAAAGCAGTCACTTAAAGTCAAAAGTGTTAAAACTGAGATTAAATTAATCACTTAAGAAACGGATATATTTTCCATTTGTCAATTATTTCATGTGACAGATTTTGGTCCCTGTGTTGAATAACTTATGTTTTAGTTGATAAAGGACTTTGAGATGAAAATTTTAAGACGTCAACCCTTTTCGATCGACCTCATAGAATTTTTACAAGACCCTGATCCATTTGACATGGAGCTTCCTATAAATAGATTTTACACTTTAGGTACGCTTTTTATAATAAATTTTATTTTTTATAACTATTTTTTAAAACTTTTTCTCTGAATTCAAATTAAGTATAATGAATAATAAAATAATGCTTAAATAAAATAAATAATTAATCAAAATCGGTTAATTTTCAACAACTTGTCAGCAACGAACTCATGAATAAATTTCTAAAAATTTATTAATTTTATGTCAGAATGTCATTTATTTAATTAAATTACGTCAAATGACTAAGTAATTAGAGCTGCATATTGCACAAGAAGTTCTTCCTCATATCAAGAGAAAATGATAATTAATTAACTAGATTAATTCCCTCAGTCAATGATAGTCCCCTTTGGCTTCTACTCGTATTATTTACTTTCAATGAAATATCACTTTTAGAGATCGAGATATTAGAAGTTAATTGTGAAATTACTTATTTTACCATTTAATATAATTTTTGTCTATTCAAATTATTGTTTATACTAAATTCAAAAAAATACTCTCTTCATTTCTTCTAATTTCTTTATTTTCCAATTGTCCAATTTTATACTTTACCAATTTACCAATTTCTTTACTTTGCCAATTTTCCAATAACCAAATTTTCAATTTCTCAATTAACCAGTTTAAAAAGTTTTCTAATTTTCCAATTCACCAAGTTTGAATTTTTCCACTTTTCTAATTTTCTAATTTGCCAATTTTCCAATAACCAAAATCTCCAATTTCTCAATTTACCAGTTTACCAATTTTTCTAATTTCCTAATTATCCAATTTTTTTACTTTATCAAATTTCCAATAACCAAATTTTCAATTTCACAATTTACCAGTTCAAACAATTTTATAATTTGCCAAACTTTTAATTTTCCAATTTTCAGTTTCTCCAATTTTACAATAAACACTTTTCCAATTTTCTAATTTGTCAATTTTCCAATAACCAAGTCACCAATTTCTCAATTTATCATTTTTTTTATTTATTTATTATAAGGCCTTGTAAAAATTTCTACCATAAATATATTTTAATACAAAATAAATAATAAAATACTTCCTTTATGAGGAAGCAGAATAATAAATCCTAAATAATAAATTTTCAAATTTAGCGCTATTTTAATATAAGGTTAGTAGCCTTTCAGCTTGAATATTGAAACACTTGTGTTTTATAACCTTAAAGTAAGTGACATTTTAAAGCGTGACTACAAGCAATTATCTTTAAAATTGAACAAACTACTCAGTCTAAAGTGTTATTTATTACCAAAATATAGATATGTATTAATCGACGATTATTATAAATTTCAAGTTATGTGATTTATCCGGAAAATGATAATCCCGACAAATGACCATTTTTAGTAAATACAATTTATACGAAACAAGTTTTCCGCATGATAAAAATTGCAAAAAAAGTCTATTACCTAGGAATTATAGAGTAAATTATTACCTATTTTAATTATTTAATTTTTATAAATGAAAAAATATTAGAGTTTAAAAGATTAATTAATATAGTTTGAATAAGAAATAATTAAAATTAAAAAAAAATGTATTAAATTTTAATGAATATTATTGAAACGAATTTTGGAGAAAATATTAATTAAATAATAATAATCTCCGTAAACTCCTGAAGTTAGTTACTATATTTATATTTATTCATCTTTTTCTGACCACGTTTTAAAACTTGAAGTGAAGATTAGTATTTATATTTATTCATCTTTTTCTGTCCACGTTTAAAAATCCAGAGTAAAGTTAATCCCTGTTTTATTTTTATTAATTTTGCTTTTCTTTATCAGAAAATTTTACAGATAAAATATGCAGATGATGTAGCCATAATGACGAGATATTGATTATAAATAATACTAATTTATACATTACCCAATTATATGAATTTTAATAACAATTTAGACTAATTAAAAGTGTCGAATAGTCGGATTTATTAAAAATTCAAATTACGTTATTTTACATTATTGGGAAAATTTACAATTTTCTTCATATTTCTATTATTTTTGCCATTTTAGATCATTTTCTACAAATTTTAATTATTATTTTATTCAAATTATTGAATGCGACCTTTTAATTATTAATATAGTAATTATTTTTGTAGTATGAAATTTTAATTTTATTGTTATACTTGAAATAAATTTTTAAATTTTATACTGTAATGGGCTTTCACCCGTAAATAAATAAATACATAAATAAATTCAATTTTTTTTTAATTACCATGAATTTTTAAATTTATTATATTAGTTTTCAATTATTTTCTACAAATTTCAATCATTTTCTTCATTATTTTTATTATTGTCAAGAGTTCATTAAATTTGTACATTTTTTTCAATTATTTTCAACAAATTTTAATTATTTTCTTCAAACTTAAATTATTCTCTATCAATTTTTTATTTATACACCAGCTTTCAATTAGTCTCTTGAAATTTTAATTGTTTGATCAATTTTTTAAGTATTGTCTTCAAAATTTTAATTTTATGCACCAGGTATCAATCATTTCTTTCAAATTACAATTATTTTTGTTATTGTTCAATTATATTCTTGTAATTTCAATTATTTTTTCAAAATTTCAGTTATATTCTTCAATCTTCAAATTATTGTCAGAAACTTATAAATTTCAACACAAGTTTCAATTCAATATTGTTATTTTTCAATTATTTTCTTCTTTTGTCATTATTATTAATTATTATTAATTATTTTATTCAATTTATTTTTTATTGTCATTAATTTTTAAATTTCTTACACCTGTTTTTAATTATTTTCAGCATTATTTTTATTATTGTCAGGAATTTATTAATGTTTTACGCCTCTTTCAATTATTTTCTTCAAACTTTAATTACTTTCTTCATATTCAAATTTTTTTGCCATTTTTGAACTATTTTCTTCAATATTTTTCTGAAAGTTCTAATATTTTTATTAACTTTTCAATTATTGTCTATAAATTTTTAATTTTTACACTAGTTTTCAAGTATTATCTTCAAATTTTTAATTTTTTAAACCAGTTATCAATTCTTTTTTCAAAATACAATTCTTTTTTCAAAATACAATTATTTTTGTCAATATTCAAATATTTTTGAAAGTTTTGAATTACTTTCTTTAATCTTTTTATTATTGTCATGAATTTATTAACTTTTGAAGACCAGTTTTCAATTATTAATGTCATTATTCAATTAGTTTTATCATATTTTAATTACATCGTTAGTTTTTCAATTATTTTATACAATTTTTCAATATTAATGTTTCAAATTTTTTATTTTTTACTTCATTTTTTAATACACATAAACATTTTTTTGATACTTTTAAATAATTTTTTTTCAAGTTTTAATTATTTTCTTGAAAATTCTATTATTTTTTTAATTTTTCAACTATTGTCTAAAAAGTGTAATTTTTACACTAGCTTTTAATTATTTATGTCTTTATTAAATTAGTTTCTTTACATTTTAATTATTGCGTCAATATCTCAATTATTGTGCGCAAAATTTAATTTTTTTACACCAGTCTCAAACTTTTGTTCCACATTGTAATTATTTTTGTTATTCTTCAATTATTTTCTTGTAACTTCAATTATTTCTAAAACTTTTCAATTATTTACTTCAAATTCCAATTATTTAGTTTCAATGTTTGTCTTCATTTTTTGATTTTTAATCAATTTTTCAATTAGTTTTGTCATTTACAACTTTTTTTCCGAATTATTTTTGTCATTATTCAATTACATACTAGCAAAATAGAACGCGCGCCAGCGCGCGATTAGTTTTTCATACATTTTAGAAATTATAAAATACAATAATAAATATAACAAATCGGTAAATAATATTTATCTAATAGGAAGAAATAAATATTTTAAATATAATATTTGAAAATTAATTATTATTATAAATAAAATAAATATTTATTTAGGCCAAAATTTATAATATTTTAGAATTAAAAAGAATTGCAAAAAATAATTGAAATTAAACAAAATAATTGCAAATTTTGCAAATTAATTGAAAAAAAAAATGAAATCAATTAAAAATTGGGGAAATGTTTTAAACATAAATTAAATAATTTAAATTTGAGAAAAATACTTGAGAATCTTAAAAGTAAATTAAAACAAAATAGAATAATGAAAAATTAGAGAAAATAATTGAAAATTGAAAAAACAAGGTTAAAAATTGAGATACATAAATTAAAATTAAAAAAAATAATTAAAAATTGAGAAAATAATTCAACAAATTACATAAAATATTTAAAATAAAGGAAATTAAAGCTAGAAATAAGTAAAAACTTTTTGGCAATTATGAAAAAGAACGAGAAAAAGAACGAAAGTAACTGAAAATTGAAGAAAATAATATAAAAAATATTATAAATAATGAAATAATTAAAAAATCAGGTAAATAGTTAAAAAAAACTTTAAATTATGAAACAAATGTAAGGAATTGAAAATTGAAGGAAATAAATTTTGGAAAATAAATGAAAAATGTTTTTAAATTTTGTAACTTGCCGAAAATAATTAAAATATGATACAAACAATGATAAGTTGTAAAAAATAAATTACATTTAAGTGTGATAATTGAAAAAACTACAGAATTTTTTTTAAATAAAGAAAAAATAATTGAAGTTTAAAAAAAACATGAAGATCTTAGGAATCAATTTAAAAAAATATAAAATAACTAAAAATTTGAAAAAAGAATTGAAGAAATAAGCTAAAAGTAATTGAAATTTACGATAATTAATAAAAAAATTTTGAAATTATGAAAACAAATGAAAATAATTAAAAATGAAAAATTCTTAAAAATCTTAGAAAATAATTTTAGAAAATGAAAAGAACAAAAAATTGGAGAAACGACTTGAAGAATGCTAAAAATAATTGAAATTTACGATAATTAATAAAATCTTTTGAAATTATGAAAACAAAGAAAAATAATTAATAATTGAAGAAAATAATAGAAATTTGAGAAAAATACATAAAAAATTTTAGAAATTTATTTTATAAAATGAGAAAAACTAAAAATTGGAGAAAGTCTGGAAGAAAGCTAAAAATAAAAAAAATTTGAAATCCTGATAACAAATGAAAATAATTAGAAATTGAAGAAAATAGTTGAAATTTTAGAAAAATACTTAAAAATCTTAGAAAATAATTCTAGAAAATGAGAATAATAATTAACAATCGAGAAAAATAATTGAAAAATGATAAATTAATTAAAATTTGAAAAAAATAATTGAAATATGCTGAAAATAATTTAAGATTGACGGAGTTGATTGAGAAAGAAAATTGAATTATAATAAAAATAATTTAAATATGAAAAATTGAAAACATTTAATAAAAAAACTAATTTTTTACACAATTTTTCAAATTAAAAAGGTATTTTTTCACTATTTTCAATCTGCAATTTCGCAGGCAGCCCTGCTTATTGGATAAATATTATTCATCGATTTGCTTGATTTATTATTATAGTTTAATTCCTAAAATGTATGGAAAACTAATAGTTACATTTTGCTAGTTTATTTTATAATTCGGGTGAATGGAAATTACTTTAACTTGTAATCAGAGTTGCAGAAATGTTAAAAGGGTGTCTGCTAATTTCGTCCTACAAAATTCCCGGTTTTTCCCGGTTTTTGTTCCTATTTTTCCCGATTTTTTCTCTTGTTATCTTTAAATTTATTTTAAGTATAAATAGACCTACAAATGGTTACAAAATTTGAATAAAACGGTTAATAATTGAAAAAAAAAAATTGAAATTCAAAGAAAATAATTGGGAATTGAAGAATTAAATAATAAACTTTACAAAAAATAATAATTAAGAATTAAAAGAAACAATTAATAAAGAAAAGAAATAATTAATAATGCAAAGAAATAATTGAACAATGACAAGGATATTTGACAATTAGAAACAAAATTAAAAAAAAAAGGAAATATTAATCTACAATTGAACAATAATTAAAAAAATTGAACAATGGTAATTAAATTTAAAGAATATAATTGAAAATTGGTCAACTGGTTAGAAAATCCGAAAAAATAATTTAAAATTTAAGTTAATAATTCAAAATTGAAGAAATAAATTGAAAATTAAATAATCAAATTAAAATCAGAAAAACACAGAATTATTGAATATTAAAAAAAAAAAACAATTGAAAATTGAGAAATAAAATTGAAATTCGAATACAATAATTAAAAATTAAAGAAAATTACTGAACAATTGAATTGAAAAAAGAAGAAAATAATTTATAATTAAAAAAAATGGAAAATGACAGGAATTATTTAATATTGAAGAAAACATTAAAAATTGAAGAATAGAATTGTTATTTAAAGAAATTAATTGAGAATTGAAAAAAATAATTGAACAATTAAAGAATTAAATTGAAAATAGAAGAAAAATATTAAAAATTGAATGAGGTTTTGAAACATGAAATAAATAACTGATAATTGAAAAAAGTCGAGATTACTGAATATTGAAACAAACAATTGAAAATTGAACAAAATAATTAAAAATTAAAGAAAATAATTGAAAATTGAAGACAATAATTACAAATTGAAGAAAGTACTTAAAAATTAAATACAATATTTGAAAACAGCAGAAAAATTTAGAAATCGACTTAAATAATTGCGAATTAATGAAAATAATTTTAAAATTCTCAATTTAAATAAAAATTCAAAGAAAAACATAATTTAAAAAAGCTGAGAATTGTTAAATATTGAAGAAATTTGAGAAGAGATTGAAAATTGAAAGAAATTGAGAAACTGAAAGAAATATGAAAAAATAATTAGAAATTGAAGAAAATAATTTAAATTTAAGAAAAAAAATTGGAATTTAAAGAAAATAATTGAGAATTTAAAAAAAATCATTGTAAAAAGCCTAGAGTTATTGAATATTAAAAAAAAAAAATTAAAGAATGTAATTGAATGTCGAAAATTATAATTAAGAATTAAAGAAAATAATTCCAGAATTGAACAATGGGATTGAAAATAGAAGAAAATAAGTGATAATTGAAAAAAAAAAGAAATTGAACAACCAAGGAATTATAGAATTTGAAAAAAACAATAAAAAATGAAGAATATAATTGTAATTTGAAGAAATTATTTAAGAATTGTAGAAAATAATTTGAAATTGAAGAAAATGTGATTTTCTGAAAATTGGTGAATAATAATTGATGAATTGAATTGAAGGTTCAAAAAGATAATTGATAAGTGAAAACAAATTATGAGAAAAGCTGAGAATTATTGATTATAAAAGAAAATAATTATAAATTGAAGGAAACAGTTGAGATTTGAAGAAAATAATTAAAAATTGAAGGAAATAGTTGAGATCTGAAGAAAATAATTAAAAATTGATGGAAATAATTGAAAATTGAAGAAAATAATTGAAATTTGTATCAAATAATTGGCAATTGAAAAAAGTAATTTAGAGTTGAAGAAAATAATTAAAAATTGATTAAAATAATTGAAAATCGTAGAAAATATTTCAAAATTAAATAAATTAATTAGAAACTAGCCAAAAATACGTGCGCTAAGCGCGCGAGAATTACGTTTTACAATTTACTAGTATGGCTTCAATACAAAAAATAAACTGAACTTATTCAGATTAAATTAATTATACTATCAAATTAAATTTTGTGAATTATTTTTTATTTATTAAATGTGTTATAAATTAATAAATACAAAGAAATTTTGGAGAATAAGTTCGATTTTCTTCCTAAGTTAAAATTAAAAAGTTTTTTTAGTACGTTACAAAAAATTAGAATACTTTTTTAAATAGTTTTTTGAACAAAATATTTTTTATTAATACAATTTTCTATACAAATTTATTTTATTCCAAACTTCTATTATCATGAAATCTTTATTTTTAAATTTTCTTTAAACAATACGAAATTCGATTAGTAACAAATCATTCTCAAAAATTTCTATCGATATAAATTTTAATTTTTCCAAATTAAAAAATTCTCAACTTCTATTAATTTAACTTTAAATTATTTCAAACTTCAATTATAATCAAAATTGCAATATAACCAAAGTTTTAAGATTTATAACTCAAGTTTAAAATTTTTAATTTAATTCAATTTGCAAAAGTGAAAGATTGAAATAATTTGTGTTTTTTTAGAAATTAAAATAAAAATGAGTTCATTTTATTTTATTTCAATCTTTAACTTTTACAAATTAAATTATATTAAAAATTTTAAACTTGATTTTATTAATATTAATTCAAATTGTTTCCAATTTTAATTAGTTTACTCTAAAAACAAGTGTCTTGAAAGTGTATTAAAATAAGATATGTAGGAATTATGAATTATTCAAATTTGAATAATAATAAACTACAATTATTATTTAAAACTTTTAATGGTCTAAGCTTTAATCAATTCATGTTAAAATTATTATAAACTTATAAATATTTTTTAATTTTAACAATGCATATTTAAATTAGAAATTTCAAACTTCAACTAATATTAAAAACTTCAAATAATAAAAAATGTGTATTATACCATTAAATCTTAGATTAATCCAAACTTTATGATTACAATTTCTACTATTTAAGTCTAAAAATATTTTAAAAAATTGTAAACAATGGAACCTGAAATTATTTGCAAATAAATTAATACTTGAATTTACAGATTCTAAATTTTTTTATTGATGCAAACTTCATTTTCTAAGAATTATTTGAAACAATTTAAAATCTTAATTTCCAAAAATCTATAAATATCATTCAATTTAAACTTCTACGCTTAAAATTTTAAGGAATTTTTATATCAACCGAAAATATATTTAGTTTAACAAATGTAAGTCTACCAAAAAAAATCAATAAATTATAAAGACGGAATTTAAAAGCCTTAAAAAATATTGAAAAACTGTGCTCGCTTTCTTCAATTTAATTTTATGATATTCATTTCTATTCTTATTTATGTTGTATTCAATAAAATTATAATTAAATCGTCAAATATATTGGAAACATTAAATAATTTTAAATTATTTATACATATTTTTTCATTAATTTTCATATTATGTTTAAAGTGTTGTCAATCTTTATTAAAAACTGTAAAGTAGATTAAAGTAAAACACTCATTTATATTTTAAATGATATTTAATTTATATTTGTTAAAAATAAAATATAAATTTATTACTTAATTTAAATTTAAAATTCAGGAGAATTAATAAATAAATAAGTAAACTTAGAAATCATTTATAAAAATACATTTTTTCAATATTTATTGATTTAAAACTGAAAAACATCTATAGTAGAATGAAAGAATGAATGAATAAAGTTTGCGATTATTGTTATTACTAAGCAAAAAAACGCGCGCAAATGCGCGTAAGAATTGCATTTTTTATTGACTAATATATAGTTTAAATACAAAAAATAAACTATAAACTTATTTAGATAAAATTAATTATACATTATCAGATTAAATTTTGTGAATTAATTTTGATTTATTAAAACTTGTTACAAATTAATAAATAGAAAGAAAATTTAAAAAATAAAGAAGATTTTCTTGCCCAGTTAAAAATAAAAAAAATTTATTGTATGTTACAAAAAACAAGAATATTTCTCTTTCAATAGTGTTATGAACAAAATATATTTAAACTTCTATGCAAACCTAATTTATTCCAAACATCTTTTGATAATAAGAATTCTTTATTTTTAAATTTTTTTACGAAATTCAATTAATAACAAACCATTCTTCAAAATTTTTATCAATATTTTTTTATTCTTCCAAATTAAAAAATTCCCAACTTCTATCGATTTAAATTGAAAATATTTCAAACCTTAATTAATAAAAATTGAAATATAACTAAAGTTTAAAAATTTATAACTTATTTTTAATTTAATTCACGGGAACAATTATTCCAATCTTTTACCTTTACAAATTAAATTAAATTAAAAATTTTAAACTTGATTTCATTAATACGAATTTTAATTGGTTCAAACTTTAATTTTGTGAAAATTTTGGGATCTTGATCTTGATTTTAATGAATTTTTAGCCTGACGGGCTTGGCAAATCTATAATATAGTGAAAACTATATTTCAGTCAATCTTATTTTTTGTTTTTACAATTGAACTGATTAAAATTATAATTGATTCTAATTTGAAACCTATAAATTTTTATGCTAAAAATAACAACATTTATTTGAAGAAATAAAAAAATTTTAAAAATTAAAAATCTTAATAAATATTTGAAAACAGTGCTCGTTTTCTTCCAACTATATCATAATATTTCATTCTTTATTCTTATTTATATTGTCTTTTTTAAAAGCAATTAAAAAAACGAAATATTATTATGAAAATTACTCATATATTATTATAAATTATAACATAAAGTATTCATTAATTTTTATATTAAATTTGAAATTTTTTGAATCTTTATTAAAATCTGTAAAGTTGCTTTAAATTAGACACGTTTGTATAGTAATAAATTATTATTATTGAAAATAAACTATATAAATTTGTTAAATGATTTAAAATTTAGATTCAGGAGAATCAATAATTAAATAAATAAAATTACAAATCTTATAATTAATATAAAAATACATTTTTTCAAAAGTTATTGATTTAAAACAAAAAAACATCTATGGTGCCAAACTTCAGGTGTGGACAGAATGAAAGAATGAAAGAATGAAGTTTGCGATTATTATTATTACTAGCAAAATATACGCGCGCTACAGCGCGCGAGAATGACGTTTTGCATTTGTTACTAATTTAAATATAAAAAGTATGAACTTTTTTATATTAGATAATTTATTATTAAATTAAATAAAAATATAACTCATTTTTTACTGTTACATAATTATTATTTAAATTTTATTAAATCAGAAAAAGAGTTTTGTTCTTTAAACTATGATTTGTTCCGTCAAATGCATTTCTTAAAAGTTAATTATTATTATTAATATACATCCTAATACATAATTGATTTAATTATAAAATAATAATAAAAATTTTTTAAATAATAAAAGTAATCCGATTTAGTTTAAATTAATTTTATTAGATCCTAAACAAATTAAACAAAAATTTTATTTTAACATATAATTATTATTTTAGTCCAGTTTAATAAGAAAGATAAGGTTTGTTAAAAGAGGTATGATTTTTTTGAGTTGAATGTTTATTAGCATTTCTTGACCCATAAATGCAAAAAAATGATTAATCAAAAAGTAAACAATAAAAGTTTATAGCAAAAAGGAAACGAGAAAAACGTAATGAATTATTTATTTTGAAATATACTAACATTATATTCAAAATTCTATACAAATTTCAATTGTTCCAAACGTCTATTAATCAAAGTTTCTTATTCTTAAATTTTCTTTAAACAATATAAATTTCAATTACTAACTTCTCTAGGTGCAAATTAATCGTCAAAACTTTTATCAACACAGATTTTAATTTTTCCAAATTTAAAATATTTTCCAACTTTTATAGATTCAAACTCTAATTATTTTAAACTTCAATTAAGCAAAATTTTAATATTTAACCAAAGTTTTAAGAGACATATATAATCCAATTTCACTTTGATTCTCAACAATGTAAACAAAATGTATTTTAACTTTATTATATATTTATAAACTAAATATTTTAAATTTAATTTTATTAATGCAATTTTAAAATGTGTTTCAAACTTTAAGAGCTTGTGATGGAGAATGATGTCAGTATAGTCTATAGTCACATGACCCAAAGCCAAAATTTCTCAGCGATTTTTCTGTATAAAACTAATGAATATTTTTATATAAAACTTAGTATAGAATTATATAAAATATCAACCGGAAGATCTTTCTGACTCTAGCGTGTGTTCTCATTTTGACTAAAAAGTTAATTTTATAAAATTGTTCAAAATTAGAAAAAACTCAAACAGTTAATTTTGGGTCAAACTCCAAATAAGTTAGGGGTACGCAGACCTTTCAGGTGATATTTTAGGTAATTCGACAAAATTGCATTGAAAAATATTCAGTACCTAGTTCTAGAGAAAACCGCTGAAAAATTTTGTTTGTGGGTCATGTGGTCAATGATCAATCTATCACATCCTCTTAATTATTAGGAACTTGGAATTATTTGAATTTTATTATTAATAAATTTCAATTATTATTAAAAACTTTTAATGCTTCAATTTTTAATCATTCTATGTTTTAATTATTATATCAACTTTAAATAATTTCAAATTCTAACAATATACATATTAAAATAATTTCAAACTTAAACCAATTTCTAAAAACGTTTTAATTGTAAAAAATTTACATACATTAAAACTAATATAAATCCAAATTTTCTGATTAATTTTATAATTTTAGTCTTTCCAAAAAAAGTTAATTCTTTTATAGTAAAAACTGTATTTCAGTCTATCTCATTTTCTGTTAATCTAGTTAAACTATATAATTAGATTTATAATTGTCTTTAATTTTAAATGTATAATTAAATTGAATATTAAAGCAGTTTAATCATTTACTCACGCAATAAAAAATAATAATTTTTAGATAAAAATACTAAATGTTTTCAAAAGTAATTTAATGCAGTACCCATTTTTCTTTAAAAATTAATAGCGCAAAAAAGCTTCAAGAGTCAAACCACTGTCTTTCAACTAAAGCTCGTCGCTGACATATTTTAATAAATATTAAAACCCATATTATATGTATTATTGATGTGTCTAAATTCAAGTTCTGAAGTTGTTTTAGATAATTTTTTTATTTTCCAGCCGTAAATTGTAATTAAAGAAGCAAGTGTCAAGAAAAATTGGCGTTTTTAATGCATATTTCAAATATTTTTTATTTAGAAAGAAAACATTTCATTCTCATATTGTAAAGAAAATATGTTTAATTAACATCCAAATATTTATTTTATTTAATGTTATTTTGTATATAATGAATAATGATAAGAATAATAATAAAATCAATTTAAAGTTGATCAAAAGGCTGTCACTTTTAACCATTTTTAAAAATCTATTTTTTAGAAACCTTCTTAATAAATATTATTCAAACTTACCATAATTATTAATTTATACACTTTAATCATGTTTTCACTAGATTCAAGACAAATATTTATTTTATTACTAAATAATACCATCTTAAAACTTGAGAAGTAACCCCAAAACACAAAATTTTTAATCTTATATAAGTTTTTCTGGATGCAATTAACAAATTATTTCTTTTCACATATCTAAGTTTTTATAAAATCTTCAACATATTAAATTTTAGAGAGAGTAATTTGCTCAGTTTATGAATTATTATTCAAGTTTAAAATGTACAAAATACACTCTAAAGTTTGACAATCTGTTATTTATTTTAAATTCAAAATTATTTTTGTCAATAATTTTAACGACAAATGTAAGAGTGTATTTTGTTCAATGAAAAATATGGTTTTTTCATTACATTTTTAAACTTTAATAATTCATAAACTGAGCAAATTACCCTCGCGAAAATTTAATATGTTGAATATTTTATAAAAACTTAGATATGTAAAAAGTGTTAATTTTTTAATATCATCCAGAAGAAACTTATATAAGATTAAAAATGTGTTTTGGGGTTAATTCCGGAATTTTAAGGTGGTATTATTTAGCAATAAAATAAATATCTGTCTTGAATCTAATGAAAATATAATTAAAGTGCATAAATTAATCATTATCGTAAGCGACCACCTTTGGTCGAAAGTCAGTGGTTTGACCCTTAAACTAAAGAAAAAAAAGTTCTCAAAAGGAAAGCAAATAATCAAAAAGGTAATTGAAAACCTTAAGCAATGTTTAAAACCTGTGCATAGCTTATTTTTCAATGATATAATTCATAATATTTCATTCTTTATTATTATTTTTATTGTATTTTTTAGAATTAATTAAAAGCTCGAAATAGGTGTAAACAGAATCAAAGACTGAATGAATGAATAAATGATAATAAAATTTTATTATTTCATATCTTCAAATCATTTATGAAATTTCATAGAAATATTAGATTTTCTGAATTAAAAAAACCAATATTCAATTTACTCAAAATATTTAAGAAAAACTTAATTTTACATAATAAGAACTTAAATAAATTTTGTTTAACATAAATTAAATTAAAATTGTAAAAAAATGTTAAATACAAAGCAGGTTATATACCTGCATAATGTATATATTTTAATCTTGTTTTCTTTTTTAATCCTATTATTAAAATTTTATTAGTTTATTTTAAAAATTTACCAATTTTATAGTTATGTAAGTCCATTGACTTTCGTCTGAGGACTGTTGCGGACATATTATTAAAAAAAATTGTTCCACAACACTTGAAACTTGAATATTTCCTGATTTTATTGGTCATAATATTATAGTGTAAATTGTATTTCTTATAATGTAATTATTAATCAAAAACCTTAAATTTTTGCAAATTTTTAAAAACATTATTATTCAAAAACTATTTGATATTATCTATTGGAACTTACCAGAAACATAAAATGCTTAATTTTTAATATATTAATGTTGATATTTTTATTAAAAAAGGATTATTTTAAAATAATATCTAAATTAGAAAAATTTTTACTTCGAAAAATTTCACAATCCTTTTCAGCTTACAAATTTTTTGTGGAACCTCCTACAAATGGAGAAAATGGAAAAGAACTGGTGGTATAAATATCTAGATTTCTATTTTTCAATTGATATTTTAAACTTTAGGCAGGTTGTAATAATGCTTGTCTAATTTGAATTACAAGTTGAATAGAGCGATGTGAACTTGGTCTATACTAACTTCAAGTTTTAGAAATAACCTTTTTAAGTATAAAATTTCAATATTTTATATCTCAAAAACGAAGTAAAACACGTTCATAAAATTTTAATAATAAGTAAATTTTATTAATATGTAATCAAATATTTACAAAAGCTGAAATTTGTAGGAGGTTCAGTAAAAAAGTTGTAAGCTGAAAATAATTGTAAAATTTTTCAAAGTAAAAATTTTTCGAATTTAAATATTATTTTAAAATAATCCTTTTTTAATAAAAATATCAACAATAAAATATTAAAAATTAAGCATTTTATGTTTCTGGTAAGTTCCAATAGATAATATTAAATAGTTTTTGAATGATAATGTTTTTAAAAAAATGCAAAAATTTAAGGTTTTTGATTAATAATTGCATTAAAAGAAATACAATTTACCCTTTAATATTATGACCAATGAAACCAGCAAATATTAAAGTTTCAAGTGTTCTGGAACAATATTTTTTTTAAAATAAGTCCGCAACAGTTCTCAGACGAAAGACAATGGACTTACCTAATTGACACAAACAAAAAACGTAACCTATTTTCAACTACATAACAAATTTCAAAACCAAGAAGCAAAACATTATTAAAAAACAATTGAATAGAAAAACGACCAACTTCAGGTGTGGACAGAATGAATGAAAGAATGAATGAAATTGCGGATTATTATTATAGATTAATTATTAATTGATGAAAATAATTAAAATTTGAAGAAAATAATTGGCAATTGAAGAAAATAGTAGAAAATCGAAGAAAATAATTGAGAAATGAAGAAATAATTTTAAATTAATGAAAATAATTGAGAAATGAAGAAATAATTTTAAATTAATGAAAATAATTGAGAATTGTAGAAAATAATTGGAAATTAAAGAAAATAATTGAGAATTAAAAAAAAATCATTGTAAAAAGTTTAGAGTTATTGAATATTAAAAAAAAAATAAAAATTAAAGAATGTAATTGAATGTCGAAAATTATAATTAAGAATTAAAGAAAATAATTCCAGAATTGAACAATGGGATTAAAAATAGAAGAAAATAAGTGATAATTGAAGAAAAAAGAAATTCAACAACCCAGGAATTATAGAATTTGAAAAAAAAAACAATAAAAAATGAGGAATGTAATTGTAATTTGAAGAAATTAATTAAGAATTGTAGAAAATAATTTGAAATTGAAGAAAATGTGATTTTATGAAAATTTTTGAGTAATAATTGATGAATTGAATTGAAGGTTCAAAAAGATAATTGATAATTGAAAACAAATTATGAGAAAAGCTGAGAATTATTGATTATAAAAGAAAATAATTAAAAATTGAAGGAAACAGTTGAGATTTGAAGAAAATAATTTAAAATTGATGGAAATAATTAAAAATTGAAGAAAATAATTGAAATTTGAATCAAATAATTGGCAATTGAAAAAAAAATTTATAGTTTAAGAAAATAATTAAAAATTGATTAAAATAATTGAAAATCGTAGAAAATATTTTAAAATTAAATAAATGAATTAGAAATTGATGAAAATAATTGAAAATTGAAGAAGATAATTGGCAATTGAAGAAAATAGTAGAAAATCGAAGAAAATAATTGAGAAATGAAGAAATAATTTTAAATTAATGAAAATAATTGAGAATTGTAGAAAATAATTGGAAATTGAAGAAAATAATTGAAAATTGAAAAGAATTTATTATCCCAGAAAAAAAATTCCCGGTTTGGCGGAAAATTCCCGATTAATTTCCGGTATTTCCCGGTCAATTTAAATTCCCGGTTTTCCTGGTTTTCCGTGTTAGTAGACACCCTGTAAAATAGAATAAAAATCCAGATTCACTTTGATTTGGTTTTCTCGTTATTTTAAATATTAAAATTAACTTTCCTTAAATAATGTGCACGCTAATATACTGTATCAGGCCTTTCGCCAAAATTTTAAGGTCCAATGAAATATTCTGTATGCAGTGTGTGGAGCTTTTTATGATATGTCGTAAAGTTTAAACGATCTATCATGACTATCCAAGTTCTCTCATATTGTCTATCTCATTTTCGAAGGTACACATAACCCAATATGGTACATATATGCGTACTCTTGGAAATCTGTTAGCTTTGGTAATCAAGTTTCTAGAGATAGATTAATTTCAGAAAGGAAATGATACTACTTGTGTGCCAATTTCTCGACCAAAGAGATCATTACTTGCACCGGATGTAGACTGGTTAATTTTGAACGTATAGATACGTTAGAGGAACTTCTCAACGATTCACGAAGCTCATTATAATGTCGAATTATAAAAATTTTCCAAATCATTTATTGTTAATAATATCACTGTTTGCTCATGTATTCTGTTACATCACACATAAATTTAAACTTCAACACGACCCTTCTCCTTTATCGGTATAATCAAAATTTATATGGAAATTAGATCTTAAAGCTTTCTCTCCACTCTGAGATTCAAAACACTACAAATCTAATGAAATGTCTACAAGACATTCAACCAGGTATTTATTCACACCCACGTTAAAATAATTAGTGTCGTATATTAATGTCGTGTAATTCATGTTAAAAGCAAATTTTATTAAGAATTTATGATTTGGGAATAAGTGAATTGTATTTTAATGTTTTTTTCTATTCGGTATGAGAAAATACAATAAAATATTAAAAAACAATAAATTTTGATCCCGATTTTCTGATTTGAGGTTTTGTCATCACTTAACAAAGAGATCTATATACAAAATGCATCTTTTTTATATATCTTTACCGAAAATCTTTGTAAATTCAATTTTGACGAGAAATCAATTCCTTCGGGTTATTTTACTTCAATATAGATATAAACTAATAAGACGAAGATAGGACAGGCTTTTTCCTTATTTTTCAAATAACTTGATCACTTGAGATATTGAAAAAGCAATGAAGCGTGCCTCTTGCACTCAAAGAAAGCTCAGAATATGCCAATAACAAAAAAAGATTCTTTAATCTTTATTTTAGAAAAATGAACTCAACGATGATGTTTAATAAAGTATATCTATACATTTTTGGAAAAAAATAAAGTCTTATGAACTTGAGTCACTGAAAAGATTTCAATTAATTTTTTTCCTCCAGTTTATCTTATAAAGAGTGTGCAAAATCTCCTCATATAAAATTTATAAATATCGAGAAACTGTAAAGAGAATATCGAGGAGTATAAACAGAATATATCAGTGGATACCTATAAACAGTATCTATACAGATAATCCGTGAAAGATCAAAATTATTTCTTCCCAGAGAATTTATTCTAGAAAAATGAAACATCTTTAAATGTAAAATTTTACCACTTTCTCTTAACCACGTTTCTACAATTTTTGAAATATTCTAATTTTTCTCAATTTCCCCAAAAGAAAAATGACTTTTTCCGTGAACTTTAGAAATGAAAAAAATTCTTAATATCGTGTGTAAAAAACGGATTTATAATTTGAAAATATAAAACAAGTTGGGCACGTTTAAAGAAGGAAACATTTTTTGTAAGAAATGCAAATTTTGATTAATTTTGGAACTTTCGTTCCACTTAAAAAACACATTGTTGTAATAAATCTTTTTTACAGGGATTATTTATGCAATCTAAAATTATAATAATTTTAATGAAGTTTGTTAATTTTTAATTTTTTAAGTTGTAATTAAATTTATTCGACTCATTGATATTCAATCTCAATTTTAAAAACGGCTTTTGACATAAAATAAAAATATTATTAAAATCCATTTCACCAAATGTTTTAAAGACCCAGTTGTATATTTAAAAAAATTTTAGGTTGAGACAAAATTTGTTATTAAATTATAATTACACAACCCAAAAAAAAATTTTTTTAGCCGAGACAATTATCAATTATTAAACATCTCATTCATCAAAAATGGTATTTATCAGAAATGTCATTTATCCAAAATTGCAATTATCAGAAATCTAATTTGTCAGAAATTGTATTTGTCAGTAATCTCAATTATTTAAAATTGCATTTATGGGCCGTTCAAAAAATACGTCAATTAAGTGTCGGATTTATTGGATTTTGTGAAAATGAGATTTCTGATAAATTCAATTTCTGACAAATTGGATTTTTGATATTCGGCAATTTTTGTAGTAGTCGTAATTACTTAAAATTAGTAATACTTTTTAAAATAAGCCTTTTTCCATTAGCCAAGAAAAATCCAATTTTCATCTTTTTACGAAAAAAATGTCTTTTTAAGTCCTAATCCATTTATCACAAAAATACCCACAAGCTGCGAATTTTTCTACCTTTCTCGCTTCTAGGGCAACATTTATCTTAATTTACCTTTTCTGTCAAATCAAGACTATTTCCTTTACTTAGACATAATTTCAAAACTTTTTCGGGTTGTTTATACTTGTCTTTGTGTCAAACACCCTGACATATATGAATCGTATAATTATATAATCATATAATAATAATTTTTTAAGGAAAAAAAAGAGTAGTCATGTAGATTGTTATACAGGGTGTCCGGAAAGTCTGGAAACGGTCAAATATCTCGGAAAATATTAATTTTAGAAAAAAAAGTTTTAAACAAAAGTTGTGCAGTAATAAAAAATCTATTACGTGAAGTTATAAGAAAAGAGGCCCGGGGCCCAATGTAAGGCCCAAGGGAGAAATAGTTGTTTTTTGTACTAAAGACCATTAACATTCAACTGAATATTAATAATGCCGGTGATTTTACGAATCCAGGCATGTGTGACACATGCCTAAAATATTGGGCCCAAGGCCCAATGTAACATTAAGGGTACATTATGTGCCTCTCGTAAATCTGTTTAATTACCATAAAGTCAATATTGCATTCCGCATAATTTTCCAAACAAATAATCAGAGTTGTGTACGACGAAGAAATATTCTTGGGCCTTGGGCCCAATGTAAGACCCAAGAACAAACCAATGTTTTCGGTAAATAAGATCACAAAATTTTTAGTAAATATTTTCTGTCGTCGTGACTCCTTAAAATAGGACATGTGTGATACATAACCAACATTGGGCCCAAGGCCCAATGTGACATCCTGGATAAATTGCGTGCATTTCGTAACTAGGTTTAATTACCTTAAAAGGTCAGGAATGCGCTCCACAAATTTTTTCAAACAAATAATCAGAGTTGTGTACCATGCAAGATATTCTTGGGCCTCAGGCCCAATGTAAGACCCCAGGTAAAATCAATGATTTCAGTAAAAGAAATCTCAAAATTTTTAGTGAATATTTTCGGTCATCGTGATTCTTTGAACTACTACATGTGTGATACATACCCAACATATTGGGCCCAAGGCCCAATATGACATGCTGGATCAATTACGTGCATTTCGTAAATAAGTTTAATTACCATAAAGTCGATATCGCATTCCACATAATTATCCAAACAAACAATCAGAGTTGTGTACGACAAAAAAATATTCTTGGGCCATGGACCCAATGTAAGACCCAAGGTAAAATCAATGTTTTCGGTAAATAAGATCTCAAAATTTAAAGTAAATATTTTCTGTCCTCATGATTCCTTAAACCAGGATATGTGTGATACATACCCAACAAATTGGGCCCCAGGCCCAATCTGACATCCTGGATAAATTACGTGCATTTCCAAACTTCTAATGAATTTAAGATCAGCATACAGTATTTTTCAATAAATTAGTCTAAAACAAAAAAATGTTTAGAGTCAGAAAAATTACTGACAGCATTAGGTGTAGAGAAATTGTACAGGGGGTGAATTTTAGGGGATGATCAAGGTAGGTCATCACTTCTTATTAATCTTAGATGACCAACAAATATTTTCCAATCAATTAACATGACCCACAAAAATGTTTACGCCCAAAAAAATTACTAAGAGCATAAGGTGGAGAAAATTTGTAGAGGGGTGGATTTTAGGGGATAATCAAGGTAGGTCATCACTTCTCATCAATCTTAGATGACCAAAAAATAGTTTCCAATCAATTAACATGACCCAAAAAAATGATTGTGCTCAGAAAAAAAACTGAGAGTGTTAGGTGTAGACAATTTGTACAGGGGGTGAATTTTAGGGGTTGATCAAGGTAGGTCATCACTTCTCATCAATCTTAGATGACCAACAAATATTTTTCAATCAATTAACATGATCCACAAAAATGATTGCGCTCAGAAAAATAACTGAGAGTGTTAGGTGTAGAGAATTTTTACAGGGGGTGAATTTTAAGGGGGTGATCAAGGTAAGTCATCACTTCTCATCAATCTTAGATGACCAACAAATATTTTTGAATCAATTAACATGATCCACAAAAATGATTGCGCTCAGAAAAATAACTGAGAGTGTTAGGTGTAGACAATTTGTACAGGGGGTGAATTTTAGGGGTTGATCAAGGTACGTCATCACTTCTCATCAATCATAGATTACCAACAAATATTTTCCAATCAATTATCATCACCCAAAAAATGTTTGCGCTCAGAAAAATTACTAAATGCGTTAGGTGTAGATAATTTGTACAGGGGGTGAATTTTAGGGGATGATCAAGGTAGGTCATCACTTCTTATTATTCTTAGATGACCAACAAATATTTTTCAATCAATTAACATGACCCAGAAAAATGTTTGCGCTCAGAAAAATAACTGAGAGTGTTAGGTGTAGAGAATTTTTACAGGGGGTGAATTTTAAGGGGGTGATCAAGGTAAGTCATCACTTCTCATCAATCTTAGATGACCAACAAATATTTTTGAATCAATTAACATGACCCACAAAAATGATTGCACTCAGAAAAATAACTGAGAGTGTTAGGTGTAGACAATTTGTACAGGGGGTGAATTTTAGGGGTTCATCAAGGTAGGTCATTACTTCTCATCAATCATAGATTACCAACAAATATTTTCCAATCAATTATCATCACACAAAAAAATGTTTGCGCTTAGAAAAATTACTAAATGCGTTAGGTGTAAATAATTTGTAGACGGGGTGGATTTTAGGGGATGATCAAGGTAGGTCATCACTTCTTATTAATCTTAGATGAGCAAAAAACATTTGCCAATCAATTAACATGACCCAAAAAAATGTTTTCGCTCAACAAAATTACTGAGAGCATTAGGTGGAGAAAATTTGTAGAGGGGGTGGATTTTAGGGGATGATCAAGTTAGGTCATCACTTCTTATTAATCTTAGATGAGCAACAAATATTTACCAATCAATTAACATGAATCAAAAAAATGTTTACGCGCAAAAAAATTTACTGAGAGCATTAGGTGGAGAAAATTTGTAAAGGGGGTGGATTTTAGGGGATGATCAAGGTAGCTCATCACTTCTTATTAATCATAGATGAGCAACAAATATTTGCCAATCAATTAACATGACCCAAAAAAATGTTTACGCGCAAAAAAATTTACTGAGAGCATTAGGTGGAGAAAATTTGTAAAGGGGGTGGATTTTAGGGGATGATCAAGGTAGGTTATCACTTCTTATTAATCATAGATGAGCAACAAATATTTGCCAATCAATTATCATCACGCCCAATAATGTTTGCGCTCAGAAAAATAACTGAGAGTGTTAGGTGTAGACCATTTGTACAGGGGGTGAATTTTAGGGGTTCATCAAAGTAGGTCATCACTTCTCATCAATCATACATTACCAACAAATATTTTCCAATCAATTATCATCACCCAAAAAAATGTTTGCGCTTAGAAAAATTACTAAATGCGTTAGGTGTAAATAATTTGTAGACGGGGTGGATTTTAGGGGATGATCAAGGTAGGTCATCACTTCTTATTAATCTTAGATGAGCAACAAACATTTGCCAATCAATTAACATGACCCAAAAAAATGTTTACGCCCAAAAAAATTACTGAGAGCATTAGGTGGAGAAAATTTGTAGAGGGGTGGATTTTAGGGGATAATCAAGGTAGGTCATCACTTCTCATGAATCTTAGATGACCAAAAAATATTTTCCAATCAATAAACATGACCCAAAAAAATGATTGTGCTCAGAAAAATAACTGAGAGTGTTAGGTGTAGATAATCTTTACAGGGGGTGAATTTTAGGGTATGATCAAGGTAGGTCATCACTTCTCATCAATCTTAGATGTACAACAAATCAATTAACAATCAATTAACATGACCCAAAAAAATGACTGCTCTCAGAAAAACAACTGAGAGTGTTAGGTGTAGACAATTTGTACAGGGGGTGAATTTTAGGGGATGATCAAAGTAGGTCATCACTTTTCATCAATCTTAGATAAACAACAAATATTTTTGAATCAATTAACATGACCCACAAAAATGATTGCGCTCAGAAAAATAACTGAGAGCATTAGGTGGAGAAAATTTGTAGAGGGGGTGGATTTTAGGGGATGATCAAGATAGGTCATCACTTCTTATTAATCTTAGATGAGCAACAAATATTTGCCAATCAATTATCATCACGCCCAATAATGTTTGCGCTCAGAAAAATAACTGAGAGTGTTAGGTGTAGACAATTTGTACAGGGGGTGATTTTTAGGGGTTCATCAAGGTAGGTCATCACTTCTCATCAATCATAGATTACCAACAAATATTTTCCAAACAATTATCATCACCCAAAAAAATGTTTGCGCTCAGAAAAATAACTGAGAGTGTTAGGTGTAGACCATTTGTACAGGGGGTAGATTTTAGGGGATCATCAAGTTAGGTTATCACTTCTCATCAATCATAGATTACCAACAAAAATTTTCCAATTAATTATTATCACGCCCAAAAATGTTTGCGCTCAGAAAAATTACTAAATGTGTTAGGTGTAGATAATTTGTACAGGGGGTGAATTTTAGGGGATGATCGAGGTAGGTCATCACTTTTCATCAATCTTAGATAAACAACAAATATTTCCCAATCAATTAACATGACCCAAAAAAATGTTTGCGCTCAGAAAAAATACTAAGAGCGTTAGGTGTAGATAATTTTTACAGGGGGTGAATTTTAGGGGATGATCAAGGTAGGTCATCACTTCTTATTAATCTTAGATGAGCAACAAATATTTGCCAATCAATTATCATCACGCCCAATAATGTTTGCGCTCAGAAAAATAACTGAGAGTGTTAGGTGTAGACAATTTGTACAGGGGGTGAATTTTAGGGGTTCATCAAGGTAGGTCATCACTTCTCATCAATCATAGATTACCAACAAATATTTTCCAAACAATTATCATCACCCAAAAAAATGTTTGCGCTCAGAAAAATAACTGAGAGTGTTAGGTGTAGACCATTTGTACAGGGGGTAGATTTTAGGGGATCATCAAGTTAGGTTATCACTTCTCATCAATCATAGATTACCAACAAAAATTTTCCAATTAATTATTATCACGCCCAAAAATGTTTGCGCTCAGAAAAATTACTAAATGTGTTAGGTGTAGATAATTTGTACAGGGGGTGAATTTTAGGGGATGATCGAGGTAGGTCATCACTTTTCATCAATCTTAGATAAACAACAAATATTTCCCAATCAATTAACATGACCCAAAAAAATGTTTGCGCTCAGAAAAAATACTAAGAGCGTTAGGTGTAGATAATTTTTACAGGGGGTGAATTTTAGGGGATGATCAAGGTAGGTCATCACTTCTTATTAATCTTAGATGAGCAACAAATATTTGCCAATCAATTATCATCACGCCCAATAATGTTTGCGCTCAGAAAAATAACTGAGAGTGTTAGGTGTAGACAATTTGTACAGGGGGTGAATTTTAGGGGTTCATCAAGGTAGGTCATCACTTCTCATCAATCATAGATTACCAACAAATATTTTCCAATCAATTATCATCACCCAAAAAAATGTTTGCGCTCAGAAAAATTACTAAATGCGTTAGGTGTAGATAATTTGTACAGGGGGTGAATTTTAGGGGATGATCAAGGTAGGTCATCACTTCTTATTAATCTTAGATGACCAACAAATATTTTCCAATCAAGTAACATGACCCAAAAAAATGTTTTCGCTCAAAAAAATTACTGAGAGCATTAGGTGGAGAAAATTTGTAGAGGGGGTGGATTTTAGGGGATGATCAAGTTAGGTCATCACTTCTCAACAATCATAGACTACCAACAAATATTTTCCAATAATTTATTATCACGCCCAAAAATGTTTGCGCTCAGAAAAATTACTAAATGTGTGAGGTGTAGATAATTTGTACAGGGGGTGAATTTTAGGGGATGATCAAGGTAGGTCATCACTTTTCATCAAACTTAGATAAACATCAAATATTTCCCAATCAATTAACATGACCCAAAAAAATGTTTGCGCTCAGAAAAAATACTAAGAGCGTTAGGTGTAGATAATTTTTACAGGGGGTGAATTTTAGAGGATGATCAAGGTAGGTCATCACTTCTTATTAATCTTAGATGAGCAACAAATATTTGCCAATCAATTATCATCACGCCCAATAATGTTTGCGCTCAGAAAAATAACTGAGAGTGTTAGGTGTAGACAATTTGTACAGGGGGTGAATTTTAGGGGTTCATCAAGGTAGGTCATCACTTCTCATCAATCATAGATTACCAACAAATATTTTCCAATCAATTATCATCACCCAAAAAAATGTTTGCGCTCAGAAAAATTACTAAATGCGTTAGGTGTAGATAATTTGTACAGGGGGTGAATTTTAGGGGATGATCAAGGTAGGTCATCACTTCTTATTAATCTTAGATGACCAACAAATATTTTCCAATCAAGTAACATGACCCAAAAAAATGTTTTCGCTCAAAAAAATTACTGAGAGCATTAGGTGGAGAAAATTTGTAGAGGGGGTGGATTTTAGGGGATGATCAAGTTAGGTCATCACTTCTCAACAATCATAGACTACCAACAAATATTTTCCAATAATTTATTATCACGCCCAAAAATGTTTGCGCTCAGAAAAATTACTAAATGTGTGAGGTGTAGATAATTTGTACAGGGGGTGAATTTTAGGGGATGATCAAGGTAGGTCATCACTTTTCATCAAACTTAGATAAACAACAAATATTTCCCAATCAATTAACATGACCCAAAAAAATGTTTGCGCTCAGAAAAAATACTAAGAGCGTTAGGTGTAGATAATTTTTACAGGGGGTGAATTTTAGGGGATGATCAAGGTAGGTCATCACTTCTTATTAATCATAGATGAGCAACAAACATTTGCCAATCAATTATCATCACGCCCAATAATGTTTGCGCTCAGAAAAATAACTGAGAGTGATAGGTGTAGACAGTTTGTACGGGGGGTGAATTTTAGGGGTTCATCAAGGTAGGTCATCACTTCTCATCAATTATAGATTACCAACAAATATTTTCCAATCAATTATCATCACCCAAAAAAATGTTTGCGCTCAGAAAAATTACTAAATGCGTTAGGTGTAGATAATTTGTACAGGGGGTGAATTTTACGGGATGATCAAGGTAGGTCATCACTTTTCATCAATCTTAGATAAACAACAAATATTTTTTAATCAATTAACATGACCCACAAAAATGATTGCGCTCAGAAAAATAACTGAGAGTGTTAGGTGTAGACAATTTGTACAGGGGGTGAATTTTAGGGGTTGATCAACGTGGGTCATCATTTCTCATTAATCATAGATTACCAACAAATATTTTCCAATCAATTATCATCACCCAAAAAAATGTTTGCGCTCAGAAAAATTACTAAATGCGTTAGGTGTAGATAATTTGTACAGGGGGTGAATTTTAGGGGATGATCAAGGTAGGTCATCATTTCTCATCAAACTTAGATGATTGATTAATTGATTGGGAAATATTTGTTGTTCTTCTAAGATTGATGATAAGTGGTGACCTACCTAGATCAACCCCTAAATTTCACCCTCTGTACAAATTGTCTACACCTAACACTCTCAGTTATTTTTCTGAGCTCAATCATTTTTTTGGGTGATGATATTTGATTGGAAAATATTTGTTGGTAATCTATGATTGATGACAAGTGATGACCAAACTTAAGCATCCCCTAAAATCCACCCCCTCTACAAATTTTCTCCACCTAATGCTCTCAGTAATTTTTTTGAGCGTAAACATTTTTTTGGGTCATGTTAATTGATTGGCAAATGTTTGTTGCTCATCTAAGATTAATAAGAAGTGATGACCTACCTAGATCAACCCCTAAATTTCACCCCCTGTACAAATTGTCTACACCTAACACTCTCAGTTATTTTTCTGAGCTCAATCATTTTTTTGGGTGATGATAATTGATTGGAAAATATTTGTTGGTAATCTATGATTGATGAGAAGTGATGACCTAACTTGATCATCCCCTAAAATCCACCCCCTCTACAAATTTTCTCCACCTAATGCTCTCAGTAATTTTGTTGAGCGAAAACATTTTTTTGGGTTATGTTAATTGATTGGAAAATATTTTTTGGTCATCTAAGATTAATAAGAAGTGATGACCTACTTTGATCATCCCCTAAAATTCACCCCCTGTACAAATTATCTACACCTAACGCTTTTAGTAATTTTTCGGAGCCTAAACATTTTTTTGGGTGATGATAATTAAGTGAAAAATATTTGTTGGTCATCTAAGATTGATGAGAAGTGATGACCTACCTTGATCATCCCCTAAAATTTACCCCCTGTACAAATTATCTACACCTAACACTCTCAGTTATTTTTCTGAGCGCAATCTTTTTTGTGGATCATGTTAATTGATTGAAAAATATTTGTTGGTCATCTAAGATTGATAAGAAGTGATGACCTACCTTGATCATCCCCTAAAATTCACCCCCTGTACAAATTATCTACACCTAACGCATTTAGTAATTTTTCTGAGCGCAAACATTTTTTTGGGTTATGTTAATTGATTGGAAAATATTTGTTGGTCATCTAAGATTAATAAGAAGTGATGACCTACCTTGATCATCCCCTAAAATTCACCCCCTGTACAAATTATCTACACCTAACGCTTTTAGTAATTTTTCGGAGCGCAAACATTTTTTTGGGTGATGATAATTAAGTGAAAAATATTTGTTGGTCATCTAAGATTGATGAGAAGTGATGACCTACCTTGATTATCCCCTAAAATTTACCCCCTGTACAAATTATCTACACCTAACACTCTCAGTTATTTTTCTGAGCGCAATCATTTTTGTGGATCATGTTAATTGATTAAAAAATATTTGTTGGTCATCTAAGATTGATGAGAAGTGATGACCTACCTTGATCAACCCCTAAAATTCACCCCCTGTACAAATTGTCTACACCTAACACTCTCAGTTATTTTTCTGAGCGCAATCATTTTTGTGGATCATGTTAATTGATTGAAGAATATTTGTTGGTCATCTAAGATTGATGAGAAGTGATGACCTACCTTGATCATTCCCTAAAATTCACCCCCTGTAAAAATTATGTACACCTAACTCTCTTAGTAAATTTTCTGAACGCAACCATTTTTTTGGGTCATGTTAATTGATTAGGAAATATTTTTTGTTTATCTAAGATTGATGAAAATTGATGACCTACCTTGATCATCCTCTAAAAATCACCCCCTTTACAAATTGTCTACACCTAACACTCTCAGTTATTTTTCTGAGCGCAATCATTTTTGTGGATCATGTTAATTGATTGAAGAATATTTGTTGGTCATCAAAGATTGATGAGAAGTGATGACCTACCTTGATCATCCCCTAAAATCCACCCCCTGTAAAGATTATCTACACCTAACACTCTCAGTTATTTTTCTGAGCGCAAACATTATTGGGCGTGATGATAATTGATTGGTAAATATTTGTTGCTCATCTAAGATTAATAATAAGAATAGTAATAAGAAGTGATGACCTAACTTGATTATCCCCTAAAATCCACCCCTCTACAAATTTTCTCCACCTAATGCTCTGAGTAATTTTTTTGGGCGTAAACATTTTTTTGGGTCATGTTAATTGATTGGGAAATATTTGTTGATCATCTAAGATTGATGAAAAGTGATTAATCCTACCTTGATCATCCCCTAAAATTCACACCCTGTACAAATTATCTACACCTAACACTATCATTTATTTTTCTGAGCGCATTTATTTTTTTGATTCATGTTAATTGATTGGAAAATATTTGTTGTGCATCTGAGATTTACTGAGAAGTGATGACCTACCTTGATCATCTCCTAAAATTCACCCCCTGTAAAGATTATCTACACCTAACACTCTCAGTTATTTTTCTGAGCGCAATCATTTTTTTGGGTCATGTTCATTGATTGTTAATTGATTTGTTGTTTATCTAAGATTGATGAGAAGTGATGACCTACCTTGGTCATCCCCTAAAATTCACCCCCTGTACAATTTCTCTACACCTAATGCTGTCAGTAATTTTTCTGACTCTAAACATTTTTTTGTGTTAGACTAATTGATTGAAAAATACTGTATGCTGATCTTAAATTTATTAGAAGTTTGGAAATGCACGTATTTTATCCAGGATGTCAGATTGGGCCTGGGGCCCAATGTGTTGGGTATGTATCACACATATCTTTGTTCAAGGAATCACGATGACAGCAAATATTCTTTAAAAATTTTAAAATTACATTTACTGAAAACGTTGATTTGACCTTGGGTCTTACATTGGGCACATTGCCCAAGAATATTATTAAGTGGTACACAACTCTGAATATTTGTTTGGAAATTTTTGCAAATCGCATTATCGTGATTAGGTTAATGAAACTTATTTACGTGATGCACGGAATTTATTCAGGATGTCAGGTTGGGCCTTGGACCCAATTTGTTGGGTATGTATCACACATATCCTAGTTTAAGGAATCATGAGGACAGAAAATATTTACTTTAAATTTTGAGATCTTATTTACCGAAAACATTGATTTTTCCTTGGGTCTTACATTGGGCCCATGGCCCAAGAATATTTTTTTGTCGTACACAACTCTGATTGTTTGTTTGGATAATTATGTAGAATGCAATATCGACTTTATGGTAATTGAACTTATTCACAAAATGCACGTAATTGATCCAGTATGTCAGATTGGGCCTTGGGCCCAATATGTTGGGTATGTATCACACATGTAGTAGTTCAAAGAATCACGATGACCGAAAATATTCACTAAAAATTTTGAGATTTCTTTTACCGAAATCATTGATTTCACCTGGGGTCTTACATTGGGCCTGAGGCCCAAGAATATTTTGCATGGTACACAACTCTGATTATTTGTTTGGAAAAATTTGTGGAGCGCATTCCTGACCTTTGAAGGTAATTAAACCTAGTTACGAAATGCACGCAATTTATCCAGGAAGTCACATTGGGCCTTGGTCCCAATGTGACAATGTTGGGTATGTATCACACATGTCCTATTTTAAGGAGTCACGACGACAGAAAATATTTACTAAAAATTTTGTGATCTTATTTACCGAAAACATTGGTTTGATCTTGGGTCTTACATTGGGCCCAAGGCCCAAGAATATTTCTTCATCGTACACAACTCTGATTATTTGTTTGAAAAATTATGCGGAATGCAATATTGACTTTATGGTAATTAAACAGATTTACGAGAGGCACATAATGTACCCTTAATGTTACTTTGGGCCTTGGGCCCAATATTTTGGGCATGTGTCACACATGTCTGGATTCGTAAAATCACCGGCATTATTAATATTCAGTTGAAAGTTATTGGTCTTTAGTACAAAAAACAACTTTTTCTCCCTTGGGCCTTACATTGGGCCCCGGGCCCATTTTCTTAAAACTTCACATAATAGATTTTTTATTACTGCACAACTTTTGTTTAAAACTTTTTTTTCTAAAATTAATATTTTCCGAGATATTTGACCGTTTCCAGACTTTCCGGACACCCTGTATAGTACAAACTTTGATATTTTGTACAACTGACAAAGATAAAAGGTTTTTAGGTTCTAATTATTATTAAATATTTGATTTGAATAAATTAATTGGACTTTTTATTATTTAAAATTTGAATTTATTAATTTGATTCGTTAAGGATAAAATCTTTAATTTTAAAAGATGTACAAAATAACATTTACAATGTATAATTTACTAATTGTAGTAATTTAAAGTTTGATTAAATTAAACAGGATAAATTTATAAAATATTAGAATTAAAAAAAATTGCAAAAAATAATTGAAATTAAACAAAATAATTGCAAATTTTGCAAATTAATTAAAAGAAAATAAGGAAATCAATTAAAAATTGGAGAAAGTAATGTAAAAAGTATAGTAATGTTTTAAAAATAAAGAAAATAATTTTAATTTAATAAATATACTTGAAAATCTTAAAAATAAATTAAAAAAACTTGAATAATGAAAAATTAGAGAAAATAATTGAAAATTAAGATGAATTATTTACAAACAAAAAAAATAATTTAAAATTAGAGAAAATAAATGAAAAAAGATAACCATATTTCAAATGGGAAAACAATTTTTAATTTAAAGGAAATAATTAGAAACTTTTTGGAAATTATAAACTGGAATGAAAGAAATTGAAAATTGAAGAAAATAATATAAAAATTAAAAAATAATATAAATAATTGAAAATTCAAAATTGAATGAAATAATTAAAATGACAGATAAATAGTTTAAGATTTTAAAAATTTTAAAACAAATGAAAAAAATTGAAAATTGAAGGAAATACATTTTGGAAAATAATTGAAAAATGATTTTCAAATTTGAAACTTGGAGAAAATAATTGAAATATGATACCCAGAGTCGAGATATAGACCCTCATTTAAACCTCGATATTGTTAAAAAAAATTAGAGGTTTAAAGAGCAGTAAAAGATAAGTTTACGATAATTAATAAAAAAAAATTTAGAAATTATGCAAACAAATGAAAATAATTAGAAATTGAAAAAAATAATTGATGTTTTAGAAAAATACTTGAAAATCTTAGAAAGTAATTTTAGAAAATCAGAATAATTAACAATGGAGGAAAATAATTGGAAGATGATAAAACTAATTCAAAATTGAAAAAAAAATTGTAATATGCTGAAAATAATTTAAGATTGAGAAAAAAATTGAAATATGAAAAATTGAAAACAGCAAATAAAATTTAAGGGAAATAATTGAAAAAATCATAGAATATATGTTTAAAAAAAAATTACAATATTACTTAAAAAATTGTAATTAAAGAGAATAATTATAAAGTCGCTAAAATAATCGAAAATTGACAAAAATAATTGAAATTTCAAATAAATAATTGAAACTTTTGAAAATTATGACAAATAATGGAAATAATTAGAAACTGAAGAAAATAATAGAAAAATTGTAGAATTTTTTTTTAAGTTAAATAATATACATAATTAAAAAATCGTTTAAAATATGGAAAATTGATGACAATAATTTAAATTTGAGACAATAAATGAAAATCTACGAAAATAATTGACAAATAATTAAAATATTAAAAGATGGAGAAAATAATTGCAATAATAAAAAGAAATGGAAATTGAACAAAATAATTGAAAATTGAAATATATCTTGTATTTGAAAGTTCAGGAAATTAATTCAGAAATTATGAAAAAAAATTTAGGAGAAAAATTTAGGAAATAAATTTCGGAATAAATAAAATTAAATTGATTTAATATCATAGGAAAATTAATTAAAATTGAAAAAGTGATTGAAAGAACTAAAAAAAATAATTGAAATTTGAAGTTGGTAAATTTAAGATTTTGGGAAACGCTATCTTACAATCTACCTATTTCTTCCAGAGCCAGGGCTTCCGTTTCCTAACCGTAGTGCTCTCATAAGCGAGCCTCGCGACTTTACTTCTTCCTTCTTATTTACTTAGTCCATTTTTAAATACCCCGTCCCTAATCTCATTCTCTCTCTCCGTCCTTTTGACTCCTTCATCCATACTTCCTCTTGCCCACTTTCATCCAAAACCCAGCCTACATACTCCCCTATGTCCTTTCCTTCCTCATTCACTCCGGTACATCTATCCAGCACATGCGCCTAATCCTCCACCTCAAACCTACATACCCTACACATCTTCTCATCATCATTCATCCAATATCTACACTCTTTCATACCCATCTTAAATCTTAACACTCTATTCCACTTTTTCTCTTTCTTCCATGCATTCAGATACCTTGGCACACCTTCATTCTTCACCATCCCATACAATCTATTGTATCTAGATTCCTTGATTTTTCCCATCTCTCCTCCTGATCCTTTTCCTTCATAATCTTTTCCAATTCCTCCCAACTCCTCGCCTTTTTTCCTTTTTCCTCCTTTCTTACCACCCATCTTTCCTTCTCCCAACCAATTCTACTCTCCGTCCCATTCTCCTCTCTTTCCCTAACGGCCTTCCAACACATATGTGCTATTCTGCTCCCTCCTCCTTTCCTTAGCTTCTCCTCAAACCTCCAAACCCTTTTCCTTTGCCTCACCATCATTTTATCCCTACCCAATTCTTCTCAGATCATATACCCTGGGCAGCTTCCACTCACCCCCATCACCCACCTCAGAAACCTTTCATGCAACTGTTCAACCATCCCTCTCTCTCTGCAACTCCATATCACCACACCATAACTAACTACTGACCACACCAACGCATCAAACATCCGCACTCTTCTTTTCCAATCGTTCTTAAACCTTCTCTTCCCTATCCCCCACACTTGTCCCATTACCTTACTAGCCTTTTCCATTCTCTTCCTCACATTCAACTCATTCGATCCATTCGACTCAAACCAATATCCTAAATAACAAAATTCATTTACCTCTTCCACAACCTTCCCATTCAGTCTCAGTACCTCACCCTTCACATCCTTTCTTTTTCTGAATCTCACCACTTTCGTTTTATCCACATTCACCCACAAGTCTCTCTCACACACATACTTCTCAAATTCACTCAGTAACAACCTCATTCCACTAGCCTCCTCCGCAAGCAACACTACGTCATCAGCGTACGCCAGGGTATATATCCTCGATCTCCCTAGCTCTACTCCTCCCTTCCCTCTCCTCCATAACCTTTCCTCCAAATCCGCTATCAGCAGATTGAAAAGCAAAGGACTCAACGGACAACCCTGCATTAACCCTCTCCCCAGCCAGAATTCCTTTCCATACTTCCCTCCCACCCTGACCTTCACTCTTGAGTCTTCATAAATCTCCTTTATCCTCTCTATCATGCTCTCCTCTACTCCTCTATCCTTCAAGACCTTCCACAAAACCCCCCTGTTAACCTAACTCTTCAACCTTCCTTTCTACTCTACTCCTGATTACCTCAGCATATACCTTATATACCACAGGCATCAGAGTGATTCCTCTATAGTCTCCCACCTTTCTTTCTTCCCCCTTCTTTACTATAGGAACTATCACTCCTGTTTTTCACTCATCCGGCCATCCTTTCCCTTCCTATACCTCTTTGACCACTTTCCATATCTCTTCCTTTACTCCTTCACCCCCATACTTCAATTCTTTATTTTCCATTCCTTTCAATCCAGCTGCTTTATCCCTCTTCAGTTTATCTATTGCCCTTCTGACCTTCTCCCTACTAACCTCTACCTCTCCCTCTACCTTTCCTCTTACTTTCCTGCCCTCTCCCCTCACTTTCACCCCTACCCCTCCATATATCTCCTTAAAGTATCTCGTCCATTATTCTAAGCTAATCTCTTGATTTATCTCCTGTCTTTTCCTCCTTTCTCTATTTATTACTTCCCACTCTTTGCCCTATCTTACCGCCTTTTCCACTCTCTCCATATACCTCTTCCTCTCTAATTCCCTCTTCATGTCTAGAAGCCTTCCGTGCACTCTGTGCCTCCTATTATATTCTCCCTTATCTAACCTTCCTTTTCTCCAGTTCCTTATATCTTCTCTTAACGCCACCTTACTCTTTTCACACTCAACATCCCACCATCTACCGTATCCCAACACTTCTTCCTCTAATTCCCTTCCTATCTCCTCCTTTGCGTTCCCTAATTTTCTTCTTAGACCTGCCAATCTGTCCTCACTTCCAATTTCTCTTGTCTCTTCCGAACCCCATCCTTCCATATTATTCTGAAACTTCTTTAAACTATCCTCCTTCTATTTTCCCATCCTCTTTACCCTCCTTTATTCTTTCCACCCTACCTTCTTTTTCGTCTTTCCTTTCTCGGCCCTGAATTCTATCACCACTGGAAAGTGATCCGACCCCCTTTTGTGCAGTGGATAAGGTGTTTAGTGGGCAGTGAAATAGCGTGTGTGAGTTAAAAAGGTAAGAGAAAGTGTGTTTTTTGCGTGGGTGGTTGAGGTGTAAGTGTACGAGAAAGGAGTGTGTGTGAAATAAGGGTAAAATTGAGGTTAGGTGTGTTTGCGGGAAAATTGTGCGGTAAGAGGAGAGAGAAAAGCTGGGCAGGTGAGAGGAGAGACAAAGGCTGGGTAGGTGAGAGGAGAGTGAAAGACTGGGTAGGTGATAGAAAGACTGGGTAGGTGAGAGAACGCGGAGAAAGATGAGTGATAAGGAAGTGATGGAGGTCTACAGAGGGCAGTAGATGTCAGAAGGTGACGGGACTAACCCAGAGCAGGCGGGTGAGAGCTCGCCTGTTCAAAAGGAAGTCCAAGTAGAGGACGAGGTGTTCCTGACCCCGAAGACGGGAATAGAGTCAGAGGCTATTAGAAGAGGTAGGCGCAGTAATTTTGAGAGGGTGCAGCGTGCGGATACTCTGCGGTCGGAGGGGGATTTAAGGAGATGGTTGGGGGATAAAGGGAGGAAAAGAATTAGGGACGAAGGATATTTTGAGGATTGCATGGAACAAGTGACGACAGCGGTGAGAGAATTGGCAGCAGGGACAAGAGAGAGATTCGAAAAGATGGAAGGGGTGTTAGAAAATTGTAGAAAAGGAGAAGAGAGTAGAGAGCAACAGTTAAATGAAATATGGGAGGAGATAGGAAAAATTAGAGGGAAGTTGGACAAGTGGGATGAAGGGTGGAAAAAAGAGAAGGTGAAGGAAATGTGTGATAGGGTAGAAAGAAGAAGAGAGGAGGAGGTAGGTGAGAGAAAGGAGTTGGAGAAAAGAATAGAAAAGTTGGAAGGGCGGAGCAGCCCCAAGGGTGAAGGGGAGAAGGAATCAGGTGAAGCTGACTGGAGGGGATATGGAGGAAAAGGTAAAAGTGTTGGAAAGAAAATTAGAGCGAATAGAGAAAGATAGAAGGAAGGCTAATGTGATAATAAGAGGATTAAAAGTAGAAAGAGGAAAGGAGAAGGAAGAGGTAGAAAAGATATTAAGAGAGATAGAGGCGAAGGTAACAGTGATGAGAGTAGTGGGGGTAGGAGGGGTGGATAGGCAAAGACCGACGGTATGTGTAGTTAAGTCAGGGAGTGAAAAGGAAAAATAGCAGGTAATGGAGAAGAAAAAAGCGTTGAGAGGTAGGAAAGAGAGGATAGAGGAAGATTTAACGCAGGGGGAGAGGAGAGTGGACTCGTGGGTTAATCAGAGAAGCATGGGTGGAGAGAGAAAAGGGTAAGAGGGTAAGAGTGGGAAGAGGATGTTTATGGATAAATGGGGAGAGACTAAAATTGGAGGTGAGAGAGGGAGGAGTGATGGAGTTTGGAAGGGAGGGTAACGAGTTGGAGGAAAAGGAGAAGAGAGAGGAGGGGTTTCAGGAATAAGGAAGAAGAAAGTAGGAGGTATAAGGGAGGAAAAAGGTATCACAATGGCTTTTTGGAATGTAGCGGGGTTGGGGAATAAGGATGATAGTTTTTGGGCAACGATAGGCAAGTGGGATGTGGTGTTTTTAAGTGAAACGTGGGCGGATGAAGGAGACTGGAAAAAAATAAAGTGGAAGGCTTCTAAGGAGTATGTGTGGGAGTTTCAGGCAGCGGTAAAGGAAAAGAAGGCAGGGAGAAAGGCAGGAGGAATGTTGGTAAAAGTGAGAAAAAACATAAAGTCGGTGGAGAGGAGGGGAAACGGGAGAAGAGACGAGGGGTGTATGGAGAGGAGAAAAAGAATGGGTAAAGAGGAAATATGCTTGGTAGGAATGTACAGAAGAAGGGGCGAGGAGGAAGGATGGAATAAACTGGAAAAGTAGATGGAGCAAGGTAAAGATAATGTAGTGATTGTAGGAGGGGACTTAAATATGTGGACAGGGCAGAGAGGTGGGGGTTGGTGGGATGAGGAAAAGCAGGACTACAGTAGAAACTCAAAGCACAAAGAGGTGGACCAGGAGGGAAAGAAATTGTTATGGATGCTTGGAGAGAGAGGGTGGTCGATATTGAATGGTAATACAATAGGGGATGAGGACGGAGAATTTACGTTTCAATTTGATAATAATGAAAAATTGCAGAAAATAATTGAAAAATGATAAAAGTAGTAAAAAATTGTAGTTTAAGTCATTGAAATAATAATAGAAAATAATTATTAAAAAATAAATAAATTTTTGAATTACTTCTTTAGTATTTTTAAAACTTTTTTTTTTTAAACTTAATATTTTAGATAAATATAACTTTCATTCAATGCAAATTAAAATCGCTGCCGACTTCAAGAAATAGACAAATAAGTAAAAGTAAATAAAAAATGTTTCAAAAGAGCACGAATTTTTTCAATTTTATATTTAAAAAAGAAATAAATAAAAGGAGAAAACAGCGTACTATAGAGACATTACAAGAAGTTGAAATATTTTTGTTAAAAGAATAGTTTTTGAACAAAATGTATTCAAACTTATATACGACCTTCAATCGTTCGAAACTTCTATTGAGGATTATTTCTATTGTTGAATAGTTTTAACAACTCAAGTTTTAATTTTTTTAAATTTAATATAGTTCCAAACTTAAAACAGTTTCAACGAAATTTTGACTCAAATTTATTTTAACTTCGATTAATTTAAATCTGTATTTATTAAAGTCTTAAGATTTATATTTAATTTATTTTTGAATACCTAATTATTTTAATCTCCTACATTTATAGAAACTAACATGTATAAACTTAATTTCATTTATACGATTTTAAATTGATTTAAACTTTAATTAGTATAAATTATTGAAGAAAATTAATAAAAATTAATAAAAATTAATAAAAATTAAAAAAAAAAAATTATTTTAAACATTAACCATCATATTAAAACTTCTAATTATACCAAAAAAAATTCATTGTATATTAAAGCTTTAATTAGATCAAATTTTGAAAATAATAATTTAGACTATAATTTGAATCAATGAAAATTGTGCCTAATGGAATTTAAAATTAAGTGAAATTTATATATACAAAAAAATTAAAATTGTGAAAAGTTTAAATGTTTAGTTATTAATAATCAGAATAATAAAAACGCAAGGATTGATTTAAATTTAATTTAGATAGTTTAAAGCCTTATAATCAATACAAATTTAGATGAATTCAAACTTGAATAAATTAAACCTTAAATATATATATATTGATTCTTAATTACTAATTTAGATTTGCATTAAAAATAATTATTTCCAAAATTTTAATGATCTCAATTTCCAATGATCTAAATATCAATTAATTTAATCACAAGAACATTTCAAGTTAATTTATCTTGATAGAATTAAATTTTAATTTACTAACAATTTTAGTGTATGGAAATTTCAGTTCAATATTTTAGATTAATCTATATTTTAATTATTTTATTATGTGTCAATGCAGTTTAATTGATTCTTATTAAAGTAAACTCTAATTTTAATATTTAAAGATACATTTTTTAAACGTAACTGATTTATCTAAGTGACAAATTTACGGTGCGGACATACAAGAATGAATGAAAGAATGAATGAATCTTGCGGATTATTATTATTAGAGTTGCAAAATTCCCGGTAATTAAAAATTCGGTAACATTCTCGAGAATATAACCGAGAATATTCTCCTTCCGGAGATTTTATGAGAATTTTCTATTTTGAATCAGCTCCACTATTTTGAAACACAAACAATTTATTGAAATAAAAATGAATAAATATAAATAACAAAATAATTATCATTATAAATGAACTATAAGTCAGTTTAGTGTAAAAATAATGTCAAATTTGGCAAATTAATTGAAAAAAAAAATAATGAATACAATTAAAATTATCGAAAGTAATTTGAAAAATCATAGGATTGTTTTAAAATTAAAGAAAATAATTTAAAGTTGGGAAAAATAATTTAAAATCTTATAAATAAATTGAAAAAAATTAGAATAATGAAAAATAGGAAAAAATAATTTAAAATTGAAAAAAATGCTTGAAATTGAGATTAATAATTAAATATTTAGAGAATTAATTCAGAAATGATGGAAATGATAAAAAATTTAAGAAAATTATGAAAAAAATAATATAAATAATTTAAAATTAAAAAAGATAATTAAAATTTGATAGAATAATTGAAAAAATTACATAAATAAAGGAAAATTAGAGAAAATTTCAGATAAATAAGTAAAATATCAGATAAATAGTTTAAAATTTGGAAATTATGAAAAAAATTGAATATGGTTAAAAATGGAAGAAAATAATGGGAAATTTGAGAAAACTATTTTTAAAAATTTAGTAAATAATTTAAAAAAATAAGAATAATTAAAAATTGGGAAAAACTAATTGAAAAATGAATTTAAAATTAGAAACTTAAAGAAAACAATTGAATATAATAAAAACAATGATAAGTTGAGAAAAATTAATGAAATTTGAAATAAATAATTGAAAAAATTGCAGAATTTTTTCATAACTTTCAAAAAATCCGTTTGTCGGTTTCAACCCTCAAATTTATGATGCTTGTAACCTAATTAATAGAATGTTATAAAATGAATAATTAAAATAAAATACAATTGAAATTTGAGAAAAATACTTAAAAATCTGAGTAATTAATTTAAAAAAATGACAATAATTAAGAACTGAAGAAAAGCATTAAAGAAGGCTAAAAATAATTGAAACTCAAGATAATAAAAAAAAAATTGTAAATTACGAAAACAAATGAAAATAATTAAAAACTGTAGAAAATAATAAAAATTTGAGAAAAATAATTAAAAAATCTTGAAAAATAATTTTACAAAAAGAGAATAATAATCAAGAATTTAGGGAAATCATTTAAAAAGTGATAAAAATAATTTAAAATTGAAAAAAATAAATGAAATATGATAAAATTAATTTAAAAATTTTAAAAATAATTGAAATACAATGAAAAAATTAAAAATTTTTAAAAATTATTGAAATATGATGAAAATAATTAAAATTTCAGATACCTAAATAATTGAAATTTTTGAAAATTATGCAAAAAGAATGAAAATAATTAGAAATTAGAGAAAATAATAAAAAAAATTACAGAATTTATGTTTAAGCAAAAGAAAATAGTTGAAACATCGTTCAAAAAGTTGAAAATTGAAGACAATAATCTATATTTGAGCTAATAATTAAAAATTTAGGAAGTGAATTGAAAAATAATTAAAAGACGGAGAAAATAATTGCAAATTGCTAATAAGAATTGAATATTGAACAAAATAATTGAAAATTGAGATATATATTTGACAGTTCAAGATATTAATTTAAAAATAATGAAATGCAAAATAAAAACAGTAATGGTGATTGAAAAATTAAATTAAAAATTTTCATTTTGCGATAAATAATATGACAATTTGCAATAAATAATGGAATTGTTTTATTGTCAAAGAGAAAATAATCAAAACCAAAAAAGTGATTGAAAACATTTTAGAAAATAATTTAAATTTGCAAAAGGTAGATTTAAGATTTAGGGAATAAAGTAAAAAACAATGAAAATAATTTAAATTTGCAGAAAGTAATTAGAAAATGATAAAAAAATTTGAAAAATGTAGTTTAAGTGATTGAAATCGTGAGAGAAAAAAATCATTTTTAAAAATTCCAGAAATTTTTAAATCATTATTTATTACTTTTGAATCGTGGATTAATTGAAGTTTTAATCAATGCATATTTAAATTAATGGAAATTTGAAGAAACTAAAATTGCTAGGTATAAATTTAAAATTTGAGAACATTCTGAAAAGGTGAAATATCATGTAAAAATTTAAAACAAAAAAAAACATCTGGTGACAAACTTTAGGTGTTGACAGAATGAAAGAAATTTGCAAATTATTATATATACCTATATAATTACTTTTGACATTGAAATCCACATCATTACTTATTAAAATGACACTAGAGATTTTATTTTTTACATTGTTTATAAAATTGGACTTAATTTAATAAGTAAACAATATTACTTCTTCGCATCTCTAATTATTATAGATTTTAAAAGAAAAATAAAACATTAAGTAACAAAAATGTCAGGTGTGGACAGAATGAGTGAATTAAACTTGTAAATTATTATGCATAATAGGGGCCCCATTTTCCTTTTTGCCCCAGGGCCCTTGCTCTTCCAGTTACGCCACTGCATTGTAAGCTTTTTGTTAAAATGATACTGACTAAAAAAAAAAAACAAAAAAAAATGTTTGTATCTTTTGTTAATAGGATACTTTTTGTACGTATTTAGAAACCGGAAGAAAATATTCATCGAATCCTAACGAGAAGAGCACAATAGTCTTTTCTGCCGACATGTTTCAAATGGAGACAAATAGGATTGGGTTAAGATGACAAAATTACTCTATTCAAAGGGATGTACATATATCTACATCTACAGCTTGTAAATGGCATTGTTATCATTCGTTTCTTTCGTTAGTAAACGGATTACCTCAGGTGCTTCTCTCGAAAATTCTAGATTTAAGAGACACTTCTGTTATTACAAATTATAGAGAATTTCAAATCTTGCTCAGGTTTCTCTTCATTGTCTATACGTGAAACTCTTAGAAAGAAGAAAATTTAAGCGTAAATTGAATGGAACGATTAGAGAATAAAATTAAATAAAAAACATCAGATTATTATTATTATTCAGAAATATTATAATATTTCTGAAAGCAATCAAGTTTAAACAATCTGCTGAGAAAAAATTTTGTTTGAATCAAACATAATATATTTGATTTGAACAAATTTAGTGGTTGATAGTCTATGTTTGATTTAAACATATTTTTTGTTTAATTCAAACAAAACTTTTATTTACTTTGAACAAAATATTGTTTTTTATTTTAAACGAAGTGAATTTTATTTTTAAAAAAAGCAATTTTTATCCTTATCGTGTTATTCTTTTATTTTCAACACAAAATTTTTTTATTTTTAACACAAAATATGTTCCGCGATAGTTTAATTTTTGTTTCTTGCTTTTATATATAAAGTATTCTTTATGTTTGAGATTACTTCAAATGTTAATATATAAAGTGTAAAAAACCGAAGAATATTACACTTTTCATTAACTGAACACAATTCTGGAAATGTGGAACTTTGAATGAGTCTAATTTACAAGAAAAATGCACAAAAGAAACAACTTCTTTAGAAAACTCACTTGTGCACAAAAGTTTTAATCACTTCAGATATACCTCAATTTTTCGATAAAATGATAACACTTACACTTTTAAGATATCACTTGTATAAAAACAAAACCACGATTGTAAATGTTTTTTTTTTCAAAAAAGCGATAAATACACGTAACTACTAGAAACGACGCGTACATGTTCTACAGGAAAAGTAAACTAACTAACTAACTAACTATAACTAACTAAGTTGGAAACCAAATTTGGTTTAATTTAAACAAAGTTTAATTTTTAATCAAACAAACGGAAAATTATCTTCAAACATAAAATATATTGCAATCAAAACTTCAGATATTTCTAATATATTGAAATTAAACTTAAAAACATTCAATTCATTTAACCAAAATCATCCAAACAAATAAGACTTATATTTAAATCAAGAAAATATTTTTCTCAGTGTAGCTAAAATTTTTTAGATAATCTAAAACAGCATTTCTTTCGCGTTTTTAAGCCATAATCTTAAGAATATCTCAAAAATTTTAACCAATCTGTTTATTTTTACTTTCGATTCGTTTCCAGCGGAGAAAAATACGTAAAAAAGCACTAGCATAGTGTCCCGGACAACATTTTTTTATTTTTCCGGGTTTTTGAGCAATTATTAGAGATTATCTCAAAAATGTTTACAAATTACCCAAATGTGACTTATTTGAATTCGAATTCAGCTAAGAAAAATACGTAGAAATATACTATCGTAGTTTGTTGGACAATTATATTTTTATTTTTTTTTTTCAGGGTTTTTAAGCAATTATTTGAGATTATCTCAAAAATTTTTACCAATTAACCGATTGTGACTTTGAGTTCGAATTCAGCAGAGAAAAATACGTAATTCTTGTACAAATAAATTTTTATTTTGTATTTTTCCGTGTTTTTGAGCATTTTTTTGAGATTATCTGAAAAATTATTTTTAATCTGGTTATTCTGATTTCGGATTCGAATTCAGAGGAGAAAAATACGTAAAGAAGCACTAGCATATTTCCCCGGACATTTTTTTATTTTTCCGGGTTTTTGAGCAATTATTTGAGATTATATCAAAAATTTTTACCAATCAACCAATTTTGACTTTAAATTTGAATTAAGTAGAGAAAAATACGTAGAAATATACTAGCGTAGTTTGTTGGGCAAAAATTTTTTTTTTTTATTTTCCCGGGTTTTTGAGCATTTTTTTGAGATTATCTAAACAATTTTAGCTAATCTGGTTACTCTGACTCCGTATCGAATTCAGCGGAGAAAAATACGTAAAAAAGCACTAGCATATTTTCCCGGACAACATTTTTTTATTTTTTCGGGTTTTTGAGAATTTTTTGGAGATCATCTGAAAAATTATTTTTAATCTGGTTATTCTGATTTCGGATTCGAATTCATCGAAGAAAAATGCGTAAAAAAGCACTAGCATATTGCCCCGGAAATTTGTTTATTTTTCCGGGTTTTTGGGTAATTATCAAAAATTTTTACCAATCAACCAATTGTGACTTTAAATTTTAATTTAGCTGAGAAAAATGCGTAGAAATATACTAGCGTAGTTTTTTGGGCAAAATATGTTTATTTTTCCGAGTTATTGAGCTTTTTTTAAAGATAATCTGAAAAAATTTAGCTAATCTGGTTATTCTGACTTCAGATTCGAATTTAGCGGAGAAAAATAGGTAAAAAAGCACTAGCATATTGTCGCGGAAATTTTTTTTTTATTTTTCCGGGTTTTTCAGCAATTTTTTGAGATTATCTAAAAAAATATTACCAATAAACTAATTGAGACTCTGGATTCAAATTCAGCAGAGAAAATTACGTAGAAATATACTAGCGTAGTTTGTTAGACAAATAAATTTTTTTTTCTATTTTTCCGGGTTTTTGAGCATTTTTTTTAAACTATCTGCAAAATTTTAGTTAATCTGGTCATTCTGACTTCGGATTCGAATTCAGCGTAGAAAAATACGTAAAAAAGCACTAGCATGTTTTCTCGAACAAAATTTTTTTATTTTTTTATTTTTCCGGATTTTTGACCAATTTTTTGAGATTTTCTTAAAAATGTTTACCAATCAACCAATTGTGTTTTAAATTTGAACTCAGAAAAGAAAAATACATAGAAATATACTAGCGTAGTTTGTTGGACAAATAAATTTTTATTTTTTATTTTTCTGGGTTTTTGAGAATTTTTTTGAGATTATCTGAAAAATTATTTTTAATCTGGTTATTCTGATTTCGGATTCGAATTCATCAAAGAAAAATACGTAAAGAAGCACTAGCATATTGTCCCGGATTTTTTTTTTTTTTTTATTTATTCGGGTTTTTGAGCATTTTTTTTAGATCAATTTTTACCAATCAACCAATTGTGACTTTGAATTCGAATTCGACAGAGAAACATACGTAGTAATATACTAGCGTAGTTTGTTGGACAAATAAATTTTTATTTTTTCTTTTTCCGGGTTTTTGAGCATTTTTTTGAGACTATCTTAAAAAGTAGAACCATCTATCAATTCTGACTTCGGATTTGTGTTAAGCGAAAAAAATACCTAAAAATATTCTAGCATATTGTTCCGGACCAAAAAATTTTTTTTTTTGGGTTTTTGAGGTCTTATTTGAGATTATCTCAAAAATTTTGGCCATTCTAGTTATTTTGACTTGGGATTCAGATTCAGCGAAAAAAAATACGTATAGAAATATACTTACGTAGTTTCTGGAAAAAAAAAATTTTTAAGGTTTTTTTCGGGTTATTGAGCAACTTTTTGAGATTATCTCAAGAATCTTTTTTTGTTTCCTGTTTTTAAATTTTTTTTGAAATTATCTCAAAAATTAAAACTAATCTAGCAATTCTAACTTTGGATTCGGATTCAGTGAAAAAAAATTTCGTAGAAATACACAAGTATAGTGTTTTATAAAAAAAATGTATTTTTTTATGGGATTGTGTCATGAAACATTCTCTCAAAATATTTATAATGGGACGTCTCTTGTCGTATTTTGTGGTACAGAGTAACTTTATTAAAGAGGCGCTCCTCAAATTCATAATTGAATTTTCTTTGAGGAGATACTCAAAGAAGAAAATATGGAAGGTAAACAGTGTTTCAGGTTAGAGTTTACTGTATAAAATACAATAACTAAAATGTCTCTTTTTAAAATTTTGTTAATTTGTCTTAGGTTATTATTTCTAATTTCAGAAAATTAGAAAATTAATTATTATCTAAATTGAAATTAAATGTCAAATTTCTGTTCTGTCGAAAGAAACAAAATACATATATCGTTTAAATGAACGAGTTGTGAATTCTAGTAACATGCTGATAATGCTTTTAAAGTTGAACTTTAATTTAGATAACGCCGAAAGGAAAGGATCGGTTTGTGATTAATTAATTTTAAGCTTCGATAAAACTAGGAGTACTTTAGATTAACGAAACTCCCTGTACGTAAATAATTATCGTCGCCGGAAGCGTCGTTAATCTATTGATTTTTAAGAAGAAACTTATCAATGAATTGCATAATGATTACAGCATCTTTCTTGCTCAAAGATAATAAAAAATGTTGTACTTTAATGAAATAAAAAAAAACGCATATCTAGAGGATAATATTTAGAAAATACGACTTTATTCACTTTAAGTAAAATTTATCAAATAAATTTCCTAAAGCGCTCTCTGGAAACCAAGTTTTTAATAAATGTGTGTCCATGTGATCTGATAAAGAAAGTTTTCTTGTTAGAACAGGACGTGCTTCTAACACATGATCTATATTATAGTTTGAATGAAAAATGCGTATTCTTAATTCTCGAATCTAAAAATATTAATAATCGCTCACATATAGCCTTTAATTTTAGATTTTCTTATTATAAGAATTAATTTTTAATTACCTAATCTTTTTTGTTAGGGTTTGTAAATTTAAAAAAAATTAATCAATAAATTCATTTATTTATCTATTTATTAGATATAGAAAGTTTGAATTGCACTCAATTTTTTAGCTTCATACCGTTTGAGCTTTTTTTAAACTCAAAACACACATACTTGTTCATTAAATTGAATCGGAATTGTTTTCTGCGCTGTTTGTATAATAACAATAAGCAGCTAATTGTGTTTATTTTGTCAATATTGTTAGCTATCAAACCCTATTAATACTTTAATAGAAAACACCCCGGTACTAAATATGAGTGCAATATAATTCGATTTATAAATTTTTTACCTGTTTCCTTAAAAGAAAATATTATAACTGTAGCTCGGATTTAAATTAATTTTTTTTTAATTCTGTCAAGTGATGATTTTAAATTAGGTGGACCTCTAATAGAATGCAAAGTTTCACTTGAATTGAACAAACCATTTTTAAATTATGCCTGAACAAATTATTGACAACAGACGGACAGACAGAATTTTTTTTACATTTTTGTCATCCTTAGAGTTGCGAAGAAGTAATATTACCTGGAGAACGGTAATGAGAACGAGAATATAACCAGGAATATAACCGATCAAAATTCTAATCGAGAATTTATAAGAATTTAACTTTTTTATTTATTTAGCAAACAGTTAAGTCAAATTTTTCAATCAATGTACGAAAATAGAATCTCTAGTGTTATTCTTATTAGTAATGATTTTAATTTCAATGTTAACAGTAAGAATTATATATAATAATTTATTTTAATTGTTTTCTCTTTGACAATAAAACAATTTATTATTTATTACAAATTCATATTATTAATGGCAAAATGAAACTAATTCTTTTAATTCACCATTATTATTATCATTTTGCAAATATTATTTTCAGTTTTTAATCATTTTCATATTTCTGAATTAATATCCTGAACTTTGAAATATATGTATATATCAATTTTCAATTATTTTGTTCAATATTCACATCCTTTTTATCATTTTTTAATTATTTTCTCCATTTTTTAATTATTTTTTAATTAATTTCCTACATTTTTCATTATTATCTCAAATTTAGATTATTGCCTTCAATTTTCAACTTTTTAAACAATTTTTCAATTATTTTCTTTTGCTTAAAAATAAACCATGCAATTTTTCTATTATTTTCTCCAATTTATAATTATTTTCAATACTTTTGGCATAATTTTCAAAAATTTCAATTATTTATCTGAAATTTTAATTATTTTCATCATCTTTCAATTCTTTTCTTCAATTTTTAATAATTATTCTTATTATTTTCAAATAATTTCTTAAATTTTCAAATTTTTTTTCTCAAATTTCAATTATTTTTATTTACAAAAAAATTCTGCAATTTTTCAATTATTTATATAAAATTTCATTGATTTTTTCAACTTATCATTGTTTTGATCATATGTCAATTATTTTCCCCAATTTTTAATTATTCTTATTTTTTTAAATTATTTTCTAAGATTTTTAAATATTTTTCTCAAATATCATATTTTCTTCTTCACTTTTTAATTATTTTCAATTTTTTTTTTCATAATTTTAAAAATTTTAAATAATTTATCTGAAATTTCAATTAATTATTTCAATTATCAAATATTAGTATTATTTTTTCATTATTTTCTTCAATTTTCAATTACTTACGTTCTATTTCATAATTTCCAAAAAGTTTTTAATAATTTATCTAACATTTCCATTACCTTATTCAATTTTCAATTATATCTATGATTTTTTTATATTTTATGTATATTCTATATTTTTTGCAATTATTTCTCGTAAATTAAAAATATTTGTCTTCAAATTTAAATTATGTTTATCCTTTTTCATTTATTTTCTCTTATTTTCATAGTTATTCTCTTTTTTTTCATTCAACTTTTAAAAGTTTTAAGTATTGTTCTGAAACTTTCTTAATCTTTCCTTTATTTAAAATAAAGTTTGTAATTTTTTCAATTATTTTCTCAAATTTTAATTTTTTTCTTCAATTTTAATAGTTATATTATTTATTCATGATTTTCCTCAATTTTTAATCATTTTCATAATTTCTGTATTAATTTCCTAAATTTTTTATTAATTATTTCCCATCAATTATTTCCCTCAATTTGTAATTGTTATTCTTATTTGGTCAAATTATTTTTTAATATTTTTAATCATTTTTCTCGAATTCTTTTTTGATTATCTTAAATTTCAATTATATTTAGCTTTCTTCAATTCTTTTATTCATTTATTTAATTATTCTTCAATTGTTTTCAATTAATTTCTCAGATTTTTAAGTATTTTTCTCAAATTTTAATTATTTTTGTTTATTTAAAAAAATTCTGCAATTTCTGAATTATTTATTTTAAATTTAATTTTTTTTTCAACTTATCATTATTTTATTATTTTTATATTTCAATTATTTTTTTAAGTTTCAAATTTTAAAATCAATTTTCAATTATTTTCGGCATCTTTTAATTATTTTAATTATTTTTCAAGTGATTTTATAAATTTTCATTTATTTATTTAAATTTAGATTATTGTCTTCAATTTTCAATTTTTTAAATGATTTTTCAATTATTTTCTTTTGTTTACAAATAAAATTCTGTAATTTTTCTACTATTTTCTCCAATTTCGAATTATTTTCATTATTTTTGCATAATGTTAAAAGATTTAATTTTTTTGAAATTTTAATTATTTCGTCATATTTAAATTATTTTTTTCAATTTTAAATTATTTTTATAATTTTTCAATTATTTCCCTAAATTCTTATTTATTATTCTCATTTTGTAATTTTTTTTTAGATTTTTAAGTATTTATCTCAAATTCAATTATTTTCTTCAATTTTTAATTATTTTCATTTGTTCTCATAATTTCCAAAATTATATATTACGCAATTTTTTCAATTATTTTCTCAGATTTTAATTATCTTCTTCAATTTTTAATTATTTATAATGTTTCTTCATAATTTTCTTAAATTTCATCATTTTCTGAATTAATTTTATAAATTTTAATTATTTATCCCAAATTCAATAATTTTTTTCAATTTTTAGTTATTTTCTCCAATTTTTCATTACTCTAATTTTTTAAATTTATTTCTAAAATTTTGATGTATTTTTCTCAAATTTAAATTATTTTTTTTAAATATAAAATTTAAATTAGTATATTTAATAATAATTTTTACACTTCATTAACTTATAGTTAGTTTGTAATGATAATTATTTTGTTATTTCTCCATTTTTATTTCAATAAATTTGTTGCGTTTTAAAATAGTAGAGCTCGTTCAAACATAGAAAATTCTCATAAATTCTCCGCAAGGAGAATATTCTCGGTTATGTTCTCGAGAATGTAACCGGATTTTAAATTACCGAGAATTTTGCAACTCTAGTCATCCTTAACACTAAAAACGAAAACTTATGTATGAATTTGCAACTTTTAATATTTGTATTTCAGTCAGAAGATGTTTGAAAATTTAAAAAAAATAAACAAGTTTTTGAGTTTTTACAACTAGTTTAAAACATTGGCAAAAAAGAATTTTTTAAAATAATAAGATTTGAATTCGGTAATAGTACCTTATAAAATAAAAAGTAATAGTAAATATAATAATAATATTTATCAATAATTTTGATTGAAAATAAATATGTATATAAATATACTTTGAATAAATGACCGATGACATTTTTCACCAATTCCAATTGAAATTTCTGAATTCCAAAAGGCAGTCGAAGAACGGAATAAAGATGCCGATATTGATGTACGACATATTGATTTTTTTGTTGAACCAATCAGAAGCATTGTGCATAAATTTAAAACATACTTTTAAATAAAAAAAATAAATAAATACTTATCCAGTCATTAAAACAATAATTTAGTCATATTAATTTTATGTAAGATATTAATTATTTGATGCTTTAATATTAATAAAAGTAAAAATTATTTAATACTAATTAAGATATAATTTATCCAATGTCTTGATATTAATTAAGATAATAATATGAATTATTTGATGTCTTCATATTAGTTAAGAAATAAATTAAATTCCATTCAACAATATTATTATTAAACTCACTTCATAATAATTAAAATTAATTTTCCGTAGTAGACAACCATTTATTGTCATCTTCGTTTTATTTCAGTCTGCCTTGAAGAATTAATTTTAGTTCTTATTTGATAAATTATATACAAACTTAAAAATAGTCTCATTCTCCAGATATGCCCTCAAGCTAAAAATAATCAACTGAATTAATTTATTTTTAAATTAAACTCTCGTCTTCATATTTTTAGCAATTTTAATCTTTAATTCCTTTGCTCTTTTAAGCAAGAATTGCGAATATTGCTTGCTCGAGACTTTTGACATTTTCAATCACATTTTGCCATAAACTTTTGATGAGAAAATTTTATTAATAATTCTAGGTCACAATTCACTGGAAGTTAAAAAAGAAAATATATTCAAAGACTTTCCACCTGTGCTTTATAGTCCGTACAGGAACCCTCTAACATTTTGCTCTATACCATGTTCTTTCTCTTGGAACGTGGTTCCATTTCTTTCTCGGACCGAGAAGTCACTTGGAATATAAATCATACATTTGCATTTGACTCTCTTGCTCAAACAATCCCTTGAAGGATAATATTTATATCAATATATTAATCGTGTTATATTAAAGGTGTTTTTTTTATAAAAGAAAGCAGTCGTACTTTCTAAATTATTATTTACCAATTTAATTAAGATAAGCCAATTTTTGGAGTCGCTGGTTAAATGTTGCAAAATTAAAAATAACAATTCTTGTCCACTTTTAGCGAGAATTGCAAGAATTTTTTTAAGTTTACTCTGTGTCCGCCTAAACCGCGAAAAATAATGCTAGAAAGATTTTAAAAACAGATTTGAAGAGCTTATAAAATTTCTAAAAAAAATTATTGTCATCCAAATGCAATAGCTTTAATAGATTTTTAGTTATCACGGGAGAAATATTAGGCAAATTTGAAAAATTTGAAAATTTCGAACTTCAAATTCAACTTTTTTCTTAAGACAGAAAAGTTGAAGGTAAAAATTACAATTTTAGGTTTTCTTTCTAAAATCCACGTTTTTGCGAAGCAAGCAGGTATTTATATAAATTAATTAGAGTGTTAAAAATTCAACTTTACATGTTGTCTCAATCACAGGAGCTTTTTTTTGTAATAAACGTATATTAACATAATTTCTATATTTCGAACAATCTTATAACGTAAAATTTATATAAAATAAGTACTGCTGGACATAATGTTTATATCATACAAAATTTATTTGATATAAATTGTATTTATCTAATTATTATTTAACGTAACATCAATGTCTCGAATGACAATCTGTGATAAAGATTCAAATTGTCGAAATGCTGTTAGCATAACCTTTACTTTGGCAAATTTCTATTTATTAGAATTTTTAATATTCTGTTTTATTATTTACTACTAGCAAAATAGAACGCGCGCAAGCGCGCGATTAGTTTTCCATGCATTTTAGAAATTATAAAATACAATAATAAATATAACAAATCGGTAAATAATATTTATCTAATAAAAAGAAATAAATATTTTAAATATAATGTTTAAAAATCAATTAATATAAATAAAATAAATATTTATTTAGGACAAAATTAATAATATTTTAGAATTAAAAAGTATTGCAAAAAATAATTGAAATTAAACAAAATATATAATTGCAAATTTGGCAAATTAATTGAAAAAAAATAATGAAATCAATTAAAAATTGGGGAAAGTAATTTAAACAATCATGATGTTTTAAATATGACGAAAATAAATCATTAAATTCAATTCATTAAATCAATAAAGAAAATAATTTTAATTTGAGAAAAATACTTAAGAATCTTAAAAGTAAATTAAAACAAAATTGAATAATGAAAATTTAGAGAAAATAATTGAAAATTTGAAAAACATGATTAAAAATTGAGATAAATAAATTAAAATTTGAGAAAATAATTAAACAAATTATATAAAAGGTTTTAAATAAAGGAAAGTTAAACAAAATTTAAGAAAAATACTTAAAACTTTCAGAAGTTCATTGAAATAAGAGAAAATAATGAAAAATTAGAGAAAATAAATAAAATAAATTGAACACAACAAGTTGTAATTAAAGAGAAATAAGTAAAAACTTTTTGATAATTATGAAAAAGAACAAGAAATAGAACGAAAGTAATTGAAAATTGAAGAAAATAATCTAAATAATGAAATAATTGAAAAGTCAGATAAATAGTTAAAATTATTTGAAATTATGAAACAAATATAAAGAATTGTAAATTGAGGGAAATAAATTTTGGAAAATAATTGAAAAATGTTTTTAAATTTTAAAACTTGACGAAAATAATTAAAATATGACACAAACAGGGATAAGTTGTAAAAAATAAATGACATTTAAGTGTGATAATTGAAAAAATTACAGAATTTTTTTAAATAAAGAAAAAATAATTGAAATGTGAAAAAAAAGAAAATAACTTAAAATTGAAGAAAAGAATTAAAGAAATAAGAAAAAATAATTGAAATTTGAAAAAATACATGAAGATCTTAGAAATCAATTAAAAAAAAAGAAAATAACTAATAATTGGAAAAAAGAATTGAAGAAATAAGCTAAAAGTAATTGAAATTTACGATAATTAATAAAAAAAATTTGTAATTATGAAAACAAATGAAAATAATTAAAAATTGAAGAAAACAATTGAAATTTTAGAAAAATTCTTAAAAATTTTAGAAATTAATTTTAGAAAATGAGAATAACTAAAAATTGGTGAAAAGACTGGAAGAATGCTAAAAATAATTGAAATTTACGATAATTAATAAAAACATTTGAAAATTATGAAAGCAAATAAAAATAATTAAAAATAGAAGAAAATAGTAGAAATTTGAGAAAAATACTTTAAAGTTTTAGAAATTAATTTTTTAAAATGAGAAAACCTAAAAATTGGAGAAAAATCTGGAAAAAAGCTAAAAATAATTGAAATTTACGATAATTAATAAAAAAAAATTTGAAATTCTGATAACAAATGAAAATAATTAAAAATTGAAGAAAATATTTAAATTTCCAGAAAATTACTGAAAAATCTTTAAAGAAAATAATTTTAGAAAATAAGAATAATAATTAACAATCGAGGAAAATAATTGAAAAATGATAAAATTATTTCAAAACGGAAAAAAATAATTGAAATATGCTGAAAATAATTTAAGATTGAGAAAGAAAATTGAATTATGATGAAAATAATTTAAATATTAAAAATTGAAAACATTCAATAAAATTTGAGAAAATTAACTGAAAAAAATCATAGAATATATGTTTAAAAAAAAAGTAATTACAGAATTATTACTTAAAAAATTTTAATTACAGAGAATAATTAAAAAATCGCAGAAATAAGCTCAAAATAAAATAACAGGGACTAACTTCACTTCAGTTTTTAAAACATGGACAGAAAAGATGAATAAATATTAATACTAACTAACTTCACTTCAGACTTTAAAACGTGGACAGAAAAAATGAATAATTATAAATAGTAACTAACTTCAGGAGTTTACGGAGATTATTATTATTTAATTAATTAATTTTACTATAATTTCTATTTTCCTACTTTCTTTTACTCGACTTTTATTCATAACTGTCAAATCTCTAATATGCACATAACCTAAAAATTGTTATTAATAATTAACATTTGACATAATTTTTAAATTGTCTAAAAATCACATAACCCTAAATTCACTGCAATAATTCTACACTTATAATTTCATAATCACCGAAATTCTAAGAGTCCTGAATTTCGTTCTGTCGATATATTATTTGACTTATTCCCTATTTCTTCTAAATGTCATTGTACATAAATACAATATTCTCAAATAGATTGTTTTTATGTATATTGATATTTAGAAGAAATAGAGATTTTATGTCAAATAATATATCGACAGAACGAAATTTAGGGCACTTAGAATTTTGATGATTTGGAAATTATATAAGTTCAAAATTATTGAAATTAATTTTTGTTATGTGATTTTTAGACAATTTAAAAATTATGTCAAATCAGTGGCGTAACTGGGAGAACAAGAGCCCTGGATCAAAAAGGAAAATGGGGCCCAATTATATATAATAGTTTACAAGTTTTATTCATTTATTCAGCCATTCATTCTGTCCACGCCTGACATTTGTCACTTGATGTTTTTTTCTTTTAAAATTTTAAACTTTATTTCACATTTTTTAAATGTTCTCAAATTGAAAATTATAGCAATTTTAATTTCTTCAAATTTCTGATAATGTGAACTTGCATTGATTAAAAGTTCAATTAACCCACGTTTCAAAAATACTAAAATTAAAGTGATTTAAAAATTACTTCAATTTTTAATAATTCTTTTCTATTATGATTTTAATTACCTAAAAAATAGTACAAAACAATTTTGTACTATTTTTATCATTTTTGAACTATTTTCTACAATTCTTAATTATTTTAATTGTTTTTAAATTGTTGCCCTGAATCTTAAACTTACCTTCTTCAAATTTAAATTATTTTGTTTAGTTTTTCAATCACATTTTCAAGTTTAGTTACTTTCGCCTTGACATTAAATCAATTTAATTATTTATTCCTTAATTTTATATAACTTATCCCAAATTTAAATTAATTTTTTTTAATTTACCATTATTTTGGTCATTTTAAAATTATTATTTTCAGTTTTTAATCATTTTCATAATTTCTTAATTATTTTACAGAACTTTCAAATATATATATCTCAATTTTCAATTATTTTCTCCATTTATTTATTTATTTATTTATTTATTTATTTATTTATTTACATACATATCCCGCAGTCCATGAAGGACCATTAAAGGGTTACAAATAATTGCTCTAGTTCGTATAAAAAGTGTAAAATATATACAATTAAACATTATTAAGAGAGACAAGTGATCGGTTACATTGTAGAATTTGTATGTGACGGCAGACAAAAGTTTGAAACCAAAACATCACAAATCACGCTTTATCAATAAGAATTTAGTCACCCAACTTTCAAATTTATGTTTAGACGATGTACAAATATCTATCTCTGGTTTCAGAGTTTTAAATAATTTATTAATCGTGTAACAGGCTGTAGTAATAATAATCTTTTAATATTTTCATTATTTTTCAATTAATTTCCTAAATTTTGAGTCTTTATCACAAATTTATATTATTGTCTTCAATTTTATATTTTTTAAACGTTTTTTCGGTATTTTTCTTTTGCTTAAAATCAAATTCTGTAATTTTATATTATTTTCTACGATTTGGAGTTATTTTCATTCGTTTGGCATAATTTTCCAAAATTTCAATAACTATTTTCATAAATTTTCAATTTTTCCTGCGATTTTTTAATTATTTAAGTAATTTTGTAATTATTTTCTTTTTTAAACATTTTTTCTATGATTTTTTCAATAATTTCTCTCAATTTTTTTTTACTGTTTTCAATCTTTCATATTTAAATTATTTTCATCATATCTCAATTATTTTTCTCAATCTTAAATTATTTTCAGCATATTTCAATTATTTTATTCAATTTTCAATTAATTTTATCATTTTTCAATTATTTTTACTCGATTCTTAATTATTATTCTCATTTTTCAAAATTATTTTCAAAAATATGTATGATGCGTGTAATCTAATAAATAAGCTATTTTATCGTGGTAAATCGCGATTGGATATTTTTGCGTGTTCTCAGGTGAAATTCATGAATGATCTGTTGAAGTTTGTTAAGAGTATAAGTGAATCTTGGACATACGCATGAAAAAAAAATTATTATTATTATACTTATTGTATTTTTTACGGTTCCCATAATGGTCTATTTTTGACCGCGGGATATATTATTGAATAAATAAATAAATAAATAAAAAGTTTTAAGTATTTTTCTAAAATTACAATTATTTTCTTCAATTTTTAATTATTTTCATTTGTTTTCATAATTTCGAATTTTTTTTTTTTTTATTATCGAAAATTTAATTTATTTTTAGCTTTCTTCAATTCGTTTCTCCAATTTTTAGTTATTCTCATTTTTTTAAATTGATTTCTAAGATCTTCATGTATTTTTCTCAAATTTAAATAATTTTTTCCATTAAAAAAAAATTCTGTAAATTTTTCAATTATTTCAATCAAATGTAATTTATTTTTTACAATTTATCATGTTTGTATCATATTTTAATTATTTTTTTCAAGTTTAAAATTGTAAAATCATTTTTCAATTATTTTCCAAAATTAATTCCCTTCACTTTTCATTTTTTTCAATTTTTTTTACCTGCTTTATAATTTCCACAATTTTAAACGATTTATCTGTCATTTTAATAATTTCAATAAATTTTCAATTATTTCTCTTTAATTAAAAATTGTTTCTTTAATTTTAAATTATGTCTATCTTTTTTCATTTATTTTCTGTAAACTATTTATCTGAGATTTCAATAATTTCATTCAATTTTCTATTATTTATATGATTCTTTATATTATTTTCTTCAAATTTCAATTACTTTCTTTCGTTTTCGTAATTTCCAAAAAAATTTTAATTTTTTCTGTTTAATTAAAAATCATTCTCTACAATTTTTAATTATGTTTATCTTGTTTCATATATTTTCTCTAATTTTTAATTATTTTCTCTTTTTTTCAATGAACTTCTGAAAGTTTTAAATATTTTTCTGAAATTTTATTTCTCTCTAAATTTGAATTAGTAGTTTTCTACTATGAATTAGTCAAATTCTTGGCTCACTTTTCTCTAATTCATATAGCAGAAAACTACTAATTGAAATAGTGAAACTTTACTTTTAAAATAAGTAGATTTTTTTACTATTTTTAATTAGTAGTTTTTTACTTTAAAATTATTAGCTTTCTACTAAAAATTAGTAGTTTTCTCTAAAAAATAGTAAAATTCTTACTATTTTAATAGTAGCTCACTTTTCGCTACTTTATTAGTAGAAAACCACTAATTCAGATTTAGAAAGTTAACTTTTCTATATTTTTCTTTATTTTTAATTTATTATCTCAAATCTAAGTTATTGTGTCCACTTTTCAATATTTTAATCATTCTTCAATTATTTTTCTCAAATTTTAATTATGTTGGTCAATTTTTAATTATTTTTTTGCTTCCTCATAGAGGAAGCTTTGTGATCGTTAAGATCTTCGATTTTCCAAAAATAGTCTAAATTGACTTATTTTAATCTAAAAAGCGTTAATTTTCATTCCTAAGCAAATGTCCAGATGTATGTGTGTATGTGTGTGTGTGTACACCGTTTTTTGTGTACAGGATATCTTGAGAACGCTTAAAGTGATTCCAATAAAATTTGGATGACTTATTAAGCTTATGAATATCTAAATTTGGACACAGGGATTTTTGAAAATATCCAACCAAATTTTTTAAACTCATTTTTTCTAAAAAAAAATTTTTATGCTAAAAATACAACTTATGGAATACAAAAGCATATCCCTTATTTCAAAACGAATCGATTGAATTATTATTGTCTTTTTAGTTTTTTTGCATTTAAAATTCTTTTTTTTTTAATTAGTTCTCCAATTAACTTTTATATTATTAAATAATTGCTTCCTCTATGAGAAAGCAAATTATTTTGTTTACTTGGAAGCGAAATGTCAATGAAATGGACCTAATTTTCATCTAGTTATATATTATTTATCTCAATTTTCAATTATTTCCCCTAATTTTTAATTATTCAATTTTTTTCAATTTATTTTAAAGATTTACAAGTAACTTTCTCAATTTTGAATTATTTTCTTTATTTTTAAAACATTTCTATGATTTTTTAAATTACTTTTCCCAATTTTCAATTGATTTCATCTTTTTTTTCAATTAATTTGCAAAATTTGACATTATTTTGTTTAATTTCAATTATTTTTTGCCATTTTTTTTAATTCTAAAATTTTATAAATTTTTTCCTAAAAAAAGAGGTTTAATAGGGTTGACTGAGGGCCCCACTTTGCCCCTTAATAGTTACGCCACTGTGTCAAATGTAAATAATTAAGGACGTTGGAAGGAGAAAGTTGACAGTTTTCAGTTTTCGTTTTCACGAAAATGTCCACTTTATGAATTTTTTTTTAAAAGAACAGATCACTTTAACAAAAAAAGGAGTATGGTACATATCCGAATGGCGAATCTCAATCAAGATATTTTAAAATATTTTATTCTATATTATCTTAAATAAATTCTTTGAATAATTATCTTATTTAATTCTCAAGGATTTTTATTTTAATGTGTGATGGTTTATATTTTCCTAAAATATCATTAAATAATTTTTTTCCACTCCAAACTTTTACATATGGTCGATTCTTGCGTAACTGCCCAATTTCAAGATAAGTTTTGGTAAAAAAAAAATTTTTTTTATTCAGTGTTTCTCTGCACTTATTTTTCTTATTAGGGTGTAATATAAGTATATTTTAAACGATTTTACTACAACTATATTTATACGAAAATAATAGGAAATTTTTTAAAATTGGCTGCCATGTGGAGCTGAACCGCATCCTTTTATTGCAAATATATTGTACAAAATAAAAATTTCTTTTTGATATTTTGCTAAAACGAAAATAAATAATAAATTCATAAATTATTTAATATTCTAACAGTATTTTAGATATTAGTTAACATATATAAAATTTTATAAAAGAACAGCAAATACAATATTTAATAATGAATATTTCGTTTTATTTTTTGGATAATTTGAAATCGAGATCGAGCAGTGTAATCCGGCATTGCTAAACTACTTTATAGAATAATATTTTAAAATAACCACCACAGATAAAAAAGTTTCTCTGCATGAAGCACACTGAACACTTCATATAGGCCATGGAGCTGAAATTTGACATTTATTCTAACCTCACTTTTACAATATTGCAAAATAAATCTATTCCTTCTGCAGATCGCTTGTTTCACATTAAAACTTAAAAAAAAATGGTAACAATACTATCAAATAGTTTTTACCGTAATATAATAGTAATGACATGGAACTGAACGCTTTTTTTGTACACATGCGATTTTCACAAAAATAATTTTTTTTTAAGTAAAAATTTTTCTTTTTTAAAACTTTTTTCACATGTGATTTAGTGCTAATGGATCAAAATTGAGATTTAACTTATAAGAAGGCGTAATAACTAAACACATGACACCTTAATAATAAGTCTACAGATTGTGTTCAAAAATTATAAAAATTGAGGGACAAAATCAGGGTGTCTATTAATTTCGTCCCACAAAATTCCCGGTCATTTCCCGGTTTTTCCCGGTTTTTGTTCCAATTTTTCCCAGTTTTTTCTCTTGTTAACTTTAAATTTATTTTAAGTATGAATAGACCTACAAATGGCAACAAAAATTGAAGATAACAGTAGATAATTGAAGAACATAATTGAAATTCAAAGAAAATCATTGAGAATTGAAGAATTAAATATTAAACTTTACAAAAAATAATAATGAAGAATTTAAAAAAAAGCAATTAATAATGAAAAGAAATAATTAATAATGGAAAGAAATAATTAAACAATGACAAAGATATTTGACAATTAGAAACAAAATTAAAAAAAAAAAGTAAATATTAATCTACAATTGAACAATAATTGAAAAAATTTAACAATGGTTATTAAATTCAAAGAATATAATTGAAAATTGGTCAACTAGATAGAAAATCAAAAAAAAATAATTGAAAATTTAAGTTAATAATTCGAAAATTGGAGAAATAAATTGAAAATTAAGTAATAAAATTGAAATCAGAAAAACACAGAATTATTGAATATTAAAAAAAAGCAATTGAAAATTGAGAAATAAAATTGAAATTCGAATTCAATAATTGAGAATTAAAGAAAATTACTCAACAATTGGATTTAAAAAAGAAGAACATAATTTATAATTAAAAAAAAATGGAAAATGGCAGGAATTATTTAATACTGAAGAAAACATTAAAAATTGAAGAATAGAATAATTATTTAAAAAAATTAATTGAGAATTGAAAAAAATAATTGGACAATTGAAAAATTAAATTGGAAATAGAAGAAAATTATTGAAAATTTAAGGAGGTTTTGAAACATAAAATAAATAACTGATAATTGAAAAAAGTCGAGATTACTGAATATTGAAACAAACAATTGAAAATTAAACAAAATAATTAAAAATTAAAAAAAAAACAATTGAAAATTGAAGAAAATAATTGAGAATTGAAGAAAATAATTAAAAATTAAAGACAATATTTGAAAACAACATAAAAATTTAGAAATCGACAGAAATAAATGCGAATTGATGGAAATAATTTTAAAATTCTCAATTTAAATAAAAATTGAAAGAAAAATATAATTTAAAAAAGTTAAGAATTGTTAAATATTGAAGAAAATGGAAAGAAATACGAAAAACAATTGGAAAATGAAGAAAATAATTAAAAATTAAGAAAAAAATTGGAAATTGAAGAAAATAATTGATAATTAAAAAACAATCATTGTAAAAAGCCTAGAGTTAAATATTGAAAAAATCAATTGAAAATTGAAGAATGGAATTGAATGTCGAAAATTATAATTGAAAATTAAAGAAAATAATTCAAGAATTGAAGAATGGGATTGAAAGTAGAAGAAAATAAGTGATAATTGAAGAAAAAAGAAATTGAATAACCCAGGAATTATAGAATTTGAAGAAAACAATAAAAATGAAGAATGTAATTGTAATTTGAAGAAATTAATTAAAAATTGTAGAAAATAATTTGAAACTGAAGAAAATGTAATTTTATGAAAATTGTTGAATAATAATTGATGAATTGAATTGAAGTTTTTAAAACATAATTGATAATTGAAAAAAAATATTGAAAAAAGCCGAGAATTATTGATTTTAGAGAAAAATAATTAAAAATTGGAGGAGTTATTGAGATGTGAAATAAATAAATGATATTTGAAAAAAAAATAGTTGAAAAAAGTCGAGAATTATTGAATATTAAATTAAATAATTAAAAATTGAAGGAAATAATTGAGATCTGAAGAAAATAATCAAAAATTGAAGAAAATAATTGAAAATTGAATCGGATAATTGTCAATTGAAAAAAATAATTTAGAGCGCAAGAAAATAATTAAAAATTGATTAAAATAAATGAAAATTGTAGAAAATATTTCAGAATTAAAGAAATTATGAAAATAATTGAAAATTGAAGAAAATCGTAGAAAATCGAAGAAAATAATTGAGAAATAAAGAAATAATTTAAAATTAATGAAAATAATTCAAAATGGAAGAAAATAATTGAGAATTGCAGAAAATAATTGGAAATTGAAGAGAATAATTGAAAATCGAAAAGCATAATTGTCAGTTGAAGAAAATAATTGTGAATTGAAGAAAATAATTAAAAATTAAAGACAATATTTGAAAGCAACAGAAAAATTTAGAAATAAATGCGAATTGATGTAAATAATTTAAAAATTATCAATTTAAATAAAAATTGAAAGAAAAATAGAATTTAAAAAAGTTAAGAATTGTTAAATATTGAAGAAAATTGAAAGAAATACGAAAAAACAATTGGAAACTGAAGAAAATAATTAAAAATTAAGAAAAAAATTGGAAATTGAAGAAAATAATTGAGAATTAAAAAAAATCATTGTAAAAAGTCTAGAGTTAAATATTGAAAAAATCAATTGAAAATTGAAGAATAGAATTGAATTTCGAAAATTATAATTGAAAATTAAAGAAAATAATTCAAGAATTAAAGAATGGGATTGAAAGTAGAAGAAAATAAGTGATAATTGAAGAAAAAAGAAATTGAACAACCCAGGGATTATAGAATTTGAAGAAAACAATAAAAAATGAAGAATGTAATTGTAATTTGAAGAAATTAATTAAAAATTGTAGAAAATAATTTGAAACTGAGGAAAATGTAATTTTATGAAAATTGTTGAATAATAATTGATGAATTGAATTGAAGTTTCTAAAACATAATTGATAATTGAAAAAAAATATTGAAAAAAGCCGAGAATTATTGATTATAGAAGAAAATAATTGAAAATTGGAGGAGTTATTGAGATGTGAAATAAATAATTGATAATTGAAAAAAATAGTTGAAAAAAATCAAGAATAATTGAATATTAAATTAAATAATTAAAAATTGAAGGAAATAACTGAGATCTGAAGAAAATAGTTGAAAATTGATGAAACTAATTGAAAATTGAAGAATATAATTGAAAATTGTATCAAATAATTGGTAATTGAAAAAAATAATTTAGAGTTGATGAAAATAATTAAAAATTGATTAAAATAATTGAAAATTGAAGAAAATAGTAGAAAATAATTGAAAAATGAAGAAATAATTTGAAATTAATGAAAAATAATTCAAAATTGAAGAAAATAATTGAAAAATGAAGAAATAATGTGAAATTAATGAAAAATAAGTCAAAATGGAAGAAAATAATTGAGAATTGTAGAAAATAATTGGAAATTGTAGAAAATAATTAAAAATTGAAAAGAGTATTGACAGTTGAATAAAATAATTGAGAATTTCTGAAAATAGTTGAATAATTGAAAAATTGAATTGAAGCTTCAATAACGTAATCGATAATTGAAAAAAGAATATTGAAAAAAGCCGAGAATTATTGAATATCAAAGAAAATAATTGAAATGATGAAAATAATTGATAATTGAAAGCACACAATAGAATTGCCCATAACTATATAAACTATTATGCATAATTACACAAAATTTAAACGCATAATCAGATTGGTTCAAAATGCATAAAGTTACTATCTTTATTTATAAAAAAAATTGATATATTAGTCGAATTTATTAGCCCAGAAAGAAAATTCCCGGTTTGACGAAAAATTCCTGGTTAATTCCCGGTTTTCCCGGTTAGTAGACACCCTGAAAATATTTTTACAGATTCTAAGTATGAAAAAGGTATTATGAAGTTCAATATAAACCTAAATTGTTCATAAATAGAGACACTTTATGTTTGAAAATGTCTGAGTTATAATAATGATATTTTCATCGAAAATTATTAAATTAAAGTTAACATTTTGCAAAAGGGACACGCCACGGAGCTGAAATTTCAGCAGTTATAGTGCAATATAATAGAAGTTATAATATATATATTTATGTATATTTGGTTTTCAGTTATTCTCATATATACCTTTAAAATTCACTAATACACTTCAGAAAATATATTTTTAATTTAGGTGTATTTTTTCAACGCCGCCAAGTAAGGCAGTTACGTAAGAATCGCCCATATATACATTTTGTCCGATTCTCCCCTATCAGAATAAATTGTTTTCAGTGTAGTCAGACTTAATTATTGATGAAAAGATATCTTCACCTTTTGTTTGTATAAATGGATGCATTTTATTTGCAAAGAGAGGAGAGCATCGGCATACATGTTATTTCTGCAGATTGTTGAATAATGCAAAATTCTCTATATTTGTAAGGATAAAGAAACGAGTAACTGTGCAGAATGTCTGTAGAATGGAAGTGACCAGAGGGGTTGTTATGAAGCTCAAGAGAGATTTTCTGCTTGAAGGCAATCAAGATTCAAGATTTGTCCTTATACTTGCATGAAGAGGGGTCACACCCGAGAAACGGAAGTGAGTTGAGGAGTTTGTTTCCTCGTATATTCAGCAGTGCCAGGTGTAAACTAAAACATGATACTCTCAATGTTGAATGACACTAATTCCGAGATAGGCAGAGATAACAGCGCAGCTCCAAACAACCATCTTCCAACCTTCCATTTCAAATGACTTCTGCCACAATAAACTGCTGTAAACCTCGCATTTTAATTCCCAGACTAGTATCAACAATCGTAAACAAAACCAGTGCTTTTATAAAGCAAAAAACTTCTATTCCATTTTATTCACCGAACTTTACCAATAAAACTCGAATTTTAGTTGTTAAAACCGATTATTTTACACAGTTAACAATTTTTTGTTAAAAACATAAATCATGTGTTCCAAACCGTGCACTCAAAATTTGCGTTAATTTTTAACATTTTCCCGTTGATAAAATGCTTATTTAATTGTAAAAAATATATAATTCTAATTCTAAGCTCAATTCAATATGAAGCTAGTTCATGGTCCGTGTAATATGATTCCTATTTAATACTCAGAATAATATAATGCTAACTCAAAGTTTCGTTTAAAAGAATTAAAATTCAAGTTTACGTACAATAAATATTACAAGTTTAATTAATTAACTCATTCATTCATTCTGTCCACACCTGACATTCGTCACTAGATGTTTTTTTCTTTTAAAATTTTAAATCATATTTTACCTTTTTAACATGTTCTGAAATTGTAAATTTATAGCAATGTTAATTTCTTCAAATTTCAGATAATGTGAACTTGCATTGATTAAAAGTTCAATTAACCCATGTTTTAAAAATACTAAATTTGAAATGATTTAAAAATGTCTTCAATTTTTAATAATTCTTTTCTATTATGATTTCAATTGTTTAAAAAGAAAATTTTGCATTATTTCAGGCATCACAGTACCTTTTATCTTCAAAAAAACGTGAAAAGGTGAGTTTTTCCCTGTAAAAGGTGACACAAAGGGGACAAAAAATAAAATAAACAAGAAACTGGAATGTGTTGAAAACACGGTTGCAACGTTTTCAAAATTTCAATATTCAATGACTTTCAGGTTATCCAGACTATTTTTCATCAAATTCCATGACCAAATATAAAATAAGTAGCAATATTAACACGCGCCCAAGGAAGCGAAAAACTTTACATTGTTTTTAGTCATTTAAAACTATATAAATTTTTGCAAATGCAATAAATTGTAATAATGAAGATTACGAGAATAATTACAAAATTAAAGAAAATATCTGAAAAATAACGAAAATAATGAACAATTGAAAACAAAATTCAAAAAATGGCTAGACTAATAAACAGCCGAACAAAAAAATTCAAAAAATCCAAGAATAATTATAAAATTTTAAGAAACTAACTGAAAATTGAAAAAATTGCAGGAAATAATTGAAAAATTTCGGAAAACAATTGAAAATCGAAAAAAATAATTAATAATTGTAAGAAATAATAGAAAAATGATGAGAATAATTGAAAAATTGAAGAAAATATCTCAAAACTGACCAAAAAAATTGACAATTAAAAACAAAATTAGAAAAATGATTAGATTAATAGACATCTAAAAGAAATAATTGAAAAAATGATGCAAGAAATGTTAAATTAAGAAATTAAGAAAATTATAGGAATAATTGTTGGAAATAATTAGTAATTACAAATTGAACAACTGGATTGAAAATCGAAAAAAATTGAAATTTTAAAAATGGAATTGAAATTTAAAGAATATAATTTAAAATTGAAAAAAAGTAATTAAAAAAACTAAAAATTGTAGAATATAGAGATGAAAATAACTGAAACTGACAAATTAAAATTTAAAGAAAATAATTAAAACTATTAAGAAATAAATTGAAAATTTAAGAATTAAATTCAAATTTGAAAAAAAAATTGATAGTTGAAGAAAGGTAAGAATTACTGAATATTGAATAAAATAATTGAAAATTGAAGACTGGGGTTTCAAATTAAAAATAATAATTGAGAAAAGAAAATAATTAAGAATTGAAAATAAAAATAATTGAAAATTGCGAAAAAAATTAATAATTGAAAGAAATAATTGAAAAATGATGAGAATAATTGAAAATTTGAAAAAAATATCTGATATATGACGAAAATAATAGAAAATTGGAAACAAAAATTTTAAAAATCTCAAGAAACAAAAAAATTTAAAAAAAAAAATAATTATAAAATTTTAAGAGAATAATTGAAGAAATTGTAGGAAGTAATTATAAATTGTGGAAAATAATTAATAATTGAAAGAAATAATTGAAAAATGACGAGAATTATAATTGGAGAAAATATTAAAAATTGAAGAAATAACTTGAAGACTAAAGAATTAAATAAAATTTGTAAGAAAATAATTGATAATTGAAAGAAAAATTACTTAACTACTAAATTAATTAAATATTACGAAACATACTTGAAAATTAAAAAAAAAAGAAAAAATATTCGAAAGCTCTCAAGAATAATCGACAACAGAACAAAATAATTAAGAAAAATTTTTAAGGATAATTAGATACAAAACTAAAGAAGAATATTAAGTGTTAATTAAAAACTAAAGAAAAATTATATTAAAAATTTTAGGAAAGAAATGAAAATTTATGAAATCAATTGAAAATTGAAGAAGATAATTAAAGAATTATATTGAAAGTTCAAAAAAATAATTGAAAATTGAAGAAAATAATTAAAAACGGATGAAATAAATTGAAAATTCAAGAATTAAATTGAAATAAAAATAAAATAATTGAGATTTAAAAGAAAAATTACAAAATGTCGAAAATGGTATGTTACTCTCTAAATTTGAATTAGTCAAAATTTGGCTAATGGAATTAGTAGCGTCAGTTTTGACTGCTGAATTAGTTATTTCAACCCCCCCCCCCCGGAATTTTTTTCTGGCTACACCCCTGAATTTTATAATTTTTCAATTATTTTTCTCGATTGTTAATTTTTATTCTCATTTACTAAAATTTTTAAGTATTTTCCTAAAATTTCATTTATTTTATTCAATTTTTAAATATTTTCATATTGTTTTCATAATTTCCAAATTTTTTTATTAATTATCGTAAATTTCATTTATTTAAATTTATTTCAGCTTCCTTCAATTCTTTTATTCCATTTTTAGTTATTCTCATTTTTTTAAAATTAATTTCTAAAATCTTCATGTATTTTTCTCAAATTTCAATTATTTTTTTTTCATTTAAAACAAAATTCTTAAATGTGATTTATTTTTTACAACTTATCATTGTATGTATTAGATTTCAATTATTTTATTCAAGCTTCAAATTGTAAAATCATTTCTCAATTATTTTCCAAAATTTATGTCCTTCAATTTAAAATTTTTTTTATTTCTTTTATAATTTCAAAAATTTTAAACTTTTTATCTAAGATTTCAATTGTTTCATTCAATTTTCAATTATTTATATGATTTTTTATATTATTTTCTTCAATTTTCATTTACTTTCGTTCTTTTTCGTAATTTCCAAAAAGTTTTTAATTACTTCTGTTTAATTAAAAATTATTCTCTTCAATTTTATATTATGTTTATCTTGTTTTATTTATTTTCTCTAATTTTTACCTAATTATTATTTTTTTTTAATGAACTTCTGGAAGTTTGAAGTATTTTTTTGAATTTTTTTTAACTTTTCTTTATTTAAAATATATTATGTAATTTTTTCAATTATTTTCTCAAATTTTAATTATTTTGTTCCATTTTATATTATTTATCTCAAATTTCAATCATTTTTCCCAATTTTCAATTATTTTCCCTAATTTTTTATTATTCAATTATTAAAATTTATTTTTAAGATTTTCAAGTAATTTTCTCAAATTTAAATTATTTTCTTTATTTTTAAAACATTTCTATGATGTTCTAAATTACTTTCCCCAATTTTTAATTGATTTCATTTTTTTTTTCAATTAATTTGAAAAATTTGCAATTATTTTGTTTAATATAAATTATTTTTTGCAATTTTTTTTAATTCTAAAATTTTATAAATTTTGTCCTAAAAAAAAAGGTTTATTAGGTTTGCCTTTTAATAGTTACGCCACTGATGAATATCAATAATTTAATTAATGATAGTTTATAAACAAATAACGTAAAATTAAGGTCTTAAACATTTAGATTAAGGATTTTTAAAAAGAAACTAACTAGTTTTTTAATCTTTTAATAAAAAATATCAACATTTTAGACGGATCTTATATTTTGATAAGAAAAGACTTAAAAATTAGTTCACTTGGTTTTAAATTTAAAATTTAAAAAGTTTAATATATAAATTTCATATTATTTGTTTATAAACTAGAAATGACATACATTAAATTATTCAAACTAACAGGAAAAAGTAAATTATTTTTACATCGAAAGACGAAAAAGCGGGAAATATTAAAAAATTAGTAAGCTTTGTTTTAAATCTTGAATTAAATATAATCTAGTGAATGAATAATAGAAGTATAAGAACTTAATTTTATGTAATTTATTGTTTATAGTGAGAAATATCATGCATTAAATTATTTATAATAACAAAAAAATTTTAATTATTTTAACATCTTATAATAAAAATTTAAATTGTAAATTTAAGACCAAAAATCATATTTATAATTTTTTGCTGCTTTAAATCCAATGAACCTATATATTTTTGTTTTTATAAATGTTTTTTATACCATAAAAATAAAATTTGCACCAACTTTTTTTTGTTGTTTTCTGAAATTTATCCAAAACACCAAAACGACCCTCCAAGATGCAAATGTTTCAGTTTAATATACAAACAAGGTGCATTGATTTCCCGTATTTATTTATGCAAATAGGGGTAGAAAGGGTAAATCTAATTTGTCAAGTAAAAAGATATGCTGGTGCAAATGAAACCCGTTGTTCATTGTTTTAAAGTTTCTTTAAAAGAAGGTAATTACTTAAGAAGTAGAAGGCATTCCAAATAAATAAATTATACTGCATATTAGACAAATTTAATATATCAATGTCAACAAATAATTAATAAAACAGAAAAAATTATCAATGTAATCAGAACAAAATAGTTTTGTTGAGTAATTAATAACAAATTTTATTTATTTTTGTCAATTATGATAATATTTTTTTCTGAGTAACAAGAAAAGTTTTATAATATAAAATTAATAAAATACATTAAATAAGGATATTTTTTAATGTGAAAGTTCAATAATAAATCGAATTGAATTACATTTTTTGTTACTTTAAAAGGATTTAGTTTTGTCAGTAAAAACTATATTTGTAAAACAATCATTAAATTTATTTATAGAAAAGCAAAATCAAACAGAAGTTTATATAGCCTAACCTCAAAATCGAGCTGTCACTGTTATTGATTATAAGAAAACAATTTTATCATTAATAAAGAATTTTCAATTTTAAAATATCTGGACTTAACCAAGACAATTTATAAATTTAATTTTGTTTACTACGGAAAAAATTACCAGAACTTTGAAACCCCCAAATTATGATTGGCGTTAATTAAAAACAAAAAATTTTAAATCCAACAAAACATTCTTCTATAAATAACTTATTACAATTTTTCTACCTTCAAACCTGTTGAGACTACTAAATTTTTTTGTTGAAATTACAAAAAAATTTCAATTTTGTTGTCACAACAAAACTACTTTGTTGCTCGTGTATCAACAAAAAAATTTATTTGGTCCAACAAAACTTTTGTTTTCTATTCCAAACCTTTTTTTCAGTAAATAATTGCACCATGTATGAAAACCGCAATTCATTTTATATTTCGATGAAATGTTAATACATCGAACAGTAATTCAAATTATTAGTATTGATTATGGTTGTTGAATGATGTTCAATTAGATTATCCCACTGAGAAAATTTAACTAACCCAGAGAGTGAAGTTGATCTCCCCAAAGGCAAAGTTGAATTTTCGAGAGAATTAATTAAATTATTTGCCGTTCTTGTCCAATCAACGTTACATTCGTATGCTTTATAATACGAGAAAAAATTATTATATAGACATTTTACATTTTAGAAAACCTCTTCAATTTTTATAATAGGTACATATATGTATACAAAGAATTTTCTCAATATACACGATTATTGATTTCCTATAGGTAAATGTATACTTAATTGTTCCATATTTATGCTACTTTATGTTTATACAATATTCATAAGATGTGTACGCTCTTTTAAAAAAATAGAAAAAATACTCATTCCAAAATCAATTTACCTCATCTATATTGCTTTCTTTATATGAAAATTTGCAATTCAAGCGCCTTTTACACGGAAAGGACATTAATTATAAATTTTATTAAACCTTTTTATAAAAGTATTTTTATACCTTTCTAAAATAATTTTTTCATTTCTTAATGATAAAAATTTTTTTGTTTCAAAACTTCAAACGCTATTTTTATTTAAAAAAAAACTTCTAAATTAAATTTCTTTAAATAAATGATGTATTCTAGATCTCAAAAGCTTCTTTTATATTGCATGAAGAAACTATTATTAAACTTATTTAATTCCTAATTAAAAAGCAGATAAAAGAGGTCAATTCAAATTAGAGTCTACTTTGATGAGAATCAATTTAACTGCATTTACAGAATTAATTTTAGTGAACTAAAACTTAATTCTATCAATACAAAAATTAATTAAAAAATGTTAATGGCAAGAAGTTTAATTAATTGATATTTAGATAATTGAAAATTGAGATCTTTGAAATTTTGAAATAATTTATTACAAATGGAAATCTAAATTAATAATTTAGCAGCTATATATTTTAGTTTTAATTTATTGAAGTTTCAACTAAATTTCAATTTTAATTAATAAATAAAAGTTTTAATTTATACTTGTTTTAATAAACTAATCTTTATTTTTTCATTATATCAATATAAATTATTACATCTTCTAACCAAAACTTTCTTTGATGCAAATAACAATTCATTCAAATTTTTATTGGTTTAGGCTTTAATTATCTAAATTTTAATCAATCAGTTCTCAATTATTTTTGTTTATATTTCATTATTTTAGTCGTTTTGTAATTTTTTTTCAGAAATCAACTATTTTCTTAAAGTTTCAGTTTAATTCTTTAATTAATCTTTAATTCGTTTCTTTAATTTTTAATTATTTTCTTCAATACTCAATCATTATCTTCAATTTTTAATTACAATCTTCGTTTTTCAATTATTTTATTCAATATTCAATAATTCTCGCATTTTCCCAATTATTAATTATTTTTTAAAAAAACCAATACATTTCTTCAATTTCCAATTGATTTCTTCAATTTTAATTTATTTTCTACAATTTTTTTCATAATTTTCATCAGTTTTCAATTGACAATTTATTATTCTCCTTCAATTTTATGATTATTCATTAATTATAAAAAAAAAATTCAAATACCAATCACTCTCTCCATTATTCTAATTTTTTTTCAATTGTTAATTTTTCTTTTTTATTTTCGTTAATATTTCGTCATATTGTAATTATCAATTATTTTTCTGAAATTTCCTTTTAATTCTTTAATTTCCAATTTATTTCTTGCTATTTTAATTATTTTCTTTTATTTCAATTATTTATATCGATTTTCAATTAATTCCTTAATTAATAATTAATTAATTAATCTCAGTTATTTTCATCAAATTTAAATTCCACTTTTCAATTTTCAATTATTTATTTTAATATTAAAAAATTATCGCCTTTTTTCTATTATTTTTTTCAATTATCATTAAGTTTCTTTAGTTTTGAATACAATTGTTCAATTATTTTCTTAAATTTTTAATCATTTTCTTCAATTTTCAATTGCATTCTTCGTTTTTTTATTATTTTTATTCAATATTCAATAATTCTCGTATTTTACCAATTTTATCAATTATTTAAAAGAATTAATAATATTCTTCAATTTGCAATAGATTTCTTCAAATTTCATTTATTTTCTACAATTTTTTTTTATAATATTTTCATCAGTTTTCAATTGACAATTTATTATTCTCCTTCAATTTTATAATTATTCATTAATCATTAATTTAAAAAAAAAATTTGTTCAAATGGCGCTTACTCTCACGATTTTTAAAATCTTTTTTTAATTGTTAATTATTTTTTTTAGTAATTAATTACTTTTGATAATATTTAATAATTTTCGTCATACTGTAATTATCGATTATTTTCTTGAAATTTCCATTTAATTCTTTAATTTCCAAATTATTTCTTCAATTTTTAATTATTTTATTCAATTCTCAAATATTTTCTTTAATTTTCACTTATTTTTATCGATTTTTAATTAATTCCTCAATATACAATAATTCTCGGACTTTTTCAATTGTTGTTTCACTCATAAAAATTGTTTTAAAATTTGAATTTAATTATCCAATTCTAGAATTATTCTCTTCAATTCACAGTTACTTTCTTCAAAATTTAAATTCCACTTTCCAATTTTCAAATATTTTCTTTAATATGAAAAAATTATCGTCTTTTTTCTATTCTTTTTTTCAATTATCATTAAGTTTCTTTAGTTTTGAATACAATTGTTCAATTATTTTCTTAAATTTTTAATTGCATTTTTCGTTTTTCAATTATTTTATTCATTACTCAATAATTCTCGCATTTTCCCTATTTTATCAATTATTTAAAAGAATTAATAATATTCTTTAAGTTCCAATAGATTTCTTTAAATTTCATTAATTTTCTACAATTTTTGTTTCTAATTTTCTTCAATTTTCAATTGACAATTTGTTATTCTCCTTCAATTTTATAATTATTCATTAATTTAAAAAAAAAATTTGTTCAAATCCGATTACTCTCACGATTTCTAAATTTTTTTTTTCGATTGTTAATAATTTTTTTTAAGTAATTAATTATTTTTGATAATATTCAATGATTTTCGTCATACTGTAATTATCGATTAATTTCTTGAAATTTCCATTTAATTCTTTAATTTTCAATCTATTTCTGCAATTTTTATTTATTTTCTTCAATTCTTAAATATTTTCTTTAATTTTCAATTATTTTTATCGATTTTCAATTCATTCTTCAATATTCAATAATTCTCGAATTTTTTCAATTATTTTTTCACTCATAAAAATTGTTTTAAAATTTCAATTTAATTATTCAATTCTAGAACTATTCTCTTCAATTCTTTTTTTCTTTAATTTTTAATTATTTTCTTCAATTTTCAATTGCATTTTTCGTTTTTCAATTATTTTATTCAATATTCAATAATTCTCGCATTTTCCCAATTTTATCAATCACTTAAAAGAATTAATAATATTCTTTAATTTCCAATAGTTTTCTTCAATTTTTAATTATTTTCTTCAATTTTTTTTTTTTATAATATTTTCATCAGTTTTTAATTGACAATTTATTATTCTCCTTTAATTTCATAATTATTCATTAATTTAAAAAAATTTTAACTCAAATAGCGTTTACTCTCACGATTTTTAAAATCTTTTTTTAATTGTTAATTATTTTTTTTAGTATCAATTTTATCAATTTTCAATTAATTTCTCAATATTCAATAATTCTCGGAATTTTTTAATTGTTGTTTCACTCATAAAATTTTTTTTTTAAATTTTAATTCACTTATTCAATTCTAGAACTATTCTCTTCAATTCTCTTTCTCTTTAATTTTGACTACAATTGTTCAATTATTTCCTTAAATTTTTAATTATTTTCTTCAATTTTCAATTGCATTCTTCGTTTTTCAATATTCAATAATTCTCGCATTTTTCCAATTTTATCAATTATTTAACAGAATTAATAATATTTTTCAATTTCCAATAGATTTCTTCAATTTTTAATTAGTTTCTTCAATTCTTCAATATTTTCTTTAATTTTCAATTATATTTATCAATTTTCAATTAATTCCTCAATATTCAATAATTCTCGGAATTTTTTAATTGTTATTTCACTCACAACATTTTTTTTAAATTTTCAATTCAATTATTCAATTCTAGAACTATTCTTTTTAATTCTCAGTTATTTTTTTCATATTTAAATTACACTTTTCAATTTTCAATTATTTTCTTTAATATTAAAAACTTATCGCCTTTTTTCTATTATTTTTTTTTTAATATCATTAAGTTTCTTTAATTTTAAATACAATTGTTCAATTATTTTCTTTAATTTTTCATTTCATTCTTCAGTTTTCAATTGTTTTCTTCTATATTCATTAATTCTCGGCTTTTTTTCAATTTTTAAGTATATTCTTTAAATTTCAATTTTATTCTTCAATTTTTAATGGCTATGTTAAATTTTCAATTATTTTTTTCGATTTTCAATCCACTTTTTCATTTTGCAATTATTTCCAACAGTTATTCCTATAATTTTTCAAATATTTTGTTTAAATTTAATATATTTATTATTATTAATTAGTTTTTTAAACTATTCTTTTAAATTGAGTAATTATGTAGCCATTTTTCGAATTTTGTTTTCAACTGTCAATTATTTTTGTCATTTTTCAGATATATTCTTCAATGTCGTAGCAAATTTAAAATAATTTTTTTTAAAGCTTAAAATTACGAATCTGATATTTTCTCTTTTTGATTCTTTCCCCCGAAATTGTAAAACACTTTTATAAAATTTACAATTAATTTTCTTTTCGTGTATGCATTGAGTTTTCAAGTAAAATTAAAAGCTAGCAATAATTGAAAATAATTTGTTTCCCTTTCTACACATTGAACATTATTCAAAATTTGATCCAAAATTGCATTTAATTACAAAAAGGATACAAAACTGATAAAGAAAACGAGAAAGGAAACTCCCGTTGATATTATGCATGCTTTATGGCAATTGCGTGAGGGGTTAAAAGATTAAATCTCTTTAAAGGAAGTTATATATATCAGACAACACGTACAGTAGTTATACGAAAGATCAATAATTTGGTATTAATTAACATCTAAATGGCGAAAAATTTCAAGTTAAGTTAATTAAAGATATTGACTGTGTGTATACAACAATTATAATTTCTTTCATTGTTATTACTATTACAATTCTGTATTATTAAAAAGATAAGAAATCTTCTTTTTTTTTACAATTTTAAAGTTATAGACGAATTATCGCTTTAATGTAAAACTATATAATTTTAAACTATAAAGCCATTGTTTCACACCAGAAAGCAATAAAAATCTTCATTTAATGCAGGCAATAAATTATTAGGAAATAGAAAAATAAAATATGTAAATTACCATTTTAATAAAAGCTCGAAATGATAAAAAATGCATTACGCAGACTTTATATGATTTTGAATTTATTGCTTCGTTTCGTATGAACGATTTTAGCGTCTCTGAGGGATAAATATCTGAAAGTTTTCCTTAAAATAAAATATAGTGTATATTTTAAGTTCTCGCAAATAAGGAAACCCTAATTAAATAAAAAAATCAAAAAGAAGAGAACCTAATAATTTTAAGGAGTTAGTCAATGTGATTATTGGAACAATTGTTACGTTTCAGTTTAACATTGACAGTTTCGATCTCGTTATTAATTCCATCAATTATTTTGTGCCGTCCCAAAAGCAGACTCGCAAGAAGGTACGTATTGAGAGGTTAGATTAAAATTTAAACAAAGAAATTCTTAATAATACACTGAGAGACTGAAGATTTTAGTTTTTAATAAATCTTTGTTAATGGTTACTCGAGGGTTTTTGGGGTCGCTGAAACCAAATCTGTAGTCAAAATTTAAAAATTCAAAATGTCGACAAAAAAAATTTGCAATTTTCAATCCCGACTACAGATTTGAATTCAGCGACCTCAAAAACCCTCAAGTAAGCATTTTACCCAGATTAGTCAAATTAAAAAATTTTTAATCGACATTTTAAATTTAATTTTATTTAAGGTTTTACTATTTTTTTTTTTTTTTAATAAGTATTAATAAGTTTTAATTGTAGCTTGAGATTAACTATATATACTTTCAAAGAAATGATTACTCACTCAACTATCTTCGTAAAATTTTACTTGATTTTAATAGGATTCTAACTTGCGAGGAAGAACAAACTTAGTATTTGCTACAAGTTGTAAAAGACTATAGAAGTCGATTTCCAGATACAATTAAAAGTATATAAACTTAGAAACAAATTTATATCATACAATATTATTGTTTAGAAACCCTTAAAATATGTGAAAAATAAATTGTTTAAACAAATACAAATTATTTAAACAATTAAAAAGTCCTGAAAATGACAGACGAAAAAATTCGTTATATTTCTTTAATAAAGAAAACATAAAACGAAATACTTCTAGCTGAATTTAATGAAAAGTTGATTTAAAATTTTTTTTACTAATTTTTCTATTTCATCCGACATTTTTAATTTCTAACTTTTGACAGTAGATTCGTAATCATTTTTTAAAATATCGTCCGCCATATTGGATCCGACATTTTGAATTTCTAAATTTTGGCATCAGATTGACTTTTCGGTATTTTAGAGGTTAGGTTCAAACTTAGATCAGCGCATAAAAATACATAAGAAAATATGAGTCTCATACCAAAATAAAAAAACTTAATTTTTTTTTTGTTTTTGCGCTTCAGTAAATAAGTAAATGAACTTTATTTAATGTTCTAATCATTTATACCATTTTTTATAAATTATCAAGAATGTCATTTGGAAAAATCAATAAATTCCCACGCTCATAGATTACTAATGCCGAGTCATAAATTCATTTTTTAAAAATAACTTTTATAAAATTGATGTTTATTATAATTTATTAATAAAATCTATACTAGTATATTCGTTAAAAATATATACGGAATCTTCGAAGAATTATTTTATTAGTGTGAGTAGCGTACTAAGCGTTCCCTTTGATCCAGTTAGTTATTCGGATTATTGACCCTTGTAGTATTCATTCAACCTTATAAATAATTTTCCATTTATTATTAATATTTTATAAGTTCCATGTTGCTACATAACTAGAGATTTTTTTTTCTCTTTGTATCCGATACAGTAAAGTAGGATCACATAAAGTGGAAAAAACATCTTGCTACTCTTTCTCAAAAATAATACTAAAATAAGGGTATATTGACAATCAAAAAAATAAAAATAATTCACTAACACATAAATCGTTCTACGAAATCTACAGTTTACAGACTAGTGAACCAACTCATTATCAAAGTTTCCCTTATAGACAAATGACATCTTTGCTTATTCAAATTCATCTCGAAAGTCAGTCGACCATAAGCTTTTCTATCTTAAATTATATATATTATTAAACAGTAAGAGAAAAATATTTTAAAATATTTTCAATTAATTCAATTCCTTCATTTTTTTTTTTTTTTTTTGTTGAAAATTGAAACAAATATTCAGAATTTTTTGTAATAGATCCGATCCTGTGAGGATAATTTGCATTTGATCCAATGCAAAAATGCATTGGTACAAGAAAACATTTCACTCCATTTTAAATTGACAATAATTTTTAAAATGATCCGCAAATTTTGAAAACGATCCGCAAATTTTTTAGAAACTCTGGGAAGGTAGATAAATCCTAAAAACTTCAATTTCAATCTTGTATTCTTTAATAATAATATGAAAAATTGAATTTAAAATGATCAGAATTTAATGTAAAAAAATTTTGATAGAAAGAAAGTCGAAAACTATATTAAACTTAATTAATTCCAAGCCATTATTATTAATATAAATCCCAAACGTCAATTAACTCAAACTTCAATTTTTTCAAACTTCACACAACAACAAAAAAATATTTGAAAAACTCAAAGAATCATGATAAAACTTATAGAGACTAATTGCAAATTAAAAATATTGAAATAATTTCAAATTGCGAAAAATAGTTAATAATTAGAAGAAATAATTAAAAAATGAGAATAATTGAAAAATTGAAGAAAATACCTACAAAATGATTAGATTAATAGACTACTGAACAAAATTGATAAAATTTAGCAAAAACTTTCAATTTAAAGAAAATAATTAAAAATTGAAAAATGAAGAAAATTATAGGAATAATTGTTGGAAATAATTGCGCATTGAACGAATGGATTGAAAATCGAAAAAAATAATTAAAATTGAATAAAATAATTGAAAATTTAAATTTAAAGAATATAATTAAAAATTGAAAAAAGCCGAAAGTTATTGAATATTGAGGAAAACAATTAAAAACTGAAAAATGGAATTAAAATCTGAAGAAAAAATTAAGAATTGAAGAAAATAAAAATTTGCAATTAACGAATCTTATTGATAATGGAGAAAAATAATTGGTGAAAGGCGAGGATTTTAAAATATTAAAGAAAATAATTGACAATTGAAAAAAAAATCAAAAAATGACTAGAATAATGCACAACTGAAAAAAATAACTGAAAACGTTGAAAAATAATTCTAAAATCTTCAGAGAATAAATAAAAATTTTAAATATGAAATAACTAAAAATTAAAGAAAATAATTGAAAAATAACAAGAATAATAGCAAAATTGAAGATAATTTCTGAAAAATGACGAAAGTAATTGACAATTGAAAACAAAATTCGAAAAATGGCTAGATTATAATACACAACTGGAAAAAAATTTTTTAAAAAAATAATTTTTATTAATTATTTAATTATTTAAAAATAATTGGTAATTGAACAACTGGATTGAAAATAATTGAATTGAACAAAATAATTGAAATTGAGGAAAAAATTTAAAATTGAAGAATTGAAATGAAATTTTTAAAACATAATTAAGAACTGAAGAGAATAATTGAACAATTGTACTTAAAATTAAAAAAGTATATTGATAAAAAAAATTAAAAAAAAAAAAATTTTAAATTGAAAAAAGTGATTGAAATTTGAAGAAAATAATTAAAAATAGAAGAAATAAATTGTAATTTAAAATAATGGTTTATAATTGAAAAAAGTCAAGTTTTTGGAATATTGAATAAACTTAATTGAAAATTGTAGAATGGAATTGACTTTAGGAAGTAATTCATAATTTAAAGAAAATTACAAAATGACGAGAATAATTTAATATTAAAGAAAATAATTGAGAAATGCTCAAAATAATTGACAATTGAAAAAGGAATGCGAAAACTGTCGACAATAATCTACAACAGAACAAAAAAATTAAAAAAGTTAAAGAATAATTATAAAATTTAAGGAGAATAATTGTAAATTGAAAACGGTTGAAAATTATAGAAAAAATTGTAGACCTATTTACACACTAATTTATATAACTTTCTTGAAATATTTAATTATTCTTTCTTGCAATATTTTCTTTTTTAAACAATTTTTTTAGTAGGTTATGTTTTATATTGCTTTTCTGTATTTTTAGAAAATCACTTACGTAACTTTAATTTTTTTTTTTAATTTTCTTTTTTTATGCGTTTAATAATGCTTTTTTATTATTTAGATTTCTTTTAATTTTATTCTTTTTACAAAAATTACTTTAGTTAATTTTATACAGTTTTATTTTAACATTATTTAGAAAAAATTTATTTCCTTTTCCAGTGATTAATTTTATTTATTATTATAATTTGGAAGTTGTAAAACATAATTTTTTTCAATTTTATGATTTTTAAAATATTTATTTGATTTTTTTGTCATTTGTCATAACTTACTAATTTTTATAATTTTTAAAGGCTTTTTTTCTTTCATTTAATTTTTCGTAAATTTGATCTTATAATAAATTTTCTCATTTGATCAGAATTTCTCTATTTCTTAGAAATATTGGTTTTTTTCTTAAAATTGTTTAATTGTTTTTACTTAATTCTTCATTTAAAAAAATGTTTGCTTTTTCCTTGATTTTCAAAACAAGTTTTTAAAGAATTTTTTTATCTTTAGTAACATTTTTCCGTTTTTTACTGATTATTTTATTTATTTTCTTAATTTAAAAAACATGTCAGCAAATATTTTAACTTTTTAAAAATTATTTTTTCCTCTCTTTTGATTTTAAAAAAGCAATTTAATCAATCTTCCTTAAACTGTTTAATATTTCATAACGCATTATTACCATATTTATTCATTTTCTTTCTTTTACTTTCATTGATATTTTAAACTTTTTTATTTTTGAAGAATTTATTTTTTTTCAGGTTTTTCAATTAGTACATTTTTTACATCTTTTTGCTTTAATTTTCCCATTTCAATGTAAATTATCCTTAACTTTCTTATCTGTTCATTCATAATACTGGCTTTAATAAAATTTTGTAATTTTTGTAATTTATGTAAAATTTCATTTTTTACATTTTGTTAAGATTCTTCGAACATTTTCTCCATTGTTTAAATGATTATTCGCTGGACACTCTGATAAGACAAAAATGCAGAAACTTTTGTTTTTTTAGGGGGGCCCAGAAATTTTTTTGTGCTTCAGGCCAGTGACAGCCTTGATCCGGCCCTGACGATAAATAAAATAAAACTTTTTAGGATTTAAATTTTAATTTCTGGCAAGAAAGAAGGATCTACAAGTGATTGATTGAACCTTGTTTTCCAGTATGCAAACAGGACACTTTTCTTGTACTACAACATGTTTGTTTACGAGAGCAACGAGCGAGTTCGTGTTCATGCGCGAAATTCAGAAATACTGCTTTTCACAGATATATATCAAACTAGTGGCTGCACTGTAACCCCAAAGTTTATTGAAATTCTCGAAACTAAAACATTTTATAACAGTCAAGATATTAAATTTTATTTTTAGAAAATAAATAAATTTATGACAATTGCTGCTTTAAATTATTTCTTACCGAAATAATCAATTTTCTATAAATACATTTTTTCCAATCAAATAAATCTTCATGAAATATTTTTATTTTTCTTTCTTTCTTTCTTTCTTTCTTTATCTCTTTCTTTTTATACAAATATTGTCATTTAAAAAACAAACTTATTTCTTTGTACATAAATGATTAATTTTAGTTGATAAACAAATACGGTAAGACAATTTAATTACATTTGCGTTTTTTAATTTCGTTTCTATATTGATACAAATGAGAAAACTTCTTCATCAAACGCATATTTCTTTACTTTCAACAAAGACGGTGTTTAACGAGAAACGAAAATTGCATTCTTATCATCATTCTACGCGAGTTTTTCATTTATGCGCGATTCATTTTTTTTTTCACTTTTTCAAGTAATTTATTTTAAAAATTTATTATTTATCTAATTCATTTTAAACAAAATACTTCACTTCTTTCTCAAAATTCGAATTGAATTATAACTTCTTTAATTAGCTTTTCTCAAAGCGTCTAATTATGTGACGACTAATTAACAAACATCTACTAATTGGCAAGCAAAATGTCACTAATTTCAATGACTTCCAATTTTCGATTATTCAGAAACAAAGTGGTATGATTCTTATAAAAATAGATAATTTTTTAGTAATTAAGCTTTTAAAAAGAAATAACAACTGAAAGAATAAATTTGCAGAAGTGAGAGAGGTTAAATTAAAATCTTTTATTTGTAAAGAAGATCCTTCGTCATTTGGACCATTGTTCTCAACGAAGCAGCTTTTATGATGAAAACATCTTAATCATTGTAGAAGAAGATATTGTATTGTATGACTACAATAATTAAAACGTGAAAACTTGAAAAATCATCATTACACATTTTTTTTCAATTTAATTCACATTTGGTTTTTAAAATTTTATTTCTAAAAATTTTTAATAGTAATTAAATGTCTTCCCATAGTTTTCAATATTTACATATTGGACCAATTATTATAATACCAATCTTAATTATGATTAATTAATTAATTAAACCTTTTAAATTGAAATTTTGGGGTCACTAATAACAAATCCATTCACTTTTCCAAATTCAAAATGGCCGATCCAATATGTCGGACAAAAAAATATTTTGAGTTTTGCCAAACATGAAACTCAGTATCTAGGATATTTTTTCAGTCGATGATTCAACATTGACGATAAATATGAACAATTCTTTACGAAATTGATGAAATTTTACGAAAAAAATAAGAGAAAAATCAATAAATGTCATTTTATTTTGCATAATGTGAAACATATGTGAAGGAAAAAAGCGAACAGCAGAAAAAACTGTGTTAAGGAAAATCAAAATTATTATGATCATAAAGGGGAAAAAATTACCTTATTATATCTCATTAGTGTTCCTTTACAAATTCACAAGAGCAGAATCCAAATACGAAGAGACAGCCTTATATACAACTAGTTTTTTGCTTCATTAGCCACGTCACTTTTTTATCACCACAAGCTCATTAAATAGCAAAAACTTTTCATTGTTCATTAAAAGCATATAAATCATTCACTGTAGTTCAATTTTATAAGTTACATCAGCTGCATGCACCTGATAGTAACAAGAAAATTTATATTTAATTTTTTATTTGATTTATGTAGCTATAGAAAACAGTGCACCGAAACTTTTTTTGTAAATTTTTAACTTATTACACATTACCAATGTTAATTAATAACAACAACAAAATAATATCAAATAATTAATAGCAAATTATACATTTATTGGTATAAAAAGAATAAAACCAGAATTGTAATATGTAGATCAGTGGTTAACGCTCTCGACTTGTAGTAGCTAGTGGCGAGGGTTCGCATCCTCAGAGTTGATATTTTTATTTTTTTATTTCATTATCCAGTCCAATTTATAATATACACTTCAACATAATGTGATTTTAACAGCAATAAAGACACAACGTAAACAGATCAAAGTAACTAAAACTACGTGAGTAAAATACGCGAAACTTGTTGAAATTTAATTTTATCCTTTCGTATTCTTTTATTTTTTGGTGAAAACTGAAAGAAAAAAAACTTCCGAGTAACTTTTTTTTTTAACCTAATGACACGAAAAGTTTGAGCTGCAAAGCTATAATTTACGGAACACCAGAAGGGTGGAAAAGAAGACTAGAAAAATAGCAAACGTTTTTAAAGAAGAAACCAATTCAGGACGCGAAACACGTGGACAGGAATCTGTATTCAAGTTGGCTATCACAAAATAGAATAAAAAAACCTCCAAGAGGAAAAAATGAGAAAGTTTCTCAGCTTCAAATTTAAGCTATATTGCTGATTTAAAATGCGGATTCTTTGAAAAATGAAATGCAATCTCAAAGTTTCGACTCGTTTCTTTAAAAAATATTAAAATAATAAAAAAAAAAATAAAAAAAATGAAATTAATTTGATAAAAGATTGAAATTTGAAGGAGAGTATTAAAATTGAGATTAAAATCCATCAATCGGGTTAAATATTTCTCATGTGAAGTAACTTGATTAGAATTTTTAATTAACTTTTAGTCTAAACAAAGTGATAATTAATAGAGTTTCTGTTGTAAGAAACAGAGGTTATCTGCTCATATATTTAGTAACTCAACATTTGTACAACTCATTACTAATTTCCGTTATGTTTAAGATTAAACTGATAATCTATGAATTAATTGTAAAGCAAATTTTACTTTCATCAAACCGCTTAAATTGAAACTTAAAAATTTAATTAACTTTGATTTAGAGCTCAATCATTAGGGCATAGCAAGCATTTCTAATTAATCATGACACGATCTAATCAATAATAAGCAATTTGTAATGTTTTAATTCTTTTAGACCTTAATTTTTAACGTAGATGTGGTAATCTACGTTAAATAATAAGCAATGAAAATGTCTGATCAAGGAACTCTTGAGGAACTGCATAAATAATTACTGAAGATGAAGTTCGGAGCAAAATAAAGTGAAGATGAACACAGAACTGACAATTTTTGCCAAGAAAGTTTAATTTAAAAAGAATGTTCGTAATGTTTTCAGAAAAATGAAGCTTGATATTCATGAAAATGCAAATTAATTGCTTTATGCTAAAATATTCATGAAAATAAGTATTACATGTATTTTAGAAAATTATTGGAACATTTATATTTTACTTTTAAGAAATTATTAATTTTGTAAAGTAACTATAAAATAAATAATTATTTTTATACAGAATGTTAATAGTTATATTTTTTATTAGGTTTTTGTTTATAATTGATTTTAAACTAATTATGTAATTAACCAGAGAATAGACTAATAGAGAGGAAACATTAATATTCTTATGCAGAAAAAATTGAAATTAGAATTCAGTGAGTCTGTTTACACCGCCTGTTTATTTAAACGTATTTTAAATTGAGAGTTAGAGATTCAGTAAAGAGATACTTAACTTACTGTACTTTCTTTCTCGCTTCATAAAAGCAAACCCAGTTTTTAAATTAAAAACAAACTACCAAAATGGTCCAATAAAAAACAAGCACAGAAAGATAAAAATCGTAGTTTTAATTTTTGTCATTTTATTACAAGTCACGCATAAAATGTCGAAATGCGCATTTTTTTTAGAGCAAATATTAAACTTGTTAATAAACACATAAAACTCGAAACTTTTTATTTAACTTAAGTAAGACTTTTTTTTAAATTTGAAAAGTATTTTTCAAAAAAACTGACAATAATTTTTTAAATTGTAACAGACTTGAATAAAAATTAATTTTTAATAAATGAAAACATTAACTAAATGATTATAAAATCTGCAATCAATTCTCAAACCAATTCTGGTTTGAAATGAACGCATGTCATAAGAATAATCGGATCACTACATTATGTTTAACAGATCTGATCCCATCAGACTCATTAATATTAAAACTCGAAACACTTTGATGCCGGAATAGTATTTGTGATTATGAAAAACGAGTAATGCCTTCATGATGGGTTTTCGCTAACATTTCATTTCTCTTGAATATTTATAAGGACTGCGAGCATAGTTAAAATCGGTCGCTATTAAAAAATGAAAAAGTCCTGGGAAGGTGGGGGAGTTGCAAAGAGAGGAGTTTCCTTTGATAAAAAGACCGGAATTTTTAAAAACGCTTTAGGCGATCTGATAACGCTAATAAAAATAGCTATCAGTGAAACAGTAACATTTGCTTTTCACGTTAAAAGACTGCAAAAGACGTTGGATAAAGGTTTCAATGAGAAAATACGTTACACTATAAATAAATATCCAGTTGAAAGTGCACAATATTAAACTTGCACAAACAAATAAGCTAAACAAAAGCTAATCACTTTAACTATTAAAAAAAATGTATGGATAAAAAAATCATAAATACGAAACAAATCATAAACAAAAATAAATATAATTCAGAATTGAACTGCTTTTTGTTTGGCGCACTGTTTTAAACTCTACTTGATTTTTAGAATCACTTGACATTTTTATTTAATCACTTATTTATTTTTTATAAAGATAAATCTCACTTGAAAAACAATATCATGAAGATAAACTAACACATTTTAAATTTATGAACTTTTAGTGAAAGAACTTTCGATGTTTGTTTTGAAACTTGGAAGGTAAACAAAACAAGAGACGAGGACTCTTGAATGAAAGCACGTGCGATCCTGACGCTGTGAAATCGCATCATGCACTGAACGCTAAGAGACGTCTCTCGTGCTCACGGTGCATTTTCGCAAAGTTCGTCGCGACGCGACGCCTAACCGCGGCGATAACAGCCGATCCAGTGCACATTGATGAATTCGATCAATGCCACTTTTATTCAAGACGCACAGAACATCGAGTAAATGCATAGAGCAACCATTAACTTACTAAAGTTCACTTCTCAAATTTGCAACTTAAAGAATCACCAAAATAAATTGTTTCTGCAATCAATAAAATAGACCAAACATTTTATTGCATTTATTGAAAGCAATATAGACGCCTAAAGAATCTTAAAAAATATTACAGCCGATGTCGTTTCTGAAACAATCCCAAGTCATTTCCTAAACTTTCAATACAAAAAATTATTTTTAAATCAAAGTAAAATCCACGCCGAACTTATTATTGAATTTACTTAAAGCAATAGAGGCTTAGAGAATCATGAAAATTTAAGAGCCAATAGCATTCGCATAACATCTTCAAATTCAAAGCCTCTCCAAATAAGACTAATTAGCGATCCTCAAAGCAGCTCCACAGATTACCTGCAACCTGTTTAGAAACTCTCTATAGAATCACTGCTGGAGTCACAGTGCCTCTCAAGAACCTTCTAAAAGACTTTTAGAGATTCTCTAGAGTTTTGCTTAATAAGCACTGAGAAAATAAGTTGACTAAACACAACCAATTTTTGATTAAATTTAGCAGAGAGAGGTTGTTGATATAGCACCTGCAAAGCACTTAATTGATTTTAGCAGTGCATATGCTCCGGTATCCTAGAAGTTTGATTGTCATCGCCGGTGTTTTGCTTGTTTTGTCCCGAGGAACCCTAACCTAGAAATAAAGCTGCTTGGCTAGAGGCTTATTTTCTCAGTGTAAAACCTCTCCGGAGCCTCACCAGAAACTCAAAAGCGATGCCTTCTAACACTCCAATTCTTCCCCAAATCCTTTTTAAATAGCCCTTAGAGTCACTACAGAGCCTCACCTGAGCCTTCTAAGAGTGAAAACTCCCACTGTCATTTTAAACCCTCCTTAAAAGCTTCCAGAGCTTTCCTAGAGACTCCCTAGAGCTTTACCTGTACCTCTGTAGAACCTGCCTAGAGCTATTTTAAAACCTCCCCAAAGCCTCATTTGAGCCTCCCTAAAACCTTGCCAACACTACTCTAACACTTGCCTTAAGCTGCACTTAATCCTTCCCCAAAGCTACCCTACAGCTTCCACAAAGCTTCCAAGAACCTCTCTAGAACCTCCTCGGAGCCTCCAAAATGCCACCGCAAACCTTCCACTGCCTCCCTAGAACTTTCCTAAAAGCATCCATAGTTTTCTCAGAGCCTCACTCGGGCATTTCTGGGATCTCCCCAAGGGCCTCTAACGTTTCCCCAAAGCTCCCCCAGAGTTCAAAAACCTCTACAGAGTCCGTTAGTTCATCCCACGGCCACCCCCTAGCCATACATCAGAGTTCCCCACAAATTCCGCTGGACCGCCCTAGAATCTCTCTTACACCTCATCAGAAACTATGTCTCCCCATAGCTTTCTCAAAGTTCCCTAAAACTTTCTTCTTCAGTCCTACAAAACCTCAACTGCGCCTCCATAACTTCTACGAAAACCTTCAGAGCATCGCCAGAACCTCCCTATGGCCTTGTCAGAATTCCCTAGAACCTTCACAGGACCTCTTCAAAACTACACCAGAATCTGATCAAAGTCTATCTAGAACCTTCCAAAAGCCCCCCATAACCTCCACAGAGGCTCCTAGGATCCAGACAGAAACCCTTTAGAGCTACTCCAGAACTTTTCGAAAATCTCTCCAGAGCCTCTTCATAACCTTATCGGAGGCTGTCTAGAAACTCGCCAAAGCCCACCAACAAAACTTCCCAGAGCTTACATAGTCTTCCAGGAGTTCCCCTGAATTTTTATGGGGACCCTCAGAGTATCCCCAGAATTTCTCCATGTCCTTCTCCGAGTTTTCTAGAATCTTCGCAGAATCTCTCCAGAGCCTTTTCGTAGTCTTTTAAAAACCATTTTAAAGGCAGCCAAAGCCCAAAGAACCTTCACAGGGCCTTCCCAAACCTCTACAGAGACCCACATAGAACAAAACACTCAAAAGCTGCACAGAACACCTCAGAGCATCCCTGGAATCTCTTCATGGCCTTTTCAAAGTTCCCAAAATTTTCATAGAACCCTTCAGAGCCTTCCTAGAACTTTCATAGGACCACCATAGTCTTCTCAGAGTTCCCTGAAACTTTCCCAGAAGGCAGAACCTATTCAGAGGCTCACCTCCCCACTGCCCTCCAGATCCTCCATAGAACCCCGACATTCTTTACAGAATTTTGTAGCATCTCCATGGAAACTCTCAGAGCATCCCCAAGACCTTTTCCGAATTCCTTCCAAGAACTGTTTTAGAGACTTCTCGGAGATTGGAGAGAACCTCTCTAAAACCGTCACAAGCCCCGCAGAACCTTTGCAGGGACTTATAAAACCTCCACAGAGACCCTTAGAGCATCCCTAGAACCTCCCCAAAGTCCAACAAAACCTCCACAGAGGCCCCTAGAATCTTAACATAAATTCTTTAGAGCTACTCCAGAACTTTTCGAAAATCTCTCCAGAGCCTCTTCATAACCTTATCGGAGGCTGTCTCAGAGCATCCCCAGAATTTCTCCATGTCCTTCTCCGAGTTTTTTAGATTTCGAGTTTTCGGAGAATCTCTTCAGAGCCTTATCATAGCCATTTGAGAACCATTCTAAAGACAGCCAAAGCTCGGATAACAATCACAGAGCCTTCCCGATCCTTCACAGAGACTTACCTTAAACAAGAAACTCAAAAGATGCACAGAACCCCTCAGAGGAACCCTAGAATCTCTCCATGGCTTTCTGAAAGATCTCAAAATATTCATGAAGACCTTTAGAGCGTCCCCAGAATCTTCATGGATTCTCATAGATTCAGAGTTCCCAGAAACTTTCCCAGAACCAATTTTGCCAACTCGAGCTCTGATAAATTTACTAGACAGCTCTACAGTTTATACTACAAATGTGGGAAATAAAAGTCGGACAAGGATTTTATTTCGATTATAAAAGAACACAGGTTTATTAATAGTGAGTCAGGCCATATCAACTGTGATTGAAAATTTACGCAGATTTTTGGAAATGTGAAATCAAGTATAAAAATCAATAGTCCACAACGATACGAAAAAAACACTTTCAACAGTTTTTTGATATTTTAATTATTTATATTTTTCTTTGAACCAACAAATTTTTGCAACGTTTTCAGAAAAAAAATAATAACTCAAAATTCGTTGGCTGTAAATTAATGCTGATTTTTTTAGTATTAAAAAAAAATATACTCTCTTTAATTTAAAAAAAAAACCTATAAATTTGGTTTTAATTTAAAGGTTCTAGATAGTTTTGAACAGTAAGAATCTCCATGGAAACTCTCAGAGCATCACCAGATTCTCCCCATAACCTTCTCCCGAGTTCTCTATAGAACCTTTCAGGAACTGTTTTAGAGCCTTATCGGAGACTGGAGAGAACCTATCCAATGGCTTCCTGAGTCCCGCAGAACCTTCACAGGAACTTATAAAACCTCCATAGAGTCCCTTCGAGCATCCCCAGAGCCCCCCCCCCCAAACCTCCTCAGAGCTTTCACATAGCATACTCAAAGTTTAGTTCCCCAGAATCTCTCCACTACCTCTCCAAAGTCTCTACAAAACCTCCCTGGAATCTCTCTCTAGTCTCTTCTCAATCTCTTAGAACTTCAACAGAGTTCCTTAAAAGCTCCATAGAGCCAATGGCGGATTCAGAACTTCCTCCAAAGGGTGGGAGGAGGTCATCCTTAGGCACGGCATGTTCGAATCCTCAAAGCATCCTTAGAGCCTTCTTAGAGTTTTCCATAAAACTCAATAAGTCTCTTATGCCCCCAAAAACCTCTACAGAGATCCTTAGAGCAACCTCAGGACCTCCTTAGAAGCTCCTTAGATTTCTCTAAAACCTGAGACCCTAAAGTCTCTCAGACTTTTCCCAAAGACCCCAGTCGAAAATCCAGGACATTAATGGAGCATCCAGAGAATTTATAGAAAACAATTTGGAAGCTTTTAATTTCTTCCCACAGCTATCTGAATGCTTGTCCTACGATGTTTTTAATTTTTCTCGCTAACTTTTTGTTGCTTGCTTGTCCTGAAAGCAAAGTTACAGAGATGGAAAAAGATAATGAACATTGTTGCAAAAGGTTTGCTGGTATTTCATTGAAACTCACAACACATTATAGATTACAAAAGAAAGTTTATTTTTATTGCAATTAGAGAAGAATACGTCACAATTGAAGTAAGAAGGCAGCTGACTGGCACGACATGGGCTGTAGGACGACAAAAGGAGTACTAAACCGCACAAGCAGAGCGCAAGAAGACCAGGGGTGCACCTCAAGGCACCAGGTAGATCGCAGGAAGACAAGAAGTGCACTGAAAGACACAAGCTAGACCGCAGGAGGACCAGGGGTGCACGTCAAGGCACTAGGTAGACTGCAGGAAGACCAGGGGTGCACTGCAAGGCACCAGGTAGTCCGCAGGAAGGTTAGGGGTGCACTGCATGGCACCAGGTAGTCCGCAGGAAGACCAGGAGTGCACTGCATGGCACTAGGTAGACAGCAAGAAGACCAGGGGTGCACGTCAAGGTACCAGGTAGCCCGAAGGAAGACCAGGGGTGCTCTGTAAAGTACCAGCTGGACCGCAGGAAGACCAGGGGTGCACGTCAAGGCACCAGGTAGACTGCAAGAAGACCAGGGATGCACTTTCTGATGCACGATGTTGGTTCGATGAAAACCAAAGATGAACTGCCGAGCATCCATAGGCTGCCCGAGGACCACCAGGCTACTTGCCCACAATGCCGGTTGGTGGGAGCCAGGAGGGTACCATTGACGATGCTGCATACCGCACGTCTCCCACCAGGCTACTCCCGCATGATGCCGAATGGTGGGAAGCCAAGAGGGTACCATCGGCGACCCTGTATCCTATAGAGAGAGAGAGGGAAAAAGGACAGACATGGCCACAGCATAGGAAAAAACCCACCTCAATATCAATTTAAAACACTATTCAAGATTTTATGACAGACTAGAAAAGACCACAAACGACCTGTCCAAATATTGCCAGGAATTCTTCTTATAAATTTAAAAACATTTTGAACAAACATGGATCTTTTAATTTCGATCTCTGTCTTTCTGAATGAGAAAACAGATTAAAAAGGTGTGAAGTGGATTTTTACCTTATTATTTTTGTCATGCATGAAGATAATTCCTCCACCAATTACAACAATAACAATCTTGACCTTCATAGTATTTCTACCCTACTAAACCTTTTATCGCCTTACCAAAATTACGTTAATATTAAAATTTGGAGAATCAGATTATTTTCTGATGCACGTGAGAGACCTCGCCCTATTAAAATAATGTTTCCAGAAAATCTGTGTGCTTCTCAGATCAGAAACTTGTTCATGCAAGCGAAGATGACAAAAGCTCTTCCATCAGAGTTCTTGGTTCTCTCTATTGTTACAGACCAAACAAAGTATCAGCAAGCTGCCTCACGTGTCAAAGTCAACCAATTGAGGAACTATTCTTCGTTTACTTTTCACATTTTATATAAATTTATATTTAACTAAACGTTCAATTTTTTAAAACCTAATTTAGATTTGTTTTCTACAGAAAGAAGCCGATTTCTTAAACACTTTAATTTATACTTCGAATCTTTATAATTACTGTATTTTTTTATATTCTATTTGTAGTTACCCTTGTTTGGTCCATTTGGACTGTGGGTGTTTGTGAATAAAATAAATAAATAAAGCTTTCTGAGGACTTATTTTCTTTGCAACTGACAACCTTCAAATTATATCCTTTGTTTATGTACTGTCAAACGCAAGGTTAATTAAAGATGTTTGAACGAAATTTTTTGCTAAGTGTTGAGTGAACAACAGCTACAAAATCTCTGATTATTATGAAAAACTGACACTGCACAAATTGAAGAGCAAATTCCATTACCCTGCTTCCAATTGTGACATAACTTTACTGGTGATTAGAAGCAAGAAAAAAATACTTTATTTCCTTTTTAGATGAACATTTTTAATTTTATAGTATCTAAATCGCCAAAATTTTAATTTAAACTTTACAAAATTGTTTCGAGGTAGAGTCGTAAGTACGAAAAATATTCTTCTGTTGTCAATTCAATACTTCTGCTATTTTTGACAAAGTATATTTACCAATATTCTTATTAAGGGAATCTATGTTTCTTATACAGTTCATTAAGAATATTTTGTACAATGAAATTGCATAAAGTTCTGTCGCAAATGGTTTAACGGTTTTCAATTTAATCATATAAATACAACAACAAAAATTGTAATTTTTTTTATTTATATGCTTTCCTTCTATACGAAATTTAACAGATTACTATTTAAGTACAATTTTAATTGCGACATTTCTTTTTTAATTTAAAATCTGTAATAAAATTTATTACAGATCATTAAACTTTTATTTAGATAATATTATTAACCCAATATTATATTATTATATTATTATTTACCCAATTTATATACGCTAAAAAAGGCCTTTTTTAAAGAATTTTTTGATAGGTTTATGTTACAAATATTTATATATAAAAAGTTTCACTTAACAAATATCCTCCCGAAATACATAAAAAAAATGTTTTAATTCATTTTCGTGAGTTTCTATCCATGAGAATGGTAGTTGCAGAAAAATTCCAAGAAAAAGTTAAGTCTCCTGTGTTGATGAAGTTTCTGAATTAAATTGTCTGAAACAAAAAAATCGAACGGTTTTAGATTCAGTGTATTCATAGCTATAGCGCATATCGTACTATTTTTTATTTTCGTAAAACTGACAAAATGGCGGATTTTTCGTATAAAAATGGTGTTTTTTTTTTATTTTTGCAGAAAAAAAAGGCCGCCATTTTGTCATTTTTACGAAGTTCATTATTATTTTTTTTTAATTTTCAATTATTTCAAAATTTTTGTTCTCATTTCACCTTTAGCTTTTTTCCTAATATATAAGAAAATTGTCCAATGGGAATACTGATAGGTCAGTCGAATTTAATGGAAACTCATCTTTGAAATGACGTCTGCAAATTTTCCTGTAAGAGGAAAGAAACATGGAAACAGAAACACTAAGATCGTTAAATTACGTTTCATTCAACATGTGAATGCTTTTACGCACTATATCTTACACTACTTGTTGTTTATTTATTTTATAAAAAGAATGTCTTTATATCTATTTAAAAATGTTATTTAATAATAACATTTAATTAATAATTAATAATTAAATTAATAATTTAATTTTTTAATGAGTAAAAATCTTGTTTTCAATTTATTTCATAAAAAAAAGTATTTTTATAAATATATTAAACATTTTTAAAACACACGACGTTGGTTTAGTTTACTAATAAATATAATCTTTTAAGTATAACTTTCAATTATATTGAAATAAAGTTTTAAAATAAAGTATTTTACATTCCATAAGATTCTTGGGTTTTTATTTTTAAATCATTAAACCACGTTTAATTTAATGATTATATGTATAGTTAATTTGAATTAATAATTATGAAAAAAAATATTTTTCTACTGAGTAAATAAAATAAAATTAGTAATAAAAGTCAGTAAATAATAAAAAAAAAAATATTGAAAAATTATAAATTATGTACAGCAAATCTGAAACAATAATGAGACCAAAGGTGAAACCTTTCAATAAAAGGATTTTTGTTTAAATTAGGAAAATAATGCTGCTGTAATTTATTATTATATTATATATTAATTAAATACAATACAATTTTATTTTAAAAGCATACTATGAAATTTATTAGTAAATAATACAGCTTGTTTTCTATAAGATATTTGTGTTCTATTGAAATATTTTATGATAAATGAATAAAATTTTTAACAAAAATATACAAACATGGTAAAACATTTAAAGGTTATGTTCCATATAAAAATACGTATTTGTCATATATTTCACATATAATTTTAATTGTAACAGATAATAAAAACAATAATAATAATGTTAACATTAATAACAACTAGAAAAAACCTTTTTATTTCATTTTACACAAATAAATAATGAAAATATGAATCTGTCCAGTCTGTCCGTTTGTCAACATGTCGATTTCCAAAAATTTCGCACATTTTTAAAATTAAAATTTTTTTTTCAATCTATATAACAAGAGAATTTAAATATTCTCAAAAGTACATGTAATTAATTTGATATGATATATTTATATATATATTCTTCGAGATATAGAATTTCGAAAAAAATAACAAGCATTAAAATTTGTTTATAATAGTATAACAAAAAGACAAATTTGCAAAATTATATCTTTGAAAATGCGCCTCTCCTTATTAGTTGATTTTGTAGCATTGCTTTTGAATCAAGAATTACAACTGCTATTTCAAAAGCATTGCTTTTGAGTACTATAATCTCTATTTCAAAAGCAGTATTATAAAATCAACTAAAGTATCACATCGTATTAATTTACAACTTTCAGGAAGTTAAGATATTAGTCGCGTAAGATAATTTATTGACAACACCAAATAGAAAATACATTAAGTTAAAACGTACAAAATTTTTAATTATTAACGAAAGAAAATAAAAGAATTTTAGTTCTCTATAGTTTTGCACTCATTGTTAAAAAAAAATTGTATCAATGCAAATTTCAATAAAACAAAGAGATTTTCGTTTTTGTGTGCTATGTTCGCTAAAAGCCCTTTTTTTTTATCCATTGCTCTTTTATAGAAAAGACAAAAAAGAAATCAAAATCATTTATAAAATGCACGACTCAATTAAAGCTGAATCTAGATAGCCTGGGGCAACTTAGGGCCTGACCAAATATACAGAAATCCACTCGTACTCCCTGATATTAGTCCATATTTTTCATCAGCGATATAAAACCCGACAGTGAAACCTGAACAGAGTCGTATAGTAAACTTGAATAACAGACGGTAGGAAAATTCAACCTGATCGTGAATATCAAAGTTTCAGACTATCGTAAAGTTTTAAGGAAATTATGAGAATTTTCGCAATTCCAGGGTCACGACATATTCTACAGGGAAAGTACTAATAACTCAAACGATCAGCATCTGTCAACTGAAATTACACAAAATTGTCGGATCTTTAAGAATTTCGCCACCTGACACCAGATTAAGTCCCGTCAATATTCTTCAGCTTCAGTTAGAGCAGAAATTTCAATAAGTTCAATTGCTTTTGTCTTGGGTGTTCTAGGCATAAAATATCGATATTTTATGCATTGGATGAAGTGAATTTTTGCTTACAGATCAATTTATACATTTGCCCTCAAAACAAATACAATTATTTTCAAAACAATTTATTGCACTTTTATTCAATTTTATACTTTGCTGTATTTCATATATATATATTATATGTTTTATATTTTATACTTTTTATATATGATACTTTCGACAAAAAATATTTTATACATTTTGCACTTTATACTCTTTATAGATGTGACACTTTTTAAAAATATTTTATACGTTTTATACTTTAGAAAGTACATAAAATAAAATAAATGCAATTTTTCGAGGTATATAGTTTTCGAATTATGGTTCATAAATTAGTGTTGCCGTCACGGTAAAGTGTTTTCCCTTTATAAAGAAAAATGAGTAGATTAAATATTTAATTAACATACTGATTAGTAAATAGTGATAAAGTATTTAGGCGAGTAAGTAAACTTGAGAGTTAATTAAAAACAATAGAAACAATACATCGTTCTTTTTATTTTGACTTTACTCTAATAATTAATTCAGTTACTTATAAAACAGAGTGCTTATATCCCCCCCCCCCACCCCATCTTCTTCAGTGTCGACTGCACACTCTTTTAACACAATTACATTCCAAAAACATAAATTAAAATACTTCCCTCGAGCTTCTTTCAGTTTTGTGCGAAATAATTATCTTTTCTGTGTATCTTGTTAATTTTCACGACACTCGACAAAACGCAGGATAAATGACAAATAATTGAAATAAAATATTATTTTAAATTTTGTCATGACGATTATTTGCATATCGAAATTAATGAACGCCAAAAGAACTATTTTATAATAGTGATTTTAGTTTTAAGAATACGTCAAAAAAGAAAAGTTAATGAAGCAAAATTTATTTTAGATTATATTTTTAACGATTCTTAACAATTGTACATAAATTAATTTAGAATAATTAATATTTAGTTTTATACAAAAAAAATAATAATACTGATACCTATCCGTCAAATTCAATTAAATTGAATAAGAAAAAGATTATAAGATGAGTAAAAATTAATAGAATTTAAATAAAATATCTAAAAATTTAAAACAATTACCATAATGACAAAATAATTTAAAAATATAAAAAAATAACCAAAAAATGAAAAAAGTTACAAGAAGGTAACAAATTAGCTAGAAATTGATGAAAATAAATAGAAAGTTTTGAAAAATGAATAGAAAAATTTTTATATTAGAAAAGGAAAATAAATAGCTAGACAATAAAGAAAGTAACTAAAAATGAACTGTAAATATGACAAAATAATTTTAAAGTATAACACTGTTGATATTAAAAGAGTGACTCAAAAAAAAAAAAAAAAAATTACTTAATAATGGAAAAATATCTATTTTCAAAAAAGAGAGAACGTAGAATTAGAAATTGAGAAATAACTAAAATATATAGAATTTACTAGAACGTGAAAAACTACTCCAAAATTTAAAAAATAAGTAAATAATATATATAAAATTAAACAAGTAAGAAAAAAATAGCAATAAAATAACAATGGTAACTAATAAGAGAAAAAATCACTTGAAAACTTGAAAATACTTAGAAAATTTAAAACAGAATAATAAATTATTGAAAAAGCTAAAAATTTTAATTGCTTAGGAAAAAATATAAAAAATCACTGATATGATAATTGGTTTTCATTTATTTAATCAAAATATATGGATATTAAAAAAGGACAACTAGAAAATACGAAATCTGAACAGAATGTGAAAAATAATTAAATTTTGAAACTAAAAACTGGAGTATGTTAAAAAACCATCCAGAAAGAATAACTTAAGAAATAATAAAAATAACTATAAAAAATTAAGAATATAAAAAATATTTTGAAATTTAGAAAAAATACCTTTAAACAATTACTGAAAATTCAAAAAAACATCCAAAAACACAAAAAAACACTATTAATTAAACGGAAATTAAAAGTTAATAATGTATTTTAAGAAATGAAAAAAACATTACAAAAAACTTTTAAAAATAGATAGAAAAAAAGTGAGTTTTAAAAGTAGTTCCAAGTAGAAACTCCGTATCCTAAAAAATTTACTTTTGCTAGCCCTATAAATTTTTCTTTAACCCAAATATTTTATAATAATTTAAATTTACAGATTATTTTTATTAATTTATCTTCAAAATAAAAAAAAGTATAAATAAATATTAAATAAATAAAAATTAAAAAGAAAATAATACGAATAATAATAATAACAATAATAATAATATTTTCTCGTTTCCTTCGTTATAATAATAAATTAAATATAAAGAAAAAGGTATTTAAGCATTAAATAGTTAAAAGATATTCGTGGATAATATATGATTCAAAATTAATTCCAACCTTCAAATAAATTTAGTATAATTTTACAATGCTAATATTTTGTAATAATAAAAAAGCAAAAATGATTTTTTAATTTAAGGAGGTTTTCCCAATTGACATAACCTCAAACTAGAATAAGTGGTTTTTTTATTGAACAAATGAACTTTGATTTTTATATATTTTTTAAATAAAATATTATTTAACAATATCCAACAAATAAAATTGTAGAGAAAGTTTCAAAGAACAAAATGAGCCCACTTAATGTGGACCGGGGGGAAGTGAGAAAGAAATAAAACAAAAATAAATTAAATAATAAATAAAACAAAAAAAAAAAAGTTTCTTAATTGGCGTAATTAATTCATTTATAATTATTTATAATTATATTTTAATTATATATTTTAATTTATAAAATAAAGCATTATAGAAATAATCGAAAGTTGAAGAAAATAATGAAAATTTGAGATAAATAATTGCAATTTTTGGCATTAATCAACAAACAATCAAAATAATATAAAATTTGTGAAAATCATTGCAAATTAAAAATAAATAATTAAAAATTGACGAACGTAATTGAAGTATGAGAAAAATAATTGAAAATTGATTAAAACATTGAAAAGTGGATACAATAACTTAGATTTGAGATAATAAATTAAAACTTAGGAAATTAATTGAAAAATAATTAATATATCTAATTAAAAGGTGGAGAAAATAATTGCAAAAAGAGAAAAGTTAATGAAAATTAAAAAAAATATTAGAAAAATGAGATAACTAATTGAAAATTAAGGAATTTAATTGAGGAATAGTAAAAATAATTGAAAATTGAAGAAATTGATTGTAAAATAAAAACAATAATAATTGAAAATTAAAGAAAATTATTAAAATTTGAGAGAAATATATTAAAATCTAAAGAATTAATTAAAGAACAATGAAAATAGTAAAAAATTCGAGATAATATTTGAAAAATAATAAAAATAATTAAAAATTGAAGAAAATAATTTTAATTTGCGAAAATTAATTTTAAAAATTATAACATATATTTGTAATAAAAGAAAATAATTCCTGATTGATAAAAATAATTGCAAATTGCAAAAATAACTAGAAATTGAGATAAATAATAAAAAAAATTAGAAAAATATTAAAAAATAGTTGAAAATGACAAAAAATAATTGGAAAATGATAGAAATAATTGAAAATTGAAGAAAATAATTAAAATTTGTAGAAAATAATTGAAAAAATTACAGAATATATTTAAGCAGTCATCCATAAAGAACGTTCCACCAATTTTTGGGATTTTTTACCCCCCACCCCCAATGTTTCACTTGGTTGCAAATGACAACCCCCCCTCCTCCTAAATGGAACGTTTACAAATTATGTATACCCCCCTCACTAAATCAAAAATGTCTTTCTTATACATTAATTAAATCAAATTGTTTTAATTTATCATACATATTTATTATTAGTAGTAATTAACACGATTATAAAAATATATTTTATATAATAATATTCAAACGATTTTTTAAAATATATATTATATAATAATAATTTTCAAAAATGTTTCTATTACTGACTTTTCAAGCTGAAGTCTCAAAAATGAGAAAGAATATTAGAATAAGAACATAAAAATATGAACGTTCTAAATTTAAAGTATCCCCCCTCTATCTTGTTACAAATGATTGCATTTTTCGACCTTCCCCTAAGATAAACAAAACTACTTGAAAAATGATAAAAATAATTGGAAATTTAAGAAAAAAAATTGAGAACATTACAGAATTTATTTGATATAAAAGAAATTGAAAATCGAAGAACATTATTTAAATACTTGAAAATTACAACTGAATTTTAAAAACAATAAATAAAAATTTAATTAATTTAGTTTTTTTAAAAAAATTGAAGAAGCATGAAACAGGTTTTTTAAGATTAAAAAATATTTGGAAAATGATGAATTAGTGATACTGATAATTAAATTAACAAATTTGATGAATTATATCCTTCCATTATTTAATTGACATTACAAATTGATATTAATATTTCGATATTGAAAAAATTAATTGTAATTTGAAGAAAAAAATTACAATTTGTAAAACAAAAATCATATTTTGTAAAAATAGTTGAAAAATGTCGAAAGAATTGTAGCAAATAATTGAAATCATAATAGAAAATAATTGTTAAAGAAATTGAAGAAATTTTTTAATAATTTTAAATTTACTGTTCTCAAAGCGTAGATTAATCAATGAAATTTCAAATTAATTGAAGTTCGAAGATATTAAAATTGTTATAAGTTATTTGTAATAAATTGTAAATTCAATTATCCACATTCTTATTATGAAATTTATTTTTTGTCTGTAATTTTGACATATGAAATTCCACTCTCCAAATTTCTGGCAGTGAGTTTTCACTCCATAAAGAGTGAAAATTGAGCCACTCCAATCCGAGTGAGTTTATATACGAAAATTTAGAATATAAATTAAAAAAAAATTAATACATCTAATTAAAAGGTGGCCAAAATAAATGCAAAAAGGTAAAAGAAAATTAAAATTGAAAAAACTAATTCAAAAATGAGATAAATAATTGAAAATTTAAGAATTTAATTGAGGAATGAAATTTGAGAATAACTAAAATTTGAAGAAATTGATTGCAAAATGATAACAATAATAATTGAAAATTGAAGAAAACTATTAAAATTTGAGAAAAGTATTTTAAAATCTAGGAAATTAATTGAAGAATAATGAAAGTAATAAAAACTACGAGAAAATATTTGCAAACTAATAAAAAGAATGAAAAATTGAAGACAATAATTTTAGTTTGTTAAAAATAATTGAAAAAATTACAACATATAGTTGTAATAAAAGAAAATTATTGCAGAATAATAAAAATAAATGTGAATTGGATAAATAGGTAACTGAGATTCGAGATAAATATATGTAACGATTTTTTAATTATTTTCTTTTGCTTAAAAATAAATTCTGCAATTTTTCTTGATTTTCATCAATTTATAATTATATTCATTATTTTGGCATTACTTTTAAAAATTTCTATTATTTATCCGGTATTGCAATTATTTTCATCAATTTTCGTTATTTCTGCGATTTTTTAATTATTCTCCTTAAGGGCATGTGAGGGATTATGACGTCACTGGTATAGGCAAAATTTGTCCGCAACTTTTCTCTTAAAATATTGAATATTTTTTTATGAATCTTGGTAGAATTACTTAAAATGTCATTAGGAATGTCTCTCAGACCCGAGTTTGTTTGAATTTTGTGTCAAAATTGATTTTTAAAAAAGTTTGCAATTTTTCTAAAATTTCCAAAAAATGAAGTTTGGGCCAAAAGTTAAACAAATTTGGGTCTGAGAAACCTTCATAATGACATTTTAAGTAATTCTACCAAGTTTCATGAAAAAATATTTAATATTTTAAGAGGAAAGTTACGGACAAATTTTGCCTATACCAGTGACGTCATAATCCATCACATGCCCTTAATTAAGATTTATTAAGTAATTTTGTAATTATCATTTTTTTTAAACATATATTCTATGATTTTTTCAGTTATTTCTCTCAAATTTCATTGAATGTTTTCAATTTTTCATATTTAAATTATTTTCATCATAATTAAATTTTTTTTCTCAATCGTTAATTATTTTCAAGATATTTCAATTATTTTTTTCAATTTTTAATTAATTTTATCATTTTTCAATTATTTTTCTGGATTGTTAATTATTATTCCCATTTTCTAAAATTATTTTCTAAGATTTTTAATTATTTTTCTGAAAATTCAAATATTTTGTTCCATTTCTAATTATTTTTATTTGTTATCAGAATTTCAAATTTTTTTTAATTAATTATCATAAATTTCAATTATTTTTAGCTTTCTTCCAGACTTTTCTCCAATTTTTAGTTATTCTCATTTTCTAAAATTATTTTCTAAGATTTTTAAAAAATTTTCTAAAATTTCAATTTTTTTCTACAATTTTTAATTATTTTTATTTGTTTCCATAATTTCAAAATTTGTTTATTAATTATCGTAAATTTAAATTACTTTCAGCTGATTTCTTTAATTCTTTTCTCGAATTTTTAGTTATTTTCAATTATCACACTTAAATGGCATTTATTTTTTACAACTTGTCATTGTTTGTATCATATTTGAATTATTTTTGGCAAGTTATAAAATTTAAAAACATTTTTCAATTATTTTCCAAAATTTATTTCCTGCAATTTTCAATTCTTTATTATCGTAAATTTCAATTTTTTCTAGCTTTCTTCCAGACTTTTCTCCAATTTTTAGTTTTTCTCATTTTATAAAATAAATTTCTAAAATTTTTAAGTATTTTTCTCAAATTTCTATTATTTTCTTCAATTTTTAATTATTTTTCTTTGTTTTCATAATTTTCAAAAGATTGTATTAATTATCGTAAATTCCAATTATTTTTAGCATTCTTCAAGTCTTTTCTCCAATTTTAGTTATTCTCATTTTATAAAATTATTTTCTAAGATTTTTAAGAATTTTTCTAAAATTTCAATTGTTTTCTTCAATTTTTAATTATTTTCATTTGTTTTCATAATTTCAAAATTTGTTTATTAATTATCGTAAATTTCAATTACTTTTAGCTTATTTCTTCAATTTTTTTCTCCAATTTTTAGTTATTTTCTATTTTTTTAAATTGATTTTTGAGATCTTCATGTATTTTTTCAAATTTCAATTTTTTTTTCTTTATTAGAAAACAATTCTGTACTTTTTTCAATTATCACACTTAAATGTCATTTATTTTTTTACAACTTATCATTGTTTGTATCATATTTTAATTATTTTCGGGAAGTTATAAAATTAAAAAATATTTTTCAATTATTTTCCAAAATTTATTTCCTTCAATTTTCAATTCTTTACATTTGTTTAATAATTTTAAAATTTTTTAGCTATTTATCTGACTTTTCAATTATTTCATTATTTATAATATTTTTTATATTATTTTCTTCAATTTTCAATTACTTTCGTTTTTTTTCTCGTTCTTTTTCATAATTGACAAAAAGTTTTTCTTCTTTCTCATTAATTAAAACTTGTTCTGTTCAATTTTAAAATATGTTTATCTTTTTTCATTTCTTTTCTCTAATTTTTAATTATTTTCTTTTATTTCAATAAACTTCTGAAAGTTTTAAGTATTTTTCTCAAATTTTGTTTAACTTTCCTTTATTTAAAATATTTTTTGTAATTAAAACTTTAACTCTTTTTTTTTAATTAACTCTTTAATTAAAACTTGTTCTGTTCAATTTTAAAATATGTTTATCTTTTTTCATTTCTTTTCTCTAATTTTTATTTATTTTCTTTTATTTCAATGAACTACTGAAAGTTTTAAGTATTTTTCTCAAATTTTGTTTAACTTTCCTTTATTTAAAATATTTTTTGTAATTAAAACTTGTTCTGTTCAATTTTAAATAATTTTTATCTTTTTTCATTTATTTTCTCTAATTTTTAATTATTTTCTTTTATTTCAATGAACTTCTGAAAGTTTTAAGTATTTTATTCTTAAATTTTGTTTAACTTTCCTTTATTTAAAATATCTTATGTAATTTGTTTAATTATTTTCTCAAATTTTAATTATTTTTTTTATTTTAATTTATTTATCTCAATTTTTAACCTTGTTTTTTCAATTTTTAATTATTTTCTCTAATTGTTCATTATTCAATTTTGTTTTAATTTACTTTTAAGATTCTCAAGTATTTTTCTCAAATTTAAATTATTTTCTTTGTGTTTAAAACATGTTTATGATTTTTCAAATTACTTTCCCCAATTTTTAATTGATTTCATTTTTTTTCAATTAATTTGCAAAATTTTTAATTATTTTATTTAATTTCAATTATTTTTTGCCATTCTTTTAAATTCTAAAATATTATAAATTTTGTCCTAAATAAATATTTATTTTATTTATATTAATTGATTTTTAAGTACTATATTTAAAATATTTATTTTTTCTTATTAAATAAATATTATTTACCGATTTGTTATAATTATTATTGCATTTCATAATTTCTAAAATGTATGAAAAACTAATCGCGCGCGTTTTATTTTGCTAGTTATTTCATAATAATTAATTAATTTCCGCAAGTTTAAAATATTTTCTTTAAATTTTTAAAATAAGTTGATTAATGAAATTTTTATTTAAAAACTAAATTTTACTAAATGAACGAATTATTTCTTCCTATTAATATTGGATTTCAAAAGTTTTATTAAAATGATGTTTTAAATACACTAAATAAACACTTTTTGTCTAATAAAATTACTTACAATTAGTAACATTTATAATAATAATCAACTTCGAACTGTCTGAAAAAATTAATCTAATTTTTTTGGTTTTATAATTTTTTTTATTAAAAATATATATGTATATATAAAACTCGTTTAAACAGAATGATAAAGTTGAATAAAATTTTAAAAAGCTTTTAATGTTCTTTGCGAAAGATTTTACTCTAATTACAGCACACTTTAGTCAATATTGCTGCTAATAATGATTCTGTCGGTGTAGAGGACTCTGAGCTAGGGAATCGGCTCCTTAAAGTTCGAGTCGAAAATAGAAAGCACAGAAAGTTAAATGCGTCTGAAAGTGCAAAAGAGAAAGAAACACAAGTGACAGAGAATCAAGCAACAAGACTAGAATTATAAGAATAGTTGCAGAAGCTGCTAGATGATAGTTTCTCGTTTCCTGTGCCAGCTTAAACCAAACTTTTATCACTCTTTGATGGCTCCTTGATTTCTTATCAATTTCTCAAGAGATTTTTAGCTAAAAGTGTAATTTAGAAAACAAATAAAAAGTTTACGATGTTTTCGTTTCAACTTAAGATTTCTCTCTTTAAAGTCTTTCAACTTTAGAGGATCGACACTATAAATTTCCACGTAAGTCTTTATTTACAAAATTACCGCATTTTTAGTGTGTGTCATTCAAAATTACATTATTGTAATCATTATACATTACATTAGAATAATAATGTAATCTGTATATTCAGAGGTTTTGTCTAAACATTACTTACAATTTTTCAAATAAATATTCGTTTTGAGGAATCAAAAAAATGATAATAATTTCCATGTCTGCCTGTCTGTCTATCTGTAACAAAAATAATCCCATCACGATTTAGACGTATTTTAAATTGAAACAAAAGTTCCCTTTAATATCACTACTTCATTAAAGGAAAACAGTAACAATTATTTCAAAAATTCAAATGGAATGTCTGAATCGATATTAAATTCCCAGTCAATGTGAGGTTGGATTTTAATTCCAGGTTAATTCCCGGATAATTTCATTTCAGGTTGTTTCCCCTTTAATAGAAACATACCACTCAGCAAGATAAATATTTCTTTCAAAAATGCCGTAAAATTTTGTTTGGTATGCTCAATTTCATGTCGGAAGCAAATGACGAGATTATAAACTTCTAAAAGCACTACCTTAATATTAAATCGATTTTCGGAGTTGAGCTTTGATTAATAATAGGAAAGCCACCGCACTTTAAACCTAATGGAAAGCTAACAGAAACATTTTAATTACGTAGACAACAAATGTCAAACAAATTCCATTTTGTTACACTGAAACATCATTAACAAAATAATTATAAAAATTTTTTATTGAAAGAAAATCACTGAAAAAATGCAACCAAAACACAAAAGAACGTCCCGTCAACTTTAATGTGTTTATTATTCATTTGAATTTTAATAATTTCAGGAAAATGGAGCACGGGGATCCATTTTATAGATCGCTCTGCTCTTCGGAGACACTGCGTTCAGGTTCAAAAGGGTTCTTTCATGAATTTAGCGAGGCAGTAATAGAGCAGGCGGGTGAATCGTGGATTGAAAAAATTTTTGGCAAACTTGACAATGACGATGATAAGATAAAAACTATTTTCACTGATCCAAAAGTAAAAGGTGTGGTAATTGACACTTTGAAGAGGATAATTCATTTTTATCGCAATAAGGATGCCACAATTTCACGAGAAAAAAGACTTGAAGGATTGAGATTGACTACTTTAGATGAACACGAGAGAGCTCTTTTACTTCTCAGTCAGGCAGTTCTTAGAGCTCCAATAACAGGTGAAAGATTATATTCTATATAAAATGATCAAATTTAAACGAATAGAGAAAAATCACGGGAACAAATGAATCGTGAATTTTGACTCGATTTTTTTTGCAATTTTACACTGGGGAGTAAAAGAATCTCGTGTTAGTTTTCCAAAATTCAAAATTATAGATGAGTTATGAAATTTTAGTATTAAAAGAAATTGTAAAAAATAATTGAAGGAGGTTTATCCAAAAAACCAATTTCTACAGATTCTTATAAAATTTTAATGACATATTAAATGCATTACTTTATACATTTAATATTACAATTTTATTGAATTTTATCGTTCTGTTTATAAGATATAAATTTATAAAGTTGGAACTTTTACATGGAAACAGTAACAACACGCTCAAAATGACTATATTTTAATTAATTAAAAAAAACACGGCTCTACAAATTTTTTATAAAAACTAATATATTTTAAACTGTAATATAATACAACTTTTACAACAATAAAAAATTAATTTACCGTATTGTTTTTAAGAAAATGTTATTCAAGGTTAGTAATTCTTTACTTTTTTAAAATTATCAGGAAGAAGAAATTTTAATAGCTTGGAATTTTCAACGAAATTTTTTTTTTTTTCAATAAAATTCGTTTATGTAATGATTTTAACTACAAAATACTATTTAGAAATCAAATTATAAGAAGAAATGAAATTAAAAAAATATTGACTATCATGGCTCAATGGAATAAGAACCGCTTGAAAGTATGAACGTCTTTAAAGAAAATAATAAATAACAAAATATTTCCAAATTTTGAAAATTAATTGCAAAAAGTAATGATATCACTTAAAATTTAGGGAAAGTAATTTAAGAAATCATAGAAGTGTTTTAATAATAAAGAAAGTAATTTAAATTTGAGAAAAAATACTTTAAAATCTTATAAATAAATTGAAAAAAAATGGATAAAATAATTGAAAATTGAAAATAATAATTAAAATTTGAGAAAATAATTGCAAAAACTATGTAGTATATTTTAAATAAAGGAAAGTTGAAGAAAATTTCAGAAAAATACTTAAAACTTGTTTATTTAAAAAAGAAAATAGTTAAAAATTTGATAAAATATATAGAAAAAGATAAACATAATTTAAAATTGAAGAGAATGATTTTTAATTGAAGAGAAATAATTCTAAAACTTTTTGGAAATTATGAAAAAAAAACAAAAGTAATTGAAAATTCAATTAACTAATTGGAATCTCGGGTAGTTTAAAACTTTAGAAATTATAAAACAAATAAAAAAATTGAAAATTGAAGGAAATAAATTGTGGACACTAATTGCAAAATAATTTTAAAATTTAAAACTTGAAGGAAATAATTGAAATATGATACAATGATAGGTTGTAAAAAATGAATTACATTTGAGTGAAATAATTGTACAAATTAAAGAATTTTTTTTAATAAAAAAAGTAATTGAAATTTGAAAAAATAAATAAATTCAAAACAATGAGAATAAATTGAAGAAAAGAATTCAAGAAAGCTAAAAATAATTGAAATTTGTGATCATTAATAATTTTTTTTTTAAATTATGAAAACAAATGAAAAGAATTGAAAATTGAGAAAAAAAATTAAAATTTGAGAAAAATACTTAAAAATCGGAAATAATAATTTTACAAAATGAGAATAATAATTAAAAATTCAGGGAAATAATTGAAAAACAATATTAAAGTTTCAAATTTACAGCAAATAATTGAAATATGATAAAAAAAATGATAAATTGACACAAATAATTGAAATTTAAGCAAAATACTTGAATACCTTAGAAATCAATAGAAAACAATGAGAATTTAAAAATCTGAGAACAGAATTGAAGAGAGCAATAAAAAAATTATAAAAATTAATTGAAAAAATTTAGAATAATTAAAAATTGATGTTAAGAATTGAAGAAAGCTAAAAATAATTTAAATTTGAGATAAGTAACAAAAAAATGTTAGAAACAAATGAAAATAATTAAAAATTAAACAAAATAATTGAAATCTTAGATAAATATTTAAAAGTCTTAGAAAATTTTTTTAGAAATTAAGAAGAATAATTAACAATCGATTAAAATAATTGAAAAATGGTCTTATTAATTCAAAATTGAAAAAAAATTGAAATTTGCTGAAAATAATGAAAATTTCAGATAAATAATTGAAATTTTGTAGATTTATGCCAAAAGAATGAAGATAATTAAAAAATCATTTAAGAAATTAAAAATTAATAATGGAATTTTTAGGAAAATGATTAAAAACTTCTTGTAAATTATGCAAATGAAAGTAAGTAATTAAACATTATATTAAATAATTGAAATATCAGACAAATAGTTTAATTTCTTGAAATTATGAAAATAATTAAATACTGAGGAAAATAATGGGAAATATGGGAGATGTATTTAAAAATTTAAGAAATCAATTTAAAAAAACAGAATTCTTTGAAATTGACAAAGGTTATTGAAGAATCATTTTAAAATTTTAAACTTGAATAAAATAATTGAAATTTAAGAAAAATAAATTAATATATTTAAACAAATTTAAGATCTTAGAAATAAATTAAAAACAATGAAAATAATTAATCATTGCAGAAAAGAATTAAAGAAAGCTAAAAATAATTGAAATTTTTGATAATTAATCATTTTTTTTTTTTAAATTTTGAAAAACAAACGTAAATAATTAAAAATTGAGGAAAACAATTAAAATTTGAGAAAAAAATTGAAAATCTTAAATAACAATTTTACAAAATGAGAATAATAATTAAAAATTCAGGGAAATAATTGAAAAATGATATTAAAATTTTCAATTTAAAGCACATACTTGAAATATAATAAAAACAATGATAAGTTGACAAAAATAATTGAAATTTGAGAAAAATACTTGAATACCTTAGAAATCAATTGAGAACAATGAGAATAATTATAAATCGGAGAACAGAATTAAAGAAAGCAATAATAAAATTATAAAAATTAATTGAAAAAAATTAGAATAATTAAAAATTGAAGTTACGAATTGAAGAAAGTTTAAAATAATTGAAATTTGAGATATTTAATAATTTTTTTAAAAAATTATGAAAAAAAAGAAAATAATTAAAAATTGAGGACAATAATTGAAATTTGAGAAAAATACTTAAAAATCTTAAATAATAATTTTACAAAATGAGAATAATAATTTAAAATTCAGGGAAATAATTAAAAAATCATATTCAAATTTCAAATTTAAAGCAAATACTTGAAATATAAATAAAAACAATGATAAGTTGACAAAAATAATTGAAATTTGAGAAAAATTCTTTAGTACCCTGGAAATCAATTGAAAACAATGAGAATAATTAAAAATTGGAGAACAGAATTGAAGAAAGCAATAATAAAATTATAAAAATTAATTGCCAAAAATTAAAATAATTAAAAAATGAAGTTCAGAAATGAAAAAAGCTAAAAATAGTTGAAATTTGAGATAATTAAAAAAAAATTTGGAAACAAATGAAAGTAATAAAAAATTAAAGAAAATAATTGAAATTTTAGATAAATGCTTAAAGGTCTTAGAAAATAATTTTAGAAAATAAGAATAATTACAATAATTTACAATCGATGAAAATAATTGAAAAATGATAAAAATAATTCAAAATTAAAAAAAATAATTGAAATATGCTGAAAATAATTAAAATTTCAGATAAATAATTGAAATTTCGGAGATTTATGCGAAAAGAATGAAGATAATTAAAAAATACAAATTGAATAAAACAATGGAATTTTCAAGAAAATAATTAAAAACTTCTTGCGAATTATAAAAATGAAAGTAAGTAATTAAAAAGTTGAACTATCAGACAAATAATTAAAATTTCTTGAAATTATGAAAATAATTAAAAACTGAAGAAAATAATGGGAACTTTGACAAAAATATTTAAAAATTTAAGAAAAGAATTTTACAGAATAAGAATTCTTAGAAATTGACGAAAGTAATAAAAAAATCATTTTAAAATTTCAAACTTAAAGAAAATAATTGAAATATGATAAAAACAATGATAAGTTGCCGAAAATAATTAAAATTTGAGAAAAATACTTGAATACAGTAAAAATCAATTGAGAACAATGAGAATAATTCAAAATTGAAGAAAATAATTGAAGAAAGCTAAAAATAATTTAAATTTAAGATAGTTAATAAAATGTTTTGGAAATTATTAAAAAAATCGAAAATAATTAACAATGGATGACAATGATTGAAATTTTAGGAAAATACATAAAAATCTTAGAATTTTAATAATAATTAAAAATCGTGGAAAATAATTAAAAAATGATAAAATGAATTCAAAATTGAAAAAAGTAATTGAATTATGATGAAAATAATTTAAATATGAAAAATTGAAAACAGCAAATAATTTCGAGAGAAATAATTGCAAAAATGATAAAATATATGTTTAAAAAAAAGGAAAATAATTACAAAATTACTAAAAAATGTTTAATTAAAGAGAATAATAAAAAAATCGCCTAAATAATCGGAAATTAATGAAAATAATAATTGTAATTTCAGACTAATAATTGAAATTTTAGAAAATTATGCCAAAACAATGAAAACAATTAAAAATCGGAGAAAATAATATAAAATTACAGAATTTGTTTTTAAGCAAAAAAAAATAATTGAAATTTGAGAAAAATACATGATGATCTTAGAAAACAATTGAAAAAAAATGAGAATAATTAAAAATTGGAGAAAAGAATTGAAGAAAGATAAAAATAATTGAAAATGACGATAATTAATAAAAAAAATGGTAATTTATGAAAACAAATGAAAAGAATTTTAAAAAAAATTGAATTATGATGAAAATAATTTAAATATGGAAATTTGAAAACAGCAAATAATTTTGAGAGAAATAATTTAAAAAATTATAGAATATATATTTAAAAAAAAATAATAATTACAAAATTACAAAAAAATGTTTAATTAACGAGCATTCATAAAAAATTGCAGAAATAATTGAAAATTGATGAAATAATTGAAATTACATCTAAAGAATTGGACATTTTTGAAAATTGGACCAAAATAATGAAAAATAATTGAAAAATCGTCTAAAACATGAGAAATTGATGTCAATAATCTAAATTTGAGATAATGTTTGAAAGTTTAGGAAATTAATTGAAAAATAATGAAAATAATAACAGTTGGAGAAAATAATTGCAAAATAATAAAATGAAATGAATATTGAACAAAATAATTGGAAATTAAGATTTGAGATATACCTATACTTGAAAGTTCAGGAAATTAATTCAGAAATTTTTAAAATAATTAAAAAATGTAAATAGTGATTGCAAAACGACAAATATAATGGAAATTAAAAAAAAATAATTTAAACTTGCGATGAATAATATAAATGTTAGCAATAAATAATTAAATTGATATATGTCAAGGGCAAAATAATTCAAATTGAAAAAACTAAACAAAATAACTGCGAAGAAGGTAAATTTAAGATTTAAGAAAATAGTTTTAAAATAATTCAAAATTGCAGAAATTAATTGAAAAATGATAATAATAGTACAAAATTTTTAGTGTAAGTAATTGAAATCATTATAGAAATGAATTAAAATTAAAATTAAAATTGAAGAAATTTTGAAATTACTTCAAATTTAGTATATTTGAAATGTGGATTAATTGGAACTTTTAATCAATGCAAGTTCACATTAACTGAAATTTAAAGAATTTAAAATTGTTGTAAATTTAAAATTTGATAACATTTTAAAAAGATGAAAAATGATTTAAAATTTTAAAGGAATCTAGTGGCAAATATCAATTTTTAAAAATCCGAAAAAAATTCTTGAGGTTATTAATTACGAATTAATTAATTAATTAAATTAATTAGATAAAATTATTAACTTACATTTCGATTTCTTCAAATTTTCAAATAATTCAAATTTCAATGTAAATAGATTAATTAATATTAATTATTTTCCACATTTACAATAATCCTTTTTTTATTTCTTAAAAGATTTCCAAGAGATTTCACTTTTTCGTTAAGTGTTTAATTGTATTAATTTTCCAATGTTAGGATTTTCTTTAATTTTTTTTATGCAAATTATTTAAATAATTTTACTCATCATTATTATTACAACATTAATTAAACTTTTTTTTTTGTTGATTTTCTTAATTCTTTTCATATTTTTTGAAAAAAAAAAATTTTTTCTAAAATTGTTGTGGAACTTTTTTTAATGTGAAGTAATGACTTATAACTTTAACGAACCCTTTTTTCTTTTAATTGTCCCATCACTTTGTAAATAATAATTAAAACTTTTGTCATTAAACCTCTATCAAGACTCTTTTCTTTTTATGTATAATTAAGGAAAAATCCAGTCGATTGATCAAGGCTTAAGTTTACCTTTAGCACTTATTGCCAGAGCCGATATTCTCATAATTCTCGGGGAATATAATTTAGCTCTCGAAGACTTGCAAATGGCAGATGAACACGCTCTCAATGAAACAATAAAGTAAGCAGATTTCCATTATTTCATTAATTAATTAACCCTCTGCTTTATTGCGGAATACTCCATTTCTATAAAATATAAACAATCGTCAAATTCTTGATAAAACAATTTATTACTTTTCTAGAGGCGCAAATTCACATTTTATCTCCGGTCAATATTTCATAATATATAAAAATAGCATAAAAATACAAAGCACAAGAAAATAATTTTCTCATTTTTTTTTAAACACACACAAAAAATGAATTATAGAATTTTCAACCAGTGAAGACAATGAAATAACTCTTGATTAAATTCCTGGTTAATAAGGGAAAATTTCTGCCTCGTTTACAAGTGATGCATAAATCAAAGAAACTAATCCTAAGTTTCTCGTGAAATTCTTCAAATTATCATTCATCGTTAAAATTAGTTTGTCTTAACTTTCTTATTATTAAATTTCTTTGATATTATTTTACAGCAATAAAGATAGAGGGAACATTTTTTTTTTTTTTATTAAAATAAAGATTGAAGGATTAACTTGACATTATATAAAATAATAGAGAGAAAAATTGCAGTACATTGAAAAAAGTATTAAAGATAAAGTACAAAAATAAAAAATAAATTGTAATTACATTTTTAGTAATAATTACATGTCACGAAAATAAACGCATTATAATTATTTAACAATTATCAAATTCAATGGGTTGAAATAACGAATCAAATGGAATTTTTTGTTAGAGTTGAATTGGAAAGGAAAAGAGACAAATGTCAGAACCATTTGGAACAATTGAAGAAATCCCTGGTTATTCTGAAAAAGAAAGACGAGAGCAAGACTGGAAAGCGTAAGTAATATTTTTATTCTGAAAGAAATTTGAATCAGAAACTTAAATTTTACGACTGGAATACCTTAACTTTCATAAAACCTGCTATAAAATATCATTTCTCACATCCACGATTAAACTCAAAAGATTTTAAACATAGTTTCAATAAAACATTAAACATTTAAATTTTAATTATGTTGCACCTTTTCGTTAAACTTTATAAACCATTTTTTTTTAAATTCAGTACTTTTATCTCATTTGCAAATACGTCTGAAAAATTTCAATTCATTCATTAATTCCTTTGTAACTCTTATATAATGTATTAAAGGCGATTAACACAAACATTCACAAGAGAATTTCACATTTAAATGGCTGTTTAGTAGCGTTTAGACGGCTAATTAATTTAATTAACTTGGAACAATACCGAAATCTTATTAAGCATCAGCATTTCAATTTACAAAATTCCTTGAATATAGGGCTGAGGTAATTTAGGGAAATTAATTGAAACTATGCTCTCCAATTAGAATTGTAAATGCTCAAATGGAAAGGAAAATGTTTTAGTGATAAACAGATGAGAATTTATTTTCTAAAAGGAAATTGTTTTAGTTCCAGAATTAACTGCTGGACAAAATCCAAGTCTTTTGGGAGCTTCAAATCTTTTAGAAATTCAAGAAACCACCACTGCCGGTTGTCAGGCAGTTGCAGCCAAAGAAATCAATCCAGGCGATACGTTAGCAGTGGAAACGCCATTAGCTTCTTGTTTGTTACCGGAATTTTATGGATCGCATTGTCAGCACTGTTTTTCGCGGTGAGAAAAATTATTTAATTTAAAAAAAAAAAAAAACAAGGAAAGTGTCAATTTTGACAAAATTACATGTAGGTGGAATTTAAAAACTAAATTTTCAATCAATTACCCCCCTCCCCCCCCCACCCAAAAAAAAGCGAATCCACTTTTGATGCAACTTTTTCGACTTTTTTTTAATTTTACTCAAAGAATGCTTAGAAAAATTCAATGGACAAACCAAAATATTTCCATTTCTTCTAATTTTTAACTACATTTTCCAGTATATGCCTACTAATTTAGTCCCACAAAATTCCCGGTCATTTCACGGTTTTCCCGGTTTTTGTTCCTAATTTTTCCCGGTTTTGACTCTTGTTAACTTAAAATTTATTTTAAGTGTGAAATAGACCTACAAATTGCTACAAAAATTGAAGATAACAGTTGATAATTGAAGAAAATAATTGAAATTCAAAGAAAATAATTGAGAATTGAAGAATTAAATATTAAACTTTAGAAAAAATAATACTTTAGAATTAAAAGTAACAATTAATAATGAAAAGAAATAATTAATAATGGAAAGAAATAATTGAACAATGACAAAGATATTTGACAATTAGAAATAAAATTTTAAAAAAAGTCAATATTAATCTACAATTGAACAATAATTGAAACTAGGTGTGAATTCTGTCCATTTCATGGACACTTCGCTTCCAAGGAAGCAAGATAATTTGCTTCCTCATAGAGGAAGCAATAAATTTATTTATAATATAAAAAATAATAATTTAATTTTAAATTAATTATTATTTATTTTTATGCAAATAAGTATTATTACGTGGGTTTTTAGTCAATTATATACTTTATATAGGTCAATCGATTCGTTTTGAGACAAGGAATATGATTTTGTAATTCGTTTGGTTGAATTTTTAGCATGAAAAAAATTTCCAAAAACGAGATTTTTTTGATGAAAAAAACTGAAAAATCATGAATTATTACGTGAGTTTTTGGTCAATTATATACTTTATATAGGTCAATCGATTCGTTTTTAAACAAGGAATATGATTTTTTCACTCATTTGTCTGAATTTTTAGCATGAAAATTTTTTTTGCCAAAAAACAATATTTTTCGATGAAAAAAGGTGCTCAAAAAAATTTGATTGGGTATTTTCAAAAATCCCTGTGTCCAAATTTAGATATTTGTGAGCTTCATATGTCATCCAAATTTTATTAAAATCCGTTGAAGCGTTCTCGAGATATTCTGGCGACAAAAAATTTACCACATACACACACACATACACACACACACACACACATCCGGACATTTTCTCAGGAATGAAAATTTGAACTTTTCAGATGAAACTGAGTCGATTTACACTATTTTTGGAAAATCGAAAATCTTAACGATCACAACGCTTTCTCTATGAGGAAGCAAAAATTGAACAATGATTATTAAATTCAAAGAATATAATTAAAAATTGGTCAACTCGATAGAAAATCAAAAAAAAATAATTCAAAATTTAAGTTAATAATTCAAAATTGAAGAAATAAATTGAAAATTAAACAATGAAATTGAAATCGGAAAAACACAATTGTATTGTGTTAATAAATAAATAAATAAACACAAAATTCTTTGAATATTAAAAAAAAAATGAAAATTGAAAAATAAAATTGAAATTTGAATGCAATAGTTGAGAATTAAAGAAAACTACAAAACAATTGGATTGAAAAAAGAAGAAAATAATTACCTGATAATTAAAAAAGAAACATGGGAAATGCCAGGAATTATTTAAAATTGTTGAAAACATTTAAAATTGAAGAATAGAATTGTTATTTAAAGAAATTAATTGCAAATTGTTAAAAATAATTGAACAATTAAATTGAAAATAGAAGAAAATGATTTAAAATTGAAGGAGATTTGAAAGATGAAATAAATAACTGATATCTGAAAAAAAAATAAATTAAGAAAGTCAAGATTACTGAATATTGAAACAAACAATTGAAAATTGAACAAAATAATTGAAAATTGGTCAACTAGATAGAAAATCAAAAAAAAATAATTTAAAATTGAAGAAATAAATTGAATATTAAATAATGAAATTGAAATCAGAAAAACACAGAATTATTGAATATTAAAAAAAACAATTGAAAATTGAGAAATAAAATTGAAATTCGAATACAATAATTGAGAATTAAAGAAAATTACTGAACAATTTTTTTTGAAAAAAGAAGAAAATAATTTATTATTAAAAAAAATGGGAAATGCCAGGAATTATTTAACATTAAAGAAAACATTCAAAATTAAAAAATAGAATTGTTATTTAAAGAAATTAATTGATAATTAAAAAATTAATTAATTAATTGATAATTGAAAAAAATAATTGAACAATTGAGGAATTAAATTGAAAATAGAAGAAAATTATTGAAAATTGAAGGAGGTTTTGAAACATGAAATAAATAACTGATTATTGAAAAAAAAAATAATTGAAAAAAGTCGAGATTACTGAATATTGAAACAAACAATTGAAAATTAAACAAAATAATCAAAAATTAAAGAAAATCATTAAAAATTAAAGAAAATAATTGAAAATTGAAGAAAGTACTTAAAAATTGAAGACAATATTTGAAAACAGCAGAAAAATTTAGAAGTCGACGGAAATAATTGCGAATTGATAAAAATAATTTAAAAATTATCAATTTAAATAAAACTTGAAAGAAAAACATAATTTAAAAAAGCTGAGAATTGTTAAATATTGGAGAAAGTTGAGAAGAAATTGAAAATTGAAAGAAATATGATAAAATAATTGGAAATTAAAGAAAATAATTGAGAATTTAAAAAAAATCATTGAAAAAGCCTAGAGTTATTGAATATTGAAAAAAACTGAAATTGAAAAAAATTGAAGAATGGAATTAAATGTCGAAAATTATAATTGAGAATTAAATAAAAAAATTCAAAAATTGAACAATTGGATTGAAAGTAGAAGAAAATAAGTGATAATTGAAGAAAAAAGAAATGAAAAAATCCACGAATTATAGAATTTGAAGAAAACAATAAAAAATGAAGAAAAATTTGAAGAAATGAATTAAAAATTGTAGAAAATAATTTGAAATTGAAGAAAATGTGATTTTATGAAAATTGTTGAAAAATAATAATTGATGAATTGAATTGAAGTTTCAAAAGCATAATTGATAATTGAAAAAAATGAAAAAAGCAGAGAATTATTGATTATAGAAGAAAATAATTGAAAATGGAGGAGTTATTGAGATGTGAAATAAATAAATGATGATTGAAAAAAATAGTTGAAAAAAGTCGAGAATTATTAACTATTGAATTAAATATTTAAAAATCGAAGGAAATAATTGAGATCTGAAGAAAATAATTAAAAAGCCGAGAATTTTTTAATATCGTAGAAAATAATTGAAATATGATGAAAATAATTGATAATTGAAAGCACACAATAGAATTGCCCATAATTATATAAACTATTATGAAATGTACGGTCTAATAAAAAACTAAAGTTATATCTTGATTTTTTCATAATAATTTGACTTTTTCATGTTTAACAATTATTTTCATCAATTTCTAAAGAATTTCTTTAATTCTGAAATATTTTCTACGATTTTCAATTATTTTAATCAATTTTTAATTATTTTCTTCAACTCTTAATTATTTTTTTGAATTGACAATTATTTGATTCAATTTTCAATTATTTTCATCAATTTTTTATTATTTTCTTCAGATCTCAATTATTCCCTTCAATTTTTAATTATTTAATTCAATATTCAATAATTCTCGACTTTTTTCAATATATTTTTTTCAATTATCGATTACGTTCTTGAAGCTTCAATTCAATTCTTCAATTATTCAACTATTTTCAGAAATTCACAATTATTTTCTTCAACTGACAATTATTATTTTCAATTTTCAATTATTTTCTTCAATTTCCAATTATTTTCTACAAGTCTCAATTATTTTCTTCCATTTTGAATTATTTTCATTAATTTCAAATTATTTCTTCATTTTTCAATTATTTTCTTCAATTTTCTACTATTTTCTTCAATTTTCAATTATTTTCTTCCATTTTCAATTATTTTCATTAATTTCAAATTATTTATTCATTTCTCAATGATTTTCTTCGATTTTCTACTAATTTCTTCATTTCTCAATTATTTTCTTTAATTTCCAATTATTCTCTTCCATTTTAATTATTTTCATAATTTTAAATTATTTCTTCATTTCTCAATTATTTCCTTCGATTTTCTATTATTTTCTTCAATTGCCAATTATGTTCTTCAATTTTCAATTATTTTCATCAATTTCTAAATAATTTCTTTAATTCTGAAATATTTTCTACGATTTTCAATTATTTTCATCAATTTTTAATTATTTTCTTCAACTCTAATTTTTTTTTCAATTGCCTATTATTTGATTTAATTTTCAATTATTTTCATCAATTTTTAATTATTTTCTTCAGATCTCAATTATTTCCTTCAATTTTTAATTATTTAATTCAATATTCAATAGTTCTCGAGTTTTTCCAACTATTTTTTTCAATTATCATTTATTTTTTTCACATCTCAATAACTCCTTCAATTTTCAATTATTTTCTTCTATAACCAATAATTCTTGGCTTCTTGCAATAATTGTTTTCAATTATCAATTATGTTTTTGAAACTTCAATTTATTTCATCAATTATTATTCAACAATTTTCATATAATTCCTGGGTTGTTTGATTTCTTTTTTCTTCAGTTATCACTTATTTTTTTCTACTTTCACTCTCATTGTTCAATTCTTGAATTATTTTCTTTAATTCTCAATTATAATTTTCGACATTCAATTTCATTGTTTAATTTTCAATTGTTTTTTTTAATATTCAATAACTCTAGGCTTTTTACAATGATTTTTTTTAAATTCTCAATTGTTTTCTTCAATTTCCAATTATTTTATCATATTTCTTTTAATTTTCAATTTCTTCTCAATTTTCTTCAATATTTAACAATTCTCAGCTTTTTTAAATTATGTTTTTCTTTCAAGTTTTATTTAAATTGATAATTTTTAAATTATTTTCATCAATGGGCAATTATTTCCGTCGATTTCTAAATTTTTCTGCTGTTTTCAAATATTGTTTTTAATTTTTAAGTACTTTCTTCAATTTTCAATTATTTTCTTTATTGCTTCCTCATAGAGGAAGCGTTGTGATCGTTAAGATTTTCGATTTTCCAAAAATAGTGTAAATCGACTCAGTTTCATCTGAAAAGTTCAAATTTTCATTCCTGAGAAAATGTCCGGATGTGTGTGTGTGTGTGTGTGTGTGTGTGTGTGTGTGTGTGTGTGTGTGTGTGTGTGTGTGTGTATGTGTGTGTGTATGTGGTAAATTTTTTGTCGCCAGAATATCTCGAGAACGCTTCAACGGATTTTAATAAAATTTGGATGACATATGAAGCTCACAAATATCTAAATTTGGACACAGGGATTTTTGAAAATACCCAATCAAATTTTTTTGAGCACTTTTTTCATCGAAAAATATCGTTTTTTGGCAAAAAAATGTTTCATGCTAAAAATTCAGACAAATGAGTGAAAAAATCATATTCCTTGTTTCAAAACGAATCGATTGACCTATATAAAGTATATAATTGACCAAAAACTCACGTAATAATTCATGATTTTTCAGTTTTTTTCATCAAAAAAATCTCGTTTTTGGAAATTTTTTTCATGCTAAAAATTCAACCAAACGAATTACAAAATCATATTCCTTGTCTCAAAACGAATCGATTGACCTATATAAAGTATATAATTGACTAAAAACCACGTAATAATACTTATTTGCATAAAAATAAATAATAATTAATTTAAAATTAAATTATTATTTTTTATATTATAAATAAATTTATTGCTTCCTCTATGAGGAAGAAAATTATCTTTGTTCCTTGGAAGCGAAGTGCCCATGAAATGGACAGAATTCACACCTAGTTTCAATTATTGTTCAATTGTAGATTAATATTGACTTTTTTTAAAATTTTGTTTCTAATTGTCAAATATCTTTGTCATTGTTCAATTATTTCTTTCCATTATTAATTATTTCTTTTCATTATTAATTGTTACTTTTAATTCTTAATTATTATTTTTTGTAAAGTTTAATATTTAATTCTTCAATTCTCAATTATTTTCTTTGAATTTCAACTATTTTCTTTAATTATCAACTGTTATCTTCAATTTTTGTAGCCATTTGTAGGTCTATTTATACTTAAAATAAATTTTAAGTTAACAAGAGAAAAAACCGGGAAAAATAGGAACAAAAACCGGGAAATGACCGGGAATTTTGTGGGACGAAATTAGTAGACACCCTGATTTTGAAAAAAATACATGTAGGTGGAATTTAAAATCTAAATTTTCAATTCCCCTGCTTTATAATAGACAAACTGCCGAGATGGAAGATCGCGTCAGAAATGAATACACGTCTCTGATTAGCCCGTAATAAGCAAATCCACTTTTGATGCAACTTTTTTTTAATTTTACTCAAAGAATGCTTAGAAAAATCCAGTGGACAAACCAAAATATTTCCATTTCTTCTTTTTTTTAACTACATTTTCCTATGCATATTATTATATAGATAATAAATGTTTTCAACTCAATTTAACTCTGGATTGCATCATTCATAAAATTTTGAAACTTATTGTTTTCGAATGAATCGTCAGATGTCGATATTACCTTTATGGATATAAGTTTTTAATGAACTCTCATGAAAAAGTTTTTCAACTCTCCAGGTTGAGAGCTCCAGTCGGTTGCCCAGATTGTAGTAGTGTGGCTTTCTGTGGACGAAAATGCAGAGACCAGGCACTTTCAACTTATCATAAATATGAGTGTAAAGTCCTTGCTCTTTTAATAGGTGAGTTATTGTACAAAAGGGATTACAACTTTTTTCCAATGAATTTGCTTTTTCCAAAAGTTTAGAACGACCATTTGAGTGAAATGTTTACTGCCTAATCAAAGTATGTTTTTCAATGGTAAAGATGAAGCAGAAAAATAAATTCAGAAAAATAATTTAACTCAGTTAAAAACATAAACACGAAATTATACTTTTGTAATTTCTGGTAAGAGAAAGGTTTTTTATTCATCAAATATTTTCATCTTTCTACCACTGATGGAAAATATTTTCGCTTTGAGAAAATGAGTTACGAATTAAATATACGTCTGTCCGTCGAGAAGCAAATTCAATATGAATATGAAAGTTTGGCTACTGTAAAGTTTACTTATAGTATGGTGAAAGCTTTTCGTAACATGAATCCCAAACACTGGCACTGGATATAAATTCTGCACCTTGAACGAAATTTTCACGTTTATCTGAAATAGTGAGGGATCAAGCAGACTTTGAAGAGGCTTCAAACATGCAACTTATTCCCTGCGAAATGCATCGACTTTATCTTTAAATGATAATGACTTTCCTTTCCGAATTTTATACCCTAGAAGCTTGCAAAGATCTTTGCAACTTTTCTAAAAATAACTTGTATAAAGAAAGTCTTTTTGAAAAATACTTCTAAATAAATTTGATTTATCTATTTTCGAAATTAAATTTATTTTTAATTCAGTACATATTGATATCAAGTATTATTTCAGCAGATTTCATATTAAGTTACTAACTACAAATATCCATTCATTTTGCTACTTAAAATAATGAAACAATATACGTAATATCGATTTTTGTAATTAAAAACCATGTGCAATTATTTTGAAACAAAACTAAATGTACACAATGCGTTTGTGAGAAAATTGAGAATATTTAACTGCTTTCATTACCAGAAAATACTTTGAAATTATTTTGCTAATTATAATTAAATGACCTCAATGTACTGTCTCTATTGAATGTAACTCTTCTTTGTAATTAGTAGACAAATATAACTGCATGCGGAGAATCAGGTAAACATTTCACCCTGGATTCCTCTGATTGAGGAAACGTGATCACAATAACAATCTAAATATATAAATTTTCTTTGAAACATTGTATTCAATATCAATTGAATAAATTAGAAACAAATTACTTTTCCCCATTCAGCATGAAATCGGTGTAATTGCACCGAGTTAAACCAACAAAAATAAGTCCCTTTTACTTATTAAAATAAACATTATTTATTTTAAAAAGGATCTGGAATGAGTGTACTCAGTACTCTTGCCTTCAGAATGGTGTCTCAAGAGGGTTTGGAGAAATGTTTGAAGTTGCATGACAAAATAAATATCACTAAAGATGAAAGTAATTCGTCAGTGAAAATTGAAGAAAATACTAAAATAAGCAAATCGGCTAAAAGGCGACTTCGAAAGAAAAAGTTAAAAGAATCAACGCTAAAAGTGCCGGAAGAGGATGCTGCATCAAATGAGAATAAAAATTTACAACTGGATGCCAGAGCTTACGATTTAGTAACACTTTCATCCAAGCGAACATCTCAAGACTTCTTAGAAAGGACGATAATGGCTTCATTTTTACTAAAATGCTTACAATGCGTTGGCTTCTTTAAAAATCCTTCCAAACCAGACGGTAAAGACCACTTTAACTTTTAGGCTTTATTTGACAGTGTTATACACAGCAAAATTATAAAATGCCTCGGGGACTGACCTCAACGATTTTTTAATAAACACGGTCGTGGCGCTGCTTTAATTTAGTTGTATGAAGACGGTATTTGGTAAAAAAAATGGTACTGCAGTGGAATTTATTTAAAAAAATTGTGCCAGGAAATTAATGACAGGAAAAAATGACACAATTAATTTTACTATTATTATAATAATAATTAAAATGTTATTCAACTTATTCGTATTGAAGAACGTCCAGGAAATTATTTTCCAAGTAAGAAATAAACACGTAATCTCCAGACAAAATTCAGTCAACTTATTTCAACGTAAAGTCACGTAAAAAAAAAATAAAAAAGAGGTTATTAAAACAAAAAAATTACAAATATGAAATATAAAATAAAACAACTCACATTATAAATAAAACATACGCTTAGAAACATTGTTAATAAACAGACAAACACTCAGTACATTTTAAGTTTATTTTAAATTTAATTTTAGAAATGAAATATTATTCAAAATAAATGATATCTAATTTTCTGATTAATGAATTTAATTCAAAAAATTTTTAAAATTATTAATAATCTTTTATTAAAAAGTTTTAAGATTTAAAAGTCAGTGGCGTAACTATTTAGAGGTAAAGGGGTAAAGTTTAATGTGCCCTGGGGACCTTGAACTCAGGGCGCCGTTGGTAAACCCTTTTTTTTTAAAAAAAATTTCCAAAAAGCTTTCTAATGGTAGTAATTTAAAGTTTGACTAAATTAAAAAACGCGCGCTGGCACGCGATTAGTTTCTACACCTTATATTATCAACAATTATAAATATTTTAAATATAATATTTAAAAATAAAATTATATAAATAAATAAACATTTATTTAGTCAAAAATTTATAAAATTTTAAAATTCAAAAAAGTTGCAAAAAATAATTGAAATTAAACAAAAATAATTGCAAATTTTGCAAATTCATTGAAAAAAAAAATGAAATCAATTAAAAGTTGGGGAAAGTAATTTACAAAATCATAAAAATGTTTTAAAAATAAAGAAAAGTATTTAAATTTGAGAAAAATACTTGAAATTCTTAAAAATAAATTGAAAGAAATTGAATAATGAAAAGTTAGAGAAAATAATTGAACATTGAAAAAAAATGATTAAAAATTGAGATAAATAATTTAAAATTGAAAAAAATAATTAAAAATTGAAAAAATAATTGAAAAAATTACATAATATATTTTAAATGAAGGAAAGTTAATGAAAAATTCAGAAAAATACTTAAAACTTTCTGAAGTTCATTGAAAAAAAGAAGATAATAATTAAAAACTAGAGATAATAAATTAAAAAAGATAAACGTAATTTAAAGTTGAGGAGAATAATTTTTAATTAAAGAGAAATAATAAAAGACTTTTTTGGAAATTATGACAAAGAACGAAAATAATTGAAAATTGAAGAAAATAATAATATAAAAAATAATATTATTAATTGAAAATTGAATAAAATAATTAAAATGTCAGATAAATAGTTTAAAATTTTTAAAATTATAAAACAAGTGAAAAAATTGAAAATTGACGGAAATAAATTTAGGAAAATAATTAAAAAGTTATTTTACAATTTTAATAATAATTATTTCACTCTCAAATATAATTGAAGAAATTACAGAATTTTTTTTAAATAAAAAAAATAATTGAAATTTGAGAAAAACACATGATGATCTTAGAATACAATTGAAAAAAATAAGAATATTTAAAAATTGGAGAAAAGAATTGAAAAAAGATCAAAATAATTGAAAATTACGATAATTAATCAAAAAAAATTGTTATTTATGAAAACAAATGAAAATAAAAAAAAATTGAAATATGATGAAAATAATTTAAATATGAAAATTTGAAAACAGTAAATAAAATTTTACAGAAATAATTTAAAAAATCATAGAATATCTATATGTTAAAAAAAAGAAATTAATTACAAAATTACTTAAAAAATTTTAATTAAAGAGAATAATTAAAAAATCACAGAAATAATCGTCAATTGCTGAAAATAATTAAAATCGCAGATAAATAATTCAAATTTTTGGAAATTATGCCAAAATAATGAAAATAATTATAAACTGAAGAAAATAATAGAAAAATTACAAAATTTATTTTTAAGCAAAAGTAAATTATTGAAGAATAATTTAAAACATGGAAAATTGATGACAATAATTTAAATTTGAGTTATGAAATGAAAATTTAGGGTAATTAATTGAAAAATAATGAGAATATTAAAAGATAGATAAAATAATTGCAAAATACTAAAAAAAATGAAAATTGAACAAAAAAATTGAAAATTGAGATGTATATTTGAAAGTTCATGAAATTATTTCAGAAATTATGAAAATGATTCAAAATTGAAGAAGTTATCCAAATTTTATTGGAAGCGTTCTCAAGATATCCTGACGACAAAAAACACTATACACGCACACATCTGGACATTTGCTTAAAGATGAAATTTTACGATTTTTAGGTAAAAATGAGACGATTAGACTTTTTTTTGGAAAATCGAAAATTTTAGCGATCACAAAGCTTCCTCTACGAGGAAGTAATAATTAAAAATTGCAGAACATAATTAAAAAATAATAAAAATAGTTCAAATTGTAGTTTAAGTAACTTTATTCAAAAAATAGAAAATAATTATTAAAAAATGCAAAAATTTTGCAATCACTTCAAATTTAGTATATTTGAATCGTGAATTAATTGAATGTTTAATCAAGTTTACATGTAAGTTCACATTAACTGAAATTTGAAGAAATTAAAATTGCTATAAATTTTAATTTGAGAACATTTTAAAAAGGTGAAATATGATTTAAAATTTTAATAGAAAAAAAATCTAGTGACAAATGTCAGGTGTAAGCATAATTAATGTATGAATTAAACTTAAAAATTATTATAAATAGTAGGGGCCCCATTTTCTTTTTTGCCCCAGGGCCCTTGCCTTCCTAGTTACGCCACTGGATATTGTTGATTTTAATTATGTAAGTTGTTTTATTTTATATTTCATATTTGTAATTTTAACTTTAAACTTAGTTTTGTTTTAATAACCTCAAATTTAGTATATTTTGATTTTATTTATAATTATTAAGAATTTATATTGATATTGGGATATTATGTTCTGTTTTTAGTTGTTTTTGTACTGAAGAGGCCTACATATATGTAGTGCGAAACGTCGACAGTATTTATTTGTTTTTGACGTGACTTTACGTTGAAGTAAATTTCTGACCTTTGTCTGGAGATTAAGTGTTTATTTCTTACTTGGATTATTGAAGATAAAATTGCGGCAATAGAATAAATCCTGGATTAAAGTATTAAACACAATATCGTATTAAACTTTTAACAAGAAAATTAAAAGAAATGTCGCGGATAAAGAACTGGAACATGTGAGCGTTGTACGCCATATTTTTGTCTATAAGATTGTAAGGCCCGGCCATGGTCGTTACAAGACATTAGGTTAGTTCCCGCGCACCAAAGTCAGTGGAAAAAGACGCGCAAAATCCGCAAAATCTAACGACCATGGCCGTGTGACATACATTTACTCCCTTCCATAACCTAAAATAAATTTAAGTAAATTCAAACTACGATCGTATCTATATTAAAAAATCGATGAGGACAGCCCCCAAGTTATTAAACCCCCACGTTAAATAAAACATTATTAAGCGGAGAATAATTAACATCGATGGTGTATTAATTTCGTTGAACCTCGATTATTTCCTATTAACAAAATTACATTCCCTTCATTATAAACATGAATTACGTAAATAATTACACAATTACGCAATATTTTTTAAATTAATACATTCATGTTATAATTTTTTGGCGCATGTAATTTGATAATACACATTTTGTTTTGAAACTAAATTCTGGAAAATATAAAAATTGAAAATGTTTTTCTTTATTCTATAGGTAATTATAAAAAAAAATATTTTCGAGAATGCAAGAAGCTTTTCGAATTTTGCAAAAAATGAGCTCTGAACAAAAGGATTAGGTTGATATTTAATTAAGATTACACGAAATTAGTAACTCACTATTGTTTATATTATTTAGTATTTTTTATTATCGTACCAAGTGATGACGAAAATCTCTCCTTTTTTGGAAAGAAGACACGAAAGCAGTCTTACCCTTATTTGTTCTTAATGTACTTTTTACGAGATTCTATTTTCGACTTTTTAAGACAATGTCTAGCCCAATGCATTTACGTGAAAGAGATAAGGCTAAGCCTGTTCAAAATTATTTTAATCGAAGAACAGATTTGGTAGAATCAACCGGTTACCATTAAGATAGAATCATCCTGATGCTAATCGTTACTATCTTAATGGTAGTACGATCTATTCCTCTCTCAGATAAAACTAATCTCGATTAAAATTATTTTATCTAATGACATCTTGGTAAAATTCACTACAAATGTATTTTTGCATTATTTGCTCGTAAACTTTTATTTTTAATAATGCTATTTTAATTAACAACAGCTTACTTTTTGAAGAAAAAGATTCTATAAAATTCTATTCTTTCGAGAGAGACATCCATCTATCGGCAACAAACACAAAGCAATGTTTAGCGCGAAAATTTAAAAAAAATATAAACTCTATTGGTCCTTAATATGGATTATAAAATAAATTATTATTACAACGAATTTTAAATAACATTTTTAGAGCATTTTTATTTTTAAAAAAGGGCAATCCTTATGGTAGTTTCGCCAAAAGCTCATATTTTACAGAATTTTTTAATTTAATAAAATTTTTGTCTTATTTTTTAAAAGTACTCACGCCGAAAAAGTATTAAATCTTTACTTTCTTTCATCTAAAGTGTAGAGAATAAAACGTTCGGGTTTTATGAAGTGAAACTGGACGAGACAAGAATCTCTTTATTCTTTAAATGTAAAAGAGAATAGTAAATTGCAACTTCACGTCCTTCTTTCAGAGCCACCGAGCGATGAAGAAACCAAAGTAGGATCGTTGCTTCTAAAAAACCTTCAAGTCCTGCAATTTAATGCTCACGAGGTTTTTGAAACTCGACTAGGAAACACGCACCGCTTTCGGGGAAGTAAACCTGTTTACATTGGAGTCGCCATTTATCCAACAGTAGCTCGATTCAATCACGAATGTTACGGCGCTGTTACGAGGTAATAGCCAAAATAAAATTACTATTATTATACTCTTTTTTTTCACAGAAAGTTGACAATTACGTTATCAAATTGATATCTTAATCCTTTGAGAAACACATTTCCTGAATATTGGACGTTAGATCAATAAAAGAACTATTGTTCTTAGCACGCATTTAAAAAAAATGTTCTTAAAAAATTTGATAGAATATTTTCGAAAATCCCTGTGTCAAAATTTAAGTACTTATGAGTTTAATAAACCTACCAAATTTTGTTAAAATCCGTTTAAAAGTTCTTGAGATAATAAACAGTTACACTGAGAAACTTTTGATTTTAATATCTGCTTTATTGCTTATCATTATGTACAATAAAATTTAAGAGTTTAGGGATAATCGAGATGTGGTTATAAAAACTAATACACTGTTTAAGAAAAGACGTTTTAGATGCAACAATTGTCTTTTTGATAAAAAGTAGTAAAAGTGTTATATACTTCATAAGACACATAATTATATTACCTCTAAAGAATTTAAGAGAGATGAAAATAAAGAATTGCAAGAATTATAAAACGTGTGTTAGAAACTTAGAAGCATAGGGTGCGCGCGCAGTAAAAAGAAAGATGGCAGTATTTGTTTGACAGGTCAGAGATACAGATGGAAGTTCGTCTTTGATATTTGTATAGCTACAAGTATTCTGCATCTTTAGAGTGGTATTTGACGAAATCTGTGTAACGAAGAACCTATACTATGATATATACATTACGTACATTTTAAGCCTAAACTACAAACATACATATAACATTTCGATGATGTCGAATAATCGCTCGCGTAGTTACCGATAGAATAGAGTGTTTTAACTTTCCTTATATACTAACGAGCAAAAGTTTCATGTGGTTTGAGAAGTGATTTTTTATTAAATTGAAGTGAAAATGGTAATAAGAATTAACGTCTGTGTTCAGTACTCCGGATGATACGAAATTTTTCTAGAGATCGATTTTTTTTAAATATATTTTTGAATAAATATTGTGAAGTGGTAGATTAGCTCACGAGACATATGGCTGCTCGAAAAACTGTCGTAGAAAAAGTATAATAAAATTTTAGATATGCCATAATAAATATATCAAAATGTGTTAAAAATGAATATCGCTTTTTCACATTTACTTTTCTCTAACCTCAAATAATACTAATTCTAATTATATGTATTAATTTTTTGTCTCACGAAATTACAATAATAGAAAACAAGGTAACACAATCTCTCTTTTTTAAAATATGATCGTACCTCGATTATCCCTAAATTCCTACGTTTTATTACAAATATAGAAATTGAAAAAAGCAAAAACTATAATTAAAAGTCTCTCAGTGTACTACACAAACATACACACACACACACATACACACACACACATATCCGAACATTTGCTTAAGAATCAAAATGCGTTCCTTTTTAATCTTCTTCTTCTCATTTTATAACCATAGTTTCTTTAAAAATAATATTCTATAAAATACAGAGAAAATTTTTTCTTATGAATCTTAATCCTTAGTCTTTAATGATCCAGTAAACTTATGGTTCAAACAAAATCGTATTTTTTCAAGGAATAATATCGTAAAATGATTTTAATTTAAGAGGATAAATATACAATATGAATGAAAGAGTAAAATAGTACAAATAATAAATCAAATAAAGCCAAATCAAACAATTTTACAAAAGAAGCTTGCGATTGAAAGTTGAAATAACTCTCAGTTCGAAAGTTAAAACAACGAGCATTTTTCGCAGGGATTAAATTCTTTTGGTATTCGATATGTTTTGATGTACTGAATATTGTTTTTAAAAGTTCAACAACCTGATTTATTCGCATACCTAGGTACTTTGTTGGTCGGAATATTGTGATAAAGGCATTGAGAACTCTAAAGCCCGGGCAACTTGTGGCAGAAAACTATGGTCCCATATTTACAAAGAGGAGCCTCACGGAGAGACAAAGGACTCTTGGTGGTAGATATTGGTTTCGATGTACTTGCATCGCTTGCACAGAAGACTGGCCAACATTTGACAATATGGCCACAGATTCAGTCAGATTAAAGTAATTTTTCATTTAAAAAAAACCACATTCGGATCAAACCACATTATATTATTTCACGCAAGTTGGTCGCACCCTATTTTTTGAAAATTTGTATTTTGACTTATAATAAGAAATAATGTTTTAAGAACTTATTTCTAAAATTTGTTTTAAAAAATATTTAATAGTTTAATCAAAAATTAGTTTTGTATCTTTGAAGATTTACAAATCAGGGGGTCACTTCAGACATTTTTAGCTATTATATATTAAAATTCATTTTAATATAAGAAAAATTAATTAAATTAATTAAAATAATTAAATTTTTATTTTCGATTAATAAAAGTAATTTTAATAATCAAATAAATAAAGAAAACCTTATTTAAAGCAGAAGGTAAAAGTGACCATTTTGCGAAATTTTAAAACCCCTTTTTGCAGATATTTTTTTGAAAATTTCTAATTAAATCTTACCTTATTAGACGTCTTTTTTATTTTAGGATTCTGTACTCTTATCTTCTAATTTGTAGCTCAAATGAGAAAATTGTCGACTGAAAATACGTTTATTTGGAAATTTTCTTCATTTTTGAAGCCAAATATCTCTCTTGAAAGGTGACGAAAAAATGTAAATCTTCTTGTGAAAATTAAATTAGTTCTAGTACTATTCACTACAAATATTTTCACACTGGCCCAAAAACTACTTTTTAAAATAAACAGATTTAAATATTTTAAATTTAATAATAACATTGTAAGAATTTGATTATTAGAGTTACTCTTATTAAGCGAAAATAAAAATTTAATAAATTTTATTATTATTATTGTTATTTTAATTAATTAAATTACATTTTCTCATATTCTAATCTATTTTAATCTATAGTAAAAATATGCATAAGAATGACATTTTTCTGAACCTTTAAAGATAAGAATTTAATTTTTAATTAAACTATTAAATATTTATTAAAATTTCTGCCCACTGCTCTGAATCTCAACGTGAAGAAATTCAAGCAAGCGCGGGTAAACGGCGGGAGTAACTAGATGGGGTAACAGCTGCGGCTTTAAAGTCGATTCCCATCGACTATCTAGTGAGGATTTATAACATCTTTGTGTGATGTTATGGAAAATCTTGTCTTGCCACAATGAGGAATATGGCGCGTAGAATAAAAAGTCCCAAATGCGGGAAATTATGATTGACTCCAACGGGTTTCCATTTACCCGTATCAGAAGGATTTGTTAGAATGTTCACGGAGAAAAAAAATTAGCATCCAAAGCTAAGACTTAGATACCTTAGCTAACTTTAATTGCTATTATATGGATAGCTAATTTTTTAGCTAACACAACTATTAATTAGCTTTCACAGCTAATTTTGTTTGCTGAAACAGCTAAATATTAGCTACCACATCTAAAAATTAGTTATCCATATAGTAGCTAACTCATTTTTCTCAGTGTTGGAACTGGTTAATTAATAATCACTTTGGTGTACGGGAACAGTAAATAAGTTTATATTTTAATTAAACACTTAATTTAGTATCACAGATTATAATAGTTTCACCTTACGTGCACGTCCGCACTCAGTCAAGTCAGAATAAGATCTGATTCCCGCTTCCGGTAAATACGAGCGCGAAGCCATGAGCAATGCGCGGAAAAATATAAAAGGCGGTTTTACAATAAAAATTGGCGTTTACAAAGTCAGCGACAACTAACAGGTGGAGTCCCCCACAATGTGGAGACACGCCAAAGTTCCTCAAACAGTCTAGAACTGTATTAATACCAAAAAAGAAAGGGTCAACAGATCCGGGTGACTTTAGACCCATTACAGTTTTATCTGTCATTCAGCGAAGTTAGCATAAAATTTTGGCTATAAGATTAAGTCCTTTTATATGGCATCGTTAGACATCAGGAAGGCGATTGACTCTGTGTCGCACCCACCCATAGATAAAATTTTAAAGACGAAGGGTGTACCTGCTCCCTTTAGAAAATATATCAACAAAGTATATATGACTAGTAACGCCGTTTTACAGCATGAAGGTTGGACCTCGGAGAGAATCCATCCGACTTGTGGACTTGTAGAATGAAACAGGGTGACGCTACATGTCACCCTATATATTCAATATGCTGATGGATGAGTTGATTAAGCGAATTTCGGATGGGATTGGGGTTAACTTAGGTGATCTCAATGTTAATATCATAGCATTTGCAGATGATTTGGTGCTAGTGGCTTCAACCAAAATCGGCCTATAGGAACTAGTAAACTTAGTAACTGTTTTGGGGTTTTTTAAGTATAAAAGAAAGAAATAAATACACGTCAAGATTTGAAATATTAAAAACTGTATAAAACACTATTTATTAAACACTCTCAGAAATTACAAGTATGTAGAAATAAAATCTATTGTTAGAGCCATAATTTAAATTGATAGAATTAACTTTTCACAAAAACTTGGGAAATATTACGTCGCGTCGGTGTTACAAGAGATTTGTCTCGCTTCGTCACGTCTTGTCAAGAAGCTGTCTAAATAGTCACTGTCTCATTGTCCCCCCTGCAGTCTAGTCCTTTACCTGAATCTGTTCGTCTTGAAGGGACTCTGTGCGTAAAGTAAGGTACATTAACGTCTTCAAATCTGTCTCTAAAGCGCAGTACGGTCAAAAACAGGGTTTGTCATATTTTCGTCGTCGTCTCCGTAATTTACAAATATTAGTTCATTTAATGCGTCAGTAACATTCCCCCTCCTGTATATCTACTGCAGATATACATCAGGAAATTTCAAGGACGCAGAGTCTTGCAGCCGACCTCCTTAATGTCCCTGTCGAAGTTAGAACATCGGCTACTCGAATCCGACCATCCCTTCCAGGATGAACAGTCGTAACTCGCCCTCGCTTCCATTGATTACGAGGTGCATTCTCATCCCAAATGACAACCAAATCGCCTACTCTCAGCTCCGGTCGTTCGCGGTGCCACTTGGTGCGTCGACTTATGGAAGGCAGGTATTCTTTTATCCATCGTCGCCAGAATTGATTGGCTAGCCATTGAGAATACCTCCACTGTCGGCGAAGTACATCTGCATCTGTGAACATAGAAATCAAACCAGGTGTACCATGGGCCTCCCGTATTGCTCCGGGGTTAAGCCCAAGAAAATCATTTGGTGACTTCTGGTATCTTTCGGATCATCTGATACATGTGTCAATGGGCGGCTATTTAGAGAGTATTCTGCCTCTGCCATCAGTGTCTGTAGCACTTCCTCCCTTGGAGCTCGTTCCTTAAGCGTTACCCTTAACGCCCGCTTGACTGAGCCTACCAGTCTCTCCCCGCAGCCCCCCATGTGGACTGCCTGGTGGAATGAAATGCCATTCAATTTTTTCATATGTCTGTGTCAATAATTCGTCCTTGTCGAGGCTGAGAACAGCCTTCTTTAGTTCTTCATTCGCTCCGCGAAGATTAGTACCATTATCGGAGTAGATTCTTCTTGGTTTTCCTCTTCTTGCCATCATTCGACGCAGAGCCATGATCATGGAATCAGTGTCGAGAGATGCAGCAATTTCTAAGTGAACTGCGCGCACGGTCAGACACGTAAATAGAACTCCATACCGTTTTTCTCTGCGCCTACCAATGACAACCTGCATGGGTCCAAAATAATCTACTCCCGTGTCAGTAAAAGCGGCGACAGTGTCCTGCAGTCGAGGTACAGGTAGCGGTGCCATCCTTGGTACCACAGGTTTTGTGCGACGATGTTTACATTCAAGGCAGTCATTCCATGCTCGTCGTACTGCTGCCTGAATGTTGGTAATCCAGAAACGTTGTCGTAAGTCGTTGACTACCTTCTCTCTTCCATGATGTCCGGTCCGATGATGGTGGTGTTTGATCATCAGTCTTACAATGCTGTTTTTGTCGTCAAGTATCGCAGGTTGAAAAGATGTGCCGTCTCCGTTAACAACGCGCCCGTCCATTCGAATTAAGCCGTTTTTAAATATCGGTGAAAGAGTAAGAATTTTTGATGTTGAGGAAACTTCCGTCTTCGATTGAAGAGTCTGCCATTCTTCTGGAAATACTTCCTTCTGAGACTGCTGTAACAGCCTATCTTCCGCACGTTGAAATTCTGGTCCAGTAATTTCCCAAGTTGTCGTGTCATTTTTTTCTTTTTCTGCAACGATCTGCGAACCTTAATACCCAGGCAACCACTCTTATTATTTTTGCCCAAGATGAAAATCGACTACTGTCCAATACTGGTGTCTCAGCTTTTATCACACAACAGTATTCTTTTTTCATTTCTTTAATAAGCTCATTGAACTGTCTTTCCGGTATTTTGGGTAAAGGCCACTCGTTTTCGGGTCGGCGCAGAAATTCAGGTCCATGAAACCAGCGGCTTGAGTTCGTCAGTCTGTCTTGTCCGCGGCTCCTGGTCGCATCGTCGGCGACGTTCTCTTTGGTAGGGACCCATCTCCAGTCAGTCGGTGATGTAATATCCAAAATTTCAGCAATTCTGTGAGCTACGAATGGTTGGAATTTTCGAGCATCCGATCATATCCATGCGAGTGCAGTCTGTGAATCCGACCAGAAAACTATTTTACTGAAATGAAGGCTGTGTTCCTGCTGAACGAAAGCTGACAGTCTGGCAGCCATCAGAGCACTCTGCAGTTCCAGTCGTGGAACAATGAGTAACTTAATAGGGGCCACTCTAGTTTTAGCCATTAGTAAGGTAGTTTTAACAAAGTCCTTTCCTTGTATTCGCAGGTAAGCAGCTGATGCAAAAGCTTCAACACTTGCGTCACAAAATACATGTAATTGTACATCAGTCGGTCGTGCGATGTTTTCCGCGTAGTGTCGTGGTATCCGCAAATCTGCAGTGTGGTGCAGGTCGCTCAGCCATTCAATCCAAAGGTTTTCAATTTCCTTTGTAACTTCCTGGTCCCAGCTAGTGCCTTCTTTCCAAATCTGCTGCAATAGGATCTTTGCTCGAATAGTAAGAGGGACTACCAATCCTAGAGGGTCAAATACTGACATTAATATTTTCAATATTTGTCTTTTAGTTGACGTTGTCTCGCCTGTCATTAATTTTTTATCTAATTTAGAGAATTTCGTCGAGAACGAGAAACTGTCTGTCTCGGGTGTCCAGTTTACGCCTAGCACTCGCGTACAATCTTCCTTGAGTAAAGTAAGATCTTTTCCCGTTGTAGCCAAAAGATCTGGATTCAGCGTATCTCGAACTTCCTGTGAGTTTGTCATCAGATTTCTCATTTCGAAACCTCCTGTTTTATGCACGTGAATAACGTCGCGAATTCTGCGCACAACATCTTGCACGTTGTCTAGACTATCAAGATAATCATCCATATAATGTTTCTTGACAATTGCATCGTATGTTTCTGGATACGTTTCTTTGAACTCTTCGGCATTTCGATTTTTGACTTCCAGAGCTACGAAGGGTGACGAAATAGCCCCAAAAATCATAACTGTCATTTCCAACGTAATGATTTGTTTTGTGTCTTTGTCTCGCCACAAGAAGCGTTGACTTGAAGAGTCCTGTTGTCTGATTCGTACTTGGTGAAACATTTCACGAAGATCACCGCATATTGCGATCTTTTTCTCCCTAAATTTAAAAAGTAAACCTGGTAATGGGTTCAATAAATCAGGAGCTTTCAGCAGTCTGTCATTTAAGCTGAGGCCGTGACTTCTAGAAGCTGCGTCGAAAACCATACGCAGTTTCTTAGGTTTTTGCGCATTATAAACTGAAAAATGTGGTAAATACCACGTCGTATCAGTTTCTGTTTTTGCTTGCTCGTCGGTGAGCCTACGTGCATAACCTTTGTCGAGGTATGCTTGGATATTCGCGCTGTACTTTTTTCCGAACTCGGGATCTCGAGCTATTTTTTTTTCGATAGAAATCAGCCGCTTTTTAGCACTTTCCCGACTTTCCGGTAAAGTTTCTTGATCCGTTCTCCAAAGCAGGCCAACTTCCACCGGTCGTTTACTCGTTTAAGAGTTCTATTTAAAACATCTCGCGCCCTCTGGTCTTCAGTGGAGCTAAGAATCTTCCCTGATGGTGAAACTCCAAACGACTCAGTTGTCCAAAAATCTCGAACGAGTTCATTTAATCCCTCTTCCTTGTTACTATGTCGTACGAAAAGAGTTACTTCTGTTTGCGCGCGCATATTGTCATCCGGACCATGAATCATCCAGCCGAGAGGAGTCAGTGTTGCAAAGGTGTCCCTACTCTACCGGTTATTTGTCGAATAACCTTTTTTAAGTGCAAATTATCCTCTCCAATCATTATGGTAGGTATTGCATTTTCTAAATCTGGAATATCAAGGGCATTTAAATGTGGCCATTTTTCCAGATCTACCTTCATAGATTGTCCTGGCATTTTAATTTTTGTTGTGCGCGCATCTTTTATACAAAACGATTTCCCACTCATACCACGAATTTCCAGACTTACTTGTCTTGAAGTGTTGTCTTCATTTGAGGTGTCGTCGTACCACGTTGCAACGAGGGGTCGTCGAGGTCCTTTTAAACCAAGCTCTTGTGCAATTTCGTCAGATATCAGTGAGACAGTTGAACCTCCGTCAAGTAGAGCGTAAGTATTAATTTCGCGTTTCGGCCCTGTCAATGTCACGGGTAAAACTCGCAAATATACTCGTTTCACGTCTTTTCGAGTACAGTTTACACGCTCTGTTGTTCCTTCGACCGATTTTTCAACCGATTTTTCATTAGTCTCTGTTTCACACACGCTATTAGTTTTTTCGAAATTTCTTTCTTTTTGCCTTTGCAAAAAGTTATTGTGAAAAGTGGGGTGGTGTCTCAACATGCACCCAGATTGTTTACATGGGCCTCGTTTACACTGCCGTATGCTATGATCTGCCGATAAACATCCGAAACACACACGTTTTTTCTTTACCCACTCCCATCGATCATCTACTGATAATTTTGTATACCCCCCACAGGCATCTGTCAAATGCGCTTTACTCCCGCAAAAGTTACATTTACCGTGTCCCTCATTGTCGTCGTCGTGGCACGAGTAAACACGTTTTTCATTCTTTTCCTTTTCGGGTGGTGGGGGTTGGTAGATCACACTCGCGGCTTCAGCCTCTTCGTTTATCCATTCCGCGAACTCGGCTAAGCTTGCACTGTCCTTTCCTTTCGCTGTTCTTTTTCCCCAACTCATTCTTCCCGACGTAGGTAATTTATTCACGAGCTGTCTAATTAACATCGGATTAGACAAGTACGACCATTGATTTAACGATTCAATCGTGGCTACTAAGTTCGTCAAACTTTCCGCGAATTTAATCATCGTAATCGGACGATCGTCTCTAACGTTTGGAGAATTCGTTACTTTGTTTATTAATTCTTCAATGATGTGTTCAGCTCTTCCGAAACGTCGTCTCAACACATCCATTACCCGGTCGACATTTGTTGTCATTAACAATGCTCTAACAGACTCTAAAGCATCTCCTTGAAGACATTTTTGAAGTCTAAGCATATTTTCCGTTGAAGAAAAACCGCACGCTTCCGTCGTCTGATAAAACATTTTCTCAAAAAGGATCCAGTCGGTCGTCGATCCTTTAAAAATTGGTAAGTCTTTTCCTATGGCTTGTCTAGCCATGTACGTATTACGGATAGGTGTGTCGCGCGATGGCTCACGGATTTCACGCGGTCGCGTTTTATCACTGATGAGTCGCGTTCTAAAATCACCCCCGTGTGATTTGTTTTCATCGTAATTTTTCTTTTTTAACCAATTTACTTCTTTCGAATGGTTTGAACTTGCCGTTTGAACCGAATGCTCACTGACGTTACTAGCTTTCGAATCACCATTATTTCAGTATTTTCTTTTAATTTTGCTTTTTCCACTCGCGCGCGTAACTCTATAATTTGTCGCTGGCATTCTATTTGTTGCTGTTATAAATCCGCTAATTCTTCCTGCATTTTTAATTCAATTTCTAATTGTTTACTGGCCCGAATAGATGAACTGTCAAAATTTCGCGAATTAGTAGACGGCGCACCACTTGACCGACGCGATATCTGAGTTATTACGGAATTCGCGTTTCTTTTAGAATTCGCGGGACGATGTTTGTCAAATTGTTTTTGAAAATGAGAATCATACCTTTCTGGACCAACGCCTTTATTTGTCCTTTCGCTGCGCCTAAGAGTTGATTCGTCATTTTCTTCATTGTTGTCTGCAGCATTTTCTGTGGCATCGGCTTTTTCTTTCGGCTCTTCTGGCGGGGGAGTGCGGGGAAGCGTCATGTCCTTGTCGCACTTCAGTACTTTTTCTCTGTCACTTGCACTGCACGCACTGTACCACTGTCTGCAGCTCGTGCGCTTGGCTTAGCGCGCTTGTGTTAGTTTGCCTCTGTCCGTCGGTTGCACTACCACAAACACCTCTATCACCTTTATCACGTCTTGCACACACGGTCACACACGTGATGTCGTCACTATAGGCCGTGTACACTTTCGTGAGGGATCCACCGCGTTAGGATCCGGCTCGAAGGACCAATGTTTTAGGGTTTTTTAAGTATAAAAGAAAGAAATAAATACACGTCAAGATTTGAAATATTAAAAACTGTATAAAACACTATTTATTAAACACTCTCAGAAATTACAAGTATGTAGAAATAAAATCTATTGTTAGAGCCATAATTTAAATTGATAGAATTAACTTTTCACAAAAACTTGGGAAATATTACGTCGCGTCGGTGTTACCAGAGATTTGTCTCGCTTCGTCACGTCTTGTCAAGAAGCTGTCTAAATAGTCACTGTCTCATTGTCCCCCCTGCAGTCTAGTCCTTTACCTGAATCTGTTCGTCTTGAAGGGACTCTGTGCGTAAAGTAAGGTACATTAACGTCTTCAAATCTGTCTCTAAAGCGCAGTACGGTCAAAAACAGGGTTTGTCATATTTTCGTCGTCGTCTCTGTAATTTACAAATATTAGTTCATTTAATGCGTCCGTAACAGTAACGGAATACTTGCTGCAAAGTGAACTGCAAATAAACGCTGGAAAAAGTTGTACTGTCTCTCTAGTTAACATCCCAAGAGAGAAAAAGGTAGTTGTTGGTGGTTGGCTTTAGTCAGTAGTACTTATGTGAGTCCGGCACTCCAGGTATGTAAACATGCCTGGGTTAGTGCGTAAATGCATTTCCAACACTAAAGACGTAGAAAAAAAATTCCCGTCGGGTTGTAGCGTCGCTTTCCCTGAGCTAGGAAAATGATGGTCTAGGGCTCAGTTATTGCTGAGTTCATGGTCTGTTGTCACACCTAACTTATCTCCGCATTTATAGGCGACCATCGGTAGGGTTTCTCATCCAAAAGAAGCTCTGGGTGTTATGGACTTTCGGGTTGCCATCCCGTCTGTCCATTATTTGGTTGGCTCTACTACTAATAATAATGCTTCCAATGAATCTAGTGGCCGGCTAACTAGTCAAGCCACCCCAACCAAGGCCAACCAACCAAATCATTTCCAGTGCGAGGTTCGAAGATGTAACAAGAGCTACCTTACGAATTGTGGTCTCGGTCAACACCGGAGACTAACCCACCCTGTTGTCGTAGACCATCAGACGAATGTGGTAAGATTGAATGATAGGTGAACAGGCGAGGAATACCGCTCGCTTAGTGGCGCGAAGGGAAGCAGAACTATCCCTTGAACCGAACATCAGGTTCGTGAATATGACGCTTGCTGATATTTTTACGAATAGAACTCTAGGATCTATTAAGGTCCAACGAAGAAAAGCAACGTACAAGTCTCTTGTGAACGAGTTCCAAATAGGGGTTATTGAAGAACGTGAGGCGGCGAATGATATAGTGATGGTTGACAATTCTATCGAATTAGATCCGTTTACGAAGTTTTTCCGTACTATTGAGGCCCCGCCAGCTTCGGTAACTGATTTTGAAGTTCACCTTCTACATTCCATCTGTAGAGAAGCTGTGCACGCACCACGAAAGACTATTCGTACGAGGCTCGGATTGTTCTTTGTTGCAATTCTACATTCTAACAACATCAGGTAGCAATCGCGGCGTTTAAGACCTACTCTGCGCAATGAGACTAAAAGGCAAGCTCGAAGGCGTGAGTATGCGGAGACCTAGCTGGTTTGGTCAAAGAACGGGTTCGGATGCATGCTGACCTTAAGCAGCATGACATTCTTCCTTAGTTTTGAACTCCTATTACTCTGGAGGAGATTTATCGGCATAGACTCCCTGTTAGGACTGCCCTCGGCCCTGATGGCTTCACATGTAGGTTAATACGGTCGATGAGGGAGGAAGTACTGATGATGATCCTCAACCTCATGCTTTGGTGTTAGCAAGTTCCCGAGTTCCTACCGAAGTCTCGGACCATTTTTCTCGCGAAGAAGAGTAACGCCAAGAAAACCGGATGGTTCATATATATCTTATCCTTATGTCGATGGCTGTAGAGACAATGTTTTTCGGCTGGATATGATCTTAAGGGAGCACAGGACATCATGCAAACATGTTTGTGGCCTCAGTCGATGTCTCCAAGGTCTTTTAGTCCATCTCTCACCCCGCGATTATAACCATTTTGAGATCGTTAGTGGTTTCCGGAGCTATTGATTCGATACATTTGAAATGTCTATGAGAAAGGTTCAACCGTTCTCGAAGGCAAAAATTGAAAGTCGGACGCAATTACACCTAGACGTGGTAATAAGAAGAGTGATCATTTGTCGCCGATTATCTTTAATATGATAACGCACCGTCTCCTCGAAACGCTGTCGCCCGACGTGGGTGTCGATGTTAAAGACAAATGGGGTCTCTGCATTTGCGGATGACATGAATCTGTACGCGACTACATTGGCGGATCTCCAGATGCTCATTAATGCTACGAGTAACTTCTTGAATCTGTGTGGAATGCGGATTAATCCAGATAAATGCTACACACTTAGTCTGAGGAAAGAAATGAAAGAACAGTAAATGGTTGCGGATTTTCGGACAAAGTTCGTGGTTGAAGGAAGACAGCTGAAAGCGTTGAACTCGAAGGACGAGTTTAAGTACCTTGGAATATGGTTTGCTTGCAGGGGCGGTCGAAAAGAGAAACCTGGAATGTTTCTACACAAGGTCCTGAACTTATTGTCTAAGGTGCCTTTGAAACCGCAGCAGAGGCTCTTCGCCCTGCGATGTAATATCTTACCAGGGCGCTTTTACAGTTTGGCATTGAATGATGTCACTTTCGGCTCTTTGAATAAGGCTGATAGTCTCATAAGAACAGCTATGAAAAAATAGCTAAATTTCGCTGCTGACACACCTAATCCATACTTCCCCGCTTCAGATTAGGATGAATGTCTTGGGATACCTTCATAGCGATGATCCGCGCCGCTTTTACAACTTGGTCGTTTATCTTCGCTCAACGATAACCATCTTGAAATCCACAACTCTTACCTGGAGAAAGAGATGTATGTAAACGGAGGCTTAAAGACCATGAGAAGGAGAACCCTACGCGAACACACGTCTGCAGAATGTTTTCCACTAAACTCTGTTAACGGACGTGGATTAAAGCATTCTACGGATACACCGGGACAACATAGGTGGGTGTGCGATGGTTCAAAATTTCTCAGTGGGAGAGACTTCATCAACTCCTGTCACCTCCGTATCAATGGCCTTCCGACTAAATCGAGAACATCAAGGGGTAGACATGTTAATAGGCTATGCCGAGCAGGATGCTCTCAACCCGAGACCCTAAACTACGTTCTCCAAAACTGCTATAGAACGCATGATGTCAGACTTCGACGTAATAATGCTATATCCACTTTTGTGTCAAGAGATCTTCGTGGTCGTGGCTTTACACTGATGGAAGAACATCGCATCGCAACAGGTGAAGGCATAAGGAAGCCAGACCTCATAACTATAAGGAATAACACCACCCTAGTCCTCGATGTCCAGATCCGAAATAATCAGGTGAACTTAAATCAGGCCCATATTGATAAAATTAGCAAGTATCCGGTTAACCCTGATAAGCTTGCTGAATGTAAACGTCTTTGTAGTGGAGACGTCCATTTTACCACTATCACTCTAAACTGGAGAGGAGTATGGGGTAAAAACACTGAGAGAAAATTTGACAAGATTTACGTCAACTGAAACGGGGTTAATAGCCTCGATATACCATCGAGGCAATACCAGTTAAAGAACGACGAAAAGAAGATTAATCTGGTAAAAATGGAAGGTAGGGAGGTAGGCAAAAAATCCGTATAGAATCCTCCACCTAACAGCACTTCCAAGTCCGCCGTTGATCGGTGGGGGTATTTACACCCCTCGATTTGTCGGCTGATCGAGATATGATGCTGGGCTGAGAGATCTATGGGTATGGGTGGAGTTAGCATTCGGCGATGTTGGTTGCTTATTTCAATCATCCCGCTGATTGTTAAATAGTTTAGTGGGTATTACCCAAAGCCAAAATTCTCTGGACTCGAGTCTCACTCACGGGGAGCATCCTCTTTAAATTATGCTTGCATCATTCATTGTGAGATGTTTCGTATGGTGCATGAAAGCATTTTCCAAACCTCGTTGAAAAACAAAATAAATAAATTTTAGAAATAAGTTCTTAAATATCATTACTTTATAATTTATTTCAAAATAAAGATTTTCAAAAAATAGGGCGCTAGCGACTTGGGTGAAATATAATGGTTTGACCCATTCATGAAAATTTTAATGAATTTATATAATCTAATTCATTACACGAAATACTTTGCAGATGTTCAACGCGGGATTGCAACAGGTTATTTGCACAGCCACGTGAGAAGAATAAATTAATTAAATGTCCAGATTGTCAAAAAAGAATAAATCTAGAAGAGCAAATGAACGAGTTGGACAAGTGTGAAACACTTTACACAGTGGGTTTGGATTTAATGGAATCAGAGAGACCAGAAGAAGCTATTTGTAAATTTAAAGAAGCCTTAAAAAGTTTTCATAAAATTGCCTCACCTCCACATAGAATGACGCATTTGGTGGAAATCGCCCTGGCAACTTGTATGGCCGATTCTGGCAATACTTGGAGACCATGTTAAAGCTTTAATGCTTACAATTCGAGACTATTTGATCAGGCTGTATGATAAAGTTATAACACTACTTTGAGTAGAGAACTAAAGAGGATATATAGAACTTTGGGATCGGTAAAAGCAAGCAATTTCATCGAAAATGAAAGAACTTGATAATATGGTTATATTATATAGACTATTTATTTTAGAATTAAGGATAATTATATTGTAAATAAATCTATTATTTAAATTCTGTTTCACAATGGACACAATTTAGTAAATAAACTAATCATAATTCAATTAGATTAAGTATTTGTTTTTTATTAAATTACATTAACGAGGAACTGGACACATAATTGAGAAGAGGTTATGTTTGAAGTAATTATTTTGCTTTTTGAAAGTGAAAAACTAACTTTTACTGTAATTTTATTTAGATTATATGTGGCAAATTTAATTTAAAACAAAATGAATAATTAAAACTTATAAGCTTGATAAAAAATTAAAAATTAAGGATTTTTGATATTTAGAAACAAAATACCCGGTAAACGGGGAGAAATAGAAGAAAATTAGAAAGTTGGAAATTTTGCTAGAAATACGGGAATACTCAATTATTTGGAATGCGCGATTTTTCCATTTTTAAAATATCCCTTCCCAGCAATAGAATTTCTGAAAAATGAATTTTTTTCTATTAGTAGGAAGATACGAGACATTGAAACTAATTCAGAATCTGAATTATTTTTAATGCGCGAATGTGTCACCGATACAAGTAACTGCAAAGAGTTCGAAATGAAACTTTAAAAAGTAGAAAATTGTATAGCTTTCAATTGACTACAGAAATTATGAAGAAGAGAAATGGAGGCCATTGAAAAACTGGAGAATGTGAATAGGAGATTTTAGTGACTATCAGTAGAGACCACGAAAAATCGACAATTTCTATTGCTTTCAATTGACTACAAAAATTCTCAAGAAGCGAACTGAAGGCAATTGAAAAGTTGAATAAGTTGAATATGAGGGTCCAATGACTACCAGTAGAGACTACGAGAAATCGACAATTTCTATTGCTTTCAATTGTCTATAGAAATTTTCAAGAAGCGAATTGAAGGCAATTAAAAAGTTAGAGAATATGAAAATAATAAATGTTTGAATTTCTATTGCTTTCAATACGCGCGTGAAATTTCCTGAATATTTACAATAAGTTTAATTTATAAATAATAATTATTAATAATAATAATAAACAACTTAATTCATTCATTTCTTCAATCTGTCCACACCTGAAGTTCGCCACTATAGATGTTTTTTTTGTTTTTAATTAATAACTTTTGAAAAAATGTATTTTTAAATTAAATTTAAGATTTCTAATTTTACTTAATTAAACTTTATTTTAATTTTAAATCAATTAACAAATTTATATTTTATTTTTAATAATAGTGAATTAAAATATAAATCTACTTTATTGCTTTTAATAAAAATTTAAACAAAATATCTAAGTTAATGAAAAAATAAGTATAAATAATACAATTTAATACCAAGACCTATTTGGAGATTTTAATAAGTGTTGTAAAGTACAACATAATAAAAATAAAAAATTTAATTAAATTAAAAAAAGCTAGCACGTTTCCCAACATTTTTTAAGGTTTATGAATGCTTTCTTTATAATTTGTTCCTATTTTTAAAATAATTAAAAAATAACTAGAAGAATTGAAAAAAATTATTCGAAAAATGATGAAAATTGAAAACAAAATGAGAAAAATGACTAGATTAATAAACAGCTGTAAAAAATTATTTAAAAAAATTAAACAAGAAATATTAAATTATAGGAAAATAATTGGAAATTGAAAAATTAAGAAAATTATAGAAATAATTCTTGGAAATAATTGCAAAATGAACAATTGAATTGAAAATCAAAAAAGATTACTTGAAATTGAAGAAAATAATAATTTAATTAAAAGCAGAGAAATATTGAATATAGAAGGAAATAATTGAAAATTGAAGAATGGAATTGAAATTGAAAGAGAAAGAGAATTATAATAAAATGAAGAACCAAATTAAAAATTTAAGAATTAAATTCAAATTTTAGAAAATAATTGATAAGTGTAAAAAGGCGAGAATTATTGAATATGAATGAAATAATTAAAAATTAAAGAATGGAATTTAAACTTGAAAAAAATAATTCAAAAGTGAAAAATTAAAAACTAATATTACATTTTAAGGAAATAATTACAAATTAAAAATTTAAGAAAATTATAGAAAGAATTGTTGGAAATAATTGTACATTGAACGACTTTTGAAAATAAAAAAAAATCATTGAAATTGAAGAAAATAATTAAAAACTTGAAAAATTTAATTAAAATTTGAAAAAAAATTTATTTTTGACGAAAGTAAGTAACCAATTAAATTTAAAATTAAAGAAACTTATTGTGAATCGAAAAAAGTAATTGGAAAAAAAAGAAATTTTTTTAATATTAAAGACAATATATGAAAATTGACAAATGGAATTGAAATTAGTAGAAAATAATTGAGAATTGAAGAATGTAAATAAAAATTGAAGAAATAAAGTAAAGATTAAAGAATTAAATTGAAGTTGTAAGAAAATAATGGATAATTACAAAAAATGTTTTAAAATGACTAAAATAATTAAATATTACAGAAAATAATTTACAATTGAAAATAAATTTCGAAAACTGCCGAGAATATTTGACAATAGAACAAAATGATTGAAAAGGTTAATAATAATTATAAAGTCGTCGGCTAAGAATTATACTGCGTCATGGACATTTTTTGAAAATTTATTCTATAGTATTGCATATTTCACAGGTGTTGAACTTGATTTTTTATGAAGAGATATACTCAAAAACTGCTTTTAATTCATCATAATTATAAATTAAAAATTTAGTGTAATCAAAAGATTAGAATTATATGTCTACGATTTCGTGTGTTTTACGTGATAATGAAAACTTTAAGCAACAAAATTTATATGTAATTAACTTTTAATATAAACGTTGTGGTAATTTACGTGAATTTAATTAAAAAAGAAGCATCTTTTATAATCAATAAATACTTTTTAATTTTAAGAAAACTTATAATGAGTATGAAGTGAGTAAATTTTGAACCTCTTTTTCTCGATTTGACAGAAAGTGGACATGGCACACTGTACTTCTAAGCCAATGAAATGTTAAAAGAATAAACGAAAATTCAAAAAATTGTAGTAAATAATTGAAAATTAAAGAAAATGATTAAGAATTGAAAGAAATAATTGGAAAATAATGTAAATAATTGCAACATTGTAGAAAATATCTGAAAAGTAACATAATTAATTGACAATGGAAAACAAAAATGGCTATATTAATATACACAATTCGTTAAAATAATTTTAAAACAGTACTTCTTCTATGGGGAAGCAAAATTAAACAATAAATATTAAATTTAAACTGAATAATTGCAAAATGAAAATTTTAGGAAATTATAACAATAATTTCTGAAAATAATTGCAAATTGAAGAAAAGAATTGAACAATTCAATTTAAAAGTAAGGTGACTTATTGATAATCGAAATAATAAACAATTGAAAAAAGGTGAGAATTTTTTAATATTAGGTAAAGGAAATAATTGAAAATTGGAAAATTGAATTCAAATTTGTAGAAAATGATTAAGACTTAGAGAGAATAATTAAAAATTAAATAAATAAATTGAAGATTAAAGAATTAAATTGAAATTATAACAAAACAATTGATAATTAAAATAAAAATTATTAAATGACGAAAATAATTAAATGGTAAAGAAAATAATTGAATTGAGTTTAAAATTAAAGAAACTTATTGATATTCTAAAAAAATTATTGAAAAAGGTCAAAAATGTTTGAAAACTAAGTAAGGAATTGAAAATTGAAAAATGGAATTGAAATTTGAAGAAAATAATTTAGTTGTAGAATTGAAGAAATGAATTAGAATTTTAAAACAATTCTGTTTGCGAACAAAATAATTGAAAATTGGAGAAAATAATTAAAAATTGGAGAATTAAATTTAAGATTAACGAATTAAATTGTGGTTTTAAGATAATAATTGATAATTGCAGGAAAAATTACAATATGATGAAAATAACTGAATATTAAAGAAAATAATTAAGAAATGAAAAAAAAATTGACAAATGACAATAAATTTGACAAATGTCGAGAACAATCAACAACAGAACAAACAAATTAAATAATACTTATATAAAATTTAAGGAAAACAATTTTATTTTAAAAATCGCTCTCTATTCATAACTTCAATCAATGAAATTTTGTTGAAAATCAGTTGGAAATGAATAAATTGTCAGAAAAATTACTGACAATTTAGTCACTGATAAAAATTTTTATTATTTTATTTATTTATTTATTTTATAAATTGTTTATTCAATTTTTCACTGATTGATATAGATGGAAATAATTTTCAATTTCAGTAACAGCTTTGAAAATTTCAGTTATTTTCTATTGATCAATCAGGTAAAAGTCATAACTGATAATTCAGAAATTTTCAATTTATTTCAAATGAAAAGTCACTAATTGAAATCATAAAAAGACAAATTAATGTAATTAATTTTTTAAAACAATATTTTATAAAATCTCCATATCCTCCAACTTTTCAATTGCCTTCAATTCGCTTCTTGAAATTTTCTGTAGTTAATTAAATGCAATAGAAATTATTTTCATATCTTCCAACTTTTCAATTGCCTTCAATTCGCTTCTTGAAATTTTCTGTCGTCAACTGAAAGCAATAGAAATTATTTTCCTATCCTCCAACTTTTCAATTGCCTTCAATTCGCTTCTTGAAATTTTCAGTAGTCAATGGAAAGCAATAAAATTTTCTTATTTCTTGGGTTTCATAATGGAATCTCAAAAAATGGAAAAATCGCGCATTGGAAATAATTCAGATTCTGAATTATTTTCTATTTCTCCCTTTTTACCGGGTAGTTTCTCTAAAACGTTCCTAAATCTCAAAAATATGTCATTTTTATCCAATTATGAGATATTTTTTCTAATCTGAAACGATAAAAATTTTAAAAGTATTAAAATTAGAATCTTGATTACAGTTTGAATTGAATGTAAAACTCAAGATTTGGATCGATTATTAAGATTCAGATATACTAAAATTTTGTTACTTATTTTAAAATAAATTACAACTGGAGAAATAAAAATAATTATAATTACAATAAACAATAAAATTGAATATTTTGAATAACAAAATATTGATTTTTATTCTTATTTGGATAAAAACTTCTATTAAGCATGTTTAATTTATAATCTGAAATATTTATATTTTTAATTGTTTTATCAGGGCTCGAACTATGTTCGTAAATCCTGTAAAAGTCCGTAAAACTCCATTTAAAAAAAAAAAAAAGTCCGTAAAGTCCGTAATTTGTTTAGAAAAATACGGAAAGTTCGTAAGTTCTACCTTTATAAAAATGTAGAATTTAGATAATCTAGAATTATTTGATGAATTAATTTATTTCATTTTTTCAAATTAAACTATCAATAATACTTTCCCATCAGGGGCGGCGACTTGTGTATGGTACATCTGCAAATTCCATAGAGCCAAAAAGTCGCCCTGTGGAATTCCATACGACAAAATAAAAGACAAAAATAAATTTCTTAGTAAGAATGTGGATAAATGAATTTACAATTCGAAGAAAAAGATTAAAATTTAAAAAACAAAAATCACATTTTGCAAAAATAATTGAAAAGTGACGAAAGATATTAAACATTAATTAATAAATAATGAAACTAATTTGATATTAAAGGAAATAATCACAAATGAAAAAGTTTTATTTGAAAAATTTAAAGTACACTTAAAACTTACGGTAATTTTGTATTTAAAATTTAGGGGAAAAATTGAAAAATAATGAAAATCACTAGAAATTAAAAAAAAAATTCAAAAATGATATAAATAGATTAAAATTGTAGCATATAATTGAAATCATAACAGAAAAGAATTGTTAAAAATTGAAGAAATTTTTAAATATTTTAAAATTTATTATTCTCAAAGCATGGATTAATTAAAATTTTAATTATTGAGATTCCAAACTCATTGAAGTTCGAAGAATTTTAATATATAATTGTAATTTTAATTGTCTTGTTTATATCAAACATTCTGAAATTCTATCAATTATTTTTTTATTAAATTTATTTTTCAATTAGTTTTTGCCATTTTCAATTATTTTTCTATTTTTGTTTTTTTGTTATTTATATCAAATTCCAGTATTTTTTCAATTTACAATTATTTCTATCATTTCGCAATTATTTTCTTTTATTACAAATATATGTTGTAATTTTTTCAATTATTTTTTTCAAACTAAAAATTTTTTTTCAATTTTTAATTATTATTATTACTTTACAAATATTTTCTCGATTTTTTAATTACTTTCATTATTTTGCAATTAATTTCCTAGATTTTAAAATATTTTTCTCAAATTTTAATAATTTTCTTCAATTTTCAGTTATTATTATTATTATCATTTTGCAATCAATTTCTTCAATTTTAAATTAGTCTTAATTCCTCAATTAAATTCCTAAATTTTCAATTATTTAATCTTATTTTTGAAATATTTTTTTCAATTTTCATTTTCTATTATCTTTCTGCAATAATTTGTCCACCTTTTAATTAGGTATTATAATTATTTTTGAAGTGATTTCCTAAATCTTTTTTATTATCTTAAATCTAAGTTATTGTATCTATTTTTCAATGTTTTAATTATTTTTTAATTTTTTTCAAATTTCTAATACTTTTGTCAATTTTTAATTATCTTTTTTAATTTGTAATGATTGTCACAAATTTTATACTATTATGAATATTTGTTAATTGATTCTAAATAGTTCAATTATTTATCTTCAATTTCCATTATTTTCTTCAATTTTCTATTATATCTATAATTTTTCAATTATTTTTTATTTCATTTTCTATTTTTTTTTTTATTATTTATCTTCAATTTCGGTTATTTTTTTAATTCAAAATTATTTTTATCATTCTGCAATCATTTTTTTAATTAAAAAATTTATGTTGTAATTTTCTCAATTATTTCCTTCAATTTTTAATTATTTTATTAAAATGCAAATATTTCCTCGAATTTTAAACTATTTTCAATATTCTTCAATTAATTTCCTAGATTTTAAAATATTTTTCTCAAATTTTAGCAATTTTCTTCAAATTTTCAATTATTATTGTTATTATTTGCAATCAATTTCTTCAATTTTTAATTATTTTTTCTATTCTTCAATTAAATTCCTAAATTTTCAATTATATTTATCTTATATTACAATTACTTTCTTTCGTTTTTCCTTTTCTTAAAACTTTTTAAATTATTTTCTCTACCTTTTTATTGTTCAATTAATTTCTTAAATTTTCATTTATTATCTCAAATCTAAGTTATTGCATCCACTTTTTAATGTTTTAATCATTTTTCAATTATTTTTCTCAAATTTCAATTACTTCGTATTTTAATTTTTTATTTGTTTATTTAAACACAATCATTTGCAATGATTTTCACAATTTTTACATTATTTTGATTATTTGATAATGTACAATATTTGTCAATTTTGTATTTGCAATGATTTTTACAATTTTTATATTATTTTAAATAGTGTTGTTGATTAATTCCAAAAATTTCAATTATTTATCTCAAATTTTCATTATTTTCTTCAATAAATTTTCGACTATTTCTATAATGTTGTAATTATTTTCCTAAATTTCAAATTCTTGAAATCATTTTGTAATAAGGTACTTTCTTTTACTTCACAAATAACCTGTATTTTTTAAAATTATTTTTCTAAAATTGCAATTAATATCTAGAAGTTTCAACTATTTTGATAATTTTTCAAAATTTTTTTTCAATGATTGTCATTATTTTTCAATTTTTCCCCTAAATTTTAGATTAAAAATTTCCGCAAGTTTCAATTATTTTCTTTAATTTTTTTAAATAATACTTTTTCAGTTTTTATTACTTCCTTTAATATCAAATTAATTTTGTGATTTAAAAATTAACTTTCAATTTCTTTCGTCATTTTTCAATTAATTTTACAAAATATGATTTTTGTTTTTTAAATTGTAATTTTTTTCTTCAAATAACAATTAATTTTTTCAATACCAAATTAATTATGTAAATTTGTAATGTTAAATAATGGAAGGACATAACTCATTAAATTTGTTAATTTAATTGTTTATCTCAAATATATTCTGTAAATTTTACAATTATTTTTTACAAATTTTTATTAAATTCTTTAATTTTCAATTATTTCTATCATTTTTTAATTAGTTTTTATCATTTTTAATTATTTTTTAATAAATTCTCTAATTTTTTTAATATTTATCTCAAATTCCAGTTATTTTTTCAATTTAAAATTATTTTTATCATTCTGCAATAATATATGTTGTAATTTTTTCAATTATTTTTCACAAATTAAAATTATTTTCTTCAATTTTTATTACTTTGCAAATATTTTCTCGAATTTTAAACTATTTTCAATATTCTTCAATTAATTTCCTAGATTTTAAAATATTTTTCTCAAATTTTAGCAATTTTCTTCTAATTTTCAATTATTATTGTTATTATTTGCAATCAATTTCTTCAATTTTTTATTATTTTTACAATTCCTCAATTAAAATCTAAAATTTTCCATTATTTATCTCATTTTTCAATTATTTTTTTCAAATTTCAATTAAGTTCGTCAATTTTTAATTTTTTTTTTTAATTTGTAATGATTTGCACAAATTTTATATTATTTTGATTATTTGTTTATTAATTCCGAAAATTGACTCGAAATCAAATAAATTGTCAACTTTTGCGTTACAATAATTACGCTAATTAAGAAACTCTTTAATTTAATATTATTTTAATATTATTAAAATAATATTATTTTTACATTTATTTAATATCATTAATTTTTAAAAATATTAATTTAATAGTTGTATAAATTAATTTTAACAATTTTTAAAATTTATTTATCTATGAAGAACATTCCACTGTTAGGGGCGGAGGGGGTAGTTTAAATTTAGAACGTTCGTATTTTTATGTTCTTATTCTAATATTCTTTCTCATCTTTGAGACTTTCACTTGAAAGGCAGCAATAGAAACATTTCTGAAAATCAATATTATATATCAATTTCTTTTTAGAATATGTGTAAATTTTTATGATTATTTATGTTTAGGAGATAATGCTAAAAGGGTGTTTTTCATGCTGAAGGTGTTAAGGTAGATAGGAATACTTTCTGTTCGATTTTTAAAGCCGGCGAATTCTCTCAACTTTTTTTTAGTTTATTTGAAAAACACTTTCTCAAAACTTGATAAATCCATTCGAAATAGTTCTTCAGAAAAGCGAAATACGTTGTATCTTTATAACCAAAAGTGGTAAAAAAAAATTGGAAAGTATTTTGCATCAAAGCGGTCGACTATATAAATAATCAGTATACCAAAAAAAATTATATTATTTATCATTCCCGTTATTTAAAAAACAAAAATGGATTTTTTAACTGTATTTTTACTGCATCCGACTGAAAATAGTGTTTCAGAATATATAAAATTTTTATCCGTAACTGGTACGTAATTTTTAATTTTTGGTCCGTAAAATCCGTATTTTTAAATGCTTTTACTGGTTCGAGACTTGTTTATATGGAAAAGTCGTCAATCAGAATTAGAAAATCAATAAAAGTTTCACAATTCACAAGATAAATCATGTGAATAAAACATTTAAATTCAGTTGCTTTAAATCAGAAATGTCGCTAAAACGTTATAAAAACAAAAATCAATTACCAATTTCAGATTCCTTTCCTGGAGGTGAATAATCCCGATCCCGTCTTTCACGTCAGCAAATGAAGTGCATCTAATCCGTTTGTCTGCGCGAGAACTTTTGAAAAAAATTATCACTTTTCAACCAGACGAAAACCTTTTGTAGAGTGAAGAAAAAAATTGGTTGGACATTATTAAAATTCTCCATTAAAAGCAAACTAATACTAATTTTATAACGATTTTCTTTATTATTTCTAATTGTTGTGAACAAAAAATTAAAATATAAAAAGTGAACAAAACTAATTTAAAAGAAAAATTAAAACTGCTCCGATAATTACCCAAGAGACTCAATGATTCTTGTTAAACAAAAATTAAAGTACAAAAAGGAATTGGAAAAAACATTAAAAATCAGTTTAATAATCACTCAAAAGAATTCTTACGATTTCTTTATAAAGCTTAAATTGTAGTACCAAAAAGAAATAAAATTCAAAGATAAGTCTGAAAATCGTATTATGAGGAAAAGATAAATTATTTAATAAGAATCCCTTTATTCTGAATCTCTTTGAGTTCACAAAGAGTAGTGAAAAAATTCTCCCTAGGGTGAAAAGAGTAAAGACGTACGAATACAATATTAATTCAGAAACGAGAATACCTTCGTTAAATAAACAAAATTAACGAAACAACAAATTCTAAATGAAACAGAGGTGGGGTCAGTAAATAAAAACTTACAAATTTAAAGTTTACAATTTTTTCGATTTTTTTTTCTTTATTTTTTTATAATGCACATGTTTCGTGAAAAAATTAAATTCCATGTATGAAATTAGCATATAGAGCTCCAAGTTTCGGTACAAAATTCACTGGGCACTTCCAACGAATTCAGTCGAAAGTTATTTTGTTCGAAAAATGAACGTCTCCCTGAAGGATTTTTTTTTTTATTTTTTATTTTTCTATCGTTCCCCTTATTTTCCCCACCCTCCCATCATTATTTATTTTATTTTTTTTTTCATCTTTTAGTACCTGATCTCAAGTATCGGCATCGGTGGAAATTAATTAATTCAATTAATCGACCTAATTGACAATCGCGATCTTCACGTGAGTGTTATTAATTATATTTCTGTAAATAGATATTCGGAAGCTTTACAAAATTCGTAAGCTGAGATGTGTGGAATTTTATTATTATTATTATTATTATTAATATTATTTTTCATTTTCCAACTCAATTCCCAACTCTCTGATGAGAATATCGGAAAGAATCCGAAGAAGAATGGTCAAAAATAATAAAGTATCTCTGCTTCGTGTATCAATAATCGATAAAAAAAAGCCAGAATTGTTCTTGTTTTAAAAACAATGTAGCTTTTCACAGAGTGCTTTGAAATTTTCAACTTATCCTCTTCTTTATTCAATTTTCCCCTGACTTTACTTTCCATTTCTAACCAGTTGTTTTCAATCGAAAATAAAAATCACGAAAAGATTTAAATCTGCAGTTTCAAAAGATGGTGCGTGCTTTGATATTTTTACTGTTTTTTTTTTTCTCTATATTACTTAAATTATTTCTTTGCAAACATCACGCGTTGACTTCGACACACTGGCTAACTAATGCGGCACAGGAACGATTTCTTTCACATCTTTTAATCCCCGACAATGTTTTAACGAGGATTCTGGTAATTAGCCAATTTCTCCCCTGAGATTATTATGAATTATACCTTTAAAAAGGTCTGGATTTCAGTCGACATATGCATTGTACTTTTTCGCAATTACTTTCCCTTCTTGCTTGTATATTTCCTCGTTTTCTTTTCTTCCTATCGGAAAACCTCTCACGAGATCTGCGCTCTCTATTTTTATAATCAGCTACAATGCTCCGTAGTGGTTACATTAGTGTAAATATAAATCATTATAATTGTTAATTTCTCTTCTGAGACCTTTGAACAACACTTTTCACTGTAATCTAATTAATGTAATTTATTAATTAATATTTATTATCAGTATCTTTAATAGTCCCAGAAGATCCTGTTAAGGATGTTACAAGATGCTCTGTTTTTATGCAATGTCTATAATTACCTGATATTTCAAGCTTTTTTCAAATTTGTAAATTATTTTATATCTGTAAAAACTTCAACTATTATTCTCTTTTACTAGAATTGCTCGTTTTCTTTCTTTTTTTTTTCTAAAACAGGACATCTTGGCAAAAATCAAAAAATATTTCGTAACCACACGTTTTTTTTTTCTAAGATAGTACCGCTGATACAATTCTCTCATTTGAACAATTACTTTCATATACAATGATATTATGCAAATCACAAGGACTCAACACGAGGTTTTTTTTTATGGCAAACAACTTTTCGGGTAAGGGCGTAAATTTTCATTTAAAAAAAAATATTTTTAAAAAAAAGTAACAATAAACGGAGAAACATATGTAGATAAATAAATCTGGAGATAGTGTAAATTTTAATAGAAAGAAATATTGTAAATTTTATTTCCTGAGGATGGTGCTACAAACTAAAATTTAAAAAAGAGCATCATGCAAAGTTCTGTAAATATGTAAATATATAGATATATAATAAACATGTACATACATTTATACACAAATATGTAAATGTACAAATAAATATCAATATAAATTATATTTATAATTATTTATATGCTTATATATTTATGTACATATATATGTGTCTCTCTCTCTCTCTCTTGCATCTCTCTCTCTCTCTCCTCTCATGACAAACCACACATATGTCAATCGAGTATTTTATATTCTAAACAGGAAATTCCGAGAAGAAAATTAATTCAATGTAGAATAATCTTTGTAAAATTACAAGTTATTCAATTAAATTTAATAATCATCAATTCTCTCAGAATTTCAAGTTTAGCACTGATTGTTTCATTGTCAAAATAAACATGACAAATCCAATCAAGAATTGCCAATTACAATTTCTTCGTCCATTCCGATAATCGAAAGACAAATATATTCAATTTTGAATTAAATTACGACGACAAAATTAATCATTCCCTAAAGAATTCAATTATTATTAGTATTTAGATACTCAAAAACGCATTATAATTAATCGCACAATTGCAAAAGTATTTCAATCAAAATGCGTATCAAAAGCCTTAATACCATCTATTTAGTGAGTTTTGCTCATTTCAATTCTAGAGAAAAAAAAAAAAAATAAACAAAACAAGGTAGAAATCTCAACAGAAAAAAAAACAAAAAAAAAACATCTCGACAAAATTGTAATTAAACATTCAGAAATAAATTATGAAACACGATGGGAAAAATTAAAGAATTAAAAATAAAGCAACTGCTTTACTTCTTTTTCCTTCTATCAAGATCATCGCTATTTCTTCTTCAATAATTCAACTCTCCTGCAATTCTTAACACATTTGTTGCTTGAAACCTTCAACATAAGCTGTTTCTCGATCAACGATTACTCCCAGCCAGATCAGACGTTTGCACTTTCATTTTTTTCTTTTTTCATTTGTTTCACAAGTAAAAATATTAATTGATAACGTGACAAACAGAACCTTGAGTTGAGCCTTGATAGATTGTTCCAAGGTGGTTACTTAGCGTTATTAGGTTATTAAACGTAAAAAAGGAAAGATAAAGCATTTCACAAAAACCATCAGTAGGGTTTTCTCTATCGCAATAGCTTGTTCCGATTTTCACCACTATCCGTTTACCGCCAAATGTGTTGACATGCCGCAATTTTGATTTACTTTCGTGGGGAGAGTGTGAAGTAGCGTTTGCTGTTACCTCTTTCTTTCTTTTTTTTTCTTTCTTTCTTCTTCTTCTTCTTCTTTTTTTTTGGATTTTTTATAATTGTTATAGATTTGTTGTTGCTGCTTTGTTGCTGTTGCTGCTGCTGCTGCTGATGTTACTTACACTGCTGATGTCTTGTTGTTTCGGTGTATAACGGGTATTGGTGTTATAAAGGAGTGTTTACTTTGTGACGGTAGCGATTGCTGGTTAAGCGGTGCTTTCAGTGGTTGTATTTTGCAGCGGTTGACTCTCCTGGGACAGAAAAATAGAAAATATCTAGAAATTGTTAAAAATGTAAAAAAAAATATTTACTCAAAATTACCAATCCTATTTTAATTATACTTATACATTAACAGGGTGTCTACTAATTTCGTCCCACAAAATTCCCAGTCTTTTCCCGGTTCTTGTTCCTATTTTTCCCGGTTTTTTCTCTTGTTAACTTAAAATTTATTTTAAGTATAAATAGACCTACAAATGGCTACAAAAATTGAATATAACAGTTGATAATTGAAGAAAATAATAGAAATTCAAAGAAAATAATTGAGCATTGAAGAATTAAATATTAAACTTTACAAAAAATAATAATTAAGAATTAAAAGAAATAATTAATAATGGAAAGAAATAATTGAACAATGACAAAGATATTTGACAACTATAGAAACAAAATCAAAAAAAAAGTAAATATTAATCTACAATTGAACAATAATTGAAAAAATTAAACAATGGTTATTTAATTCAAAAAATATAATTGAAAATTGGTCAACTAGATAGAAAATCCAAAAGAATAATTTAAAATTAAAGTTAATAATTCAAAACTGAAGAAATAAATTAAAAATTAAATAATGAAATTGAAATCAGAAAAACACAGAATTATTAAATATTAAAAAAAAAAAACAATTGAAAATTGAGAAATGAAATTCGAATACAATAATTGAGAATTGAAGAAAATTACTGAACAATTGGATTGAAAAAAAAAGAAAATAATTTATAATTAAAAAAAATGGAAAATGACAGGAATTATTTAATATTGAAGAAAACATTAAAAATTGAAGAATAGAATTATTATTTAAAGAAATTAAATTAGAATTAAAAAAAAATTGAACAATTGAACAGATAAATTGAAAATAGAAGAAAATTATTGAAAATTGAAGGAGGTTTTGAAACATGAAATAAATAACTGATTATTGAAAAAAAAATAATTGAAAAAAGTCGAGATTACTGAATATTGAAACAAACAATTAATAATTTAAAAAAATAATTAAAAATTAAAGAAAATAATTGAAAATTGAAGAAAATCATTAAAAATTGAAAAAAGTATTTAAAAATTACATACAATATTTAGAAACAGCAGAAAAATTTAGAAATCGACGGAAATAATTGCGAATTGATGAAAATAATTTAAAAATTCTTAATTTAAATAAAAATTGAAAGAAAAACAATTTAAAAAAGCTGAGAATTGTTAAATATTGAAGAAAATTGAGAAGAAGTTGAAAATTGAAAGAAATTGAGAAACTGAAAGAAATATGAAAAAATAATTGGAAATTGAAGAAAATAATTGAGAATTTAAAAAAAATCATTGTAAAAAGCCTAGAGTTATTGAATATTAAAAAAAAAATTGAAAATTAAAGAATGGAATTGAATGTCGAAAATTATAATTGAGAATTAAAGAAAATAATTCAAGAATTTAGCAATGGGATTGAAAGTAAAAGAAAATAAGTGATAATTGAAGAAAAAAGAAATTGAACAATCCAGGAATTATAGAATTTGAAAAAAACAATAAAAAATTAACAATGTCATTGTAATTTAAAGAAATTAATTAAAAAATGTAGAAAATAACTGGAAATTGAAGAAAATGTGATTTTATGAAAATTGTTGAATAATAATTGAAAAAAAATATTGAAAAAATCTGAGAATTATTGCTTATTAAATTAAAAAATTAAAAATTGAAGGAAATAGTTAAGATCTGAAGAAAATAATTAAAAATTGAAAAAAATTATTTAAAATTGAATCAAATAATTCTGTGGCTGAAAGGTAAAACAGCACAAGCGCCATATTCATGGTTTCGAGTAAAACGTGTTTTTGTTTTTTTTTCTGATTTCTGTAAAATCGAAATATGAACAAATATTTTGGGTGTTTGATATTTAATCCTGTTTTCTAATGTAGTTTTTAGATCTGTTTAACAAATTTAATGAAATTCAAAGGTCCCAGAGAATAACATCAATTATTTTTATCGATTTTAATGTATTTATGCGATTACGTTTTTTAATATTTTCTACGTAAATAAACATTTTAATCAATTTATAGTTATGAAACTTTAAAAAGTATATTTACATATATAGAATTCTGATGTTATCTCAAATTTGATAAAATTGGAGTTGTGCTGTTTTACCTTTCAGCCACAGAATTGTCAATTCAAAAAAAATAATTTATAGTTGAAGAAAATAAGTAAAAATTGATTAAAATAATTGAAAATCGTAGAAAATATTTCAGAATTAAATAAATTAATTAGAAATTGATGAAAATAATTGAAAGTAATTGTCAATTGAAGAAAATAGTAGAAAATCGAATAAAATAATTGAGAAATGAAGAAATAATTTTAAATTAATGAAAATAATTCAAAATGGAAGAAAATAATTGTGAATTGCAGAAAATAATTAGAAATTGATGAAAATAATTGGAAATTGAAATGAATTTATTATCCCAGAAAAAAATTCCCGGTTTGACGTAAAATTCCCGGTTAATTCCCGGTTTTTCCCGGTCATTTTAAATTCCCGGTTATTTTCCGGTTTTCCCGGTTAGTAGACACCCTGACAATATCATTTCATATTTATTTATATAAACTTCTTTAAATTTATAAAAAATACTAATACTGTAGTTTAAAGTGGTTAAACTGCTTGACATAACCTCAAACTAAAAAGTGGTTTTTAACGGCAAATGAAACCGTAATGGAAATAATTTCAAAAAATTTTGAAAGGTTCAGATGTACAATTATCAGAAAAAATTTGGTTGGATCAAAATTTATTGTCAAATAATAATTATTAAGCATTTTCTGTTTTTTTTTTCTTTAAGAAGGGTCTCTGCATTGACATAACCTCAAACAGCCCCCTGAATCTCGCGTTGAAACGCATAGAATAGACTGTCATGAGAGTCGACGGGTGACTGTAGATGGCGTTGGATGTCACCTAGGCTGAGATTTGAAAAAATACAGAGAAAATTTGATAAAAATCAAATATTTGATTAATTAAACTATTTTAAAACGTGTTTTCAAGTAGATATCTGAAGTTTATAAGATACTAGATATAAATATAAATAACTTTTATTTAAAAAAAGGAAAGAAACGTATTTTTAAATTGAAAATCAGTATACATTTTCTGATGAGGGAAATGTTTATTCAACTTTTACGGGGAAAATAAATTATACAGACCATATAGACATTAGAATAATATTTATATGAAATGTTTATTATGTATTGGGATAAAGAATAACAGTCTATTTTAATTTTCAAAACTTTAATAAAAATTAAAATATTAAATCTATTAAAAATAAAACTGATGTATCTAATTATTTTTCAAGTGAAATAAGAAAAAAAGTTTTTATCAAGAAATAAGTATATATTTATTTTAAGGGCAAAAAGCAATAATAATTTATTATTAATTTACATTTAAATAGTTTTCTTATACTTGTTCGTTTCCCAGATGGAAAAAATGAATAAAATTTTTATAAACACATTTTATATTGCAATTTGAGTTTATGTACTTTGTATAAAAACATTATATTCTTATAATATTATATAATATGTATATACTATAATTATTATATACAATGTATATTAATTTTATTTAGAAATTATAAATAGTTGCAATTTTTTTTTTTTAATTATATATAATATTTATATAAAATCAATATTCATTGTATATAATTTATATTGTATACATAGATATTATATAATGTTTATATACAAAGTGTATATAAATCAAATTACAATAAAACATGTTTATCGACATTTTATTCACTTTTACCAGTATCTGGGAAACAACATTTTTAAAACAAAACACTTAACTTATTTGGTAAAATCGAATAAGTTATAAATATATTGAGGCCTTATTAAACTTTGCGATTTATAAATATACTTTAGAACTAAAAAACATTGAATTTTTTCTTCTTTATTTCGTTTTTTGCACGAGACATAACCTGACTTACATCCAAAACAAATGCACTTGTTTACCACATGTTTATTGAATATTAATAATCTTTTATATAAAAAAAATTAAAGAAAATCACATTTTAAAATGAAATAAGTCTAAAAAAACTTTTATTCATAACAGGAGACAATTTTAAATTCCAAAAAAGACATTTTTTTATCAGTTTACAATGCGTTCTGTCATCAAGTCAGCCTAGGTGACAGCCAGCGCCACCATAGTCGTTGCGCCACGACTTCGGACATTTTCAACTCAAAGATTCAGGGGGCTGACCTCAAACTAGAAAGTGGATTTTCACGCAAAAAAAATACTATAAATAATTTTACAAAATTTTGAATGATCCAATTGTACATTTTTCAGAAAAAATTGGATTGAACCAAAATTTGTGTTCAAGTAATAATTAACATTTTAGGTTTTTTTTTAATCTAATTAAAATCTGTAATCTCCATCCAATTTTAACAAATAAAAGCTCATTTCTCTTTTTGTAACATTCCCTACAATTTTTTTGTTAGATTTTGTTAAATATTTTGTTCAAAAAATATATATATAAAACCAATTTTGAAGGGTAGCATGACAAAAAATAAAATAAAATAGAAAATGTTTAAAAGAACAAAATATGCTATTAATAGTGAAAATTGGATGAAAATTACAAATTTTTTATTAGATTTAAAGAAAAAAAACGAAATGTTATTTAAATAATCATTATTTAACAATAAATTTCTGCTCAATCCACTTTTTTCTGAAAATGTACAATGACATCTTTCAAAATGTTATAAAATCAGTTTTAATAATTTTTATTTTACGTGAAAAACAACTTTCTAGTTTGAGGTTATGTCAATGGAGAGAACCTCCTTAATTATCAGTAACCAATTGTAATTTTCATCCAATTTTGACCAATTTTAGCTGTTTTTACTCTTTAAAAAATTCTCTACAATTCTACTAGTTAAATCTTGTTTAAAAAATGTCAAAAACAAATTTTATTTGTTTACAAACATTTAAACAAAACATTATGAACAAAATTCAACGAATAGAAATGTATAGAATGTTTCAAAGATCAAAATGAACTATTATTTGTTAAAATTGGATGAAAATTACAATTGGTTACTGACAGTTAAAAAAAAATCTTAAAATGTTTCATAATTATTTTATTTGACGATAAATTTTGATCCAACATAATTCTTTATGATAATTGTTCAACTGAATCTTTCAAAATTTGATAGAAATATTTTAATTGTGCCTTCAGTTGCTGTTGAAAATTAGTTTTTAGTTTGAGGTAATGTCATACGATAGAACCTTCTTAAGTTTATAAAATTTACTTCCTAAAATTAGTTTCTTTTGATAACTGAATTCTTCTTTTATAAAATTATTAATCCACTAAGGGGATTCAATATCTTGATATAACTTCCGACTAAAAACAGATCTATAAAAAAAAACAAATTTTAAAAAATTTAGTTGATCGAAACAAAATTTGTTGACAAAGAAATAAAACTATTTATTTATTTATTTATTTATTCATTTTCATTATTCAAGTTTTTATAAAATATATTCATTGCTTTTTTTTGAATTTTTAAAATAATTCCCTAAATTTTCTAATTTTTATTCTTTAAATCTTCTCTATTTCTTAATAATATACAAAACTTTTTTTTATTTTAAACAATTTTCTAAATAATTAAAATTAAAGAATTATTTAAAAGTTTTTTAAAAGTCTCGGAAATTATCATTAATAATATAATTTATTTAAAAAAAAAAATACTTAGAAATAAGCATTTGAAAATTGTATATTATATTTTATTTTATCCAATTATTAAAAAACTAAATTTTTAGAAATTTCTTTTAACATTTAAATTTTACATAATTCTCATTCAAAAAAACTTTATTTAAATTAATAAATGTGCCAAAATCCATTTCAGCAATTCTTCATTAATCCAAATTGATATTTGATGGAATTTTTAAAATGAAAAATTTTCATTTCTCTGAAACTTCTATCAAATATCAATTCATGCAAATAAAAACTCCCGACAAATTGAAAATTTTGTTAATAAATGGATATTCTAGCACTTGAAAATTCAGACAAATTGAAATTCTTTTAAATTAAAAGTTGGTTAAAAAGAAATTATTTCAAATTAAAATTCTATTAAATATGAATTTGGTGACCTAAAACTTATGTTAAGTAAAAAATTCGGATTTATTGAATTTCGATTGAAAACAAATTCAAAAAATGAAAATTCAGCTAAAATAATGTAATTCAATAAAATTCTGGCAAATGATTTTTTTTAATGTTTTAAAATTAAGATTTATTGCAGTTTAAATTAATTAAAGTTTTGGTAAATTACGTGAAATATCTTTAAAATCATGGTAAAAGTTTGATTCTCTTGAATTTTAAGAGCACATAAGATTATCATATTTTATTACGCGAAATATTGTTAAAATCACGGTAAAATGTTGGTCCTCTTGAATTTTAAAAACTAAATAAGATTTTTACATGACGACTCCCATTGAAAAACTCAAGATCTTAGAAGTGACCTTAATGGATTAACTTAAAAAGCCTTTTGAAGAAAGTTCCTTTCAAGGCTTTTTTTTATCAAAAAAAAAAAACTTCTTATGCCAAGAGAAATGTTTATTCGATTAAAGACTGACCTAAATAAGCCAAATAAAAAATTTGTTTGAATCAAATAAACTTGTTTTAACTAAACAAATTTTATATTTAAAACTTTTAAAAGTCTCCTCTTATTATTCAGTCAATTCAATTTCAATATAAAAGTAAAAATATATCCAATTTAAATACAAAATTTGTTTAATTTAAAGAAATTTTGTTAAATTCAAACTTTTTTGTCAAATTTTCTATTTTCATTTAAATATTTGTTTGATCCCCTCATGTTAAAATTAAACAAATCTTTATGTTCAAATCAAATAAATATTTCTCTCATAGTAAGAACAAAAATAATAATAATAATTTAGGCATTTTTTGTGAGAAACAATTCTTAAATGCTTCCTCATTAACGAACGAAATCATACTAATAATAATTTTAGCAAGAGAAAAAAAAATGCTTAAAATTAAAAAACAAGATGCTTTAAGTAAACTTGCAAGTGCAGAAAAAGCACGAAAAAATGAAAACGTGTTGGGAGATGGTGTGTAGGTGTAATTGTAAAAATAAATGAAAAAAAAAAACTAGAAAATAAATCTACTTTACCTGAAAAGCAGGAGTAGTGGCAGGTGCATCTTTAGGAGTATCAGATATCTGCTCCGACTGAAAGAGCACAAAAAAAGATACGTGCAAAGTGTGTGTGCCCAAGCTCTACTTCCAATGAATATTTTATCAATCGATTAACTCTGACTTGGAAATTTTAGAAAAACATTTCCAATTTCCTTCTATTTTTGTATTTTACTTTTTTTTCTATATTTTACTATTTTATTTTAAATTTCCACTTCAACAGTACTTAATTTAATTTTCTCAATTTCTCAATTCTTTATCATTCCACTATATTGAATGATCTTAAAAAATTCTCACAAGACTCTGAATTATCATTAAATCAAGTGTAAAATATTTATTACTCAAATTATATTTAAAAAAAACATTTAATTATGATTAAATCTTCCATTCTAATTTATAGTTTTACTTATTCTTGAAAATGTTGCTCTCAGAAAAGAAAATTATCAAGTTTCAACAATAAAAAGTCTCAATTTTCCAGTCAATGATAATTAATCGACAAATATTCAATTAAAAACAATTAAATTCTAAACCTGCTCTATTAACGGAAAAATACAACTTATTTAGTTTCTCTAATAAATTAAACATTTTTCTCAAATAAAGAAAAAAAAATTATTTTTTTAAATAACATCCTTTATCAAAGCAGGTTTAAAATATATGTGTGCTGACTGTGTGTATAATGCAAAGATCCCAGGCTAGCAGACTAGAACTAGCAATTACATTTTTCAAAAAATAAAATAAAAATATGTTGCGCAGATAATACCAAAAGTTGTACTAAGAAGGAAAGTAGAGAAGGAAGAAAAATGTAGAAGACAAGAGTGAAATAAACCGATTCTCAAGATCTTGGATCGTGTTCCAGAAGTTCTAGACATCTAGACTCTCCAAATTCAAACACGAGAAACTTTCTTCAAATAAAGATACCTATACTAAGAACATTCCCAAAACAAAAGCAAACAAGAAACTACTGGAAACGACGACAGAAAGATAGCACACGTGTAATCCTTTATAGAATTAAATTTTCAATTAAATTATTCAAGATCAAAAATTCTAGATTGTCATTTTTCCAAGAGGATTTTCCGAGAGTGTCCTCTATTATCTTCAGCGCTAAATCTATTTTAATATGTCGCAACATATCTGATAAAATTTAAATAAGGACTATTATTAAGTTTATATTTAAATTAAACTTGACCCCTTAATTTGAATTATATTTTATCTTAAATTAAATTTAAATAATATCTAGTAAATGACTTATATGGAGCCTCACTTACTTTGAATTAGTAACAGAATCGCGAAAAATTTCGTTAAATTAAATTGTAATTTGTGAAAAAATTGAATGCTTGTGATGGAAATCTTTCTATTATCGATAGAATTCTTTTAATCACACAACAAGTCATTTTTTCAAAAATTAAACTCAATTATTTATTACATATCGATATTTATTGATTTGTCATATGAGGCCTCATTTCGTTTCAAATCAAAATAACAGGGTGTCTAGCGAATAATCATTTTGAATTTCACGGCACATTCCCGGATCGAAAATTACAATTGTCCCGGATTTGTTCGCTTCATGAATAATAACAATACTGATTAAATATTAAGTGATTGGTATAAAATATTAAGATAAGTTTAAAAAATAACAACAAAAAGAAAAAAATTATATAAAAACTTTAAAACATCAGAAATATTTTGAAACAAAGAGAAAAATCGACGAAAAAATAAAGAAATAAATAAAAAATACTGTAAAAAAATAATTCAGAATATTAAATTAACAATAAAAAAATTGAGTAATGGAGAAAATCTTCAAGAAAATCTAACAAATTATGAAAAAATGATAAAAGTACAAAAACTATTAAAAACATTATTATAAATGCAAAAATAAGAAAGTTGAGAATAATCTACTTTAAAATGAGAAAATCAAAAGCAAAAATAAAATGTAAAAACATAATTTTAGAAAATCTAAAATACAAAAACTACAAAAAATAAATAAATTTTTAAAGAATGAAAGACACGAATATACGAAGAATAGTAAAATTTAAAAAATCAAGAATTAAAACTACAAAAGAATAAAAAGAAAACTTTTCAAAAAGGTAGAATATGTACGGATGTTTTGTCAAATTAAAAACATAAATAAGAAAATCCATGAAAAAGTGTTAAAACCTTCAAAAAATAAATAAATTCTTTAAATTGAAAAAATTTAGAAAATTATTGACATAAGTAATAGGCAGAAAATTCAGAAATATCAAAATAATACTTAAAATATTAGAAATTTTTAGAAAAAATGGTTAAATTTTTTTTTTTTAAATTAAGATACCGCACAATAAAATTTGAAAAAACAGTAAAATTTAAAAAAAAGAATTAAAGCTACAAAATAATAGAAAGACAATTTTATAAACAAAATGAAAATATTTATGGATATGTTTTTTCAAATTAACAAAAAGAAAATTCATAAGAAACGTTTTAATTAAAAAGAAATAAAATATTTTTAAAAAAAAGAAAAACATTTTTAAAAAATATTATAGAAAAATGATAATAAAATGGAAAATTTATTATAAGATCAAATTTACATAAAACAGAAAAAAAGGAAGAACTTGACTAAGAGTCTTTAAAAATTATAAATTTAATAAATCATGAAAAAATTACAAATAATAAAATAAAAACTATTAAAATTGATGCCGCGCGTGGAAGAGGGGCCTAACGTACAAAAAGTGAATTTGAGAAAAACGGAAAAAAGTGAAATTGCATTTTTTTAAACAAACAATAGTTTAATACGTTTTAGAATGAGGTAAAAATGATATAATATATTGATTTCTCTAATATTTTAGTCGCCTTCTTATATAAAAATGCGAAAAAAAATTCTTACAGTGGAAGAGAGATCTAACCGATATTTTACATAGATCCCTCTTCCACGATACAAAAGTTTTCAGCTCGTAACAATTTGTAGAAGAACGTTTTAATAATTTTTTCTTCACATGATGTCCTTTAAAAAGCTAAATCATTTATTGAAAATATTTAAATACACTTTTGGAAGCATTTCATAAAATACCTAATTATAGTTGTAGGTTAAATGATAAATTGGTTGTGTAGATAGATCCCTTTTCCACAATGTATTTATATTCGATATTAAAGTTAATTTCCCTTCTTTTGCTATTTTATCTTATAAATTATAACTTTTTTCTGATTCCTTCAGTTTTTTTCTTTCTTTGTATTTTCATATTAAAGGCTAATTTGTCCTTTTCTTGATATTTTGTCAATTTTACAAAATTATTTCTAGATAACCTGCATTTTAAAAGTTGACAGTTCGAAAACATGACAATATTTTTTTCTAATTTTTAGTATTAAAACATTATAGTTATAAAAATTTTATCACAGAAATTGAAAGAGGATATTTAAAAGAATCTATTTTTCTATTTAGTTAAAATTTGACAAAATTTGAGTTAGATCCCTCTTCCACGCTCGGCTTCAATTATGGAAAGTTCGAAAAGTGATAAAAAGAATTATGAAAGAACGAATAATTGAAGGAAAATTAAAGAAATTTAAGGCGAAGTCAAAAAGCTTTAAGAAATGGGGAAAACTAAGAATTTCAAATGAAAAGCAATAAAAGTAAAATTTTGAAAAATGGAAAAAATCTATTACAATTTTTTTTTAATGATACAAAATATAAACATTGTGGAAAATAAACTAAAAAAGTAAAAAGACTGAAGAATAAAATACAAAATTATAAAAAAAAATGTTCGAAGTCTAGAGAACAATAACAAATTCCTTTAAAAATAACAATTTTTAGCAAATTATCCCCAAAATGAAGAAAATTAAAAAATAATATCGAAACAACTTTAAAAAATAATATAATATAATAATATGATTTTAATGTTTAAAACAAGTCTAAAAATACAATTCTTTTTAAATCATAAAAAATTTTGACATTTTACGAAAGAGTAAATAATTTTGCATAAAAAGCAAACGAAATAAAAGGAAAATGAAATAAATTTACAAAAAATGAGTGAATCTAAAGAAAAATCATAAAATTGAAGAAAAATAGATTTCTCACCAAACTATGAAAATAAATATTCACTTTTCAAAACAAAATTGTATATAAAATAAACTGAAATAATTTGCGTAAAGAAAAAAAAAATTTGAAAAAGAAAAAAAAACATATGATAAAGTTAGAAAATTAGAAAAAGTTGGAAATATTTCAAGTAAAATAAAATAAAATACAAAACAATTAATTTTTGACTATCGAAATTTAAATTAACTGAATCTTAAAACTTTGAATAAATCAAATTTTGATGTAATTGGCGTTTGGGATTAATTTAAATTAGAATAACTCGGAATTATTAAAAAATTAATATTTTTTAAAACTTCTTTCTACTCAAGAATAGATTATATTAGGACAATTTTAAATTCACTTTTTAAAGTTACTGAAGAGTATAAAATTGAAATTTTCAAGATTTATCTACGAATTCTCCGAATTTATGAAAAATTCCTGAATCTTTTTACAAATTCCCGGCTTTTTTCCATCATATATTAAATTCCCGGTATTTTCCTAGATTCCCTGGATCGCTAGACACCCTGAAGATAATATTCTAAGAAATAAACTATTTAATGTTACTTTGAAGATCCGTTTCGCGATTTGAAAATACCTGAACGGGTTGATCACCAGCCTCGTTACGGATCTTGATAGAAAGCGATTGAAGCGGCTCAACATTATTATCCGCAAAGGGTTGAACATTTTCTTTATTCGAACTTCGTCTATTAGTGTTATTACAAGCTTGACGGGGGGGAACACTTCTTCTGTGACGGGGATGCTGAATTCTCTGGATTAATCCATTTTGCCCCCCCTCAAGAGCACCTTCTTCCTCCTCACTCACCTAACGATCGAAGGTTTTTGGGTAACAAAATACTACTACTTTTACGTAATTACATTTTAACAAACTCGATACTAAAGTTGCTAGTCTGGTTCGGCGCAGTGATACATTCTTTACATTTCTTACTCAAAATACTTACAATCTTTCTAAAAAAAATTTAGCCTAATATCGAGCATTACATTCTTTTAATTTCAAACAAGTTAATTTATATTTATAATTTAAAAGTTTCATTTCTTTAGAAAACTATAGAATTAGTTTAATTAAACGAATAATTATTAAAAAAAAAGACAAAACTTGTTGAAAAATTATCTAAACTCTTAACATCAAAAAAAGTTTACAAAAATCTATTTCTCTCCATGGATAAATAATTCCTTAAAAATGCTAAATTCAAACTCTAACAAAAAAAAAAGTGAATACAAAAAATAGAAGACATACATTATTTGCGTTTATCATGCCAGCGTTCAAAATTCAAGTAACTCGATAAGAACTAAGCACCAAAATATCAAAATACAAGTGTTTTTAAAGTGATTTTGAAGGGGAAAAAAAAAGAAATTGAAAATAGTTTAAGTGATGGAAAGAGAAAGATTAAGTGAAAATTAAATAAAAATTTCTTTTTACCTGTCCATCCTGACTGCGAGGACGTCTGGAAGGGCCGCCACCTCTACCGCCGCGGAAATTGCGACGGAAAAAGCGACGTGGTGGACCACCTCGTCCACGTCCACCTCCTCGAGGTGCCGAGTCACCAGTTCCTTCGCCTCCTTGCTCACCACCCTCAGTTCCATTTTCTCCTTGCATTTGAGGAGGACCTGAACGACGTCCTCCTCGATAGTATCCTTCGTAATTACGTCGTGGTCTATAACGACGAACTTGAGGTCCTCCTTCACCAGCACTGGTTTCTCCTTCCTGTTTACTATCACCTGCAACAAAATATCAAGCAATTTTATTAATCAATGCAGCAAACAATCTAGACCATAATTCAATAAACAATTAATCAGTTCAATAATTAATTTCAAAAATCTTTGCAAATAATTAGCAGTCAATACTTAATAATTAATATTTTAAAATTATTTTTCCGTTAGTTCGAGAAACACTAATTTGGTTTTTTTTCAAAACATCTAGTACAAATCGAAAGAGTTTACTTGAAAGAATAAAGTAAATTCATTAAATGTAAGACAAATAATAGCTGTACGGTGTTAAATTTTCAAAATGGATTTTTAATTTTTATTGTTTCACTTGACCTGTAAGTCGATCCGAAACAAAATAATTACGGGTCAAATAACAAAAAATTGAAAATGTATTTTGAGATTTTAAGGATGTTCAACCCACTGACATAACCTCAAACTGAAAAATGGTTTTTTACATAAAATAAAAATATTAAAATTGATTTTACATAATTTTAAAACATACATTTTTCAAAATAAATTGGTTGACACTAAATTTGGTAGCAAATAATAATTATTTAACATTTTGTGTTTATTTCTTAAAGTTTGTGAACATTTGTCATTTCCATCTAATTTTGACAAAAAATAGATCATTTGAGTCTTTGATAAAAATGAGCCACTATTTGTCAAAATTGGATAAAAATTACAATTGTTCACAAAATTTAAAGAAAAAACACAAAATACTGCGGGTCGTTGCAAATAAATAAATAAATAAAATATTAAATAATTATTATTTCATATCAAATTTTGTAGCAACCTAATTTTGTTTAAAAAATGTACAACTGTATCGTTTAAATTTGTGTGAAATCAATTTTAATAATATTTTTATTTTAAGTGAAAACCCATTTTCTAGTTTGAGGTTATGTCAACGGGTTGAACATCCTTAACAGCAATTAACTATTATTTGCCTTACATTCGATGAATTGACTTAAATCTTTAATAAATTCATTAAATTGTACTAGATATTTTGAAAAAAACACCAAAAATCAAATTAATTTCATGACGGTCCCTAATTTAAATCATTGGGATATTTGCATTAAAATCATGATTTAAATAAAAAAAATCACAGTTCTTCGGATGTCTAACGCAGTATGTAAAAAATCTCAAACCATAAAACAAACCCAGAAATTTTTGGATAAATCTTGAAAATCTCAATTTTAATATTTTATTCCTTGTAAAATTTTAAAAATTTAAATTCCAATTTATTCAATCTTTCAAATGTCGATTAATTCCAATTTAAATGCACATTAATTAAAGAAGTTTTTGTAGAACTTTTTGTATTTGTCTTTTTATATTAGGATCTTCTTCAATTTTCTTCTTTTTATGTAAATTATTTAAAATTATTTTACACAATTTTTTTATTATAACTTTCACTAAACTTTTTATTTTATTGTTTTCTTAAAGAGGGTCTCTCCATTTACATAACCTCAAACTGGAAAGGAGACGCAGGAATGCTCCCTAAACTTGATTATCTAGAATATTAGATATGCAGAATTTCATAAGGCAGAATGTTTATTTTACCGAATGTTTGTTTCTCTGAATTATATTCTGTAAAAACGCATATGTAGACGAAAAGTCTTAAAATAGAATTGTCCATTATTAAAATTTTCGTTAAAATTAATTTAAAAAGAATAGAGACGGTTGTTAACTTAATTTTTAAATGTACGAATTTTAATTTAATGGGCAATTTTCCAAACATAAATTTCACTTGGACGAATTTTTGTTGAATAGATTGACCGTTTATTATAAATGTCAGATAACCTAACTTTCGTGTGCCAGAATTTGTACACAACCTTTTTTTTATATCTTATAATTTTTATTCCAATGAATTATAATTTGACAGATTCTATACACAATAAAAACTTTATGTGATAAAATATCCATTTAGCAGAAGTTAAATATACCAGAATTACAATTTAATAGAATAAAAATATATTTCTAGTTTAATTTTTCTAAACTTTTTTTATTTTTAAAGTAGATTTTTTAGTAGATTCTTAACAATTTTTTTTACTTTTGTACTTTTTACATTTTTTTTACAGTTTTTTAGATTAAGAAAAAAAACATTTCTGCATTTTTCTTCCTATTTATTTAAATTTTCTTGTTTCACAATTGTTTTAGTCCTTTCTTGTATTTTAATTAATTGTTTAATTTTTGTCATCATTTTTCTATTTTTTTAGAAACATTTTTCTTTCTTTTCAATTGTTTGGTTTTTATCTTGAAATTACGAATTTTTGAAAACATTTATTCGATGCTTTTATTTACATTTTTTAAATGACTCAATCTTCTACCTTTTTAAAGACTTTTATTCTTTTATTTTATATTAGGTCAATTTAATTTTGAAAAATATTTTCATTTAATTTTGTTCTTCTGTTTCACAGAATTTATTTTTCTTTTAAAAAGTTTTAAAATTTGCCAAAATTTTATTCATTTTTTCCCTTCAATTTGTAAAAGAATTCTCTAATTTATTAATTTTGAAAATTAGTTCTCTTTAGTAATATATTTTAACGTATTTTTAATTATCTTCTTATTTATATTTTTTTAATTAAAAACAAAATGTGCATAATAATTTTTTGAAAAGAGTTTTCTATTTTTTTTATATATTTTTATGTCACTGTTTCATTCTTTTGTTTTTTTTTAAATTTTTCTTTATTTCTTTAATAATGTCTCTAGCTTTCTTTACTTAAAAGAATTTTCTCATTTTTTTAATAGACTGTTTAGACTGTTTTATTATCTTTTTACATTTTCTTTTTAGAATTTACTACTTTTTCGTCGCTTTTACCAAATTTTCTTAATTTTGCGATCATATAAAGTTGAAGATATTTTTTTGAAATTTTCTCATTTATTCGACATAACTTATTTGATTTTGGTTAAATGTTTTATTCTTCATTATTTCTTATTAAATGTCCTCAGTTTAAAAAATAACTTACAAATAAGCATTTGGAAATTTTACACACTGATTTCACACTGTAAAAAAATCCTGTTGAAATTTACAACGTCTAACGTAGGAAAGTATGATCACTACGTGCAACGTGCGATTTTACATAATCTGCATGTTATTTTAAACCCCGAATATAAAATAGGTGGCGTTATGTTGAAAAACATGCCGCATGTAATTTTCCACATTTTCCTTCTTGCGTGTAACTTAACCTACAAATTTAGGTAATAATATTTATGAAATATGTATTTTCATATATTCCTGCTCCTAAGGTGAACACTTTAAAAGGATCATAATTAGCCCAAAAAAAGACAAAAACGAATTCCTTTACCATTTTTTGATTATGCACATAGTTTTGAAGTTATTTGTTTAAAGTTGCATACGGGCGAATGCTTGATGATGGAAAGTCCCTGTCTTTCTAACTTAAGCAACTCAATAATTTTCAACTGCGCGTGATCAAAAATCGGTACAGGACTTTTCGTTTTATTTTTTCCAGCTTATTATAAACTTTTAATAGAACATGATACATTGTATAATGCTGCTGACGCGTTTAAAATGCATTTAAGTCATTTAAGTACAAAAGACGATGGCTCAGAACCTTTTTTTCTGACACAAATATGAACATTTCGAGCATGCGCTTACGCATTTTTGACATAACCTTACTGTCCTTATTAAATCTCCCACTGCGTGCTACGAGGAAAATTACACACCGCGTGTAATTTAACATTCTCTACCAAGTAAAATTACTTATTGTTGGTATCTTTACGATACATTAGTAAATTTACACATTAATATAAATTTACAATCCTGTGTAAATAAACACGTTGGACATAGTGATCATACTTTCCTACGTTGGACGATGTAATTTTACACATTATGGTTAAATTGCTCAGTCACACATAGTAAAATTATTCTCTAAAATAAAATTACTTGTGGAACATAGTAAATGTACTACGTCGAACCAATAATATTGATGTGTAAAATTACATGAAGTATGTTTTAATTCACTGACTTTTTTACAGTGCATATATAAAAAAAAAATTTTAATTTTGATTTAAATAAAAGAAATCGTATTTAAAAAAAATCATAATTTTTATCAGTCCTGCCCTCTAGTGAGAATTTTTGTAACTACCGATAATATTTTAATCCAATCAAAGCGTGAATTTTGCTAAAATTGTAACCTAACCTACTGTCAGTAGTTCCATTTTCCGCCACTAGGTTACAAAAAAAATTCCAATAAAATCGTCTTACAGTGGAAAAGTGATTAAAAATCTGTCTATTCCTACAATTTTCAACCGAATTTAAACCTTCTTTTTTTAATATTCAAAAAGGTTTGCCGAACAACTGCCTAAAAATAGTTAATATTTATAAAATTGTATTGAATATTTGCCTATTTGCAAAGATTTTGAACAATTAACAAATTAAGAGAGCAGTTTGGTGATTAATTTGTGAGTTTTTGATTTACTAACCAGACGCTTGACCTTCCTGTCCCTCGCGTGGTCTTCGCTGAGGTCTGGCGTTCCCGCGTCTTGGATAGAACCACTGGCGATATCCACGGCGTTTGTCGGCGGCGTAGGGCGATCCCTTAACTGCTTCCCCTTCGGGTCCAGTGACATTAGCCGCCTCATTTCCCTTCTCGCCAATCACCACATCAAATTCGACGACTTCTCCGTCACCTACACTTCGTACGACCTTTCTCGGGTTGTTCTTAACAATGGCCGACTGAAAAAAGACAAAAATAAAAAACCATTAATTTCATTATCATTAATTAAATCAATGCAAAATAAAAATTAACAATATAAAATAAAATTAACTGTAATTATTAAGAATGACACAGTCTCTAGACAACATTTCTTTAAGTACCTGTAAGACAATGCTATGGTTACAAAAAACTGAAAAACATTTCACTTTTCTAAATTTACGAGTTGACTGAAATTTTTACCAATAAAAGATTAAACCAATTATCTGGATTTAAATTTGGATTCCTTGAAATAAATTGATGAGTTAAAATTAGGATTGATTTAATTTGAGATTTAAAATGTTCTTTAAATAAAGGTACTGGTTTTGAGATCGTGACATTCTTAATTTTTATCTTGACAATTATTAAAAAGAAGCAAATTTGTCAAAACTAAGTTCTCACCTGATGGACAAATACATCCTCCTTGGTGTCATTTCTGAAAAGCAAAAAAGAAATAAATATTAGTAAATATTTATAAAATGAATTAACAAGGCAAAATAATGATACTTTTACTTAATTTGTATAAAGATTAAAAATAATTATAAACACACATTAAAACTAATAACAAAACGTGTATCAAAACTAATTAAAAATAAGCGCTCAAACACAGATTATAAAGATGTCACAGCAAGCAAATATTCATTGAATTTACAAATGTATTTCGCTAATTGAATGAAGTTCGTGTTAAGTGAATCATGCTGAATTAATGTTCACTTCCTTCCGTATTATAACCGAGTAAGACCATTATCTGTAGCCTCGAAACGCTCGCAGTTACGTTCCAAATTTGTCCATTATTCAAACGAGATCGAAAACCCCAATTTCACGAAAATCAGCAGAGCGTATTAAAATCATCACAAGATGAAGCGTTGCAAACTACAGCAGATACTTCCTCAATGTCAAATTTCAATTCACACCCGACAAAATCTGTTTCTTTTTATGAGAAAAAAATCTACATTTTCAATATCTAAATTATTCGCGACAACTACAACAACAAAAAAAGAAAATCTTTCCCATATGATGTACTTTTCTACAATTTTCAGCGTTCATTTTCAAGAATAATGGATAAAATCGATGTAACGTCAATTTTGCCAAGAAATCGGGAAATTAAATTATGACATTGATGCATTTGTTCCTGTGAAAAGTTTTTCTATCTCTTTGAAGGTGGGAATGCGTGTACAGCAGCGAACATAAGCGATTTACCCATCCCTATTTCTAACTATATAGATTCGTAGATGTACAGATATAGCTGGAGCTTGTGAAGCTGCTGAGCAAAGCATGGAGTTGAAAGGTCGTTGAACTAGTGCGCGTCCTCTCCCGGAACAGATAGAAAAGCACACATACAAGCACAACTCACACAAAACACAGTAGCTACTTTATGAAGGGGGGGTCTTCACCGAAACTCGAGCACCATAAAGGAATGTCCTTTGCTCACGAATCAAAAGCCATCAAAACCACGATTTTCCCTTTCATTCAATTTTCAAACATCTTGTCGACTATTTTCCAAGCTAAATATCCGTTCTGCACTTTCACACCAATGAATTTTCCAAGCATCAGCAGCAAGTTACAAAATTTTCACTTTTGATGTACCTTCCTGTCATTTTATTGTATTTTCTTCATACAGTTATTAAGTCAATCAAACCAAATAACTGCAGATGCATTATAAATGCAAAATAAATAAAGAACAGGCTTCATAGTGACAATGGGTTAAAATGCTGACTTTGGACCAAAGGTAGTCGCTGATATATTTTTAAAAAAATTTAAATTTATTTTACATGTATTATTGAAGTATCTAAATTTTCTTCTGAAGTTGTTTTAGCTACATTTCTTATTTTTCAGGCGTAAATTGTAACAAAGGAGCAATTGTCAAGAAAAAATGGAGTTATTTAATAACAAAATAAATATTCGTGTTCTTTCTAGTGAAAATGTGATCTAAGTGTACAAATAAATAATTATGGTAATTTTCGTTAATTACAGGGTGTCTACTAATTTCATCCCACAAAATTCCCGGTCATTTCCCGGTTTTTGTTCCAATTTTTCACGGTTTTTTCTCTTGTTAACTTAAAATTTATTTCAAGTATAAATAGACCTACAAATAGCTACAAAAATTGAAGATAACAGTTGATAATTGAAGAAAATAATTGAGAATTGAAGAATTAAATATTAAACTTTACAAAGAATAATAATTATGAATTAAAAGAAACAATTATTAATGGAAAGAAACAATTATTAATGGAAAGAAATAATTGAACAATGACGAAGATATTTGACAATTAGAAACAAAATTAAAAAAAAAAAAGGAAATATTAATCGACAATTGAACAATAATTGAAAAAATTGAACAATGGTTATTAAATTCAAAGAATATAATTGAAAATTGGTCAACTAGATAGAAAATCAAAGAAAAAATAATTCAAAATTGAAGAAATAAATTGTAAATTAAATAATGAAATTGAAATCGGAAAAACACAGAATTATTAAATGTTCAAAAAAAAAAAAAAAAATGAAAATTGAGAAATAAAATTGAAATTCGAATACAATAATTAAGAATTAAAGAAAATTACTGAACAATTGGATTGAAAAAAGAAAAAAAATAATTTATAATTAAAAAAAAATGGAAAATGCCAGGAATTCTTTAATATTGAAGAAAACATTAAAAATTGAAGAATAGAATTGTTATTTAAAGAAATTAATTGAGAATTGAAAAAAAATAATTGAACAATTAAATTGAAAATTGAAGGAGGCTTTGAAACATGAAATAAATAACTGATAATTGAAAAAAAATAATTGAAAAAATTAGAGATTACTGAATATTGAAACAAACAATTGAAAATTGAACAAAATAATTAAAAATTAAAGAAAATAATTGAAAATTGAAGAAAATAATTGAAAATTTGAAGAAAGTAGTTAAAAATTGAAGACAATATTTGAAAACAGCAGAAAAATTTAGAAATCGACGGAAATAATTGTGAATTGGTGGAAATAATTTAAAACTTACCTATTTACATTAAAATTGAAAGAAAAACATAATTTAAAAAAGCTGAGAATTGTTGAATATTGAGAAGAAATGAAAAATTGAAAGAAATTGAGAAATTGAAAGAAATATGAAAAAATAAATGGAAATTGAAGAAAATAATTGAAATTTAAGAAAAAAAATTGGAAATTGAAGAAAATAATTGAGAATTTACAAAAAAATCATTGTAAAAAGCCTAGAGTTATTGAATATTGAAAAACAACAATAAAAAATTGAAGAATGGAATTCAGGGATTACAGTGGTTTCTTCGTCCAATTTTAGGTGAAAAAGGGGATTTCGATTTTCAAAAAAGGGGATTTTCTTTAATAAAAAGGGGATTTTGTAAATTAAGAAAAAAGGGTTATATTAATAATTCAAGTTTTCTTTTACAAAATTTTATTGTTTCTTTTTCTTCAAAACAGTTTTATTAATTAATTTAGTCTTTCTTTGTTCAATTTGTTTATGAAAATTTTAAAAGAAAGAGCACTTTCGGAAATACAAAAATTTATCTTTTAATAGGTTGTCTGTTCAATGACGAGAAGATGGTTGTTGCAATTAAATATTTTAAAATATTTTTTAACTTCAAATGGTTTTTTAAATTATTTATTTAATAATTAGATTTTAAACAGGAAACATAAAAATCTGTGATGTAAAATGTTCTGATATAATGTTAAAGAAATTAAATTAAAAATATTTTAGCGAAATATGACAAAATCAATTCAAATTATTTTTATTAATCTCTTTTATTGTATTTTGGATTTTCTAATTCAAAACAATTAATTTTTGTTTGAAATAAGTAAATATATTTCATAAACAATTTTTTTTCATCTAATAAAATAAATTTGATGTATTTCAGCAAGAATACATGGTTTTATTTTATGATGCAAAACTAGTAATATTTGTTTAAAACAAGTAAAAAATATTTAATAAAAAGTTTCTTTATCCAATGAATTAATTTGCTTTAATTAATTAAGAATACATAGTAATAAAAAAATTATATAACTTTTTAAAATAATTTCATTTTAATCATGTTTTTTTCATGTTTCGTGTTTAAAATTTAAATATATTCAATAAATAATAATAAAAAACCATTTTAAGTTGAAATTTTTTTTTAAACATTTAAATTCAATAACTAATTTGTCATCATTGTACAGACACCCTAAAAAAGGATAAACTTTTGCATTTCCAAAAGTGGAAAAATAGAATCTTTTTGAAAAAAAGAAGGTCAAAGAAGAGAAAAATGTTAATTTTAGGTGTTTTAGGTGATTTTTCTAAAAAAAAGGGGAAAATAAGGGGAAAAGGGGAAAAAAGGGGGATTAGGTGAAAAAGGGGAGAAACTGTGATCCCTGGGAATTGAATGTCGAAAATTATAATTGAGAATTAAAGAAAATAATTCAAGAATTGAATAATTGGATTGAAAGTAGAAGAAAATAAGTGATAATTGAAGAAAAAATAAATTGAACAACCCAGGAATTATAGAATTTGAAGAAAATAATAAAAAATGAAGAATGTAATTGTAATTTGAAGAAATTAATTAAAAATTGTAGAAAATAATTTGAAAATGAAGAAAATGTGATTTTATGAAAATAACAATTTTCATATAATAATAATTGATAATAATAATAATAATAATTGATGAATTGAATTGAAGTTTCAAAAACATAATTGATAATTGAAAAAAAATATTGAAAAAGCCTAGAATTATTGATTATAGAAGAAAATAATTGAAAATTGGAGTTATTGAGATGTGAAATAAATAAATGATAATTGAAATAAATAGTTGAAAAAAGTCGAGAATTATTGAAAATTAAATTAAATAATTAAAAATTGAAGGAAATAGTTGAGATCTGAAGAAAATAATTAAAAATTGATGAAAATAATTGAAAATTGGAGAAAATAATTGAAAATTGAATCAAATAATTGGCAATTGAAAAAAATAATTTAGAGTTGAAGAAAAAAATTAAAAATTGATTAAAATAATTGAAAATCGTAGAAAATATTTCGGAAGTAAAGAAATTAATTAGAAATTGATGAAAATAATTAAAAATTGAAGAAAATAATTGGCAATTGAAGAAAATCGAAGAAACTAATTGAGAAATGAAGAAATAATTTAAAATTAATGTAAATAATTGAAAATGGAAGAAAATAATTGAGAATTGTAGAAAATAATTGGAAATTGAAAAAAACAATTGAGAGGTGAAGAAAATAATTGAAAATTGAAAATATATATATTATATTAATGAAAATAAATATTTGGATACTGATTAAATGTATTTTTTTCACTAAATTACAATTATTTCCGGAAGTAGTTAATCGATGTTAATGTCTGTTTTATGAAATTAGAAGGAATCAAATTTCCTATCAAAAGCAGGTTTCACAGTTACAATAAAGAATATTTTAGGGGAAATAGGGAACGAAAAAATAAAAATATAGGGGACTTTTAGGGTACTTTAAAAAGTTAATTTAAATAAAAATAAATAAATTATATTTCCTAATTAATTTGCAAGAAAAAAACTTTTTCTAGTCCAAATTTTAAAATAGTTACAACATTTCTTCTAATATTATTAAATTATATTAACTTTTACGATAAAAAATATTTTATTTATAAATACGTACATGAAACAATAAGCCTGCATAGTCAGAATTGTAAAACTGCTTTTATGAAATGAATAAAAACATCTTTAAACTTTAAAAGAATGAAATTTAATTTTTTTTTTCTTATTTTTTAAACTTTAGTTAAACAATTCCCAAAGGAATGAGAATTTAAATCGACTGAAATTTGAATTTAATAAAACTTGAATAAATTGAAGTTCTGATAAATTTACGACTGGATTATTAGTAAATTTGAATTAAATAATGTTTAAAGAAATAAAATAAATAAAGAGAGAAAGAAACAAAGCAATATATTCAAAAATGGGAGAGAATTTAAAAAAAAAAAGTTTAACAAACTATGAAAAAATTAGAAAAAAATATAAAAATAGTGAAAAAAGTACTAGATAAAAAAAAGTAGTAAGAATAAAACAAGAAAATGTAAAAATTGTACAAACAGAATGACAAATTCCTATAAAAATGAAAAAAATTTGGAATATTATTCACAAATTGAAGAAAATTCAAAGAGGAATATGTAAATAAGTTTAAAAAAAAAAAAAAAAAATTTAAACAATTTTAATAACAAAAATTTGTTTAAAAAATCTTAAAATCTAAAAATTTTATAAAAGGGAAAATAAAGTTGCGAAAAAATAGACAAAATGTAAAGAAAATTAAATAAATTTACATTAAAAACGAGTTAATCCAAAAGTAATCAGATCAATGAAAAAAAATTGTATTTCTCTCCCCCCTTAAATTATCAAATTAAATAAGAAAATCAAATAAAAAATTAGTTTTTTAAAAAAAATTTTAATTCAATTAATAACTCACTACAATTTTAATTATAAATATTTTAGCCTATAAAAGTCATGATTCACTAAAAATTGTAAGTTGAATCATTCAATTCGCCATGGATTAAAATTTGCAATTATTAAAAATTATACCAATTGAAATTTGAATAAAATAAATTTTGAATATATATTAAAATTTAGATTGAAATTTCGATTAAATAACAAATCTGAGTAGATATAAAATTAAATAAATATAATTTTGAATTGGTTGAAATTTTAATTTAAATGAAATTTGAATCAAATATAATTTTGATCCAGTAAAAATTAAGATTTTGGAAAATTGAATAAATTGAAGTTTGAATTGAAATTTCGATAGATGAAATTGAAAATCGATAAGAATTAAAATAAATTAAAATTTTTATAAATTATATTTTCAACCGATTTATTTTGGTATTAATTTCAAATTAACCGAAATTTAAATAGATAAAAATTTTAGAATGAATTGAATTTTCAGCCGATGAAATTTGAAATTATTTAAAATGTGCATTGATTTAAATTTGCTTCGATTTAAATTGAATTAGATTATATTTGGACAGAATTCAAATGTAAAAATATGAAAATTTTCAACTTTAAAAGTTTTAACCAATCGTTTTAAGCTGGATGCTTTCCAATCTAGAAAGGTCAATAGTTAAACTCAGACAGATTTAGAGGAATTGAAATTTGAAAACATTAAAATAATGGATGTTATCAGAAAATTTGCGAAAAAAAGAAATACCAAATCAAATAAATTCTTCATATAAAATTCAAATAAACGAATTAAAAACAAAAAGTAAACATAAAGAATGATTCATTTCACGAAATTAGTTCAAACAAGTGATAAAGTTAAAAATAAAAAATTTGTATGTCTCGTAATTTTAACCTCCGCCATAAAAAAGACGAGGTTCAATGGGTCGAGACAATTTTTTCTGCCATTCTTAGTTTTTCAAGTCAATTTCGTTTTATTCAAAATCAACTATCTGGTATTAAATGGCGTATTTTAATTAAAATTTGTTCATCAATAAACAATCATAAAGCATGGAATCTAAAAGGCTTCTTTTAATTGAAATTTGTCCATCAATAAACAATTTTAAATTATGAAAAATTATAATTAAAGGCTTCTTTTAATTAAAATTTGCATTGATAAATAAACACTTTTAAAGTTAAGAAAATTATATACATTAAAATACTACACGGGAAAATATTTACTCATTATTTCTATCCAATTCAAGAATATTGAAATGAATGTTGCATCATTTGCACAAGTAGCAAATAAAAAAACTTTCAATAAAATTCTTTAAAAATAAAATCCAGCATGAATCTCTTTCAAACTAAAAATTCGCAACGTTTTTTCAATAAACAAAAGATAAACGCGAAAGGCTTTTTAATTGAAACACAATTTTTTAAAATATTTTTTTCAAGTTAACGGTAAATAAAATCTTTGTAATTTACAGATAAATATTCATGTTTCTAAAAACTATTCGCAATTAATGTTTGTATTTGATAAAACGAATTTTTGTTCATTTTATTTTTCCATTAATTTTTTACATGAAAATATTTTTTCCTATATAATTAAAAGTCCCTGTTTTTGAAGAAATTATACACTGATAATAAGTGAACACATTGCATAATATTATAGAAGGTAGGGCGTTCTTAATAGTCGCTCGAGCAAATTAAAAGGTTTCCCATTGCTGAGTTATTTCAGAACTCTACCCTAGGGCTTCCCCTTCCTCAGGCTCATGATTTTATCACTTAGAAAATCCTACATCCCAGCTGTTTCGTGTTAACCCTAATATCCGTTTATGCACGTATATAATGCTCAAATTTTTACTAAAATACACATTTTTAAAAATTTTAATTTAACTTATTATTACAAAACTTATCTAAAAAAAATATAATAAAAAATCCTTTAAACTTAATTATATTAAATTTAAGTTTCACTAAATATTTACACAAATTGCATTTTAATTTACTTTAGAAAGAAGATAATAATAAAAAAAATTATGATTATGATATTATGATAATTAAGGAAATAGAAAATGATAATTAGAAAAGTTAATTACACGCTAATTGAAAACAAATAAGAAAATAATGGAAAATAATTAAGATCAAATGGATAAAGAAACGAAATAAATAAATTTTTAATTAAGGAATATATATTATAAATAATATATGTGTAATAATAAGAAAATTTACGATACGTATGAAAGCTAATGGCATTAAATGACAAATGTTACCATCCACCTTGCAATATCCAAGCTGGCGTTTTATCAAATAAAACTTGAACCGATATTTATGAATTTTGTATCGACGAAGACAAGTGTGCACAACGAGTAGACAGAAGTACAATTTAAATCGTTCGATATCTGAAAAATACTTTCTCCATAAAAGTCAAGATCGATTATCGGATCAAAAATTATCTTTTCCTCTAGGAGACGACAGTTTCCTGGAAAAATATTATTCTTGAGTGGAATATTCGTAAGACGAATGGAAACTGGTCGAGTAAAGTTTCCAGTATGACAACCAATTGTAAGTTGGAAATATCGCATTCAATGTGGAAGAGATTTTGGCCAAAAGCCAGTTAAATAGACAAACCTAGAAATAGCATCACCAGAAAAATAAAACTACATTTTAGCGAGTTATAAAAGTTTCTTGTATAACGAGAGACATTTACTTTTGAACGGGGATAAAAAAAAATATTATAATACAAAAAAAACTATCATTTGTAAATTCAATAAAGTGAATATGATTTTTTATTTTTGAGAATTAATTTAAATTAAAAGTTGAATTAAATTTTAAATTTAAATGCACAAATAAAAATTAGTTTCAAACGATAATTAAACTCACCTGTTGATGAACCCGTAGCCACTTTTTACGTTGAACCATTTTACTGTACCGGTGACTTTGGTAGCTGTAACATAAAAATATCACGAGTTTAATGTAAATTCATTAACAACATTTCTGTAAATAACAATATAAAATACATGTAAGGTTAAAGAATAAAATAATAAAATGGTTAAAAAAGAAAATAATAAACAAGGTGAAACCCAGACAACACGGTGGTTACCATTTTTGTTCTTTATTTTCCATTGGAATTAAATTTCGCAAACGAAAATTGAGCATTCTTTTTTCCAAACGCACTAACTTTAAATTATTAAGTTCTTTAAAAACTGGAAGTGAAATAATGCCTAAGGCTGCGCACAGAATGTCGATTTCTGATACACATTGAAAGCTTTTTACTGATATGTTTTTAACATATCGAGAACATTTTATCAGGCTTTAGGCATTAAAATAAAACTAACTGGTTCTTAAAACAACTGGAAAACACAAAATAATACATGTTTAAACCTTTAAATTAGATCAAGATAAATAAGTAAATTGTAAAAATATAAATATATACAGTTTCGTAAATAGAAATACAAATTTATTAATAAATAGAAATCAATAAAATAACTAGAAGGTATAAAAATTGGTCAATAAAAATGTCATTAAATTTTAAATATAAAAAATAAGGGCTTATTAAATAAAATTACTAAGAGAGTTAATAAAAATGTAATATTTTGAATTATTAGTATTATAAGGTTATTATTTTAATAAAATTTGAATACATATAAATCTAATTATTAATAATATAAATTGTAAAAAAATTAATTTTAATTTAATTTACATTAATTCAATTTAATTTATTTATACTCTCAAATTGAATTATTAAGATTAATAAAGTTGATCCTAATACTCCTTCACAAACAATAATAATTAGTAAATAAAAATTTTTAAAATTTACTATATTAATAATAATTAATAAGTAATTAAATAAAATTATTAATAAAAATAATATTAAAATTTCTAAGGGCATAAGAATAATTAATAAATGACTGAATTTAAAAGAAATGATATGTAGGGTTAATAAATAAAATTAAAATAATCGTTAAAAATAAAATACTAGCTTAATAGTTAAAAAAAAAAAATTATAAATTGAAGATAAAATTATTTTTTAGCTTTCAAAAAAATAAAATAAATTTTATAATTTTATTGTCCAAAATTAATGTTTTATTAATCGTTTTTGAAATGGGTTGTAGGGTTAATAAATAAAATTAAAATAATCGTTAAAAATAAAATACTAGCTAAATAGTTTAAAAAAAAAAAAAATTTGTAAATTGAAGATAAAAATATTTTTTAACTTTCAAAAAAATAAAATAAATTTTATAATTTTATTGTCCAAAATTAATGTTTTATTAATCGTTTTTGAAATGGGTTATTTAATTCTTTTTTTCATCATTTTAAAAATGCACTTATTATTTTATTAAATTTTGAAAGAGTTCATCCTTTAATTATAGGTAGAATTATATTAATAATTATTTCAATTATAATTTCTATAAATATATTTAATAAAACAAGGATTTATTCAAGAATTATATATTTAAGCCTAACAGGCGGGTGTTTTAATTTTATTTTTTAATAGATTTATTATAAATGAACAACAATTAATATTATTAAATATTAATATTAAATTATTTTTTTATAATAAGTTTTTTTTTTTAATAGTGTATTTAATAATAATATTATTTTATGAGGTAAATAAATAAATAAATAAATAAAATATCAAAACATTTTGTTTGAGAAAGTGACATAGTTATGGAAGTGCATGGATTAGAAGAGGGCGTGTTGTTAAAAATGTAAAGGCGGAGATTGTGCAAGTAACAAGTTCTCAGAAATGGAAAGATTGATGTATTTAAAGTTATAAACGTAGAAGTGAACAAAATGTCCTTTTTATTATAATTTTTGCCTTTTATCTACAACAATAACATTCTTTAAAATAGAAGTAATATGAATTAGAAGAAAAATTCTGGATAAAATTTTTTTTTTAACATTGTCATTAACAAATCAATCAAGTTACGCGAATGTGGTCAAGGTTACTTTAATCGTAAATCTTCCAAGATTGAGTCTAAACTCTTCACCATAAAAAATAATTGAATAACAACAATAATAATAATAGTAATAATAATGACAATATTAAAATTGTGTTTAAGTTTCTTATTTCAACTGTTGCAAAATATTTTTTTTTTTAATTAAACATTGTCAGGAATAACGACACGTGAGAAAATCTAATTGTGTATTCTCTCAATAAGTACCTTTTCAAATGAATCTAATGATTCGAGTGACCTCATATTTGCTAGAATTGCTTTTTTTAAATCATCAGAAATTTTAGCCCATAACTAACTATATTTGAAATAATAAACGATAATAACTTATGCTGATTTTATAGAATTTATATATAAAAAAATTTGTATATTTTATATATTATTTATATATATTTTAAAAATGTTTTTAATTGAAATAAATGACATTAAGGAGGTTCCAGCCATTTACATAACCTCAAATTAGAAACTCGTTTTTCACCCCAAATAAAAAAATTATTCAAATTAAATTCAACAAATTTTAAAAATCCACAGTTGCACATTTAAAAAAAAAATTAAGTCGAGCTAAAATTTGTTGTGGAAAAATAATTATTTAACAATTTACGTTTTTGCTTTAAATGTAGGTAAAATCTGTAATCTTCATCCAATTTTGACTAATAAAGCTCATTTTTCTCGTTCAAACATTCTCTATAATTTTATTTGTTAGATTTTCTTATATAATATTTTGTTTAAAAAATGAGTAAAGAACAAATGTTTTGTGTTTAATAACTTTTAAACAAAATATTATTTAACAAAACCCAACAAATAAACTTGTAGAGAATGTTTCAAGGGAAAAATGAGCTATTGTTAGTTAAAATTAGATGCAAATTACAGATTTTAACTAGATTTAAAGAAAAAACATAAACTGTTAAATAATTATTATTTGATAACAAATTTAAGCTCAACCTACTTTTTTCTGGAAAATTTACAATTATATCTTTTAAAATTTGGTGAAATTAATTTTAATAATAATTTTATTTGATGGAAAAAGCCATTTGTTAGTTTGAGGTTATGTCAATGAAGATACTTTCTAGAGAAAAGCTCCTTAATAACAAGTATTTTTATTATATTTTAATAGATTATTTTTGTTATAATAATAATAATAATAATAATAATAGCAGTAGTAGTTGTTGTAGTAGTAGTAATAGTAATAATAATAATAATAATAATAATATTTTCCTCTCCTAATCTTGTTCTGTTAAAAAAAAGATTAAAATCAATGTTGCATTTAAAAATCATAAACAATTATTTTACAACTTTTTGGAAAATAAAAGCAGTAGAAAGAAAAAGAGCTAACTTCAAATTGTGAATAAATAAATATTAACCGGTTTGTTTATATTCCTCAATTTATTTACTTAGTTCTATTGTTTTTTCTTACCAATTTTTTTTTGTATTCAATTTTTTATACACAATAAATACATTTTTTCACGTAAATTGTCATACCAAGAAACAAAAAAATAGTCTCTCAAAATAAAATTTACAAAATAGGGCGCAAAATAGCTTTGAGTTAAGTAAAATAATAATACTAATAATAAATTGTATTAATTAGTATAATTATTTTTATAACCCTTAACTCAAAACAGGATATCAAAAATTATTTTTTGTGATAGAATTTAATATTTAAAACACATTTTGAAAATTTAATTTTCTTTCGAAATTAAATTTGTTTAAAATATTCATTAATTGAATAATAATCTTTTTACAATTATACATTATAAGAATATTGAATAAAAAGTAATAATTATTTTGTAAATATTAATAACAAAAGAATCATAAGTAATAATAACAAAAACTCCCTTTTTTAATTTTAATCTTTCCGTCGAATTTAAGATCAAAATTCAAATTAGGATTTTTTAACGGAAAAAAAAAGTTAATAAATTGATTATTTCAAGACATCAAGCGGGAATATTCTCACGAAGTCATTGTTGCGTATGACCCTATATTATCCAGGTCATAAAGTTTAAGGATCGATTTTCAACAGAAAAGAAACCAATTTATTATTGCGAATTTTACAAGCGCAGATGTAAATTAAAAACAAAAAAATAGTCATAAATTCTCATATTTTTGCAATTAATTTTGAATCATGATTAATTCAAAGGGGGAAAAAATGTATTGCGACATGTGATGTAACTGCTGATTATCTTAAGAAAATAAATGGATTTTTATTGTAATTAAGTGTAATTATAATTGTCCAATTATGAAATGCGTCCAAGTTAAACGTACTCTAGAAAAATTACCGAAGGCAAGTTCATTGAAGAAAAAGGCTCGAAAATTCTAAAATTAACTATTTTGTATTTTGAAATCAAGTCCAGTGAAGTTTATCACAACATTAGAAATGTTTACCTTGTTTGAATGTAAGTTTATTTTAAATAACTCACGAGTTAATTTACTTTTTAACATCAGTTTATTTAACTCGTTCAATCCTATAATTAGGCTTCCGATTCAATTTACAATATTCAACTTTATTTTAATTTTACACTTTAATTTTTTTAAATAAATAAACAGTCACGAGTAAGGCGGATATTATATAATGCTAATCTCACAGAAAACAATATCACAAAACTTATAACTAAAGATGAAATTTAGTTAATTTAAAATAAAATAAAAAAGAACACGCATTCAGTGACTTTTCTATTCTCGAGCACGGAGGGCATTTTTTTGGAGTCAATATTTCCGTGACTTTAGGGTTATGGAATCCTCGAGGTAGCTTGATGCCATAAAAGGCGTCGAACCTTATCTAGAAATCTGGAAATCGATCTCGAAACCTCAAATCCACTAAATGAATCCCAATCTGTCTTGTGTTGGAATTAGTAAAGAGAAATAATTTTCGAAAGATGCAGTCATTTTTTAATTAACAGTTGACGATTTTACTGGAAGGACGCATTGGAAAAAAAGATCATTTCGGAATTTTCTTGCGCCGGCCACATGGTCTGGATTTCAGCGGACGCGGGCGCCATTACGAGGAAACACGATTCTCCCTCGAGGCCGACGTTGGTGATGATACAAAAGACGAAAGAAAAATTGGAAAAAAAAAATAGCAATAAAATTTTTGTTTCTTACCAATGACCGTTTTCTTTTGCACAGCCGCGGGTTGTTCGGGCTGTTTTTCCGGGTCAGCCATGGTGGTGATGTTAAGGTGTTAAACACGCCGCTGCCGTACCTAGATGTTGCCGTCCTTCTAGTTGTACTGTTGATTTCCTTCTAACGATCTCAAAGATGGCCGCAGCTCCAGGCGACCGGTCAAACATCATTCTCTTGTAACCCGGTCTCTGGTTGGCTGCCAGCAGAACGTATTTAATCATTTTCAGGGGTTCAGTTCAGAAGAAAACAACACATAACTGACAAAATTAACATTCCAGTACGTGTAATTAATTCCTGGTCACTTAATTTATAACACAAGTTGTCGAAAAATTCAAATTTATTAAAACCGGAAGAGGGAAATTTTTTTTGTAATTTTTTAATCAACCAATCAGAATTGACTTTAAACTAGTGCCTTTCTAATTTCCCCTAGACGGAACTAACCAAACCTCTAGTGTTTTCTAGTAATCTAATATGCTTTTGCGCTTTTGGTTTTTGACAAATGAAATACTTGATTGATTTGTATTTTTAAGTTAATTTAACCTTAGTGTGATTGTAATTACTATTTAATTATAGGTTATTTTTAATTATATATTCCAAGTTTAAACGTGTGATAAGATCTTCCTGGAGTTTTCATCTAATGGATGACGTCAGGGAATTGATATTTTGAAGGTTATATACGTTTTGACATTTTTGACAATTAGGGCATTAGATTACAATTTCATCTAGGCAGGAGTCAGTATTCTTTTTACAAATAACATCCTGTTATTTATGGATTTTAGCGAAAAAGTGTCGTGCACGCAAAAGTTGTGTGATATTTAAATCAACTATTGGAAGGTGTGTCATGTTGGCACATTTCTTGTATATTAGTTCTTTAATTACATTCTATATGTCTAGAATTTAGAGGTTAGAATTTCGTGAAAATTAATATCCTAACAATAAACGAATTCTAGAAATCGTAAGGCAAATATTTGTAAACAATGGCAACAGGAACAACATTACAGGTAAAATCGGCTGAAATATTTTAGAATTTTTCACACAAATTAGCTCAATTGCCTCTCTAATTAACGCTTACAATTTGTATATGATTTTTGTCTTTTATCGCAGAAAGCTATCGATTTGGTAACGAAAGCTACAGAGGAAGATAAAAAGAAGAATTATGAAGAGGCTCTCAGGCTTTATGAACACGCTGTAGAATATTTTCTTCATTCTCTTAAATGTGAGTACATTTGTTGTTTAAAAAGTGTTTATTTATAAATAGTACAAACTTTAATTTTGTCCCGTATTTTGCTGATTTTTCAACTTTTTCTCTATTAAACTAGTTTATTACACATTTTGTTTACAAATTCCAATTTTAATTTCGCTGTCATTATTTAATTTTTGTTTCAAATTTAATTTCTTGATAGAATTATTCAATTTCCCCTACCTTTTTATCATAACATTTATTACATTTTAACATATTAAAATTTTTCTTAAATTTAGATGAAGCTCAAGGTGACAGAGCAAAGGAAAGCATCCGTTCAAAATGCAATCAGTACTTAGATCGAGCTGAAAAATTGAAGGCACATTTGAAAAAAGGAAAAAAGAAACCTGTAAAAGCTGGCGAAGATGATTCAAAGAGTGAGGATAAAAAAAGTGACAGTGGTGATAGTGATACAGATAGCGATCCTGAAAAAAAGAAACTACAAAGTAAACTAGAAGGCGCTATAGTCATGGAGAAACCAAATGTTAAATGGAGTGATGTCGCTGGACTGGATTTAGCTAAAGAAGCTTTAAAAGAAGCAGTCATTTTGCCTATTCGATTTCCTCACCTATTCACAGGAAAAAGAGTTCCCTGGAAAGGAATCTTATTATTTGGGGTATTGTTATTTGCTGAGAATTTAGTAAATTTTGAAAAAAAAAACGGAGGATTTAAAAAAGTTGCGGGAATTTAATCTTTTCATTAATCAGGTTGTTCAGAGACTTTGAAAACCTTGAAAGTCTTGAATTTTAAAGCAAATTCTTGAATTACTATAGGCATGAAGCATCACTTATTTTCCTTTTTGGGTCAAACCATTATATTTCGCACGGTCATTTTTTACTAATTTTTAAAATTAATGTAACTTAGCAAAAGTGATTTTGGAAGTATCTGGAACACGAAATGAATATTATTTTGACAAACTTTTGATTATTTTTCGTAAAATATGAATTTGAAATGAAGAAAGTATGAAAAACTGTCACTTTTTAAGACATTTGAAAATATTTTTAAAAAATATTTAATTAGCGTTAAAATAGTAAATAAATGATTGGTATGTATTCAAAATAAGTCAATTAATTGTTTTTAACTGATTAAAGTACATAAAGATGTAAAATAATGAACAAAATATATTTTTAAAGTTTATCTGTCAAACGTCGAAATTTCGTGATTTTTAGCAATTAATTATAGACACTTTAAATTATTAGAATTAATTCAAACTTACCCGAAAGATAGTATTTGATGTAAACTTTTAGTTTTTCTTAGCACTTTTCTTCTTTTTAATTGTTTGACAGATAAACTTTAAAAATATATTTTGTTCATTATTTTACATCTTTATGTACTTTAATCAGTTAAAAACAATAAATTGACTCATTTTGAATAAATACCAATCATTTATTTACTATTTTAACGTTAATTAAATATTTTTTAAAAATATTTTCAAATGTCTTAAAAAGTGACAGTTTTCCATACTTTCTTCATTTCAAATTCATATTTTATGAAAAATAATAAAAAGTTTGTCAAAATAATATTCATTTCGTGTTCCAGATACTTCCAAAATCACTTTTGCTAAGTTACATTAATTTTAAAAATTAGTAAAAAATGACCGTGCGAAATATAATGGTTTGACCCTTTTTCACTTATTCAAAATTTTGACATCTTTTTTTAATTTATAGAATTTTCAATTTATTCGAACTTTAAACGTATTGATTAAAATTTCAATTAATTCAAGCTTCAAACATAAATTTCAGTTGATTTACTTATATTCAGTTTTGAATAATTCTTTTCAAATTTTCATTCCTCTGTATTATGATTTCAGTTATTTCTTCAATTTTCAGTTATTTTGATTAGTTTTTAATTATTGTCTGAAATTATCAATATTTGAATTATTTTTCAATTATAATTTTCTAAATTTTAAATTACTTTCTAAAATTTTTTATTGTATTCAATATTTTAAATTATTTTTTTAGTGTTAATTAATGTCTTCTAAATTAAACCTATTTCTTTATTTTTCAATTAGTTTCATAAAATTAAAAGTACTTTTTTCAAATTGCAAATATATTCGTCTCATTTTTTTCAATTAATTTTATCAGTGCTTCATTTTTAAATTATTTTTTCAATTAATTTCTTCAGTTTCTAATTTTCAAGGCTGATAAAAATCATGATTTTTTTTATTTTAATTAAAAATTGATTTTTTTTGTAAATGTATAAAATCAGTGTATACAATTTTTAAGTAGTTTATTTTTTAAATTGAGAACATTTAATAAGAAATAATGAAGAATAAAACATTTAATCAAAATCAAACAAATTATGACGAATAAATGAAAAAATTTCAAAAAAGTATTTTCAAATTCATATATGATTGCAAAATTAAGAAAATTAGGTAAAAGCAACGTAAAAATAATAAATTATAAATAGAAAATGGGAAAAGATAAAACAGTCTATTATAAAATAAGAAAATTCTTTTAAATAAAGAATGCCATGGACATTATTAAAGAAATAAATAAAAATTTCAAAAAAACAACACAAGAATGAAACAGTCACAAAAATATATAGAAAAGTAGAAACTCTTTTCAAAACTATTTAAGTACATTTCTTTAAAATTAAAAAAATAAGTTAAGATAATTAAAAAAGCGTAAAAATATTACTAAAGAGAACATTTTTTCAAATTAGACAAATTAGAGAATTATTTTACAAATTGAAGAAAAAAAGAATGAATAAAATTTAGGAGAATTTACAAAATTGTAAAAGCAAAAAAATTCTATGAAATAGAAGAACGATTTTAAAATGAGAATATTTAGTACAATATTAAATTTATATAAAATATAAAATAAAAGAATAAAAGTCTTCAAAAAAGTAGAAAATTGAGAAATTTAAAAAATGTAGATAAAAGCATCGAATTAATGTTTTTTAAAATTCGTACATAATTGATAAAAACTAAACGATTTAAAAGAAGGAAAAATGTAGCTAAGAGATAGAAAAATGATGCCAAAAATTAAAGAATTAATTAAAATGCAAGAAAGAGCTAAAAAATTTGAAATAACAAGAAAATTAAATAAATAAGAAGAAAATAGAGAAATGTTTTTTTTTCTAACAAACTGTTAACATATGTAAAAAGTACAAAATGTAAAGAAATTTGGTAAGAATCTACTATAAAATTAGAATTAATAAAAATAAAATAAATAAATGTATATAAAGATAAATAAAAAGTCCACAAAAGAAATTTAAAAATTCTTTAAAAATAAAAAAGCTTAGGAAATTTAAACCACTAATATTTTTATAATATTACACTTAAAACAAGTCTAACAATAAATTTAGAAAAATAAAGGAAATCTAAAAATTTTATGAAAAAATAAAGAAGTATGCAAAAAATAGACAAGATGTGAAAACAAATTGAATGAATTTACAAAAAAATAGCGTATTTATTTTTAAAAATATGGAAATAATTATGAATATCAACGAAATAAAAAATGTATTAAATGTTATAAAAATGCACATTTTTTATAAATTTTTGAAATTTTTGAAACTTCTAAATTTGTAAAGAAAAAACATCTAAAACATTACTAAAATAAAAAAGACGGAATAATTTATGGCGCTGCAATAGCAAAAATAATTACTTTTTGTATTTTCAGAAAAAAAATTATTCTGACTTTTACATCTTAGTGGATATATCAGACCTATTGGAAAAAATTCTCTTTTACATTTAATAACAAGAAAAAAAAATGTTAAGAAAATCAAAGATAATGTTTTTGAGAAAATCGAGTTTTTTTATTTTTAAAAAAAGGACGATATTTTGTTAATTTTCATTATTTTTCAAATTTTCAAAATTGCTAAGAAAGAGCATCTAAAACATTAGTAAAATCAGAAAACAAAATTGATAAATATCAATTTTTGAAAAAACTAGAGAGATTTTAAAAAAATTTGTTAGCGTTTTCGTTCAAAGACCACTCTTTGTCCTAAAACTTTCAAATGCTCGTAACTCCGCGAAAAAAAATTTTTTTTCGCAAAACAAAAAAATGCGTGTTTCTTTATTTTTCTTAAAAAACAATAAAAAGCATGTTAAACATGTTTTTGAATTTTGAAAATATTCGGCCTGTATAATTTGAAATGGAAGCAGCCTTGAAATCTTGTAAGAATGAAAAAAGGATTATTGTGAATATGAAAAATAATGAATATTATTTAATTATTATTAATATGCACTTAAATTTGAATTAATTGAAATTTAAAAGTATAAATTGAAATATGAGTTTATTGACGTTTGGAATTTATTTAAATTATAATGACTTTAATACTATTTTTTCCTATCTTCATACCAAATATTTGTAGAACGTTGATATTCTGATCATCTGTACTAGTACAATTTTTTAAATTTTATAAAGAATAAAATACTGAAATTTTCAAGATTTATTCACAAATTTCTGGATTTTTTTATGGTTAGCGATTTTTTACATGCAGTATTAAATATGCGGAGAATTGCTAAGGTTTTTTTTAATTTAAATCATGATTTTAATGCAAATGTCCCAATAATTTAAATCAATTACAGCCCTGCTAATTGTTAATGCAAATTTTAATTATCAATTTTAGTATTTTAGATATTGGCTTTCATTTACAATTGTTTTGTTATTTTTAAATTATTTTCCTCCTTTTTTTAAATTATTTTCCTCCTTTTTTTAAATTAAAATTCAATTATTACTTTCAAATTTTTCAGCATTTTCTCCAGTTTAAAATCATGAAACTATTGTTTCAGATATTAAAAAGTGAGCCTTTATCAATTTATTTCTGATCTTAAAAACCTTGAAAAATCCTTGAATTGTGTTTTCAAAAGTCGCTGGATACCCTATAAGTTTTTTTACCTTTATCATTTTTCAATTTCTTAGAAATTCGTCCCCTTTCTTGAAACTGTTCAATCAGATTTTGATCCTCTTTTTATGTTTTCCAATTTTCTAAAAGATTATAAAATATTTTATAATAAGAAAAAAAACATATTATAAAATAAATTAATGTAAATTAAAGCAATTAAATAATAAAATTTTGTAATTTTTCCAGCCTCCAGGAACCGGTAAATCATATTTAGCAAAAGCAGTCGCCACAGAAGCTGATAATTCGACCTTCTTTTCCGTTTCGTCGTCCGATTTGGTGAGCAAGTGGCTCGGCGAATCGGAGAAACTTGTAAAAAATTTATTCGAGCTTGCTCGACATCACAAGCCTAGTATCATTTTTATCGATGAAGTGGATTCTCTATGCTCGTCTAGATCCGATAACGAGTCAGAGTCAGCCAGAAGAATAAAGACAGAATTTTTAGTACAAATGCAGGGTAGAGTGAAATTTTTCTAATCATTCAATTAGTTGTTTAATTTATTGTTTTATTTAATGAAATTCTGAATTTTTCAGGTGTGGGAACTGACAACGATGGCATTTTAGTCCTCGGAGCGACGAATATTCCTTGGGTTCTAGATTCGGCAATTAGAAGAAGATTCGAAAAGAGGATTTACATTCCTCTACCAGAATTACAAGCTCGAGCGATAATGTTCAAATTACATTTGGGAAATACGTCTCATTGTTTAAACGATGAAAATTTTAAGCAACTTGCTGGTGCAACCGAAGGATACTCAGGAGCCGATATAAGCATTATCGTCAGAGACGCTTTAATGCAACCCGTTCGACAGGTGCAGACTGCAACTCACTTTAAAAAAGTTCGAGGTCCTTCACCAAAAGATCCTTCACAAATTGTCGATGATCTACTCACTCCGTGTTCTCCTGGTGATCCCGATGCGATTGAAATGAATTGGATGGATGTCGATGGAGACAAATTGTATGAACCTCCAGTTACAATGGTCAGTAAATCAAAAATTTCTTCTTTTTTCGTTAAATTGTTTATTTAACATAACTAAAGTTAACAATGTTGCTGCAGCAACGAACGATACACATTTTTTTTGCGTATTTCAAAACTAATAGATACCGTGAGAATAAAAAGAAACTTTAAAGACGAACTAGCCCCCCCCCCCCCTAACATTCCTTAATCATCCCCTAAACTTGTGAAAATTCCATTTTTCAGCACAAAAGAATTCCAAAAGTCAAAATAAAGTTTAGAACAAATTTTTTATCACTTTAACTTAAATAGATACCTAAAGATTGTCAAAACACTTTAGGACCAAGATACCTTCCGGAACATCAACAAATCATCCCCTGAACTTGCAAAAATTCAAAATTTGAGCACAAAAAATAGCCAAAATAAAACTAAAGTTCAGATCAAATTTTTAGGGATTACAGTTTTCCTTTTTTGCCTAATCCCCTTTTATAACAAAAATCATCTAAAACACATAAAATCAAGATCACCTAAAACACTGAAAAAACGGTATTTTTTATTTCAGAATTATTTTTGGCGTCTATAGAAGAATAAAACATTCTACTAAGTATAAAATATTCTTAAAATAAGAAGCATAATTTTTAATTAAGAAGCCTATTCTTAAGAATATGCTTTTTATTTTAAGAATATTCCTCTTACTTTAAAAATATTATATCCTTAATAGAAGATTTTATTCTTAAATAGGCGCCAAAAATAATTCTCAAATAAAGAATACCGTTTTTTTAGTGAACTCCTATAAAATTAAGAATTTTATCTCCTCTGACTTTTCTTTTTCAATGTGTATCTGTTCTTTTACTTTTATTAATGCTTTATTTATTACATTTTAATAACAAATATATGTATATTGAAAACAAAAATTCCATCTGAAATTGTTTTCCATAGTTTTTTGAACATTATATTTTTCCATAGATTTTGAATTTCAGAATCTACAGACTTAACAATTTCCAGATACAGAGAGATTCAACTTAATTATTAAATATCATTGATTCCGCAACAGACTTCTAAAAGACATTTTTAATTTTGCTTAAAATTTGACGAATTCTTCAAATAAAACAAAATATTAGACTTGAGTTAAAGTATATTATCTACTTGTTCTTCTCAAATTTTGGCATTTTTAGTACTGAAAATTGAATTTTTTTACAAGTTTAGGGGATGATTTGGGGATATTCTGAGGGATTCTCGTTCCAAAAGTTTTTTGAACCGATTATTTTGCTTTTTTGAAATAGAAAAACTAATTTTTAATATAAGTTTACATAGACAAAACGTGTTAAATTCAATTTAAAACCTTAAAACTCATAATTGGGTCAAAGTTAAAGATTTTTTACAAACAGAAATTTCGATTTGTTTTTAAATTTTTTTAAAATTTTCTCAATTTTATAAAGAATTTTTTCATTAAAATCTAAAACTTTTGATGTCTCAAAACACCCCTCTTCAAATTTTTTTGAAACCCATATGAAAAAAAAACTAAGATTTTATAGTTTCTAACTTCTTTGAATTTATTATGGACATTTTAGAGGATTAATGGATAAAAATTTCATACAATATGTGTTTTTGAAATGTCTGACATGACGTGAACTTGAATTTACAAGCCAGAGTCAAATTTCGTTGTTCTTAGTTTTTAAATTTTGAAAGAAAATGCGCTTATTTAGAAAAAAAAACTTTCAGAAAAGAATAATTATTTATTATATTAGTAGTATAAAATATAATTTAAAGTGATTCTATCAAATGAATTTCTAAGTTATTTTTCAAATAAAAAAAAATAAATTAGAAGAAAAATACATGTATTATCATCTTTTATTTTTAAAAGGTAAAATAAAAGACGACGAATCTAGCTGATATAAATTCAACTTCACTTTATGCCAGATTTTTTCAAAAATACATATATTTTATATAATTTTTAGGTATCCATAAATCCTCTAAAACGTCCAAGATAAATTCAAAGAAATTAGAAACTATAAAATCTTAGCTTTCTTTTCATATGGGTTTCAAGAAAATTTGAGAAAGTGTGTTTTGAGATATCAAGAGTTTTAGATTTTAAATAAAAATTTCTTTATGAAATTGAGAAAATTAAAAAAAAATTAAAGACCAATTGAAAAAGCATTCTCTTTCAAAATAGTGCATAATTAACAGAATTAAAAATTCTTTTTTTTTTAATTTAAAGCTTAATAAATTCCTAACAACTCTGTGATTGCCGATTTAAAAAAAAATTTGTGAAATAGTTATTAACCTTGAAAGTTAAAAAATAAATTCAATTTGGTCTTTTTTGACTATTTTTGGTGAACCTAATTCTAATTTACTGGTATTTGTTCAAATTTTCATGAAATTTATGAATTTATTTCTTGTAAATCCAGATTGTAAGAAATAATTAAATTCTTAGTCTCTTTATTGTTAACAATTATAACAGTAACATTTTTTATGTATTATGTACTACGATAAAAATAAACAATTAATGTTTTCAGCTGTTTGATGAAACAAAATTGTTTATTTTAACTGAGAATATAGTATTTATTTATCAAATATTGTCTTGTTGTCAACAATTTTATAAACAAATTAATTTCTTTTTACTTTGAAGATGCCTAATTAAATGTATATTATTTATTAACTTTCGAGGTTAATAACAATTTAACAAAATATTTTTTAAAAAAGATGACCCTATAGTTGCTAGGAATTTATTAAGCTTTAATTTAAAAAACATTCTATCGTTTTTAAATTATTTTCTCAAATTTTTAATTTATTATATTATATTTCAATAGATTTCCTGAATTTTCAATCCTTCATCTCGGATTTCAATTATTTTCTTCAATTTACAATTATTTTTATCATTTTCTAATTTCTTCCTACAATTCATACTTATTTGTATTATTATTTCATTAATTTCATAAACAGTCAATTATTTTCATCAAATTTCAATTATTTTATACAATTTAAATTGAGCGGCCGGGAAGAAGAACTCGATCTACGTCTGTCTCTTTTTTCGTGAGATAAAATGATGGAAAAATTATCTGGAAAAAAAAATTCGAGAAAATAAAAAATGAAAAATTGTAATCGATAGAGCATTTGAATACGCACATTTTTTCTTAATATAATTTTTTTGTCTGACTTTTATTTATTACGATAAAAATTATAAATTGAATTTATTTCTTGATTGAAAATAATAAAATTTTAATAATCAACTCGTGATATCTCAGAAACCAATGAATGGAAAAAGTTTCAATTCCACTTATCTACTCTAAAAACAATGCAGATTCTACTAAGTTTGTTGAAATGATAAAAAATGTTTAATTTGTTGGTGATTTTTAACAATAAAGTAGTCGCTGTCGTTATTTGGTCTTTACTGACTTTGAGCAAAAAGTCATAGTGAGGAAGTATTGAATTTTGTAAACTTAAATCATACAAGTTATTCAATAGGGTATTAGAAAGTTTTACCAAAAAGAATTTCTTCGATCCCTTAATTATTTCAGCTTTTATGAACAATTTAGTTTGTCACTTATTTTATGTCACGCGTGAACTAAAATCAGCTGACTGGCTGAGCTCCAAGCTGTGAGTGGAAGAAGGACGCATGCCAGCGTAAGAGAGAGAAAGCGCCAATAAGGACTTACAAACAGTGTTTGTTTCCTGAATAGATGTTTTTAATTTATAAAATATATTAGGAATGAAAAAGTATTACTAATTTAAAATTTAATTTAAATAAAAACATTAATATGTAATAAATGATGAATTAGAACAATTTTTCATAAACATTAATAAATTAAATAAATCAATGAATTTCAAAATAATAGTAAATTTTTATTTAATATTTTTAATCAGCTACAGGATATGCAACAATTTTTTAAAATTACATATTGTTAAAATGGCAGCTCCTTTTAAAGAAGTTTTTTAACTTATTACATTTCGTTAACGTGTTTAATAAGATTTTAGATGTACAATAATTATTTTATTAAAAATAACTTTTTTCAAGATAGCTCTAAGCATTGTTAAAGAAAATAATTTTTTAACAATAATTTTTTAAGAAAATTGTCAACATTGTAAAAGTGATCATTCTTAAATGATATTCTTTGTCTTAAATAATATTTTTTTAAAATAAAATATTACAAATAAAATTTCTATATTTTTTTAACATTCCTTTTGGTAACCAATTTTGAGAACAGCTTCTTATAAAACTTTTTAAAAGTTTAACTAGACTAATGTAATATTTTTTCATTCCTGATATATTTTATAATTTAAAAACTTTTATTCATGAAACAAACACTGCTTGTAAGTCTTTATTGGCGCTTTCTCTCTCTTACGCTGGCATGCGTCCTTCTTCCACTCACAGCTTGGAGCTCAGCCAGTCAGCTGATTTTAGTTCACGCGTGATATAAAATAAGTGACAAACTAAATTGTTCATAAAAGCTGAAATAATTAAGGGATCGAAGAAATTCTTTTTGGTAAAACTTTCTAATACCCTATTGAATAACTTGTATGATTTAAGTTTACAAAATTCAATACTTCCTCACTATGACTTTTTGCTCAAAGTCAGTAAAGACCAAATAACGACAGCGACTACTTTATTGTTAAAAATCACCAACAAATTAAACATTTTTTATCATTTCAACAAACTTAGTAGAATCTGCATTGTTTTTAGAGTAGATAAGTGGAATTGAAACTTTTTCCATCCATTGGTTTCTGAGATATCACGAGTTGATTATTAAAATTTTATTATTTTCAATCAAGAAATAAATTCAATTTATAATTTTTATCTTAATAAATAAAAGTCAGACAAAAAAATTATATTAAGAAAAAATGTGCGTATTCAAATGCTCTATCGATTACAATTTTTCATTTTTTATTTTCTCGAATTTTTTTTCCAGATAATTTTTCCATCATTTTATCTCACGAAAAAAGAGACAGACGTAGATCGAGTTCTTCTTCCCGGCCGCTCAATTATTCTTTCTACTTATTACCTAAATATTTTCATTATTTTTCAATTAACTTCCAAAAGTTGAATTATTTTTTTACATTTTAATTTTCTTAATCATGTTTTCTTTGTGTTTATCATTTTTCAGTTATTTTATCAAATTTCAAAAATGTTTTGTAATTTTACCACTTATTTTTCATTAGTTTTATTTATTTTCTTTAATTTTTAATCATTTCTATAGTCTTGAAAATATTTTCTCCAATTTTTAGTTTTGAAAAGTATTTTTTCATACACTTTCTACATTTTTAATTTATTTATCTCAAATTTCAGTTATTTGTATTATTTTTCAATTATTTCCACTATTTTTAAATTGGTTTCTTTAATTTTTCAATTTTTTTTCTAAATTATTTTTTAACTGGTTTACTAAACCTTTAATTATTTATTTCAAATTTACAACTACTTTCGGAATTTTATAATTAATTTACTAAATTTTCTATTATTTATCTCCAAATTTTCTATTTTTTTCTCCAAATTATAATCTTTAAAATTATTTTTTAACTGATTTACTAACCTTTAATTATTTATTTTAAATTTCAAATTTACAATTACTTTCAGAATTTTATAATTAATTTACTAACTTTTCTATTATTTATCTCAAATTTCAATTATTTTTAAAAATGTATAATTATTTTTGCCATTTTTTAATCATTTTCTTTAATTTGATATATATTCTGTAATTTTTTCAATTATTCTCCTCAATTCTCGATTGTTTTCTTCAATTCTCAAATATTTTCTTAATTTTCAATTTGTTACTGTCATTAATTTTCAATTACTTCAATAATTTTGCAATTTTTTTCTCCAGTTTTTAATTTTTTAAAATTATTTTCGATTTGATTTACAGATTCTACAGAATATATATAAACTAAGAGAAAATAATAAAATAAAAGATAAGAACAATAATAAATTTCAAAAAAATTGAAAATTTAGGAAAAATTAAAAATTTTTCTACAATTGCAAAATTATAGAAACAACTGAAAATTGAAGACAATAATTGAAAATTGAAAAAATGATTAAATATGCAAAAAAATTATTTAAAAATGATGAGAATAATTAAAAAAAAATTTTAATTGATGAAAACAATCGAGAATTGAGAAAAATATTTGAACATTTAGAAAACTAATTAAAAAATGATGAAAGTAATTTAAAATCGAAGAAATCAATGGAAATGTTATAAAACAATTTGAACATTGAAACAAAAGAATTGAAATTTAAAATTAATAATTAAAGATTAAGTAAATCAAATTTAATTAATTTAATTTAATTTAATTTTTAATTAAAATTTTTAATTTAAATTTAAGTTAATTTAAAAAAATTAAAAATTGGAGAAAAAAATTGAAAAATTGTAGAAGTAATTGAAAATTAAAGACAGTAATTGACAATTAACAAAATATTTGAGAATTGGAGAAAACAATCGAGAATTGAGAAGAAAAATTGAAAAAAATTATAGAATATGTATCAAATTAAAGGAATGATGGAAAAATGGCAAAAATAATTAAACATTTTTAAAAATAATTGAAATTTGAGATAATTTAATTTAGGTAATTAATTATAAAATTCCGAAAGTAATTGTAAATTTGAAAAAAAAATTAAAACATTCTAAATTTCATTAAACATTTTTTTATTTTTCTAATTTCACAATTATGTTCTTCAATTGTCATATATATTCCTCAATTTAATTATTCTCATCATTTATATTTCAATTATTTCTAAAGTTCACCATTCATTTTCTATAATTTTAAATTATTATTTATCAGTTTTAAATTACTTTTTTAAAACGATAAAAAATTGATCTGGGCTTTAGTTTGTTTTTTGGAATTCTTTTGTACTGAAAATTGACTTTTTGCAAGTTTAGGAGACTTTAGGAGTTTTAAGACTAGTTCACAGGCTTCACAGACCTTCCCCTATTTCCCCTAAATATCTCCTATTTTGCGATTCGTCCCTAAAAGTCCCCTATTTACAAAATTTTACCCTAAAATGCCCTTTTTTTCACGAAAGTATGTTTAAAGTCAAGGTAACTAGAGATTTTCAATTATTTTCAATCTTTAAATTTTTTAATTTTTTCAATCTCTTTATTTATTTTTATCATTTTTAAATTATTGTCTCCAATTTTTCATTTATTAAATTATATTTCAATCAATTTCCTGTATTTTCAATCCTTCATCTCAGATTCCAATTCTTTTCTTCAATTTACAATTATGTTGTTATTTACTTTAAAAATATTTTCTCTAATTATTAATTTTAAAAAGTATTTTTTCATACACTTTCTACATTTTTTATTTATTTATCTCAAATTCCAGTCTTTGTATTATTTTTAAATTGATTTCTTTAATGTTTTAATTTTTTTCTCCAAATTATAAATTTTTCAATTATTTTTTAACTGATTTACTAAACCTTTAATTATTTATTTCAAATTTCAAGTAATTAAAAAAATTGTTAATAACTTTTAGAATTTTTCAATAATTTTTTTTTAAATTTACAATTAATTTCGGTATTTTGTAATTAATTTCTTAAATTTTTCAATTATTTATCTCAAATTTCAATTATTTTAAAAAATTTATCATTACTTTTGCCATTTTTCAATTATTCTTCTATATTATCAATTGTTTTCTTCAATTCTCAAATATTTTCTAAATTTTAAATTACTGTCTTCAATTTTTAATTATTTCTATAATTTTGCAATTTTTTCTTCCAAATTATAATTTCTAAAATTATTTTTCAATTGATTTACTAAACCTTTGAACATTTATTTCAAATTTCAATTAATTAAAAACATTTCTAATGAATTTTAGAATTTTTAAATTATTTTTTTCAAATTTTACAATTACTTTTGGTATTTAGTAAATAATTTCCTAAATTTTCAATTATTTATCTCAAATTTCAATTATTTTAAAAAATTTATCATTATTTTTGCTATTTTTCAATTATTTTCTTAATTTTAAATTACTGTCTTAAATTTTCAATTATTTCTATAATTTTGACATTTTTTTTTTCAATTTTTAAAATTATTTTCAGTTTGATTTACTTATAATCTTCATTTATTAATCTTAAATATCAATTCTTTGTTTTCAATGTTTAATTTGTTTTATAATCTTCTCATTGATTTCTTCGATTTTAAATTACCTCAATCACTTTTTACTTAGTTTCCTAAATTTTCAATTATTTTTCTCAATTCTCCATTGTTTTCATCAATTTTGATTTTTTTTCAATTATTCTCATCATTTTAACATTATTTTTTTCAATCTTCAGTTGTTTCTATAATTTTGCAATTATAGAAACAATTTTTAATTTTTATTAGTTTTTTACTCTTTTTTATTTGCTTTTTTCCAAATTTTTAATTATTTTTTAGTTAATTACTTAAATTTTCAATTTTTTTTTAATTTACCATTATTCTTATCTTTTTTTAATTATTTCTGAAGTTCTGCATTCATTTTCTATAATTTTGTATTATTATTTATCAGTTTTAAATTACTTTCCACAATTTGTAGTTATTTTCCTTCTTCTTTTTTTATTAATTTGAAAATTCTGTAATTATATTTTTTTTATCCTACAACTTTGTAATTTTGTCCAACCCAAATAAAATCGAGGTTCTACTGTATATAATTAATTTATTTTTATTTATAAAGTTTTTAAAGTAGGTACCCTAAAAGTTCCCTATTTTTGTATATTCTGTCCCCTATTTCCCCTAAAATATTCTTCATTGTCACTGTGAAGCCTGAGTTCGTCTTAATCGTTTGTTTTTACTCTTATGATATTTATTAGTTTTAAAATGTGCAAAAAAAAAATTTTTTGTTTGTTTGTTACTAACTTCAATTATGCCATTTAACGAATAATTTTGTCAATTTTAGAGAGATATGTTGAAGTCATTGTCAACAACACGACCAACTGTCAATGAAGATGACATGGCGAAATTAGAAAAGTTCAAGGAAGACTTTGGCCAAGAAGGTTGATGTAGATGTTAAAGGGTGAGAGAACAAGAATCTTCAGGCACACGAATACTTGAGTTAATCACGCTTGCCTTATTCTCTTCTTGGACAACACACTTTCTCGCAATGACTGCGCCAAAACATCTAGAAAGTATCTCTTCGTCTCTTGCAGTTTTATTATGAGAGATTGCTAAATACCAATTGTACATTATCTTTTTTTTTTCTCCTCAGGTCGAGACACTCGACACATAAAAATAAGAAAGATACTATTTTTTGAGATAAACGATATTTAGACTTGGATCTTTAAATGTATTCTTTTTTATCTCTGTAAACTGTGTAGTGCATAATAATATAGTCTTGCTTGGACATCTGTGTACAATAATCTGGATCAAGAACTGCAGAAGTTTGAAAAAAAAAACAATAATGAAACGAAACTGAAGATGTAGAAAAATAGGAAGAAAGTTTTAAAAAGCATGAAAAAGCCACAAAACGAAGATACAAAGTAGAAGAATGTAGGATAAAACGAAACGTAAGAGATTAATTGCGAACGCATTATATGGTACATATTTAACATTTTATTACAAATTTTGTATTTTTACTTTGCAATTGTCTGGTCGAATAGATTGATTGAGAAGGATTGCTTGACCGCTTTAGTAATTGAGCCATTAAAAATCCCTTATATTACACGATGTACATGTGTTTGTTGTATAATCAAGACACTTGTTCTTATGTAAATTATTTTTATTGTTAACTAAATAAATAACAACTTAGATATACATCAATCAGGTTGAATTGGATTTACAGTAGGTAACAGGTTGTTTTTGTATCAAAGATCTTCACCCGTCAAAGACTCTGGCTTGTAAAATTTGAATCTAAGTACACTACCGTTATAGTGATATCGTCTCGAAATACTCGTACAACTTCACTTGGAAATGTTAAGTACTGAGAGAGTTTTCCATTATCAATACCACGATCAGTGCCTCCAAGAGCATTTCTCAAAAGATGCGTGGCTGCATTATCATCGAGAGGCTTTCTTTTTAATGCCTCTTTCCTCAGCAGAAGTTTCTCATTAATTTCAGATAATTTTACATTTTTCCGCGACAATTTCAAGGGCGTTAGGGTGACTTTCTTTTCAATGTGTTCGCCAACTAGTTTCACAGCTTGCAACGGTGTCATTAAATCCCATAGACCATCGCTGCCAAGGATTAAAAATTTATCACTTGGCTGAAGCCTGTGGTATATTATTTCCGGTCTTGCTGTCAGGTACGGAGGCGTATGATAATTAGATGGCACGACTCCTTCGCCAAGAACCGGCACAACCTTATTTTCCAAGATCTCCTTGCTCCACTTATACCTAAAATCTCCAAGAGCCCGCAAAGGAGCCAATTGACCCAGAAGTCGCTCCATTCTTATAATTGTCGTTTTCTCGTTTACCGGATGCTCCGATAGAATTCTTGAAACTTCGGTAAGATTGTCGGAATTATGCTCGACGGTCATTGCTTTTGCAGTCCAAGCATTGTCCTCTGTAAATAAAAATAATAATTTTATAAAATAATCTTTCATTCGGTTTTAGATTTTAAATCATTTCTCACAACATTTTGTCAAGTTTTAAATTTATGACAATTTTAATTTCTTCGAACTTCAATTAATTTGAACTTGCACTGGGGGCACACAGTGGGAATATTTGCGACTTTTTTTTTTAAATTTTTGATAGAAGTGAAGTGTCCCGGAGAATAAAATCAAAGATTTTATAATGACAAATAGGAATTTGAGGCTAACATTACAAAACTAGAATGGCGAACCAATATGGCGGCTAAGTTTTTAAATATTGATTAAATTTGGTTGAACCTTGTTTCTCAGGGTTTTTGGTAATGTTGATTACGAGTCTGATGTCAGATTTTCAAAATCCAAAAATGAAACTTTTATAACCCTAAAATAATACTAACAAATCAATATTAAATAACTAATTAAATAAATTAATGTAAAAATAATGTCAATTAAATAAATTGTTTTATTTTAAGTCAAACTGATGTTAGACGCAAAAACTACAAACAATAAACTCGAATTTTAAAAAACTATAGTAGGCCACGTTATCATTTAAAAAAAATGTATTCCAGGTTATTTTAAACCTTTTTAAAATATACATTTTATAAAAAAAACGAGTAATTCACTCAAAGATTTATAAGATATACAATAAAATTAGTATGGTTGCATTATTAAATAAAAACTAAGAAATAAAACAAGAACAACAATATTATGTTATAAAGAATATTGGAAATGTGACATCAGATTCGTATTCCGAGACCTCCAAAAACCGAGTAGCAAATTTCAACCGAATTCGATCGATTATTAAAAAATCGGCCACCATATTGGTTCCGACATTTTGGATTTTGAAATTTTGACATCAGATTCGTAATAAACGACCCCAAAAAAAACCCCGAGTAACGAATTTCACCAGAATTCGGTCAATTATTAAAGAATCGACCGCCATATTGGCTCCGCTATTTTGAATTTTAAAAAACTAACATCAGATTTGTATTCAGCAAATCCAAAAATCCCCAAGTAAGAAGTTTCAATCCAATCCGAAACATTATTTAAAAAAATGACGTTCTTGTTCGCCATATTGGTCTTTCATTTTAGTTTTTGTAATAGGTTAGCCTCAAATTTGTATTTGTCATTTACAACTATTTCTTTCAAATTTCATTTACTATTTTCAATATATCATTGTTTTTATCATATTTCAATTATTGTCTTCAATTTAAAATTATTTTTATCATTTTTCAATTATTTCTCTCAATTTTTAAAACTATTATATAAGATTTTCCAGTACTTTTTTCAAATATATCAATTATTTTTTCTGCTTTCAACAGAACCTGTAGTTTTTTTTTCAATTATTTCTTTCAAATTTCATTTATTTTTTCCAACTTATCATTGTTTTTTATTATATTTCAATTTTTTTCGCAAATTTAAATTACTTCCTTTAATTTTCAATTTTTAAAAATCATATTTTAATTATTTTCCCCAATTTTAAATTATTCTCATTTTATTCAAATTCCAATCATTTCAATTACATCTATAATTTTTTGTACATTAATGATTAATAAATAATTTGTAATTTTTAAAGTTATTCTTCTCAAATTTCAATTTCCTATTTTCTTTAATTTACAATTAATTTAATTCTTTTTCATAAATCCCAAAAAGTTTTTAATTATTTATCTGACATTTTCATTATTTTATTCAATTTCCAATTATTTCTATGATTTTCTTGTATTTGATATATATTCTGTAATTTTTGAAATTTCTCAAATTTAAAATTATTTTGATCTTTTTTCAATTATTTTCGACAATTTTTAATTATTCTCGTTTTTTTCAATCAATTTATTCGAAGATTATCGAGTATTTTGTTCATATTTCAATTATTTCCTCCAATTTTAAATTATTCTCATTTTATTCAATTTTCAATTAAATCTATAACTTTTTGTACATTAATAAATAATCTGTATTTTTAACAATTATTTTTCTCAAATTTCAATTACCTATTTTCTTTAATTTACAATTAATTTAATTTTTTTCATAAATTCCAAAAAGTTTTTAATTATTTATATGAAATTTACATTATTTTATTTAATTTCCAATTATTTCTATGATTTTCTTGTATTTTATATATACCTCTTCTGTAATTTTTGGAATTTCTCAAATTTAAATTCATTTTCTTTAAATTTTAAGTTATTTTGATCTTTTTTCAATTATTTTCTGCAATTTTGAATTATTCTCGATTTTTTCTATGTATTTATTCTAAGATTCTCGAGTATTTTGTTCAAATTTCAATTATTTCTCCCAATTTTAAATTAATTTCATTTTATTCAATTTTCAATTAAATCTATAATTTTTTGGACAATAATAAATAATCTGTATTTTTAACAATTAAATTTCAATTTAATTTTCAATTAATTTAATTCTTTTTCATAAATCCCAAAAAGTTTTTGGGATTTTGCTGTAGAATCCAAACCAAATAAAATATATTAAAATATTTTATACCGGATGAAAGTATAATTTATAAGGTAACTTATGGCAACAGGGATAAATTTTTATTTTGAACATAAACATTTTTTAAAGCATTTTTTCTAATTGTCAAAATTTTGGGTCTAAAAAAAAGTGTCCCCAAGATGGACACCTTAAAAGTCTCTGAAAATGGTAGTAAATAAAAAATTAACATCGTGTAACAATTCTTAAACTAATATTTAATCATTTTAAAGAATTTATCAGGAAATAACATTTCTTAAAACTTCAATTTAATAGCTTAACAGTAAAAAGTAATAAAATATCGAAAAATATAGATATATCAAATTCTCTAACGATAACATCACATTTTATGGTGGAAAATAAAAAATTTTAATTAATTGTCTCAAAAAATTATTAAAAAAAGTGTAAAATCAAAAATATGCAAATAAATACATTGAGATTTGAGGCCTGTCCATCTTAGGGTACATGACACCATTTTTTAATCCCCAGTAAAAATATATATACGAACACTGAATTAGTAAAATTATTTTAGGATATTATTATACGATAAATAAAGAATATTACAACGTTAAGTACTCATTCTAAATCATAAATTTAAGTAACTTTAACAACTTAAGAAAAAACTGTTACAAAACTTTTTTAGACCGAAAATTACGTGGCATGTATAGAAGAAAAACCAACTGGTTTTTTTTCTTCAAATGTGCATCAAAATCTTCGTCTAGACAAACAACAAAAATGACAAAAAGCATAAGGCACTGACACCTTAAACAAAAAATTTGATACGAAATGTCCATCTTGGGGCTCTGTCCATCTTGGGGCCCACTCCCCTATATATCTATTCTGTAATTTTTGGAATTTCTCAAATTTAAATTTATTTTCTTTAATTCTTAAGTTATTTTTGTCTTTTTTCAATTATTTTCTCCAATTTTTAATTAAATTCTCGTTTTTTTTCAATTAATTTATTCTAAGATTCTCGAGTATTTTGTTCAAATTTCAATTATTCCTCCCAATTTTAAATTAATTTCATTTTGTTAAATTTTCAATTAAATCTATAATTTTTTGAACAATAATAATCTGTAATTTTAACAATAATTGTTCTTAAATTTCAATTATTTTCATTCTTTTTAATAATTTCCAAAAAGGTTTTATTTATCTGAAATTTTCATTATTTTATTTAATTGTTAATTATGTCTATGATTTTCTTGTATTTGATATATGTATATTGTATATGTATCTTCGTTCAATTATTTTCTCCAATTTTATTTATTCTCGTTTTTTTTTCCATGAATTTATTCTAAGTTTCTCAAGTATTTTTCTCTAATTGCAATTATTTTCTTCAATTTCAAAACATTTTTATGATCTTTTAATTATTTTACCTAATTTTAATTGCTTTCATTTTTGTTCAATAAATTGCAAAATTTTCAATTTTTTTTTAATTCTAAAATTTTATACATTTTACCTTATATGAATAAAACTTGTTTTATTTACTTTTAAATATATTTGAATTATTTATCATTGTTGATAACACGAGCTGTATACTCTCGTTTAAATTATAATTATTGAAATTAAAATCATTAGATTCTTTGAGTTTCTAAAAGTGATATAAACAGGCTTTTTAAAAAGACAATCTTGCTTTTAAAAAATGTCTTATCACCTGAAAGAATTCCGAGAACAGCCTGACAATCGCCAACACCAGCAACATGCAAATGTGGACCATTAATGTGAGCAACAACAGCGACCGATCCAGACATTGCCACTGATAAGGTCCTTGCAGAACCTCTTCTGCTCAATTCTGACAGAGCTTCCTTAGATAAATCGTTATCCAATCTTAGAAATGCTTTTTCGATAGCATCCTCTACCGGAATTTCACTACCAGAATTCGCTTTTGACAATTCTTTGGTAAATGATAAAAAACTAGATCGATACAATTCTTTGATTTCTGGGACAAATTCCACATTATGTTCATAAGTTTCTACTAATTCTAATTCATTTTCAGTGTCAACGGACTGAAGATATTGTTGCAAAAGATCCTGGGAAAGCAAACAGGCTGAAATATATTGAAAAAGTCGTTTCGAAGCGACTTGAGCACATGCTCCGCCTGCATGACCATCAAAAATTCCAAAAAGAATTCCTGCAATAAAAGAAATTAAAATTATGATAAATAACTTTTGAAAATTCTACAAAAGATAACATTCAATAGTTTAACAATGAAAATATTCTTCTTTCTTTTAATTAAAATATATTAAACAATATTTTACTAAATGTCTGTTTAATATATATTTATTTCTTCCCGATTAAATAATAAATTTTTAATACCTCCAGTTAACAAACATTTTGCTTCAGATCGCATATCTTCAATGGGATTATTAGCCGCCAATTGATTGGAATCATAATATTTAACACTGTTATTTACTTCCTTACTAAATTCATTAGTTTGCAAAATAGTAGAAACCTGAAATTATTTTTGGAAGGATTAATTCATAAAGAGGAGAGAATGTTTAAACGAAATAAATAAAAATAAATCATAAAAATAAAAAATAAGATACAACTGAGAATAAACCTTTTAAAAAATTGTTTTAAATATAATAAATCACCTCTTGGGCACTGAGACGTGGTAAAGCGACATAAAATCGTAAAAAATTTTCTCTTGGACTTCGTCCAACATAATTAGTACACAAATTGCTGCTCTTTTCAATTAAACGACAAAAACTATAACGCAAGACCATCCTCTCATCAAAAATTTGGTTGTCTTTTTGAAATGCTTCAGCAAATTAATTGTTTTTCCGTTCCTTTGCTTTTATTACACATTTTCATGTTTTTAATTTAATTTAGAGGTTAAGTATAAAAAGTTTGTTGTATATCTTGTTGTATAAAGAATATTTCTAGGCTTTTTATAAAAATGTAATCACTTCTAAATAGTATTAAAAATTTAGGTGTTACTCGGCATTGTTTACAAAATTTCAGTGATTCTGTTAACTTTGAAAAATAGAAGAAATTCTGATACTATTTTTGACACACAGAGGGTTTGGCTGCTCCAAAAACATTAATCATTATTTGTTCTTTTTTTCTGTCTGCATTCGCTCACATAAAACAATCTAAAAGAAAATTTACGTCGTATTTGAAAAGTCTAAAATTAAACAAAATGAAATAAACCATTATCGTAATAAACGAAAGAGAAAGAAAAACATATTTCTTTTAAAAATAATAATGTGTGGTTGTAAAATGAATGACTATAATAATGTGGACGAAATAAAATTTTTTTTTAAAGAAAAATATATTTTTTTCGAGCTAAAAAAAATATATTTTTTAATGTTCCATTATGTAATGTTACAGTTTTTAAATTAAATAATTTGATAAATTATTTTTTAAATTTCCGCTCCGCATGCGCAGAAAGCTCTGCAAGTGGCGCCTCAAGCGGTCACTTTGTAAAATAGAGATTTAAATCAGTTTTGATTTTGTGTCATGTCGTCTAACGGTCGGGCGTGCTTTTGATCGCTTGTTAATTATTGAATGGATTGTTTTATGATTAAAGTGAAAAATAATATTCTAACAGGATTGGGAAGCTGAAAAAAGTGATTAATTAAGCCAGCACAAAAGGTAAGCTTGGAAAAAGTTATAATAATTACGTCAATTGCTGTTTATTTACCACAGCGTTGCCTGTCAAATTGTACGTTAAAACCAGTTTGTTCTACTATTTTATTCTCCTTTTTTCACATGAATATTATTTCTTTGCAATGTTTTAAAGTTTGCTTAAGCATCAAATTTTGATAAAGCTTATAAACAATGGATTAAAAAGTTTATTATGATTAGAATCTTCAAAAAGACAGATTTTGTTGGTTAGAAATACACCTGCATTTCCTTATTTTTATTTAAAATAAGTTTTACTGTTGTATATCAAACGTAGCGTCATTTAATTTATATTAAATTCTTAAAATACTTAGAAGTTTTCAACCAAAGCAAAATTGAATTTTACGTCCAGGGATAAAAAAGTTTTTAATAATGAAATAGTTGTTATAATATTTGTTAAATTTTCAAAATTCTTTCATTTCTATGATTTGTGATGTATATTCTTTAAGTTTATTACAAAAAAGGAAGAATTTAGGACAATTTTCATTCAAGATTTCGTATATTTTGAGAGCAGTGCTGTCGGTAGTTTGAGTTATAAATGAGGTTTTTGTAGTTTAGAGGATTAGAAAGATTGTTTTTAATATTATTAATTTTGTTTTATTAATTGTAATACTTATTTTTAAATAAGTAATTACATTTTTTAAGTAAATTGAAGATTTGTTTTGTTATTTAATTTGTAAATATGACTGGATTAATACGATTACAAGGCCCAGTTTATTATTTACAGATATTTCTTCTTTTATTGCTTCCTCTCGTTATATGTATATTTATACTATTTATTTTTTGTATTTAAATAAAAAATAATAATATAGGGATCACACATTGTCAACTTTTCACCTTTTTTCAATTTTGTCACTTATTCTACCTATTTTGTTAATTTCTTATCTTTTTTAAATTTCTTTTATATGCGATTTCTTTTTTCAAAATTTTAAGTAATTAATGATTCTTTTGCATTTTTGCGTAGTTTTAATTTTTTATTTATTTACTTTAATTTTATCATTTTTTCGTATATTAATTTGGAATATTTAATTTAATTAAACTCCTATTTTTTTTTTTTAATTAAAACTTTTTAGGACTCTTTTTTAAACTCTCTAGTCTTTAATTTAAAACTTTTTCATTTTTTCCGTATTTTTTTTTTCTTTTGAAATTTTATTTCATATTTTATTTTAATTTTCTCATTTTATATATTAATTTTCTTAATTTTTCAAAATTTTCTTTCTTTTTTTTTGCTTGTTTTTTACTTTTTTTTTTTACGTTTTCTGTTTTCTTTTTTCAGAGTAGATTATCCACGACTTTTTTGTATTTGAATTCTTCCCTCTAAAATTATACTTTTGGTATTTTTAAAATTTTTTTGAGTTTTTTATACGTTTTTTTTTACTTTTTCATTACAAATACCTCTAAAATTTTACTTTCGGTATTTTTTACATTTTATTAGATTGTTTTTAAATTTTTGATGTTTTTATACGTTTTTTTTTTACTTTTACATTACAAATACATACCTCTAAAATTTTACTTTCGGTATTTTTCACAGTTTGTTATAGATTGTTTTTAATAATTTGCTTATTTTTATACGTTTTTTTGTCTTCTTTTTTTTTTTTTTTGTTCACGCAGTTTCGATTCATTATTTATTTTTTTAATTTCGTTATTTTGTCTTAGATTATTACATGATTTTTTGGCAATTTTTTAATTTTTTCTTATTTTGTTAGATTGTTTTTCAATTTTTATTTTTGCTTTTTAACGCAGTTTTAATTCTTTATTTTATGTTTCTTTTAAAATTTTTGTTTATATTTTTTCAAATACATATAAACTATTCTAAATATAAAATATTCTTTTCTTAATATTTTTATTTTTAAAATAATTTCTTATTTCTTTTGCAGTCTTTTTACAGTTTCTTGTTTTGTTTTAATATTTTATTTATTTTAATTACATTTCTCTTATTTTTGCATTTATTCATATAATTTTAAATATTTCTATAATTTTCTAATTTTTTTCGTAAAAAATTACGTTTTAAGATGTTGGTAAAGTTTTGTTTCTTTTTTTTATTTTTTAATTTTGCTATTTTTTCTTGCATTATCACATGATTTGATTTATTCTTTTATTTTTTTATCTATTGAAATACGTATATGCGCGGGTTTACAAAAATAAAAATTTGCCTTTTTGTACAATTGTACTAATAATTTAATTTATACATGATAAATATCAGGATATACAAATAATTCAGAATTTTACGTGTTGACGATAATTTTTTTCGATTCAAACTTGCATTTCTTTTATTCATGATTTTGGAATTTTTTATTCAATTCAAACTTCAATCATTTTTCTTTCTTTTAAAGCTGTTCTTATATTTTTTCAAGAATCTTTATTTATTTTCTTTGACTTATTTTTATCTGCATTCATAAAACTTTTAATGTTTTGTCAATTTTCTAATTTTTTCTTATTTTGTTTGATTGTTTTTTATTTTACTTTATTGTTTTGTGCGTTTTTTTGTCTTCTCCTTCTTAGGGCATTTTTTGCGTTTTTACACAGTTTTTTTATCGCTATTTTTTCTTGAGAAATAATTTCTTGACTTTCTTTTTTAAATGTAAATTCCAGCATTTTTTCTTAAATTTTTTAATCATTTCAATAATTCTTGTTTGTTTTAAAATTGTTTATATATTTTTTCTTCAATTTTAAAACATTTCAATAATTTTTGTTTCTTTAAAACAGGGACTGACACGAAAACCGAAACAAAATATATTTTATTTTTGTTTCGTTTCAGTTTTGAAAACCTGAAACAAAATATGAATTTAATTTTGTTTTGTGTTGAACCTGAAACGAAAAGGCTCTGAATTACGTTTTCGTCTCATGCCCGAAACGAAAAGGCTTCGAATTTTGTTTTCGTTTCATGCCCGAAACGAAAATCCGCTCCGAATTCCGTTTTCGTTTCTCATAAAAAAGACTCTAAATTTCACAAAAACAATTTTAAACACAATTCTTTTTTTGCAGGAGACGAAAACGAAATTCAGAGTCTTTTCGTTTCGGGCATGAGACTGAAACGAAATTCGGAGTTGATTTTCGTTTCGGGCATGAGACGAAAACGTAATTCAGAGCCTTTTCGTTTCCGGCTCAATACAAAACAATATTGATTGTACATTTTTGTTTCGTCACAACAATTCAAAACAGAAACAGAATTCGGTTTTCGTGTCAGTCCCTGCTTTAAAAATTGTTTTTATATTTTTACAAACGTAAATATTTCTGAAATTTTCTAATTTTTTTCGTTAAAAGTTGCGTTTTAAGATGTTCGTACAGCTTCGTTTTTTTATTTATTTTTTAAATTCGCTATTTTTTCTTACATTATCCCATGATTTTTGAATTTTCTTATTGTTTAGTATTTTTTGTTCAACGTTCTGTTGTTTAAAGATTTTTTTTAATGGGAAAGTATCTTCTTAACTCGATTTTCTTATTTTCATCTTCATTCAAAAAACTTAAAATGTTTTTGGCAATTTTGTAATTTTTTCTTATTTTGTTAGATTGTTTTCTTTTTCGTTTGGACCTTTTTCCACTTTTTTACCAAGTATTAATTCTTTATTTCGTTTTTTGGTGGCGTTATTTTTTCTCAATAAATAATTTCTTGATTTTCTTTTTTAAATGTAATTTTTCCCATTTTTTCTTTAATTTTTTATCATTTCTATAATTTGTGTTTGTTTTAAAATTGTTTTTATATAATTTCTTAAATTTTAAAACATTTCAATAATTTTTGTTTCTTTAAAAATTGTTTTTATATTTTTACAAACTTTTTTATTTCTTTTCTTAATATTTTTAAAAGAATTTGTCATTTTTTTGCAGTCTCTTTACAGTTTCTTGTTTTTTAAAATATTTTCTTTATTTTAATTAATTTTTTTTATTTTTACACTTGTATAATTTTAAATATTTCTGTAATTTTCTAATTTTTTTCGTTAAAAGTTGCGTTTTAAGATGTTCGTACAGCTTCGTTTTTTTATTTATTTTTTAAATTCGCTATTTTTTCTTACACTATCCCATGATTTTTGAATTTTCTTATTGTTTAGTATTTGTTGTTCAACGTTCTGTTGTTTAAAGATTTTTTTTAATGGGAAAATATCTTCTTAACTCGATTTTCTTATTTTCATCTTCATTCTAAAAAATTAAAATGTTTTTGGCAATTTTGTAATTTTTTCTTATTTTGTTAGATTGTTTTTTTTTTCGTTTTTACCTTTTTCCACTTTTTTACGAAGTTTTAATTCTTTATTTCGTTTTTTGGTGTCGCTATTTTTTCTCAATAAATAATTTCTTGATTTTCTTTTTTAAATGTAATTTTTAGCATTTTTTCTTTAATTTTTTATCATTTCTATAATTTGTGTTTGTTTTAAAATTTTTTTTTTTTTTTTCTCTCCAGTACCATTGTACGAAAGGGCATTAATTGTAGCCCGTATATTATTGTAAATAAATAAATAAATAAATAAAAATTGTTTTTATATATTTTCTTAAATTTTAAAACATTTCAATAATTTTTGTTTCTTTAAAAATTGTTTTTATATTTTTACAAATGTTTTTATTTCTTTTCTTAATATTTTTAAAAGAATTTGTCATTTTTTTGCAGTCTCTTTACAGTTTCTTGTTTTTTAAAATATTTTCTTTATTAATTAATTTTTTTAATTTTTGCACTTACTCGTATAATTTTAAATATTTCTGAAATTTTCTAATTTTTTTCGTTAAAAGTTGCGTTTTAAGATGTTCGTACAGCTTCGTTTTTTTATTTATTTTTTAAATTCGCTATTTTTTCTTACATTATCCCATGATTTTTGAATTTTCTTATTGTTTAGTATTTTTTGTTCAACGTTCTGTTGTTTAAAGATTTTTTTTAATGGGTAAATATCTTCTTAACTTGATTTTCTTATTTTTATCTTCATTCAAAAAACTTAAAATGTTTTTGGCAATTTTGTAATTTTTTCTTATTTTGATAGATTGTTTTTTTTTTTTCGTTTGGACCTTTTTCCACTTTTTACATTCTCATTTACGAAGTTTTAATTCTTATTTCGTTTTTTGGTGTCGCTATTTTTTTGTTTTTTAAAATATTTTATTTATTTTAATTAATTTTTTTTATTTTTACACTTACTCGTATAATTTTAAATATTTCTGTAATTTTCTAATTTTTTTCGTTAAAAGTTGCGTTTTGAGATGTTTGTACAGCTTTGCTTTTTTATTTATTTTTTATTTTCGCTATTTTTTCTTAGATTATCACATGATTTTGAAATTTTCTTATTGTTTAGTATTTGTTGTTCAACGTTCTGTTGTTTAAAGATTTTTTTTAATGCGTAAATATCTTCTTAACTCGATTTTCTTATTTTTATCTTCAATCAAAAAACTTAAAATGTTTTTGTCAATTTTCTAATTTTTTCTTAGATTGTTTTTCTATTTTTTTTTATTTTTCTTCCTTCGGGCCTTTTTCCCTTTTTTACGAAGTTTTAATTCTCTATTTCTTTTTTTTGTGTCGCTATTTTTTCTCAATAAATAATTTCTTGATTTTCTTTTTTAAATGTAATTTTTAGCATTTTTTCTTTAATTTTTTATCATTTCTATAATTTGTTTTTGTTTTAAAATTGTTTTTATATATTTTCTTAAATTTTTAAACATTTCAATAATTTTTCTTCCTTATAAAATTGTTTATTACATTTTTTGAAACATTTTTAGTTCTTTTCTTCATATTTTTATTTTTAAAGGAATTTATCATTTCTTTTGCAATCTTTTTACAGTTTCTTGTTTTGTTTTAATATTTTCTTTATTTTAATTACATTTTCCTTATTTTTCCACTTATTCATAGAATTTAAAATATTTTCTGAAATTTTCTCATTTTTTCGTAAAAAATTGCTTTTTACGATCCGGAAGTTTCAAACTATTTTCACTAGAGACATTTTTATAAACAGACCATTTTAATACTTAAGACAGAGTGCTTCCTGAAAAAAATTATAACCTTTTTTTAAGATTAAACAGTTCTTGAATTAAGACTTAATGCATCTAGAAGTTTTGTTGATATGTTTTAGAAAATAAATAATTTTTTGCAATACTTAGTAAAGAGTCTATCTCACAATTTACGACAGCACTGTATCTATATTTTTTTTTTCTGTCATTATCAAATAAATAAAAGTACAAAATGCTTGCATTATAAATGTAGATAACTGATATTGTATAATTTTTACAGGACATCATCATGGTGTTCAACAAAAGAGACTTGGCGAAAGCCTTTTCTCCCAACAAAACAAAGATGTTCTCGAAAAAGAGGCTATCAGGCACAACAAAACCAAGTACAAGTGGAAGCACAATGAGAAGTGAATCAGGTGCAGAGACCAGTATTAAAGTAATCGTTCGTGTCAGGCCGGAAAATGAGCGCGAAAGTCAAGAAAACTACCGAACAATAATCAAAGTTGTTGATGATAAGATGCTGATATTTGATCCAAAGGAAGAAGAAAATCCCTTCTTCTATCGGGGCGTTGTGCAAAAGGGTCGAGATTTATTGAAAAAGCAAAATAAAGAACTCAATTTCATTTTTGATAGTGTCTTCGACAAGGATTCTTCAAATGAGGACATTTTCCAAGGCAGCACAAAGAGTCTCATCACCAGTTTACTCGACGGTTACAATTGTTCAGTGTTTGCTTACGGTGCAACCGGCGCTGGAAAAACTCACACAATGCTAGGAAAAGAAGGAGATCCTGGCATCACTTATCGCACAATGGCAGAACTTTTTTCTCAAATCGACTCGCAACGGGAGGATCGAGATTTTGAATTAGGAGTTACTTATTTGGAAGTATATAATGAGAATGTTCAAGATTTATTACACAAAAGTGGACCACTTCATCTACGAGAGGACGGACGATGCGGAATATTCGTTGCTGGACTTAAAATTATCACGATTCATAGTCCAGACGAATTACTTTCGCTTCTGGCAAGGGGAAATAAGAATCGGACTCAACATCCAACTGACGCCAATGAAGAGAGTAGCAGAAGTCATGCTGTGTTTCAGGTTTATGTCAATATCGCCAATAAATTGGATGGTCAAGTGAAACAAGTTAAATTGTCAATGATCGATCTTGCTGGATCGGAAAGAGCCTCTGCCACAGGTTGTAAAGGGCCTAGATTTAAGGAAGGTGCGAACATCAATAAATCACTTCTAGCACTTGGCAATTGTATCAATAATTTGGCAGACGGTATAAAACACATTCCATACAGAGAATCAAAACTGACTCGACTGCTGAAAGATTCTTTAGGTGGAAATTGTCAAACGGTTATGATAGCAAACATCAGTTCGTCCAGCATGACCTATGAAGATACTTGTAACACTCTAAGATATGCCAATCGTGCCAAAAAGATCAAGACGAGCATCAAGAAAAATATTGTCGATTGTCAAATGCACGTCACCACCTATATTAAATTGGTCGAAGAACAGAAGAAGGAGATTGCTCTGCTTAAGCAGAAAATTCAGTCGATGGAAGGTGGAGGCAGAGTCGTTTCTTCTATACCTAAAGACACCAAAACTGATGACAATAACAATAAATTTTTGGCGGAAATGAGTAATAAACTGGAGGAATTATATCGCAAGAAAAAAAGTTTGAATGAGAAGATTGTTTCTCTTGAGAGTTCAGACAAAATTTTGTGCTGCAGGATTCAGTACAAAAAAGCTGCTGATAATAGACTTCTTAATTTGACTTCTTCCGTGGATGCCTTATCTCAAGAAGAACAAAATGCAAGCGGCAAGTCTAGGCTTAATAAATCACTGCAACACTTCAAGCGTCAACGTGATAATATTAAAAGTCAAATGGATTCGGTGTGGAAAGAATTAATAAAGGTTTGTAAATTTAAAAAATACTAGATTCAAGTGGATTAATATATAGAGTGAACAGAGATCTTGAAAACTTTTGTATTTAAATTTTTTTCACCTTGAAAATATTAACGTGATGTTTAATTTTAAAACGAATTAATGGTATTACAGATAATATTACCTTATAAATTGTGTTAAATTATGAGGCTATTATCAACAATATTTGAAACTCATTAAGTAGTTAATGATTTAAAACTCATTAAGGAGTTATTGCTTTAAAACTTAATGACTTAAAATTTATTAAGTAGATAATGATTTTTGGAAGTCATTAAGTTTTGTTAAGCAGAATTCAGCAGCTTTCAGGGTTTTCTAAGAACACTTCAAACTTTAATTTACGCATTGTTTTAAGAAAAAGTTTTCTGTACTTCGGGTAAAAAAAACAGGGTATCTACTAACCGGGAATTAACCGGGAATTTTTCGTCAAACTGGGTATTTTTTTTCTGGGATAATAAATTCTTTTCAATTTTCAATTATTTTCTTCAATTTCCAATTATTTTCTACAATTCTCAATTATTTTCTTCCATTTGGAATTATTTTCATTAATTTAAAATTATTTATTCATTTCTCAATTATTTTCTTTGATTTTCTACTATTTTCTTCAATTGCCAATTATTTTCTTCAATTTTCAATTATTTTCATAAATTTCTAATTAATTTATTTAATTCTGAAATATTTTCTACGATTTTCAATTATTTTAATCAATTTTTAATTATTTTCTTCAACTATAAATTTTTTTTTTTGTATTGCCAATTATTTGATTCAATTTTCAATTATTTTCTTCAGATCTCAACTATTTCCTTCAATTTTTAATTATTTAATTTAATATTCAATAATTCTCGACTTTTTTCAACTATTTATTTCAATTATCATTTATTTATTTCACATCTCAATAAGTCCTCCATTTTTCAATTATTTTCTTCTATAATCAACAATTCTCGGCTTTTTTTAATATTTTTTTCAAATATCAATAATGTTTTTGAAACTTGAATTCAATTCATCAATTATTATTCAACAATTTTCATAAAATCACATTTTCTTCAATTTCAAATTATATTCTCCAATTTTTAATTAATTTCTTCAAATTACAATTACATTCTTCATTTTTTATTGTTTTTTTTTTTTCAAATTCTATAATTCTTGGGTTGTTCAATTTCTTTTTTCTTCAATTATCACTTATTTTCTTCTACTTTCAATCCCATTGTTCGATTCTTGAATTATTTTCTTTAATTCTCAATTATAATTTTCGACATTCAATTCCATTCTTTAATTTTCAATTTTTGTTTTAATATTCAATAACTCTAGGCTTTTTACAATTATTTTTTTTAAAATCTCAATCATTTTCTTCAAATTCCAATTTTTTCCTTAAATTTCAATTATTTTCTTCAATATCCAATTATTTTTTCATATTTCTTTTAGTTTATCAATTTCTTCTCAATTTTCTTCAATATTTATCAATACTCAGCTTTTTTAAATTATGTTTTTCTTTCTATTTTTATTTATATTGAGAATTTTTAAATTATTTTTATCAATTCGCAATTATTTCCTTCGATTTCTAAATTTTTCTGCAGTTTCCAAATATTGTATTTAACTTTTAAGTACTTTCTTCAATTTTCAATTATTTTCTTCAATTTTCAATTATTTTCTTTAATTTTTAATTATTTTGTTCAATTTTCAATTGTTTGTTTCAATATTCAGTAATCTCGACATTTTTTAATTATTTTTTTTTCAATTATCAGTTATTTATTTTATGTTTCAAAACCTGATTCAATTTTCAATTATTTTCTTCTATTTTCATTTTAATTGTTCAATTATTTTTTTCAATTCTCAATTAATTTCTTTAAATAACAATTCTATTCTTCAATTTTTAATGTTTTCTTCAATATTAAATAATTCCTGTCATTTTCCATTTTTTTTAATTATAAATTATTTTCTTCTTTTGTCAGTCCAATTGTTCAGTAATTTTCTTTAATTCTCAATTATTGTATTCAAATTTCAAATTTATTTCTCAATTTTCAATTGTTTTTTTTTTAGTAATTATTTCTTTCCATTATTAATTATTTCTTTTCATTATTAATTGTTTCTTTTAATTCTTAATAATTATTTTTTGTAAAGTTTAATATTTAATTTTTCAATTCTCAATTATTTTCTTTGAATTTTAATTATTTGCTTGAATTATCAACTGTTATCTTCAATTTTTGTAGCCATTTGTAGGTCTATTTATACTTAAAATAAATTTTAAGTTAACAAGAGAAAAAACCGATAAAAATGGGAACAAAAACTGGGAACAAAAACTGGGAAATGACCGGGAATTTTGTGGGACGAAATTAGTAGACACCCTGAAAAAATTATTAAAATATTATTGTTTAAATAAAATAATGAAAATTTTATATTTTTATTATTACAAAAAATATTATTAAAATCCATTATTTTCTCTACAATTTTTATTTTGGACATTTTTTTCTAGCACCAATAAATTTCGAGACAAAAATTCTTTAAAAAAACACTTTTTTGGATAAATCTTAAAAACGTCAGTTAAATTCCAATTTGTTTCAACTTTTAAATTTCAATTAATTCACATTTAAATGCATATAAATTAATGCAAAATAATTCAATAATATTAATTATTTTCCATATTCACAATAATCTTTTTTTTAATACCTATTCTTACAAGATTTCTGAGAGATTTCAATTTTTTGAAACTGTTTAATTTAATTATCTTATAATTTCCTATCTTTACAAAATTTTAAGTTTTTTTTTACTTTTACTTTTGATGTTTTTTCCTTTTCTTTTTTTTTTTATTTTAGTATTTTCTTTAATTTTCCTCTTTCTATCCAAATTATTTAATATTATTTAAAACAATTTCGTTATTCTAACATTCACTAAACTTTTTATTTCGTTGATTTTCATAACTTACATATTTTTAAAAATAAATACTCTCATTTCTTTTGTAAGTTTATTCAATTTTTTTCACATCTTGTCTATTTTTTCCGAGATTTTTTGCAAACCTACTTATTTTTCCATAAAGTTTTTAGATTTTCTTTATTTTTCTAAATTTATTGTTGGACTTATTTTAAGTGTAATATTAAAAAATGTGTTTGGTTTAATTTTTTTTTTTAAAGGATTTTAAAGTTTTTTTGTGTACTTTCTTTTTATTTATCATGATATATACATTTTTGAATTTTATTTTTTGTACTTTTTACATTTTTTTAGTTTGTTAGATAAAGGATAAAAACATTGCTTTTTTTCTTCCTATTTATTTAATTTTCTTGACGTTTCACTTTTTTTAGTTTTTCCTTGCGTTTTAATTAATTCTTTAATTTTTGTCATCATTTTTCCATTTCTAAGAAGCATTTTTCCTTCTTTTCAATTGTTTAGTTTTTTATCTTATAATTACGAATTTTTTTAAAACATTTGGTGCTTTTATCTACATTTTTTAAATTTCCCCATTTTCTACTTTTTTGAAAGCTTTTATTCTTTTATTTTATTTTATGTGAATTTAATCTTATACTAAAAATTCTTATTTGAACATCGTTCTTGTATTTCATAAAATTTCTTTTCTTTTAAAACTGTTTTAAATTTTACAAAATTTTATTGGTTCTTTTTTAATTAAATTTGTAAAATAATTCTCTAATTTTTATAATTTTAAAATTTTATTCTCTTCAGTAATATATTTTAACGTTTTTTTGAATCATCTTCTCATTTATTATTTTAATTTAAAGAATTGCTCGAAAATAGTTTAATTTTTTGAAAAAAGTTTATACTTTTTTATATATAATTATGACACTTTTTCATTCTTGTGTTGTTTTTAAAAATTTCTTTTTTATTTCTTTAATAAACTACTTACAAATAAATATTTGGAGATTTTATATACTGATTATATTTTTAAAAAATCATGATTTTTATAAGCCCTGTTTTTAGTACTTTTTAATTGGTACGGTAAATTCATTTTTTCAATTTTTTAAATTATTCTCATCTACATTCAGTTTTTCCATTATTCCATTTCAATTTTTTTGTTTCATTATATCAATGAATTTTTTCTTATTTTCTAAATGACAAGAGTGTTGTTCAATTTTTTCAATAATTATGGTCTTCGATTTTTAATTATTTCCCTAAATTTTCAATTATTTTAGTTTAAATTACAATTATATTCATGAATTTTTCAGTTAATTTTATTAATACTTACTCTCAGTTTTTTGTAAAATTAATTTCTTCAATTTTCAATTATTTCCATGCAAATTTCGATTAATATTTTCATTATTTTTAATTATTGTCATTTATATTCAAGTTTTTCACTATCTAATTTATTTATTTAGTTGATCATAAGCGGGCTTACAAAAAATTGCTTAATTTAAAAACTTCTTTTTTTATTTTAATTATTTCATTAAATTTGTATTTGTTGTCTTTAAATGGCAAAATTGTATTTTTCAAATTCTTCAATGATGTTCTTCGATTTTCAATTATTTTTTTCTTTTTAAAATCTATATTTTATCATTTTTTAGATTTCCTTCAAAATTTTAATTATGATATGCAATTTCTTTAATTATTTTCCTCAGTTTACCATTAATTTCTTAGATTTTTTTAATAATGTTGCAATCAAAATTTTCAATTATTTTTAAATGTTTTCAATTAATTTCGTCAATATTTTTCTGCATTCTTTAATTTTTAATTTATTAATTTATTTCTCAAATTTCAATATATTTATACTTTTTTTTAAATATTGTAGATTAATTTTTTTAATTAAGTTTTAAATTATTGTTTTCTTCAATATAAAATCTACTTCTTCATTCATCAATTATATTATTATTGTTCATTTTCAATCTCTTTTACCATTTCTCAAATATTTTCTTCAAATAACACTCACATTCTTCAATGTTTCACTCAATCTTTAATTCTAGTTACTTTCAAGTTTTTTATTTTTTATTTGTGTTTCTTCTTTTTCAATTATTTTCTTGATTCTCAATTATTTGCATTATTGGTCAATTTTTTTTATTTTAAATTATTTTCTTCAATTTTCATTCAAGTCCTGCATTTTTCGAGTTTTTTTCTTGTAATTCAATTTTTTTTTAAAACTTTCTATTTATTTTCACCAGCTTAAAAGTATATTCAACTATTATTAAAAAGTTCAATTATTAAAAAGTCATTATTATTAAGCTCATGAATATCTAAATTTGGACACAAGGATAAATAAAGTATATATTTTTTTGGAAATTGATAGAATTAATGGCTATTTTTTATTTTTAACGAAATTCAAATTTTTTTTGCATTATTATAATCTATTGCATTCTCTATAAGAAAGCAAATTATTTTGCTTGCAAGGAAGCAAAATGTTGACGAATGAACATAATTTCCACCAAGTTTTCAAAAGTCGCACGACATTCTAATATGAATTAAAATAAAATGTTTTTCTTATCAGGTTGAAGGAGAATTGCAGACCCTGGACTTGCAGATAAAATCGAAAGATCTCTCTGACAAACTTCGGGACAAAGTTTCTCTTTGGAAAACTGAAGTCGAAAAATCCCGACTACAACAACAATGCGAGCATGGAAAACGAGTCAACAGCCTCCAACAATGCGAGATGCGATCCGATTTCACAATAATCAAAATGCTGAGTGGAACTGTCCAGACCTACTACAATATGATGAGGGGCTACGGAGCCGTCAACGACAAGATGAAAGTTGAGTTCAAGCAGCTCATCAAATCATTGGAAGGAGTGCGCAACATCAAGTGGTCTGATTTGGAATCAACAATGCAAGAGGAAGATTTCTACAACATGACTATTTTGAGCCTCGATGTCTTAAACAATCCTTTAGCCCACGAGATGCCAATCTTCCATTCTGTTACTCTTGATGAGCAAGAGTCTCCACAGTCTTCAGACCCAATGAACAATACACCCACAGGAATAAGTGCTCCTGTAGATCCTCATAATTTGACGGTTACTCTCGAATCCAGTGGCACCGAACGTTTCGAAATCGAGGAAAGCAACACCATAGATAACAGCAAACTAAACTGTACAATCAATCTTGAAGAATCGAAAATTAGAAAGCGAATTCTCGCAGACAAGAACACTGGCCCAGGCAAAATTCCGCCAAAAGTTGTGAAGAAAATATCCCCCAAGAACAAAGTTCTTCAGAATGCAGGCACCATTACTGGCAAAGAAAACAATAAAGAGGCACCAAAACCCCATTTCGTCATGAGCGCCAAAAGTATCGCTATTTTAAATAAATTAAAGATGGATAAGACGAAACCTGTGCTTTCAACTTCAAGCAATAATTACAGCGGCAGCGAACAAACAGATGCTACTCTCAAGGTCGTTAGAGGAAAAGAGAGGCGAGGTCTTACTTCTTCTCATCCTTACCAGAAACACATCGTCAAACCGAAGTAAGTTGGCCCTTTTTGACAAAATCTCAGCTGCCCTGTAAAAAGTTTTAGTTTTCGTTCTTACCGTCAGTGGTTATGAATTAAAGACGCGTTTTTTGATATAAAAAGAGAATTTTGTCAAAAAATAAAAATATTTACGTACTATAGGGGAGACCGTCTAACAGTAGATAGTATAAATTTCTGATAGGTGTAATTATTTCAGGCTAAATTTATTAATAGAATGCTTAACGCTAAAATGAAGCTAATATATTCAAGTAAGTAATGCAGAAAGCAAAATGAGCCTAAAATTAACCTCTTCTTCATTTTAAATACTTTTTTAACACGGTAAACAATCACTTGAAAAGGAACCTCCTGCCAACAGAGGATAATCAGCTCCTATTTAAAGAAAACAAATTGTTGAGCAGTTTTTAATGCTTAATACAATTTCTTGAAAAGATTTCTTCAAAATAAAATCAATTTGTCAGCATAAAAATTGTTTATTCTTAAATATTTAACTGAAATATGAAAAATATGAGAAATTTTCACTTCTCTTAAACACGCCTACCAAAGCCAAGAGCTTAAAAAAGCGGGAAATTTGAAACGAAGAAAACTAAATATCAAATAAATTGTATCTATTGTTGATTATCTACTGTCAAAGTTTTTTCCGATATTCAAAAAGTGCTAAAATATTTAGAAATAAACAAAATTAACACTTGTCAATGACCCATATTGTTTCTTAAGATTCCAATTTTGATAATAACGTGTTTTGTGAGTCCGGAAAATTTGTTTTTTTTTCATAAAAATCGTAAATATATGGCAAGTCAATTTTTTTTAATCTCAAAAAATTTTAATCTCAAAAATGTTACAAAAAAGAACTTGGTTAGATAACCTTATTTTATTCCTAAAATCTTATTATGATGAGATGAATTAAAAATTTAAAACCGTTCTCTAAAAAATTAAAACGATCTACTTTTTGCCATTATCTACTGTTGGGCGGTTTCCCCTATGTTTTGTCAAATTAAAAAAGTGAAAAAGAAAATCCATGAAAAAACGTACAATTTTGATATTAAAAAAAAACTTTGAAAAAATTGTTTTCAAAATTAAAGAAAAAAAACTATAAAAAAATTTCTGTTAAAAGTGGAAAATTAAATTAAAAGACATTTAACATTTTCGAAGAAAAGGCAAAAAAAATTTAAAATCTTGAAAAATGATGATAAAATGAGATTTTTATTGTAAGATAAAATTTACGTAAAATAGTAAAAAAAGAAGAGCCTTTTAATAAATTATAAAAACATACAGAAAATTAATCTAAATAAATATTTTGGATAAATTAGAAACCATAAGATAAAACAAATATTTACGAAATTGTGAAAAGTTCAAAAAGTCATAAACGAAATTATGAAAGAACAAATAAATTGAAGTAAAATGAAAGAAATGTAAGGTGAAGTCAAAAAGTTTTCAAGCAAAAAAAACTGAAAACATTAAATGAAAGGATAAAAAAAATGTATTATTTGCTGAAAGTAAAATAAAAAAATAATAAAAACTAGAAAAATAAAATACGCCTTTAAAAGAAACAATTTATATTTGGCAAGTGAACTCCAAATTCCAAAATGAGAATAGTTTAAAAAACATACAGAAAATTATTCTAAATAAATATTTTTGAAAAATTAGAAACCATAAGATAAAACCAATATTAACGAAATTATGAAAAGTTCAAAAAGTGATAAACGACATTATGAAAGAACAAATAAGTTGAAGTAAAATTAAAGAAATTAAGGTGAAGTCAAAAAGTTTTAATGCAAAAAACAAACTAAAAGCATTAAATAAAAAATAGTAAAGTAATATAATTTGAAAAATAAAAAATAGTAAAGAAATATAATTTGAAAAATAAAAAGTTAAAAAATAAAGACTAAAAGAATAAAGTACTCCTTTAAAACAAACAATTTTTATTTAGCAAACTTAATCCAATTCCAAAATGAAGATAATTTAAAAATAAATTGTAAGCAATTCTAAGAAAAAGAGAAATTTCTTTAAAATATTAAAAGTACAAATAAATTTACAAAAAACGACTGACTCTAAAAAGAAATCATTAAATTGAAGAACAAATTTTATTTCTGACCAATGCATAAAAATAAATAAATTTTCCTAAATGTTTGAACAACAAAATTTTTTAAAATATAGGGTAGAGTCAGGGCTAGTGGGACACCTTTTTTCAAGTTCATTATATACCTAACTCGAAAAAAAAATTTTAAAACAAGGAAAAAATTAATAATAATATTAGAACATTAGAAAAAGTTGTAAATATTAAAAGTAGAAAAAAATGAAATGTAAACGAGCTAATTCTAGACTATTGAAATTTAATTTAATTAAAATTTTAAAAGTTTGAAGAAATTAAAATTTGATTAATTGGCATTTGGTACTTATTTTAATTAAAGTAACGTGAAATTTTTAAAAATTTTAAATTATTTTTTACTTTTATTGTGACCAATATTTTTATATCGCATTTTAACCAATTCAAATTCAGGTTTTGAAATTATTGAAAAATACATGGTTGACATTTTTAAGATTAATCTACGGATTCACGGAATTTCTTAATTTTTACCTTCCATCAAATTTTTTTTTTTCGAGGTATATATTTCCTTTAATTTTCTTTTTTTTACGTAAATTATTAAAGTACCTATATTTTATCAAAATTTGTTGTTCAAACATTTAGGAAAATTTATTAATTTTTTACATTGGTGCGAAATAAAATTTGTTCTCCAATTTAATGATTTCTTTTTAGACTCAGTCGTTTTTTGTAAATTTATTATTGCTTTTAATGCTTTAAAGAAATTCCTCTTTTTCTTAGAGTTGCTTACAATTTATTTTTAAATTATCTTCATTTTGAAATTGGATTAAATTTGCTAAATATAAATTGTTTGTTTTAAACGAGTATTTTATTCTTCTAGTTTTTATTTTTTTATTTTACTTTCAACAAATTATATATTTTTTATCATATTTAAAAAAACCAATAAATGATCTTAGGAAGGTAAATTTCAATAAAACTTCAACAGTTACGTCAAATTAGCATAGCGACGTTTCCTTATATATTTTTTATCGTTTCATGAAATTTAACATTTATTCATACCTTATTGAATTTCATTTTTTTTTTTTTTTTAATATATTGCTTTATTTTTTTTTTATTTAATGCATTTAGTTTTTTTCTTGCATTAAATCTTTTTGACTTCACCTTAAATCTCTTTAATTTTACTTCAATTCAGTTGCTCTTTCATAATTTCATTTATCACTTTTTTAACTTTTCATTATTTTGTTAATATTTGTTTTATCTTATAGTTTCTAATTTTTCAAAATATTTATTTAGAATAATTTTCTGTATGTTTTTATAATTTATTAGAGACTCTTCTTTTTTTTCTATTTTAAGTAAATTTTATCTTACAATAAATATCTCATTTTATCATTATTTTTCAATGTTAAAAATATTTTGCCTTTCTCATAAATGTTAAATTTCTTTTAAGTTAATTTTTCACTTTTAACAGTAATTTGTTTATTATTTCTTTTTTTTTATTATGAAAAAAAAAAATTAAAAAATTTTTTCTTAATAGCAAAATTTTACGATGTTTCATGGATTTTATTCTTTATTTTTTTTTTTAATTTGACAAAACATGTATAGTACATAAATATTTTAATTTATGAAAAAAATTCTCTTTTTATGTCAAAAACGACGTTACCAACTTTATAATCTCATTTAAGAAACAAAATAATAACATTTTTTGCAACGTTTGCGTTTTCTTCATAAATTTAGATTAGCTACTCAATATTCTTGATTTAGATTAATTTGTTCGTTCATTAGAATCCTATTGACCGCGATGTGCTATCTAACACTTCTTAGAGTGCAGCTAAGAAATAATTCTAAAATTAGTCAAATTTGCTGAATTTAAGTCATATTCGGGCTCAGCGAAAAATGAAATTAATTTTTCTAAATATATACAGTTACCCTTAAAGTTAATTTACGGTTGGTGTTAAATTGCAGATTCACTCCAGCGGCTTTACCTTCGTCTAGAGTTCCCTGGTAGTTTGAGCGAGTCTAGTGATTTTAAATAGTATTTTTTTATATGTGTACAAGATAAGATGTATATATAGGCGTATATTAAAATCAGATATAGGTTCTCAAAAGCAGTAATGAAAAATAAAATGTACTATATAAAGCTGCACTTATTCTCGGGTTATTATTCTAACGCACTTGTCACATTCTCATTTTCGATTAATTTTGAAACTTCTGGTCCCTTAAACTTTTAAGGAGGTTCTCTCCATTTACATAACCTCAAACTAGAAAATCGTCTTTCACCCCAAATAAAAATATTATTAAAGTCAATTTCACCAAATTTTGAAAAATTCAGTTGTACATTGTTTAGAAAAAATTAGGTTGGGCTAAAAGTTGTCAAATAGTATCTTAGAATCTTTTTTAAACTTTTGTCTAAAACTATCGCGTGAGTTCTACCTTAAATTACCTAAAAATTATAATTAAATTTTTTAAAAAAATTAATTTCATTCAGTAATATAGAATCAAATTTATTTAATTTTATTTAAAAAGAATATACCGGTAACTAATTAATTTACATAGAATTTTTTTTTCTTTTTTCAGGACCTAATTTTCCTTTATTCAATTCTGAAGTTAAATGATCATTAAAGACTATGGTACCAAAGAATATCGTCTGATCAACCCTTAGGCAAACATTTACTTTGACCAGATTCAGAATCAATCAAAGAATGAGTTTTAGTTTTAGAAAAACAGTCTACAAAGACGAAGTGTCATGAATTCCTAAATATAAGGACAATAAATAAGGACTTTTTTTAGCTTTTTATTATATTATTTATAGAAAACTTTATTTTTCGATGTTCTAAATTCTTTTTTTTTTTATTACATCTTTTATTTTTAATTGAAAACTTAATATCAAGACATAATTTATTTTAACGATTGATCGAAAAGAATTCTTTGAATCATCAAATATTTATATTTAGCAATTGTTAAAGATTTAAATTTAATTTTTTAATTATGCCCGGTGATTATTATTTTCGCCATTACTGACTTTCTTACCTAATCAACTATTTTAATTTTACTGCAGTATTTAATAATTAAATATAAAATACGAATGTTACGCTTAGAAATAAAAATATATTTACAATCGCATCATAACTATTATCGTTCACTTTAATCGTAAAATAAGTAAGTACACTTTTATAAAATGATATTAATGTTTTGTAATATTTTTAGTACATTAATAAAATATTTATACGTAAAAACAAATTGTGTTCCATTTATTACAAAATTTAATATATTTTTCTTAAATCGACAATAATTATTACAATGTTTCGTCATTTTGTTGAGGATTTGGATTTCGTTGTTCTTTTTTCATTTTCCTCCACTAAATTGTTTTCTAAGCTGGCCTAGAAATTAAGAAAATTATTTTTCCATTTTTTTTATCTGTTTTAATAGTTCTTAAGTATTATTAATTAATTGATCAGTTTTTACTCACGTATTCGTCTATAGCTCGCATTACACGCTCTTCTATATTCTCGTCTATTTCCGATTGTCTGCTGCTGCTAACAATTGTTGGAATAATTGATCTTGATCTGTCGAATAACGAAGCAAAAGATTGCAATAGAAAAGCTAAGAAAGCGAGCGAAGCTAGCACACTAATAGGATCAAATGTTCTGAAAAAAGTTGTTCAAAAATTCTATATAAAAGCTTGAAATCAGAAAATGAAAAATAAAAAATAATTACTAATTAATTTAAAATCGAAAGAATAAAAAGTAATTCAATTATAATCAAAGTAAAGAAAAATAATTAAACTATAGAATTTAGATAGTGAAAAGTAATTGAATTAAAATCAAAGTAAATAAGAAATTTGAAATGATAAAATTAAATTTAATAATTATTTTTCAGCTTACGGATAATAAGTTGGAGGTGACGGTGCTCCGTGTCCAAATGAACCATAGTAACTTCTCGCTTGTCGATTTGTCGGTTTATTACTCAAATAATCTTGAGAAAGTAAAATAGAAGGACTGCTGGTAATTGGAGAAATATTTTTAAATCGATTCACTAATTGGCAAATATAAGGTTGATTAAGGAAATCTGGATTTCTGCAATTTGGTAAAGTTGGACTGGTTATTGGATATAATCTCGTATTTTTTGACAAATCTGACAAATACAACTCTCTCTTCATTTTTCCTAAAATTTTTTCGATCCTGTAATCCACTAGTTTAAGTATCCAAAATATAATTTTCTGAATTATTAAAAAATGTTGAGAATTTTCAATTTGGGAAAAAATTGACCAATGGAGCCAAAATTTAAAGATTTAAAAATGGATACAATATTAATTTTTTCTTGATTAACTTTTATATAATAAAGTTAATTACGTTTTTAATTATTAAAAATCTAAATTTGTTGAAAAATTAGATTCCTTTTTGTAATACAATTTTTAAGAATATTGTTTCGTTGGTAATTATTAAAGAAATCGTTTTATGTTATCAAATCAATTCTGAAATCGGCTTATTTGTTAATACATTATTTCGAAGTGTAAAATTCTACTCTTTTACCAAATTTTGTCTTTTTTGGTCAATTTTTTACTGAATCAAATTTAATTGACGAGAAATTATATGTTATCGGCTTTTATTTATTTAAAGTTATAAGTTATTAATTCCTTCAAGTATTTAGAACAAATTTTGCTAGCTAGAAAAATAGAATATTTAGTTTTAAATTCAAGATTGATGATAATTACGTTTCAAATTCAAAATTTACAATTTAAGAGTTAAATTCAAATTGAAAATTTGCAATTTAATTTGAATTAATTAAATCGTTTTTACAGGGTGTCTAGCGAATGATAATTTTTAAATTCCCAAATCGTAAACTAAAATTTTCCCGGTTTTATTCCTTCTTTAAAGGAAAAAATTAAGTATTATTTGGTTTAAAAGAAAAATTAAGAAAATCAGTTTTAGACATTTAATACAAGTCATTTTTATTTATAAAAAAAGTAAACTTAGTTTGAATATAATCTAAAGGAAAAAGAAAAAAGAGAAATAAGTAGGAAAATATTTTAAAAAATTTGAAAGTCAATAAAGACAATATTTCAAATTTCAAAAAAAGAATAATGTTGAAAAAGAAAATGTAAAAATTAAAATTATTTAATGAGGAATAATAAAAAAATAAATGAGAAAAATTTACAAAAATAATGAAAACCTCATGAACACGAAAAAAAAATTGGAAAAAAGTTACTAAAAATAAGAAAAAAAAACAAATAAAGTATAAAAGTGTGAAAAGATAAGAAAATATTCTTCAAAATAAATGAGAAAATGTATTTAAAATTGAAAAATTTGTGTATATGATTCAAAAGAAGAGAACATTTTTTATAAATTACATGAAAATTACAAAAATGAAAAAAAAATATAGAACAAACTAGATAATCCTTTAAAAAAAATAAAAATATTTACTGGTATTTTATGTTAAATTCAGAAATAAATAAGAAAATCCAAGAAAAAAGTTGTACTTCTCAAGATAGAAAAATTAAGAAATTATTTTTAAAGTTAAGTGAAAAACGATGATTAAATTCTTTTAAAAATTGAAAATAATGAGAAATGAAAGAAAAAAATTAAATAGTTTAAACAAGAAAAAAATTGTAAGAAATGGAAAAACAATAATAAAATGAAAAATTTTTGTTTTAAATTCTAACAAACTATTTATAAATTGAATAAATTACAAAAAATAAAACAAAACAAGAAAATAAGGTAAATAAAAAGTCTTGAAAGAACCCTTAAAATTAGAAAAATAAAAAATGTAAACAGTCTTAATAAAAATAACTTTAGAAAAGTCAAGAAAATTTAGATATTTTATGAAGGAGAAAGTAAGTTTGCGAAAAAATATACAAAATTTTAAAATAAGTTGAATAAGTTTACAAAAAGATGAACGTATCAAAAAGAAATCAGATAATTAAAAAAAAATTTACTATCTTTATCTCCAAATAAAAATGAAAAAAAACATATTTTAATCTTAAAAAAATTGTTATATAAAAAAAAATAAAACTAAGGTTTAAAAAAAGAAAATCTTCAAAGAAAATAAATGATTGATCAATATTTAATAATAAGATATCAAAATTTTATATTATTTTTTTCTTTTTTCTTTACCAACAATTATTAGATTATATTATATTCTAACCATCTCAAATTCAATCTTTTAAAATTTAAAAAATGTAACACTGGAATAAAAATTTTCGAGATTTATCTACAAATTCCCGGAGAGTTTTATGATTTTTTTTAAATATCTTTTTATAATTTTTATAAATTTTTTTGCTAAATTTCTGTCAATTTTCCGGATTGCTAGAAACCCTGTATTTAAATGTCTTTAAAATCATTACATAAATTAATTAAATTTTGTATTAATTATTTTCAGAGAAAATACTCACAAAAGAATAAACACTATAGTTACTGATCATGTTCCAAAAACTTGAAGAATTATTAAATTACCGTCCATTGCACCAAAAAAATCAACTCTAGCAAATAAATAATGCACTGCGAATCGTCTTCAAAGTTTCTTCTACTTTTATACTAAATGTATCGCGTGTGTGTGATTTATTGTCAATGCTCCAGTAAGTTTCGTCACGGAGTCGAATTCAAAATTGTCCTTGAATTATTCATAATTTGCGTGTTTCCTCTGTAACGAAAATTAGCCCAGGACAAAAGAAAATATTTGATTCATCACCAATTAATCTTATTTACCAAAATCAAACGAAATATAACTGTTTCTGTAATAAAAACAATAAAGTTTCTATTAGAAAAATAAATAAAAAGTAAAGTAGAATCATATATAGAGTAAAGTTAGTTTAGTTTAAAATTTAAGCTTAAATTGACTAGTGATAAGGTTTTAATTAATATTTACATTTAAATTAAAATTAATGAAAACCATGGGAATTTATCGAGAACAAAATTGAAGAATTAATTAAAATTTTGTTATTGAAATGCTTTTCTGTACACAAATTACTTATTAACACGTTATTTTAAATTCAACAATTGTTTTACAGCTTCCTTATATTTATTTACAGAATACTCGTCTTCTCCGTTGTTTATAAGATCTGAAACCGCGACTTTGTACTCGTCGGCATGAGGAATAGTTTGATAATCGATATCTTTTGGTGGTTCAGGCCAGCAGAAAATAGTTATTAAATTCTCGCGACTTTTGTTTTTATCCCAGTCGTAATATTCCATATCGGCCTCACATTTCTCAGCTTCCCATGGCTCCACTTTCTGTAAAAAATTAAAATATAATTAATAATAATATTTTAATTTTCCATTTTCGTAAATTTTACGATTTCTACAGGGCTCGAACTAGGTTCGTAAATTCCGTAAAAGTCCGTAATTTGTTTAGAAAAGTACGAAAATTCTGTAAATTCTACTTTTATAAAAAGGTAGATTTTAAAATAATCTAGAATTATTTGAAGAGTTTATTTTTTTAGATTTTCGTTCATAACATTGAGTAAGTAGAATTAATTTCAAACTTCAATTATTATTAAATAAATATTTGGACAATCAGAGTTTCAAATTAAATTATGAATAATACTTTTCCAGACCTAACGATTAAATGATCATTAATTTTTAAAAAATATTAATTTATTCGTTGTACAAATAAATTTTTGCAAATTAAATTTAAACAATAAGGACAAGATCTCTTGTTAAATTCTTTTCGATTAAAAAAATATTGTGACTGGGGAAGTGAAGTCTCCGAAAGTGACTTTTTTAATTTGTATCAAAAACTATTTTAGATTTATTTACTTTCTTTTTTAAGATCAGATGAAACAAAAAAATAATAATATTCAGTTTTCACAAAATTAATTTATAAAAAAAAAACTTGTAGCATATTTTTTAATAATAAACGTTATGACAGTAAAAAAGCATCTTTTTTTAAAAGCATTTGATTTCTTAAAATAAATATTAACATTATTTATTGTTATTTAAATCATTATTTAAAAGATTATTTTCCATAAGAATTTAACTTGTGCCCGATTTTGATAGAGGAGAAAAAAATTATTTTTTAAAGAAAAATTTCATTTTTCACAAAAAATACACTAGATATAAAAAATTTCCAAAATAAAAGTTGTTTCTTTTCAAAAAATATAAAAAAAGTTTCTCTTTATATTTTTCTCTATTTCTCGTTTTTTCAACAAATTTCGTCAAAATTCGATAAAAAACTAATTTTTAGAAAACTTTGCAGTATTTTTGGATGCAAATATGCAAAAAATTGTCAGAAAACATGTAATTTATCAAAAGCGTTTATATTTCAAACATACTACATTTTTTGTTTAATTGAATGCTTTTATATATTTTTTTAAACTCTTTCCATTTAAAAATTCAAATTAGAAATTGGTTTTTTAACTAAACAAACACATTATTACAGTTAATTTCACCAAATTTTGAAATATCAAGTTTCACATTTCTCAGAAAAAATTAAATTGGGTCAAAATTTGTTGTCAAATAAGAATTATTAAAGATTTTATGTTTTTTCTTTGAATCTAGTGGAAATATGTAATATTTTTATCCAATCTTGAAAAATAATAGCTAATTTTTCTCTTTAAAACATTATTTACAATTTTATTTGTTTTTATTAAAATTTAAAATTTTATTGTTTTTTTAAACATTTTGTTTAAAAATATATCTAAATCAAATTTTATTTATTCAATAACTTCTGAATAAAATATTTTAAAAAATACACTTGTGTCTTTCAAAATTTGGTGAACTTAATTATAATAACATTTTTATTTGATGTAAAAAGAAAATACATTTTTAGTTTAAGGTTATGTCGGTGAAGGGAACATCCTTAAGCTAAAAATGTGATATGTTTAAAATAGAAACGTTTCTGATAAATTACACGTTTACTAACAATTATTTGCTAATTTGCATCTAAAAATACTGCAAAGTGTTTGGAAAATGCTTTTAATCGAATTTTAACGAAATTTGTTTAAAAACGAGAAATAGAGAAAAATATTAAGAGAAACTTTTTTTTATATTTTTTTTTTAAGAGAAACAACTTTTATTTAGAAAGTTTTTTGATATCTAGTGTATTTTTTGAGAAAAATAAAAAATTTCAACTTAAAAAAAGTTGGGTTTTTGAGTAATTGCAATTCAAATTTTTTTAGTGAAATAGCTGCCATTTTTTTATTTTACAACATTTTCAGGCTTCACAGTGACAATGATGAATATTTTAGGGGAAATAGGGGACAGAATATACGAAAATAGGGAACTTTTAGGGTACCTACTTTAAAAATTTTATGAATAAAAATAAATTAATTATATACAGTAGAACCTCGATTTTATTTGGGTAGGACAAAATTACAAAGTTGTAGGATAAAAAAAATATAATTACAGAATTTTCAAATTAATAAAAAAAGAAGAAGGAAAATAACTACAAATTGTGGAAAGTAATTTAAAACTGATAAATAATAATACAAAATTATAGAAAATGAATGCAGAACTTCAGAAATAATTAAAATAATATAAGAATAATGGTAAATTAAAAAAAAAATTGAAAATTTAGGTAATTAATTAAAAAATAATGAACATAATTAAAAATTGAAAAAAAGCAATGAAAAAAAATTTTAAAACTAATCAAAAATAAAAGAAAGAGTTCAGATTTGAGATAAATATAATAATTGAAGATTTAATAAATCAATTTAAAACATTAAAAATTGTTTCTATAATTGCAAAATTATTAAAACAACTGAAAATTCAGAAAATTATTGAAAATTGAAAACATTAATTTAAAAATGATGAGAAGAATTGAAAAAAATTCAAAATTAATGAAAACAATCGAGAGTTGAGAAAAATAATTGAAAATTTAAGAAATTAATTAAATAATGATTAAAGTAATTTGAATTCGAAGAAATCAATGCGAAGGTTATAAAACAAATTAAACATTGAAAACTAATAATTTGAAATTTATGATTAATAAACGAAGATTATAAATAAATCAAACTGAAAATAATTTTAAAAATTAAAAATTGAAGAAAAAAAATTGCAAAATTATAGAAATAATTGAAAATTGAAGACAAAAATTAAAAATTATAAGAAAATAGTTGGAAATTAAAGAAAATAACCGAGATTTGAGAAGAATAATTTTGAAAAATTACAGAATATATTTCAAATTAAAAGAAATAATTGAAAAATAGCAAAAATAATGATACATTTTTTAAAATAATTGAAATTTCAGATAAATAATTGAAAATTTAGGAAATTAATTACAAAACACCGAAAGTAATTGTAAATTTGAAAAAAATAGTTAAAAAATTCTAAAATTTATTAACAATTTTTTTAATTAATTGAAATTTGAAATAAATAATTAAAGGTTTAGTAAATGAGTTAAAAAATAATTGAAACATTTATAATTTCGAGAAAAAAACTGCAAAATTATAGAAATAATTGAAAATTGAAGACAGTAATGAAAAATCTAGAAAATATTTCAGAATTGAAGAAAACAATCGAGAAATTTGAGATAAATAAATAAAAAATGTAGAAAGTGTATGAAAAAATACTTTTCAAAACTAAAAATTGGAGAAAATATTTTCAAACTTATAGAAATAATTGAAAGTTTAAGAAAATAAATAAAATTTATGAAAAATAAGTGATAATTTTACAAAACTTTGCTAAAATTTAATAAAATAACTGAAAATTGATAAACAAAATGAAAAAATAATAAAAAAAATTAGAATGTAAAAAAAATAATTGCAAGTTTTGGAAATTAATTGAAAAATAATAAAAATATTTAATCAATTGAAACAAATATTTTAATTTGAATAAAATATTTGAAATTTGATGAAAATAATTGACAGTTTGTGAAATTAGTTAAATAATAATACAAATGAGTATGAATGGCAGGAAAAAATTAAGAAATAATGATAAACATAGTTGTAAATTGAAGAAAATAATTGGAATCTGAGATGAAGGATTGAAAATTCAGAAAATTCATTGAAAAATAATTTTATAAATGACAAATTGGAGAAAATAATTTAAAAATGATAGAAATAATTGAAGATTGAAAAAATAATATAAATTCAGAAAAGATTGAAAATAATTGAAAATTGACTTTAAATATACTTTTGTGAAAAAAAGGGGGTTCTAGGGTAAAGTTTTCTAAATAGAGGACTTTTAGGGACCAATCGCAAAATAGGGGACATTTAGGGGAAATAGGGGACGGTTTGTGAAGCCTGCATTTTGAAAATTTTGTAATTGATTTTTAAAGAGGACTAACAACTCTTTCAGGCCGTAAAAAAAGAATAAGAGATCCCAATTACTTAAAAAGTTATTACACTTATAGGTTTTATTTAAAATTTGAATAAACGAGAGTTCCGACTTTAAATATTAAAATCTTTGTAACTCCATGAAAAACTTTTTTCAGCTAAACAAAAAAATACGTGTCGTTTAAAATTCTTTAAAAAACAACTTATTGGATATAAAATTGATTTTCAGTTCCGACCTGAATTGAAATGAATTTGGTCTTTAAGATTCTACAATCTACATAAATAAATTCATCTTTTAAAAATTGTTTAATTTTTTAAAAACTGAATAAAAATTAAATTTCTATTACAATAGTGAAAAATAATATATAGTAAATTTGTACTGTATTTTGTATTCGACTGAAAATAGGGTTCGAGAAAAAACAATTTTTTATCCGTATTTTTCAATTTTTGTTAAGTCAGTATTTTTAAGTACTTTTACCGGTTTGAGCCCTGCATTTACTAATTTTTTACATGTAGTTGAAAAATAAATAGAGAAACAAACCCATGACTCGTGATAAAGAGCAGTGAGAATATAATGAACATAATCCATATTTTGTTTTCTCGTCGGGCATCGATCTGATGTGATTGTAATATAATCCGTTTCAGGATCATATTTATCCTTAACTAATCGAAGAAACTTATCCTTAGCATGAGTATCCAAAGTGAGACTAGAGAGTTTTATTCTCAAACTGACGATTCTTGACAAAGGATCTCGAATTGTAGGTGACGCATAAACATAATCACTGCTGATGATTTCAAGAGGAAAGTGCTCATTGCACTTTTCTTCTGTCTCTAGGCCAACTGGCCATTCAGTGCAAAACTTTTTAATAGCTTCACAATGTCTACGAACAGCTGGAGGTGTAAGATGCAAAAAATTGGGTATTTTCATTAATTCGGCATTTGCGAATTTATCGCGTGGCGGTTGGCCATTTAAAGGATATCCTTGCCTAATCGGAAGAGGAACTGATGCTGGATGAAAAGTTTTAGGTCCAGGCCAAACTGAAGGCCAATCTTGATCAGTTGTCATTTGATTTGTTCTTGGCGGTAACGCCTTGTAAATTTCTTCTTTTGCTTTTCTCTGTTCTACCGGCTTTGGTTTTATGGTTAAAATTCGAAAACCCTCTGAAATTAAAGAATTTTTTTATTTATTTGAATTTATATGAAAAACTTTGTTCATTAATATAATTAAAGCTTAAGATATGTTTATTTATAAAGAACTATCAACATAGACAGATTATTTAAATTGTTTTCATTCATTTTATTTATATAGCTGCATTTTTTTTAAAATTGTTTTTATTTTGTACACGAAATTGACTTTTTAACTTCGGAAACCTAACCTTGTTTTTAAAGTATTAACAATTGTGTCAATCGTATCAATAAATAATATTTCTTAACCGGAATTAAATGAAGATGAATGTAAATTAGTTTTTAGTTTAGAAAACTGTCGAAATAATTATTTTAAATGAAATATAAATTTACCGGAATCTGTAGTTCCATCAACGCGAGGTGCATTTGATTCCGCAACATAGTTGTTAGCACAGATTTTCACAGTTTTTTTTATTGTAGAGAAAGTATTTCTCTCGCACAAACGCACAAAAATTGACATTTTGAAAGAATGTTGCTTATTTTTTAAATATTTTCTATAAAATTAACATTTTAACCTAAAACGGTCGATATTTAAAATTCCGTATTCCATCGTTTTAATTCTCGATTCAAGTTCCAGTTTCACTTTTTAGCGCTAGTAATTCGAAACTCAAAAATGACATAATAAAAATATAAATTCTGTTGAATTTTCAATTATTTTGTGTACATTATATAAAAATGTATCACAAAATAAAGTTCAAATTTAGTCTTATTTATCAATTACGACATTGAGTTAATTAAAAAAAACCCTATTGAATTTAAAAAAGTTCAATTCCGATGTTTTATTTTCACAACAAACAGGGCTGTAGCACAAGTAAATAATCTGGGATGTTTGTTTTTATAAAAAACGTATTGTTATTTTTGTGAATCTTGTGCTATCTTAATGGAAAAATAATTGATTAATTCTATAAAACTGATATTGTGTGCCTAGGAAGTAATTTTGTGATAATAAAAAACGGAAATTGTAGCTTGCTCCGAAAAGTCAGAAAGTGACATAACCTCTAAAAAACATGTTTATTCTCGACGATGACGTTTCTTCAGTTGATCTTTGATGACGTTTGTTTCCCAATTCCCATATAAATTGTAATCATGGCTTCTCCTCGGCCAAAATCACCTCGTCCACCTATTTCAGCAAAAAAAGACGAAAAAGAAGAAAGTTTTTGGGATAAAATTGGCACTCTAGGACGCAAAAAGCGTATTAAAGAAGGTAAGAAGTTTAAACAATTTTTAATGATTTTGTTTTTAATTTTTCGTGGGTGTTATGGAATCAGATGATTTCCTTATAAGGACAGAACCTGATATTAGACCCAAATAATGTAATATTAAATTTAATTTCGGATTTCTTAATCCTATTTTTAAAAATGAAATTTAACGCAAAAATTAATAATGTAGAGAGAATTAATAATACACTAATAATTTAACTTTTGTTTCATAAAGACAACAATGTTTTTAATACAATTTAATGTCTTATTTATTTTATTTATATTTATAGTCCAAGAAGTACAAGAAGAAGGAAAATATGCTATCGACTCTCCAGGATGTGCAGCAAATCCTGAATTGCCACCTGAAGAATATAATATTGAAGAAAATGAAGAAAGATCCATGATAGAACCAAAATCTTTGGAAGATCCAAAAGTACTGGAACTTGTTACTATTTTAATTGATTGGATTAACGATGAATTAGCTAATCAGAGAATCATTGTTAAAAACATTGTCGAAGATCTTTACGACGGACAAGTACTTCAGAAACTTTTGGGTAAGTTAATTTAACTATAATTTAGTTTATAAGAAATGCAATAATTAATTTTTAAATTTGCAATTATTCGGAATTTTAATAACAGTTCTGAAAACACGATTAATAAGTCGCTACAATTTTTTACAGAAAAATTAACGGGACGAAAGCTAGATGTACCGGAAGTTACTCAATCAGAGGAGGGACAAAAACAGAAATTAGAAGTTGTTCTTCATGCAGCTAATCATGTTCTAGGACGTTATCCGCCATATAAATGGAGCGTGGAGTCAGTGCATTCAAAGAATATTGTCTCTATTTTGCATTTGTTGGTTGGTTTAGCAAGACAATTTCGGGCACCAATTAGACTGCCGGAACAAGTTGTAGTTTATGTTGTTGTTGTTAAAAAGAAGGACGGACAATTGATTCACAGAACCGTGAAAGAAGAACTGACCACCACTTACGATGATGTAGGAATGCGCTGCGAAAGAGACGCTTTCGATACATTATTTGATCAAGCTCCAGAAAAATTGGCAGTCGTTAAAAGGGTATCTTGAATTTTTTAACTTTTTAACTAACAAAACATACGTTTCTTATTTGTTATCCTCATAAGTAACAATTCTAAAAGTACAAATTTAATATAACTGATAATTAATCGAATCTTTAGGCAATAAAATTGACAATTCTAAAAGAAAATATAAATAATGTATTTAAAATAACAAATAATAAGGGCTGCCAGTGACTCTCTTTTCTAACTTTTACTCACTTTTTTAAATAAAATTTCTATTCCAGCTGCAAGAGTGGAGGGAGGAGGGCGGGTTCGAAAATTGAGTACCTAATTATTAATTTACCTTATAAATCATTTAGTTTGTTCCTATTCCAATTACATCGTGAAGATTTTCGATTTTCCAAAAATAGTCTAAATTGACTCATTTTCATCTAAAAAGCATAAATTTTCATTTTTAAGCAAATGTCTAGATGTTTGTGTGTGTGTGTGTGTGTGTGTGTGTGTGTGTGTGTGTGTGTATGTGTGTGTGTATAGCGTTTTTTGTCGCCAGGATATCTCGAGAACGCTTTAACGGATTTCAATAAAATTTGGGTGACTTATAAAACTCATGAATATCTAAATTTGGACACAGGGATTTTTGAAAATACCCAATCAAATTTTATTGAGCACCTTTTTTCATAGAAAAAAATCGTTATTTGCCAAAAATTTTTCCATGCTAAAAATACGACTTAATTTTGGGTTTAAATTTAAATTTAAACCGACATTTATTTAAATTTATTTTGCTTACTTGGAAGCGAAATGCCCATGAGATGGACCTAATTTTCATCTATTTAAACTACTTTTGTCAACTTTAAAATATTTTTGTCAATATTCAAGTATTTTTGCGATTTTTAATTTAATTTTTTCAAATATCAATTATTTCTTCAGTCTTTAAATTATTGTGATGAATATTTAAATTTATTACACAAGTTTTCATTTGTTTCTGGCATTTTTCAATTATTTTCCTAAAATTTCAATTATATTCTTCAATCTTTAAATTATTGTCAGGAATATTTAAATTTTCTACACAAGTTTCAATTCACTTTTGCTATTTTTCAATTATTTCCTTCAAATTTCAATTACTTTTTGTCATTAATCAAGTATTTTTGTCATTTTCTAATCATTTTTATTCATATTTCTACTATTTTTGCTATTTTAGAATTATTTTCTACAAATTTCTATTATTTGATTCCCTTTTTTGATGTTGTCGTGTATGCTTCAATTTTTTACACCTGTTTTCAATTATTTTCTTCAAATTTCAATCATTTTCTTCTATCTTTTTATTATTGTCATGAATTTATTATTTTTTTGCACCTTTTCCAATTATTTTCTCAAATTTCAATTAATTTCTTCAACTTTCAATTATTTTCTTCAAACTTCTACTTTTAATGTTTTTTCAATTTTTCAATTATTGTCTATAAATTTTTGATTTTTACACCAGCTTTCAATTATTAATGTCATTCAATTAGCTTCTTTACATTTCAATTATTTCGTAAATATTTCAATTATTGTACTCAAAATTTAAATATTTACACCAGTCTCGAATTAATTTTTTTAAAAACTTTAATTATTTTTGTCATTTTTCAATTAATTTCTTGCAATTTCAATAATTTTCTTCATTCTTTTTATTATTGGCATGAATTTATTCATTTGTTTTCACCTTTCTTAATTATCAATTATTTTTTACAAATTACAACTATTTTCTTCAAATTGCAATTATTCTTTTCTTTCTTTTTATTATTGTCATGAATTTATTAATTTGTTACACTTTTTTTCAATTAGTTTCTACAAATTTCAATTATTTTCTTTAACCTTTAATTACTTTCTTCGTAATTAAGTTTTTTTTTGCCATTTTCAAATTATTCTCTTCAAATTTCAATTATTATTATTATATTCAATTTCTTAACCATTTTTGAAATATTCTCTTCAATTTTCAATTATTTCTTTCAAACTTCTAATATTTTTCAATTTTTCAATTATATCTATAAATTTTAAATTTTTACACCAGTTTTCAATTATTTGTTTCAATTAGTTTCTTAACATTCCAATTGTTTCGTCAATTTTTCAAATATTGTCTTCAAATTATTAATTAATTACACGTGTTATCAATTATTTTTGTCAATTTTCAATTATTTTTGACATTTTAGAATTATTTTCTGTAAATATCATTTTTTCCATTTTTTTTTTTTTTTTTATTATTGTAATGAGTTTATTAAATTTGTCACCAGTTTTCAATTATTTATGTAATTATTCAGTTAGTTTCTTCACATTTCAATTATTTTCTTTAATTTTTAATAACTTTCTTCATATTTAATTTTTTTTGACATTTTTGAAGTATTCTCTTCATTTTTCAATTATTTTTCTCAAACTTCTAATATTTTTGTCAATTGTTCAATTATTGCCAGTAAATTTTTAATTTTTCACCAGTGTTGAATTATTTGTGTCATTATTCAATTAGTTTTTTTACATTTCAATTATATCGTTAATTTTTCAATTATTTTATACAATTTTTCAATGAATGTTTTAATTTTTTTATTTTACTTCATTTTTAACTATATTTCTTATTTTTCATTAATTTTTTTTCCAAATTTCAATTATTTTTGTCATTTTCCAACTGTTTTCTACTTATATAAACATTTTTTTGCCTTTTTTAAATTATTTTTTTTAAGTTTCAATTATTTTCTTGAAACTTCTATTATTTTTCTCATTTTTTCAACTATTGTTTAAAAAGTTTAATTTTTACACCCGCTTTCAATTATTTATGTCATTATTCAATTAGTCTCTTAAAATTTCAATTGTTTCGTCAATATCTCAATTACTGTACTCAAAAATTTAATTTTTTACACCAGTCTCGAATTCATTTTTTTCAAATTTTAATTATTTTTGAAATTCTTAAATTATTTTCTTCAAATTTCAATGATATCTTTTCAATTTTTGTCTTCATTTTTCGATTTTTAATCAATTTTTCAATCATTTTTGTCATTTTACAAATTTTTTTCAAATTTGAATTATTTCTTTCATTTTTTTAGTTACTTTCTTCCTACCTATTTAAATTATTTTTGCCATTTTCGAATCATTTTCTTCAAATTTGAATGTCTTTCCTGAATCTTTATATTATGTTATTGTTTTTTAAATTAAAAAATCACTTTTGTTTACTATTTTCAATCTGCAAGTCCGCTTGCAGCCCTGCAAATTTAATTTTTTGTTAAATTAGTTCTTTCACTTGAAAAAATAATTAATTACTGCAAAGAAATAGTTTGATTTTTTCTTAAAAGTCGGATCATTTCAAATTTGAATCAATTAAAATTTAATTATATAGAATTAAAATTTAAGTTATTTAAATTTTAATTTAATGAAACTTAAATCAGTTAAAACTTGAATTAAATATAATTTTAATTGATTGGAAGATAAAACGATTAAAATACTAATAGATATAAAATTATTTAAATTTACATTGACCGAAATTGGAATTAATTCATTTTCAAATTCATGGAAATTCGAATCAATCGAAATTTCTAATTATTTTGAAAATTCGACAAATTGAAGTTTGGATCCGTTTAAATTTGAAATCTAAATTAACTAAAATTTGAATAGATTGGAAATTGAATAAATTTAAGTTCATATAAATTGGAGATCTCTGTTAATTAAATTTTAAAATCATCGGATGAATTGATAAAAATTTTAGTAGATTCCAATTTAGAATAACTTAAAGTGTAGATCGGTTTTAATCCTGATTAATTAAAATCCGAACCCATTAAAATTTTGTTTAAAAATTGATCTAAATTTGAAGAACTAAATTTTTTAATTTAATTTAAAGGCAAAATTTTGTATTAAATTTAAAGAATAAAATCTAAAAGTTTGTTTTTGTTTCAGTCTTTAGTAACGTTTGTTAACAAACATCTGAGTAAAGTTCATCTAGAAGTGACAGACCTGGATAATCAATTTCATGACGGAGTTTTTCTGACCTTATTATTGGGACTTTTGGAAGGATTTTTCGTACCTTTGGGAAGTTTTCATTTAACTCCAAAGACTCACGAACAGAAAGTTCACAATGTCGCCTTTGCTTTTGATCTTATGCAAGATATTGGTTTGCCAAAACCAAAAGCGAGACCAGAAGGTGAATTACTCTAATTATTTCTTACTCTACTTACTGAAATACACAATTTTTATTTATAATTGTAAAATTTTAAAAATTTTCATTATAAAATTAAAAAGTAAAGTAATTAAATTAGCAATTATCGTTCAAATTTACTTATTCGTAGTTTAAAAAAACAGATTTTTAGAATATTTTAAATTACTTTATACTGTTTACTTTTAATACGATTTATTTGATATATTTTTATATTTATTTTGATTTTTTTATACTAAATCACTTATTATTCTTTATGCTTTTTTACTTCATTTTCTAAAACTTTTTTTTTTAAATTTCAGATGTGGTCAATTTAGATCTGAAGTCAACACTTCGTGTCTTGTACAATCTATTCACCAGATACAAAGGAATCAATTGAATCCAATCGATTTGACGAGAGAGGCTAATGTCACGCGAAAATTCTGATTTAATGGATTGATTCGTCAAATGTCTGTTAAACTGAAAAAAAAAACTTCTGAAAAAATCAGAAGGGTTAATGTCTACTTTCAAAAGGAGTTTCAATTTTTAAAAGGGATTTTAATTTCACTAATTAAATTTTCCCTACTCAAATCAAACAATCAGATTTCATCGGTTTTTAAACCAATAAAACTTCGTTGACTTTTTACTTAGTCAATTGTCATTGATTTTTAATCAATTAATTAAATTTTTCCATTAGAATGAACAATGAAATCAAATTTCATAGGATTCTTCCAATCAAATAAACCTCATTAATTTTTCAGTTAATGAAAAATAAAATGACAAAAATAACGAAACTGCCATATTTTTATCGTCAATCAAAGAATAATGTTTTGCCTAATGATTTTATGGACTTAATAATCTATAGTATTACAATTTTCAAGATTTTAATGCTGTTTTTATCATCTTGAAAAAGTGTTTTTAATTAATTCCAAGTTTTTAAAATAACGAAAACTTTTATTAACCACAAGTGTCTTATAACAAGTGAATTGTCCAGGATAATAGGTTCTTAAAAATATTTTAAAATACAATTTTTAACTATTTTCAGTATCTATTGCTTTTAATCAAGACTTTGATCAGTTTTTAACAACCTACGGTCCAGATTTTGTAACGTTTTTTTTTTTTATTAATATTTAAAGAATTTTAAAGAATTAACGACTTTACATCATGTACAAATATTTTTACATTATACTCATTGTATTTATTAAATAGAATAGAATATATTTATATATTTTCGATTGCAGTTAAAGTGTTTTTCTGTTTTACATAAGGGAGAAAATACCTAATTGATTATTTTTATTTTAGTAACAATTTAATAATCTAGTGGAAGTTTATTTATCGAAACTAGCAACATTAACAAACTTTCCATTGTTGGTGGTCATTTAAAACTATAAATTTTTGCAAATACAAATAATGGAAATTACGAAATTGAAGAACATATCTGAAAAATGACGAAAATAATTAACGGCTGAAAAAAAAATCGAAAAATAACTACATAATTACACAAATGAAATGAATGGTTTAAAAAATTAAAAAATGAATATTAAATTTAAACAAATTAGTTGAAAAATTACAGGAATAACTGTTCGAAGTAATTGCAAATTGAACAACTGGATTGGAAATCGAAAAAAATAATTAAAAAAAAATAATAATAAAAAGTCGAGGAAATAAATCGACAATTTAAGAATTAAATTAAAATTTGAAAAAAATAATTGATAACTGGAACAAAAATTACAAAATGACAAAAATATTCAACAATTGAAAACAAAATTAAAAAAATGTCTTGATTAATATAAAACCGAACAAAATAATTTAAATAATCAAAGAATAATTATAAAATTTTAAGATAATAATCGAACATTGAAAAAATTGTAGAAAATAATTGAAAATTGCGGAAAATAATTAATAATAATTGAAAGAAATAGTTGAAAAACGACGAGATTAATTAAAAAATTCATGAAAATATGTGAAAAATAACGAAAATAACTGTCATTTGAAAACAAAATTCGAAAAATGACTAGATTTATAGACAACTGAAGAAAATAATTGAAATATTTAAACAAGAAAGATTAAATTTAAAGAAAATAATTGCAAGTTGAGAAATTAAGAAAATTGAAGGAATAATTGTTGGAAATAATTGCACATTTAACAACTGGATTAAAAATCGAAAAAAATAATTAAAAATTGAAGAATTGAAATTAAATTTGTGGAATATACTTAAAAACTGAAGAATGGAATTAACAATTAAAGAAAATAATTGAACAATTAACTTTAAAATTAAAGAATTCTAATGATAATCAAAATAATAATAGAAAATAGGCGATAATATTAATAATAATAACAACAATTGAATTGAAATTTAAAACGATTTTGATGAGTGAAAAAAGTAATTGAAAAAACCTGAGAATTGTTGAATAATTAGGAATTAATGGAAAATCGATAAAAATAATTGAAAATTAAAGAAAATATTTGAGAATTGAAGAAAATTATTAAAAATTGAAGAAATAAATTAAAAATTAAAGAATTAAATGAAAATATCAAGAAAATAAATGATAATTAAAAAATAAAATTACAATAAGACAAAAATAATTAACTATTAAAAAAAAATTATTAATTGAAAAAAAATGAAGAATGATGAGAATAATCAGGATTAGAAAATGTTTTTTTTTTTATTAATGAAGAATCATAAAATTGGAGGTGAATAATAAATTGTAAATTAAAAACTGATGATAATTATAAATAAAATTGTAGAAAATAAATAAAAATTAAAGAATTGTATTAAAATTTCAATAAAATAATTGATAATTGAAAAAAAGTTAACAAAATGATTAAAATAATTAAATATTAAGAACAATCATTTAGAAATGAGGAAAATCATTATAATTGAAAGAAAAATTTTTAATCTGTCGAGAATAATCGACAGCAGAACAAAATATCTAAAGAAATTAAAGAATAATTATAAAATTTAAAATAAAATTACAATATGACGAAAGTACTTAACTATTAAAAAAAATAATTATTAATTGAAAAAAAAAACCGAAAAATAATCGGGATTAGAATTTTTTTTTTTAATTTAATGAATAATCATAAAATTGAAGGAGAATAATAAATTGTCAATTATAACTGATGAAAATTATGGATAAAATTGTAGAAAATAAATTAAAACTGAAAAATTGTATTGAAATTTCAATATAATAATTGATAATAGAAAGAAAATTTACAAAATGACTAAAATAATTAAATATTAAAGCAATAATTTAGAAATGAGGAAAATAATTTACAATTGAAAGAAAAAATTTAAATCTGTCGAGAATGGTCGACAACAGGATAAAATATTTAAAAAAATTAAAGAATAATTATAAAATTTAAAGGGAATAATTGTATATTGAAAACTGTTGAAAATAATGGCAACATAAGAATTGAAAAACATTGAATTGTTTCTGGTCATTTACAACTATAAATTTTTGCAAGTTCAAATAAGATAAATAATTTAATGACATTTGTAATTCAAATAAATTTAATATTCTAGATAAATATAACTTTTATTTTATGCAAATTAAAATTGCTGCCGACTTCAAGAATTAAACAAATGAGTGAAAGTAAATAAAAAATATTTTAAACGAGCACGAATTTTCCAATTTTATATTTCGAAAAAAAAATAATAAGAAAAATAAATAAAAAATTTAGTTCCAAATGTCTATTCTTCAAAAGTTCTAATAATTCAAGTTTTAATTTTTTCAAATTTAAAATAGTTCCAAACTTAAAACCGTTTTAACGAAATGTTTACTCTAATTTATTTAAACTTTAATTAATTCAAATTTTTATTTGTTAAAGTCTTAAGAATTATATTTAATTTAATTAAAATCCTTTAAATTTTAAATAATAAAAATTTTAATTAATTCAAATTTAAACTGTTATAAACTTTACATATTTTCAAAATCTAATAATGCATATTTAAATTATTTTTAACATTAAACATCATATAAAAACTTCTAATTATACAAAAAAAATGTCATTGTATATTAAAGCTTGAATCAGTCAAAATTTTGAAAATAATAATTTAGACTATAATTTGAATCAATGAAAATTGTGTCTAATGGAATTTGAAAATAAGTGAAATTTATATTTACAAAAAAAATTAAAATTGTGAAAAGTTTAAATGTTTAGTTATTAATAATCAGAATAATAAAAACGCAAGAATTGATTAAAATTTAGATAATTTAAACCGTAATAACCAATAAAAATTTCGATGAATTTAAACTTCAATAAATTAAAACTTAAATATATATTGATTCTTAATTACTGATTTAGATTTTCATTAAAAATAATTATTTCAAAATTTTAATGATCGCAATTTTCAATGATCTAAATATCAATTAATTTAATCACAAGAACATTTCAAGTTAATTTATATTGATAGAATTAAATTTCAATTTACTAAAAATTTTAGTGTATATGGAAATTTCAGTTCAATATTTTAAGGTAAACTGTATTTTAATTAATTTATTTTCTGTCAATGCATCAGTTAAATTAACTCTTATAAAAGTAGACGCTAATTTTAATTTAAAAATACATTTTTTCAAACGTAACTGATTTAAAACAAAAAATATCTAAGTGACAAACTTCAGGTGCGGACAGACAAGAATGAATGAATGAATCTTGCGGATTATTATTATAGATTCTATTTCGTGCTTTTTGGTTATTATGTTTGTTGATTATTTTGTCTATTGTTTATTGATTATTGTGTTTATTGAAATATTGTCAGGGTTTGTTTTATAAGTCAAGGTGAAACGATCTTCGACGATCATCTGATATTAATATTATTTTTACATCGATTCAAGAAGAAAATGTGGAGCAAATTGTGCCAATCTAGATATAGAATTAGAGTAGGACATGCAGGGACATAGCACATAGAGACAAAAATCTACAATTTCGCATGGATATAGAGATGGAAAGATATTTGTGAATAGAGCACAGTATAAGCTATTCCACCAGATGATTTCAAATCACGCGATGCTGATATCAAACCAAACGCCTCCTTTAGTTCTGCTTTTAACATTCTACGTGACAAATAAAAGAATAAAAAGAGCCTTAATTATCCAAACGGCGCCGATTTTTCACGAAAGGTGCTTATACCTCACTCAACCAGTTCACTTTTAAAGTTTCTTGAATCAAGTTCGTTCTATTAAAATCACACCTCTCAATTAAACCAAATTTAAGATACAAATTTTTCGTAAAAATTAATATTTTTTAATTAATCAAAATTGAAAATTGAGAATAAAACAAAGTAGCTTAAAATTTTTGCCAAGTTTTAAGGAATATTAATTTTTTTGTTTAGTAAATAATTTACTAATTAATTTTTATCTTTGTTCTTTTTTTTTCCCAAAAAAATGAATTTAGTATCTCTTGAGCAAATTCTCATTGAATCGAAGCAAATTTTACATAGTCATGAACAATTTTATGAAAAAAGGAAAAGGTAAATTTTGTTAAAATATTCGGGTATTGTGTGAGTTGTTTTGTGATTGAAATTTTGTAATTGAAATTACAAAATGTGGAGAAAATAGATTTTTGTTTCTCTTAAGTTAAATTTTAAAATTAAGTAATTTTTCTTTTAAATCAATTAGTAGTGAAACCATGGAAGTCAGCAACGATCCAAATTTTTCTGACGAGGAATGGCAACAACTTGCGGAAAATTTTTCCGCATTCGAGAAAGAAATGGAGGAAAGAGAGAGTTTGGCAAATCAAAAAAAGAACTGGAGAAAACCCAGTATTTTCACCATTTATGCTAGAGTTTTTCGGGTAATGCTTTCGAAATTTATAAAAGCTCCGGATTTAATTGACGAGGAAGAACATCGCAGAGAATTGGATGAATTAATTCTTCCGAGTAATGAAGAGTGGCGACATCAAGTTTATTATCAACTTGTTGATCTTCAGCGTTTAATGGACAGAAATTCAAACGAAAAAGAGTAAGTTTTTTTTTGATTTTTTGCTTCTATTTTCATGTCAAAAAGGTTAATTTTTGTGTCACTACGTATTATTTTTTTGTTAATTTAAAAAATTGCTTAAATCGATTAATCGAAATTCTGTAACCCAAACAAAAGCAAAGTTCAGAATGCTCCCTTTAGTTAATTGAGTTTTAAAATTTAAAATTAAACTTTCCAACAAAATGAATTCTTGAAACTTTTTCTTCTTTAATTATAAATGTCAATGTCCAATTTAACTTCCAGGTTTATCGATTTTCTTACAAATTAAGTCTTTGTTGATAATTTTTCTTCTGCTAATTTGACATTTAACCTGTTAAAAGTTTAATAATTTCTTCTAGAATGGACTCTCCGGCAAAAAATATACTGAAGGAGAAAAAAGTTTACGAATGGGAACCTGGAGAAAAGTATTTTTCTCGCAGATCAAAAAAAGGAAAAAAGTCAGAAATTAAATCTTTAGCGACAATTTCAGGAGCAGGTGGCTCAATGACTGAAGCTTGTATAGAACCTGGATGGCGAATTAGGGATATTATTTTAGCTGCTAAAGTTCTTCAGAAAGAAGATCCGCAAAATTACGTCGATGAGGCTGAAATGAGACGAGTTTTTGGCCTAGTTTATGATGTTTTAAGATGTGAGATTTTTATGGTTAAAGTTTTTTAATATTTTAATAAATAAGGTTTTAATTATTTTGTTGTTGTTGTATGGAAAAACAGCCAAAATGAAGATTAAATTTTAATTATTTGAAGTCATTACTATTTAAATAAATCTGTAGCGTTAATTAAATCGTATTTTAATTTAATCAAGCTTTCAAATTTCAATTAACATTTAATTTAGTATTGATATATTTATAAAATATTTAATTTAATTTCAATTCAATTTTTGTCAATGGTAAAAAAAATATTATTTTGCATATTCTTCTCTTTCTTTAAAAATTTGTAAGAAATTAGTTTTTTTAAAACTGTTCGATTTTCTTCATATAATATCTTATTTTTGTAAAAGAACGTAGGGTTTTTTATATTTTATTTTTCACTTTTTAATATTTTCCCCTTTATTGATTTTCATTTATTGTTTTGTATTTTTTTCAATGTTCACTAAGTTTCTTTTTTTACGCTAATTATTTATTATTATTTCGTATAATTTTGTTCTTAGAACATTTAATAAACTTTTCTTTCTTTCTTTTTATTTTCATAATTAAAAAACAACGTTTCTGTGAATTTTCTCACTTTTTTTTAAAGATATTATTGTTTTTTTAGACGCATTTTCCATTTTTCCTTTTTTTACGCTTTTTTCGAAAATAAATTTTTTAATTCTTGCATAGTTTTTAATTTTGTCTTTATATTTATTTTTTGTAGGTAAATATATTAACCATGTTTTCGTTTATTAAAACGACTTTGAATTTTTTTCATTTTTATAAGGGCGAGTTAAATATTTCTTTCAATTTTATAGAATAAATAAATAAATAAATAAATACATTTTTTTATTTCTTTTAGATTCGCTCCTCTTTTACTAAATTTATTCTAAAGTTATTTTCGTTCAAAATTGTTTTAAAAATTTTCCTTTCTTTTTTTAAAGGATTTTTACATTTATGTTATAGACTTTTTATTTATTTTTACCTATTATTTTCTTGTACTTTTATTAATTCTTATATTTAATTAAATTTTTACAAAAATTATATATTTTTTTGTAATTTTTTTTCATTTTTTAACAGATTTTAGATTTTTTGAAAAGATTTTTTCTGTTTCTCAAACATATTTTAATTTTTTCTTAAATGTTCTTAAGTTTTATATTCTTTTAGATCTTCTCATTATTCAAGTTTTCATCAAATTTTATTTTTTGCTTTTTCCTCTAATTCATAAAATAATTTTTTAATTTTTCTATTTCTTTTTTAGAATTTTTTCTTAAGTAAAATATTAACATTTTTACAATGATTTTCTTATTTATTGTCTCAATAAAGAGATATATAATAAATTTTTATAATAATAAATAATAAATTTTATGTAATATATTTTTTTATTTATTCATTTCTTTATTTTACAAATTGTAAATTTTTTAGTCTTGTAGAATTTTCTTTTTTTAATTTTATTTGTAATATTTCTTATTTGTTAGTAAATTTTTACCAAATTTTATATTTCTTGTAATTTTTTCATTTTTTTTATGGTTACTTCAATTTTTTTAAAAGGGATTTTCCAGTTCTCCATTTCTCAAATATTATTTTATTTTCTTTTGTCATTATTTAAATTTTTAATAGCATCATCACTAATTTTTTTATATCCTAGAAACGTTTTTTATTCTTTAAAATTGTCTAATTTTAAATTTATAATTTGTTAAAAACATTTATTTGGCATTTTTATCCAAATTTTCTCATAATTTCCTAATTAATTAATTAATTAACTATTTGACAGAAATTTTTTTCTTGCCTTAAGACTGCTTAATTTTTGTCTTTTAAATTCTCATTATTTTAAACCCTTATTTATTTCTCTTATTTTTAAAAATAATTTCTACATTTTTTTAATATTTGTATGATTTTTTGTTATAATTTCAAGTGTTTTTTTGTGTTGTTAATTTATGTTTTAAGTTTTTTTTTATTCCCATTTATGTTTTAAGATAATATTTTTTTAAATTTTGAAAATGTTTATCTTTAATAAAACTTAAATTTAATTTAAATAATTGTAACCACAAAAATTATATTTTTACAGATAGAAACATATTAAATCATGCTTTGGAAGATGTTGGATTTTGGCATCAATACAAAACTCTTCGAAATCGAGAAAAAATAGTTTGGCTTTTGTTGTACGATATGCAGGGGAGAAAATTTGCTCGACTTGGAAGTAAATTGGCAATTGCAGAACGAGAAAGAGCTTTTAATTTGGCAGGTTTGAAAGACGTGGAAGACTGCCTTCTTGAAACAAAAACACGACTAGCAGCTAGCGTTTCAAGATTAAGAATCGGTGGTTCGGCTTTAACACTGGGTAAGATTTAATGTAAATTATTCAAATAAAATGTTTTTTTTCAAATAATAAATAATGTGAAAGAAATGAAAATTAAATAAATAATAGGAAAAGAACAAAAAATACGAAAAGAATTGATAAATAGATTAATTAAAGGAAATTAAAAATAAAGTATACTTTTGAAAATATTTAATATTGAAAAAATTTATTTAAAATTGTAGATGATTTGCTGCCTACGCATCTGAAATCCGCAGAGGGTATTTGTTGGAATCAAGAAAGCACCTCAGCTTTCGGATGGGTCAATTCAATGAAAATTGGCAGCAAAGAAGCATTTATAAACAGAATGGAACAATTGGGATTTAAGTACAGTGCTGGACGTAAAGAAGCTGACCTGGGGGAAAAGAATTTTGTCTTTGATTCAATTTGTCCGAAAGTGGTTATTTTTCATGAAAAAAGTCGAGAGAAACTGGCTTTATCTGAATTAGTTCGCAATTACTGTTTTATTTTTCTGGTATGCTTTTTAACAGGATAATTTCTTTTCTCGAAAATTGGTGTGATAGTTTAAATTTTAATTAACTGAAAACTCTAATAGATCTAGTCTTTAATTGATTAAGAATTTAAATAATAGAGCTTTCAATTCTTTTTTATTTTAATCAAATTTTAATCCGATACAAATTTCAATTTGTCAACATTTTGTAAATGATTTAGAGCTTTATTAGTGTGTAGTTTTTAATCCGTAATAATTTTAAAAAAATTTAAATTAAAAAAAATTATTCATTAGAATTTTAATTCATCTAATTTCTAAATGATCTAAACTTGAATTTATTATGCATTTTATAAACCTTAAATTCAATAAACCAAAACTTCAATTTAACCAACTTGTACCTAATTGATTTTAATTTTAATTGATCCAATTTTCAATTTATTTTATATTTAATCCATTTCAAATTTAAATACTCAGTCTTCAGTTCATCCAGATTTTAATCTATTTTAATTTAAATCACTCCAATCTATAATCGTTCTAAATTTCTATCAATATTTAATTTTATTTAAATTGATTTGAATGTTAGATACCTTAAACTTCAGTGGTTTCTAGGAATTTAGTTTACTACAAGTTTTCCAGACTTCTATGTTTCCAAAATCGAATATTAAAATTAATCAAATTCTAGTTTCTCAAAATTTTAATAAATTCTAAATTCAATTCAACAGAATTTCAGTTCATTATCGTTTGAATCTTCATTTGATTAAAATTTAAATTAATATTTTCAATCCATTCTCAGTTTATTCAAATTCAAATTCGAGGCTAATTTATTAAATTTTTTAAATGATTTAGAGTTTTATCAATTGTCTAATTTTCAATCAGCGATAGTTTGAGTCAAAACGAAATTCTAATTAATCCAATTTTAAAAAAAAAATCTAAACTAGAATTATCTAAACTAGAATTTACTTTACATTTTATAAACCTCAAATTTAATCAACCTAAATTTCAAGTAGTGCTAATTTTAATCAATTTTTATTTAAATTGTTCTAATTTTCAATTTATTTTAATTATAATTCACCTCAAATTAATTAATGTATTCAATTTTCAGTTTATTCAAAATTTTATCGATTTTAAGTTCAGTTTATCAAATTTTTAATCCATCTAAATTTCTATCAATCTTTAATTTTATTTGAATCGATTTAAATTTCAATTATTTTGAATTTCCACGGATTTTAATTTAGTCCACTTTAAATTTTTTACACTTCTAGGTATCAAAAATTTAATGAACTTATGTTAAAATTTATCCAAATTCAAGACCTTAAAAATTGTTATCAATTCTAAATTTAATTCATCCGAATTTCAATTGATTTGAATTTCAGTTCATTATCGTTTGAATTTATCACAAATATAAATTAACTTCCTCAAATTTTAAAAATCTTCATTGATTGACACTTTAATTAGTATAAATTTTATAATTTTATTTTAAATAAATTTAAACTGTTTAATTTAACATTTTTTCGTTCATTTTTCCCTGAAATAATTACAAAAAATTTAAATTATTTAAAATTTTAAGTGTTGAGAATATAACTCAACTTCTATAACTTTGGACGTTTTTCTATCAATTAAAATGAGAAAGTAAATTTTTATACAAAATTTTCAATCTTTTACATTTTTTATCTTTAAGGAAGAATTGGACACTTTTCGAGAAGAGGTTATATTTAAAGTCATTATTTTGCTTTTTAAAACAGAAAAACTAATTTTCTATATAATTATTTATAGACAAAATGTATCAAATTTCATTTAAAAGAAAATAAACCATTAAAACTCATAATTGGATAAAAATTCAACATTTTTGACATTCAGAAACTAATTTAAAGTGTCTCTCATTTCTCTGAAACGTTTCTGAATGTCAAAAATCTGTAATTTTTAACCAACTGTGAATTCTAATGGTATATTTAGTTTTAAGTTAAATTTGCAACATTTTGTCTGAATAAGATTATATTAAAAATTAATTTTTCTCTTTCAAAAACCAAAATAATGACTTTAAACATAACCTCTTCTCGAGTAGGTGTCCAATTCATCCTTAACAATAAAGGAGTTTAAAACTAAATATGATATATTTTTTTTTTCAATTATCAAATTATTCAAATGCAATTTTTATAAAAAATATTTTTTTTGCTAGGAAAGATCTCTTTGTTTGGGAGCAGCAAGTTTGGCGAAAGCAGTTCAAATTGGAAAATTATGTGGACCTGTGATTTTAACCCAATGTATTGCTCCAAGACACACTGCCTATGTTGCGAGTCTTTTGGCTGATATTGAAGATGCTGGCAGACTTTTGGCCTTTGGCACCGGAGATCGTCGTTGCGAATATGAGAATTATTTGCATCACTTGGGAATAACACTCCAACAATGTCGAATCTTCTCAGAACCGTATTAATTCCATAATTAATCTTTATCTTTTTTTTTATTTTTTTTTTATATAATACATCTTCTTCAATATTTAGTACTTTCAAGTGTTTTTGAATTAAGTTATTTTTTATTCATTTATTTTTAAAATTTATTCCTCCAATTAATTAATTTATTTATTTAATTTGTTAATCAATTAATTAGTAAATTTTATTTATTTATTCTATTTATATTCAAGTCTCTGGGACTAAAGCCTTCAGTGGACCATAAATAAACAAAATACGAAATATTTTGAAATATTTGAAGTATTTTCTTTTTATAGAAATATAATAATGATGATATTATTTTTCAGGTACATTTCTCCACCTGCCTCTTCAGAATTGGAAAGAGCGACGATTGTTTTGGCGACTCCTTATTGTAGTTATACGGGCATAAATGATATTGTGGATTTGACAGTTGCTCGAGGAGGAGACACTGCTCTCCTAGAATCTTTAACAAGCGATGACGAAGAACTAAAACAACCCAGAACTCTTCTCGCTGATCAATTAGCAACTTTAAAACACGCCCTGACCAAGCCTAACATTCAATTGCTTATTTACGAAGTTCATTCGATTTTGCCGTCGGAAACTACGGAAATGGTCAACCAGGTTGTGGATTATGCCAACGGAATAGCCAAGGAGAAATATATTAAAGAAACATCCGTAGGTTCTTTAATCTGATTTTATTTTTGTTTTTTATCTTTATTTTCTGATTTTTATAATCTTTACATGATCGATTGTTTATAAAATCCTTTAAAAATGTTTACTTGATGAAAATAAATAAATTTAAGGATTAAAAATATTAAATAAATTTGCTAAATTAAAACTCGGATTTAAGAAATGTGTAAAAGATGAGAAATTAACGTGATAAAATTTAAAAAAGATGAAATGGTAATTCGAAAAGAAAAATTTAAAATACTAGATTGAAATTCGACGATAAAAATTAATAAATTAGAAATTAGAAATTTCCGAAATTAGAATATCCGCTGCCTAGAATATTAGCTTTATTTTTATCGATTATTTTTTTAGGGGAAGAAAAAAGCGCCGAAAGAAGCTGGAGAAAAATCGCCAAAAATGTTAAGACCAGGAAAACGAAGACAGTCGTATGAAGCATCGAGTTTAGAACCGGAAAGCTCACAAAATTTAGAAGAAGGAGAGGAAGATGCTTCCGTATCAACTTATTCAGAAGTTAAGGTAAATGAAAAAAATATCATTTTTTGTTTTAGTTATTTAATAAAAGTTTTATTTTCTTTCTCGAAGTTGCAAATTTATTTTTCAATGTTTTGAATGCTTTTCGATTTTCATTTATTTTTTTCTATTTTAAATATATTTTTCTATTTTTTCAATTATTTCCTTAAATTTTCAATTATATTCTTCAAGTTTTCAGTTTTTCTGACATTTTTCAATCTTTTTCATAAATTTGAAATAATTTTCTTCAAATTAAATTTATATAAAAATTATATATTAATTTTATATATCAAGAATAATTTAAATGTAATTTCTTATTTTTCAATTATTGTCTTTCATACTCAGTTTTTTTAAAATTTTTTCATATTAAAATTGCCTTTAATGTTTTATTATTTCAATAAATTCTCATTCATTTTCTTAGAAAATCAATTTTTATTTCAGCTCTTTCAATAATTTTATCCAATTTTAATAATTTTTTTCAAATTTGAATTAATTTCTTCTGTTTCAAATCTACTTTTTAATATTTCATTATCTTCAATTTTCAATTTTTTTTCTTCGATTTTCAAAAATATTGTTTAATCTTTCAGTTGTTTTATTTAATTTTCAATTATTTGCGACAATTTGCTATTCAATTCTTCAATTTTTAATTCATCTCTAGGATTCAAATTTTTCCAATTTTTTACATTTTGTTCCTCAATTTTGAATTATATCCTTCAAGTTATTCAATTATTTTTTTCAATATAAATTTTGTTTCTCCATTTATCAATTATTGTCTTTATTTTTTCGTCATTTTTCATTTATTTTGTTCAAATTACAATTATTTAATTTTTTAAAATTAATTCTAAGAATATTAAATTATTTATTCAATTATATTCAATAAAATTTCAATTATATTATTGTTCTTTTAATTAACTTCCAATTATTAATGCAAATTATCAGTGTCGATATTTTCAATGTTATTTATTGAATTCTTTTGTTGCTTTAAAAATTGTATTTTTTCTTTCTATTATTTAAAAAAAATGTATTTTAATTTTTAATAATTTTCTTCATTTTTCAATTATGTTTTTCAATTTTCTGAGAAGTTCTTCAATTTCTAATTATTTTTTATAATTGTGATATATATTTTCTGCAAATATCGTTCCTTTATTTACTGTTAGTTATTTTTATCATTTAAAAATTATTTTCTTTAAATTTCAAATATATTTGAGCTTCTGCTATATTTTTAATTATACATTCAATTTTTTTCACTTCCTTTTTGAATTTTTATTTATATTCTGCATTTTTCAATTTTTTTTAATTAAAAAGCGATTATTTTCCTTAAAGTTTCTAATTATTTTCTCTAACTCAAAAATATATATTCAGGTTGTTTCAATTATTTAAAAGTGGACCTTGATATAATTTATTTTAGACAATAATTTCAGTTGTTTTTTTTAATTTTCAATTATTTGAAGGGTTCAATTGCATTCTTAAATTTTGAATTCATTTCTAAGATTCCATTTCTTCAATTTTTTAAATTTTGTTCTTCAATTTTGAATTATATCCTTCAAATTATTCAATTTTTTTTTCAATATAAATTTTGTTTCTTCATTTATCAATTATTGTCTTTATTTTTTCGTCATTTTTCATTTATTTTCTTCAAATTACAATTACATAATTCTTTAAAATTAATTCTAGGAATATTCAATTATTTATTGCATTTTTCAATTAAATTATTCTTCTTTCAATTAACTTCCAATTATTAATGTAAATTTTAAGTATCAGTTTCAATATTTTTAATATCATTTATTCAATTTTTTTGTTGATTTAAAAATTGTATTTTTTCTTTAACTATTATTTTAAAAAAATGTATATTTATACTTATTAATAATTTTTTCCATTTTTCTTCAATTTTCTGAGGAGTTCTACAACTTCCAATTATTTATCAGTTTTTTTCTTCAAATTCAATAATTTTCTTTAAAGTTTCTAATTATTTTCCCCAACTTAAAAATATGTATTCAGCTATTGTTTCATTTATTTAAATTGGACCTTGATATAATTTATTTTAGACAATAAAAACCTTGAATTGTTTTTCACTCTTCAATACAGCTACGGTAGTTAAATAAATCAATCAATCAATAATAATTTAATTTACAAAAGAAAAAGTAATTTATTTACTTAATTAATTTATTTGTTACCGTTAATCATCATCTAATAAAACTAAAAATAATTCTTGACTTTTTTCAGGTTCCAGATAGTGACTTATTCGAAGTATCCAGTATTAACGACATTTATGAAAATAACTGTGATAATCTTCTAGAAAAAGGCTGCTTCATTGCTTTCATCAAAAGAAAAGAAATGATGCAGTTTGACTCTCTTTTCATGATTAAAGTCGCAGAATCAAAAGGTTTGTTTGGCGATCCCAATAAACAACCGCCAAAGAAGGAAGAAACTGCTCCTATTGTTCGACAATCTTCGAATGTCAGTCGAAAAAGCTTCAAACGTGCCAAGGTTCTTTTTAACAAATTTTTTAAATGAAGAAACAGTTGAAGAAAAATTTCAATTTGGGACAAAAAAAAATTCTCAAAGTAACTTTACTATTAAATTCAATTATTTTCGTCCATAAATAAAACATTTTCTTCTTTAATTTCATTAAAATAAATAAACAAAAAATTTGTAATTTATCTTTTTGTAAAAAAAAAAATTTTTAATTCTTTTATGAAAATGTGTACTATTTTAAAGATGAGGCAAAAAATGAGGTTTTATTTATTTTTTTATTCAAATTACGTTTCTTGTGAGGATAAGCAAATTATAATTTCGTTGAATTTAAATTAATTTAATGCTCTTTGTCTCTTTTGTATAGATTCAAATTGATCGAATCGCTGCGCCGACACATTCCTCGATGCTAAAAGCACAAAAGGAAAGTCACATTTGTCCAAGACACAATCAACACATTACAAATGACGAAGATTCTATACTGACACAGGTACGCGATACTAGGCGTGGCGACATTCGTCGATGGTGGGAAGACTCTAGTAAATATTTATTGCATTCATCACAGTTTAAATCAAACTGTAAATTTCGACGAATTCGCACCGATCCTCAAACCAAAAAACTACTATTTCCCTCTCATGTTCAAAACATTATTTATTTCACAGAAAGCGAAAAAGTTAGTCTTCAAAAGTAATTTTCACGAGATTTTTAAATATTTTCTTTTTTAATTCTCACAGCAGCAATTATTTCATTGCATTTTAATAATTAAGAAATACGTTTGTTTAGACTGTTATTAATTAATATAAAAAATGTGTTACAGATAATATAGTTTTTAAAATATTCAAATTTTGATATTTTCAAAAATATTGAATTTTAAATTTTTATACGAGTTTTAAATATATAATATATATAAAAATAAATTTTTCACTCAATTAAAAGGTCAAAAATTGTAAACGCATTTTGTCATTTTCTGATTTGAATACTCTGGAGATTAAGTAGGAAAAAGTAAATTAAAAGAGAAGTTTCTGTTACATGAATCAAGATGGAACTAAATTGTTGCGTGCAAGTTCTAAATTGCTTGCAGTATAATTTTGCTTTTTATATTTGCTTCGCCGCATAAAGTGTAATTCTTTTCGTGCTAAATAAGCGGTGCATATCATTCAAAATTCAGATCAACTTTATTATTCCAGTCTATAATTTATTCACGTCAATTTATTACTTTCCAAGATTTATGACTTGGCGCTATTAATAGTTTTTAAAAAATAAATAAAAATGTCAAATAAATTTTTTATAATTATAAACAAATATAATATTAATATTCAAATTTTGCAATTAATTTTTATCAACATTAAATTATTTTTATAAATAAATATTCCCCATAATATTGTTACTTTTTGTTTAATTAATATTTTTCGATAATTTTGTGCAAAAGTTTGAAGATTATTCAATTGTTTAAATTTCTTGATAAAAATTATATTTTGATTGAGAGGCATGCTTTATTATTAAACGATTTCTTAAATATTATGATTTTTTATTTCGCGTGATTTCTGACAAATGAGGAAATTATAGTCTGAAATAATGGGTGCATTTCCGCATATAAATTACACGATCTGTACTTGCCCTACTTTAATCCGAGCTGAACGTTTTGCCAAAAAAAATGTGTTTTTATATATTTTACAAGTTTTTTCGTAACTAGACTTAAAGTGATTCGTTTAATAATAATTAATTTTTAAAATAATATTTTATTTTATTCCTTTCTCATATTCGATTTGTGAAAAAAATTCTTATATTAGCTTAATTTTCCACATTTTTCTACTTATCTTTATTATGAATTTCTTAACCTACTTTTATGCTTAAAAAGTAATGAAATTTTTTTAAAAAACCACGAATAACAAAGTTATTATCAATTTTAAAAATGTTGATTTAATTTTTTTATTTTTATGATTTTGTAGACTCACTCTTTCATACAATTCCCACTTGTATCAACTAAATCTTCCAATTTGTTTAATCATCAAGAAATTTTAAAAAATGGAATTAATAGACGATCTTTTTACGATCAGGAAAAAAGTGCTCAACGTTTAAGTTCCTTAATTATTCGACCAAGAAATAATAACACAATTTATAGTAATTATGATCGAGTTAAAAACCTTAATCAATTACCAGAAACGACAATAACCGCTTTTGGAAAACAAACATGTTCAATTAATGAGAGGTTTGTCAATTTTATTACAACTCTTTTATTCATTTAAGCTCATTTTCTAATATTTTATCATTTATTCATTTTTATTTATTTATTTTTATTTATTTATCTTTATTCATTTCATTTATTTATTCCTTACCAATTTACCATGTTTAATTTTCCACTTTTATAAAATTTCAGAAAATTGCTAAAAAGCGTAACGAAAATTTACCCTCTGCTCTCAAAAAATCAATATTTCGAGAATGAATTTGAAAAGTCAATTAAAGATTATTTGAAGCATTTACCACCACGTAAAGAAACATTTCGAAAAAAATCGCGGATTTTTCATCCCGTCAGATCTTTAAGATACAGACGTTTATTTAATGGATCGAATTTAGAAACCGTTATGGAACAAACCAAAGGATTTCCCTACCTCTTTCCTAATTCAGGAAATTCTGAAAATTTATTTTATAATGAATAAATGGAAAAATTGTCTCATCTAATAAAATTAAACGCAGAAAAAATGTGATTTCTGCAATACATTTAATAAAAAATAGCAATATTACGAAAAATAAAACATAATGCAAAAACAGATTTTAAGGAGACAATTTATTCTCTTGTACATTATTTACTTAATCTCAAACGAGCGATAAATCAGTTTCACGAATTCCAAGATAGCTTGAAAAATTGTTTTCAAAATAGAAAGAAAATTAGAAAAATTAAATATCCGATTAATCCAATCATCGGGGAAATTTTTTATTTTATTTTCTTCTAAATTGTTGCCTAGTAAAGTGAAAAAATATATTCTCAAATTGTTCAGATCGACTTTGAGTTCATTGACATTTGATATTTTATTCAATAGAAAACCTAGAATTATGCAGATGATGTTAGAAGTGCACAAGAAGGTAGATTTAGTTTTAAAAAACAGCAATAAAATGTCAATAGATGAGTTCATCATCCGATATGAGAAGTTTCTAATACTTTGTGGTGTACAGAAACTGATAAGATTTGAAAGAATAGTAAGAGGAAAAAGAAGCACGAACTTGATAAATGTTAGTAAAAATATTAAAGGTCTTGTAAAGAAGATTATATTTTTTCCAAATTTCAAAACAATTATTTCGAATCTAGAGTTTTCTTTGAAAAATAAAAATTTTACAATCTCTAGAATAAGGATAGTAATTAATGCAAAAAGAGCATTTTCAAAATTAAGTTTTTCGATACTAGTTTTAAGAAAAGGTAGTTTTGGAAAATAGTTGAAAATCGTTTTCGAATGATCAAGAATAAAATTTTGAAGAGTGTCGTATAGAATTGACAAATTTTGACAAATTTGAGAGGGTACAACAAAAATTTGACAAAAAGTTTTTAAAATTAAAAACAATGAAAATATTCCACTAAATCCGAGACAATAGGATGAGAAAGTTAAAAAGAGGATGAGTAATCCGATTGCTAAATCTCTCGTTAAAATTCCAAATTTAAAAATTTTCTTTTTCTGAGATTCCCAAATTTTCGATCGAACTTGATCTAATTTTATTTCATCAACCAAGGCTGCTATAATTTCATCCTTTGAAGGATTTATATTTATATTCTGATCATTTATCCATTTTCGAAGAAAATTATTTTTATTTTCTAGATCTTGAAGGCTTCTCTTTAGTTCCTCTATTTCAAGATTCTGAAAATTAATAAAATTTTACCAGATTTTATAATTTTATATAGTTAAAATTTTTTTTATTTAGTAATTTTCATTTTAAATTAGAGAAACAATTTTGATTTTAATTTCAAAAAACAATTTTAAAGTTGATTTTCAAAATTAAACAAATGCTAATTTTTACAAGTCTGGTGATTCTCCTTTTTCAATTGTAAAATAAGTCATTTAAACTGTGGTTAATTTTATAATGAAAAGAGCGTAATAATTATTAATAGTTCAAATATTGATCAACCTTGGAAAGCTGTGAAGCATGAGTTGAAGAAATTATATTCTCGTGGTTATTGAGCACTTTTTCTCCTGTATTTTTTTTCCGTCGAGGTGCTAATGGTTTCAAAACACTGTTTGAAGTTTTCTTTAAATTTCCATAATGAAATTCTTTGTCTGCCGACATTCCGAAATCAGTTCCTCCTCTAAATCTCTCCTCATTACAAATGACACACAAGTTCCGTTTGTCGTAATCATCTAGAAAAAATTGTAAAATAGAAATTAATCCAATAACTTGATATTAAAAATTTAAAAACGAAATGTTAATTAATAATTAATATTACAAACTAGGTTAAATTAGAAAATTTACTACAAAATTAGAAATATAATTCATTACGATTAATATTAATTTCAAAATTTGTAATAAATTAAAATCTTTTTTATAAATAAATGCGTGAAAATTGTATTCTTATTTTTCTAGAATAAATCTGTTGATTCTTATTGTTATATTTATATTCACATTCGCATGAACAAATTTCGCAACACTTTTGACAGTTTTCTTCTGGTTTACAAAGACAGCAACAGTTTTTCTTATCGGCTTCACTTCCGGTAATTACATTATCAACAGTAGAAGGTATCGAGGGAGTTTCTATTGACATTTCCGACTGCATTTTCGATAAACTGCATCTGTGTATTTTTTTAAAAATAAATTAAAATACAATTTATTATTTTATAATCTAATTACTTACTGTAATTACATTAATTAATTACCTGTAAATATTGCTGATTTCCAAGGACTTGGAGCTTTGATTCGAATCAGAAGATGACTGAAAACATTGACAATTACTTCTTTTTTTAACAAGATTCTCCTCTTTCTGATGAAATTCTTTAGATGCTTCTGGTTTTTCTTCAAAGTCTATTTTTAAATCTTGCTCCCAATCAGAACAGGTACAAATAATGCAACTATTGCACTAGAAATTTTTTAAAATAATGAAATTTAAGAATATGCAACATCTTTAAAATTCTAACAAGCAAAAAATAGTAATTCGTAAATTCAGAATGTTTAGCGATCCGGAAATTTTGGAAAAATGATGGGAATTTCATTGCGCCTTAAAAAAAACGGGAATTTATGGAGACTTTGTAAAAATATCCGAGAATTCTTAAAACGATCAGTAATTTTTTTTTAAATTTCGAGAATTCGTAGATAAATCCTGAAATTGAATTTCAGTCTTGTATTCTTTAATAATTTAAAAAAAAGAATTTTAAATTATCAAAATACAATCTGAAATTGTTGGGTAGAAAGAAAGCCGAAAATAATATTGAAGTTTTGATAATTATAAGTCGTTCTATTTAAATAAATCCCAAGTACGCCAATTAAATAAATTTTTTTTTTATTCAAACTTTTTAAATTTAAATTAATTAAAATTTTAATAGTCAAAAATTCATTCTTTTGCATTTCATGTTATCTTGTACTTCAAATATTTTCAACTTCATTTAATTTTATCATACTTTTTTCGTTCAAAAAAAATTTTTTTTTTGTGTTATTTGTAGGTTTTCATTAGTTTTCTTCTTTTTTTTGCAAATTATTTCAGTTTATTTTATGCAATTTTGTTTTTAAAACATTTAGGAAATTTTATTTATTTTTATACTTTGGTGAAAGATACAATTTTTTCTTAAATTTTTTATTTTTTTTTTTTTAGATTTACTCGATTTTTGTAAATTTATATAATCTTTCTTTCCATTTTGCTCATTTTTACGCAAATTTATTTAATACTTCTTAAAATTTGAAGATTTTATGATTTTTAAAAAATATTTTTTTTATTAGAATTGTCTTAAAAATATATCTAATGTCTTAAACAAATTTATCTTTGTTTAAAGTAGTTTCGAGTTTTCTTTTTTAATTTTCATCATTTTGGAAATATGTAATTTCTTAAAAACTGCTTTATAAAGAAATTTGTTGTCATTCTTTTTTTAAACTCTTTAATTTTTTTACATTTTCTTATTTTATTCTTACTATTTTTTATTTTTTTTAGTTTATTTTATACACTTATTGCTTCTTATCAATTTTTAATTTTTTTCACAACCTATTAAATGTTTTTAAAAATATTGTTCCACTTTTCAAAATATATTGCTTTATTATTTTTTATTTCATTTTCTTAGTTTTTCCCATTCCTAAACATTTTTTACCCTACCTTAAATTTCTTTAATTTTTCTTCAATTTATTCGTTCTTTCATAATTTTTTTTATCACTTTTTAAACATTTTATAATTTTATTAATTTTTATTTTATAATTTTTATTTTATAATTTTTATTTTATAATTTTTATTGTTTTCAAAATATTTATTGAGTAAATCTTTGTGTATATTTTTTATAATTCTTGAAAGATTCTTCTTCCCTTTTTCTATTTTATATAAATTAGATCTTGTAATAAACTCATTTTATCATGATTTTTTTATTGATTTTAAATTTTTTTTCCTTTTGTTAAAAACTGTTAATTTCTTTTTATTTTTCATTTAAAACAAATTTATTTAAATTGCTCTTTTCTTTAATGTGTTAAACAATTTTTTAAAAGTTTTTTCTCATTAGTAAAATTTAAACGTTTTTTCATTGATTTTCTTATTTATTTTCTTAATTTGAAAAAAAAATCTTTAAATATTTTAATTTTCCGACAAAATTGTATTTTTATTCTTTTGTAGTTTTAATTATTGATTTTTTAAATTTTACTATTTTCTTTATTATCACGCGGTGTCTTGAGTCTTGACTTAAAACAAAAATCATTTAATAATTTTTTCTTAAACTTTCTAATATTTTAAGACATTATTCTATTTATGAATTTTCCGCCTATTTTCTCAATAATTTTCTTGACTGATTCACTAAAAAGAAAATTTGTTATTTTATGTACGTTTTTCCAATTATCTTTTTATGTTTTTGTTTTGTATTTAATTTTCTCATTTTTAAGTAGATTATTTTCAACTTTCTGATTTTTGTTCTTATAATGTTTAATAGCTTTTGTAATTTTATCGTTTTGCCATCATAATTTATTAGATTTATTTTAAGGTTTTTTATTTTTCATTGTTTAATAAATGTTCTCACTTTTCCTTTATTTATCCACAATACTTTTGACTTTTTCTGTAATATCTATGTTTCTTTGTTAATATTCTCTTCTTCTCACAGGATTTCTCATGTTTTGAAATTTGAAAATAATTTAATTTAATTAATTTTTAAATAAAATTTTGAGCTATTTTCGAAACTAATCTTAATATTTTATTCAAACCACTTAATATTTAACTCGTATTGTTATTAATCATTAAGCGAACAAATCAGAGATAATTGTAATTTACGATCCAGGAAATTTAAAATGATTATTCGCTAGACACCCTGTAAATTATTTATTTAGAAACATCTTACTTTCACTGCTTCTCCACAAGGACATTCATTTCCATTTTCATATTTTCCTGGTTCAAAATCTTCAAAATATTCTTTCTAAATTTAATCGAAAAAACTTTAAAATGATTAAATAATCAATATTATTTTGTTTTTTCTTAACAATATTTAAATTTAGAGAGTCAATTCGTTCTAAATTCAAAAATTTGAAATCAGAAAGATTAAATTGAAATTTTCTGAATTTAATTTTTCAATTAATTTTACTATATCCACATCATTTTTATTTTTCTGAATAATTTGAGTCCAGAACTAATTATCTTTCTGAATTTAAAGATTTTTTTTAAGAATAAATTAAACACGAGATTTGTATGAGAAAAAAATTAATTCCACAAAGTTGAACCTATGTACCAATCCTGGATAATTTTCAAAGGAATTAAATTCTTTGGATAAATCACCAACTTGCTGACACCACTGTTTACGGTTATTTTGTATGCTTCTCAGACAATCGCAAAGTTTTTTACTACAATCTTCTAACCGAGAAATTTTCTCCTTTTTGACGCTTTCTCCTTTACGATACCTCGTCGAATTATCAGTTTGAGTGAAATCGTCCTCTACTTTTTTCATCTCTTCTTCACGATTCTCCTGAACATTTACCTGCGACAACACTTGCAAATATTCTTTTTCCTTAAATTCCATATTGAAGATCTCATCTCGTAGTTTTTTCTCTTTCACTGCCAAAGTTTTTAAAACACACACTTGATCTTGATCAGGTTTTTTTTCATCCAGATCAGGGTAATCTTAAAAAAATAAGAATCAATTTTAAAGACAAATTTTTGAGTAACTATTAGAAAATGATTACATTTTATTTTGATTATAAATTTTAAATAAAATGAGAATTTTAATCACTGTAATGAAAATTCGGTAAATGTGCCCCGTTCTGAAGAAAGGGACCTAAGAATAAAAAAAAATCTAGGTTATGTTTGTGATTTTTTGAAAAAATACTCAAAGGGAATCAATTAGTCTTCATTCCGTCAAAAATATTCAATAAAAAATTATTTTAATTTTATAGTTAAAAAGGAACTCTTAATCAAGGCAAAACTATAGCTGAACATAACCTAATAGTTCTTAGATCCCTTTCTTCGTAAGAGTCACAAATAATATCAATTTTCAATCATTTTTAGCTTCAAATATTATAAAGAATGGATTTAAATGTATCCACCATTGGAATTATGATCCACTGTAGGAGAGTCTCCCTTGGATACTAAAAATTAATAATAAAAATTAAAATAATAATTAATTAACTTTAAATAAAATACTTTAACATTGGATAAGTACCAGATACCTTCTTGGAGGCCAGCTTCTGTCGCAGAATCCTGATTAGCAGAATTATTTTCCGATTTTGGAAGCATAGTTTCAAGAATATTCAATTTTTCCCTCAAGCATTTGAGATGACGTTCCATTTCCAAAATTCTGCCTTCTCCACGTCTAACATATGCACTATTTCCTCCTCTGCAGGAAATCACATCTGGTCCTTTTATTCCCATTTTTCAACAATTTTGAAAAATTCTACAAAAATATATTCACTATAAATGTTAGACTTTTGCTTATCAATGCAAATTTCATTTTCGTGAAAACAGTAAATTTTGAAAGAATTTTGATAAAAAGAACTTCGTTTTTAGGCTTCAAAAAATAATATACTAGATTTGAAAAAGGTTATGCGTGCAAGAAATAAACATGATAATTTTTAAATTAATGACATACTTGAAGTTTCCGTTTTTACAATTCAGTGTCTAAGTTCAGGATTTTAGTTATTAAATTTTTTCTTTATAAATATTATAATAAATAAATTAATTTTTCACTGGGAAATATTTTTTAAAATAAAAATTGCAAGAATAGGCAAAAATTCGAAATTTTTGCGATTTTTGATTTATTGCGATTAGAACAGTATTTATTTTCTTACAGCGAATATATATTTTTTTAATCAATGTATAGAATAACTTTATCATTTTTTATCACCGTCTTCAAAAATAAGCAAATTTCTCTGAATTTGAGATTATCAATTTTGATTTAATTTAAATCTCTAATTCGGAGATATAATTATTTATAGCTTTTTATAAAATGATCTTTTCAGATTTTAACCCAGCAAAAAAAAATTATTTTTGATATGATATGATGCTACTATATATTCCTACGTATTTTTCTTCTCTGAATTCGAATCCGAAGTCAAAATGACTGGAATTTTTGAGATATTATTATTAAAGAACTGTTCAAAAACATGGAAAAAACTAAAAATCCAAAAAAACTGTTTTTTTTGCCGGGACATTATGCTACTCTATTCTTACGTATTTTCCGTCACTGAATCCAATTTCGAGTTCGAAATGACAAAAATGGCTAACATTTTTTGAATATTCTTAAAAATCTGCTCTCGAATTCGGATTTGGCGAAAAAAAAATATGTAGTAATACTTTTTTATTTTTGTGGGGCTATATTATTTAATAATTATTGTTTACAATTTTTCGTACCAATTTTTATGATATTGAATTTTAATTTTTCATTAACGACAACTATATTGCATCCACTATTTTGAATTTTTTAAAAATTAGTTCAGATTCACAATCGGAGACCCCAAAAACTCCTACATACCAAATTTAATGAAACTAAAGTAAAATTTTTTATTTTTGAATTTTTAAAAAATGACTTCAGATTTGTTATCAGAGACCCCGAAAACCCCTGTATACCAAGTTTCGTGAAAATTAAAAAAAATATAGAATTTTCTTCCGCCCTATTGAATCCGCCATAATAAATTTTGAATTTTTAAAAAATGACTTCAGATTCGTACTCAGGGCCCCAAAATCCAGTTGAAACTGTATTTCTATTTTTATTTATATTTTACATTTCTTCTGAGGCTAATGTTTTTTAATAATAATTATTTACAATTTTTTAAAACGAAAAAAGGCAAGTGGATTTGAGAAAAAATTGAGGAAATCGTCTCTAAATGCATTAAAATTCATTTCGTCCTTTCTAAACATTAGATTTTGATGAAATCATCTACTAAAAGAATTTAAATTAATTTTGTCCGTTTGAAATATTAGATTGAAAAGACAGTTGAAATTGTATTTCTATTTTTATTTATATTTCACATTTCTTTTGAGGCTGATGTTTTTTTAATAATAATTATTTACAATTTTTTCAAACTAAAAAAATCAAGTGAATTTGAAAAAAAAGAAGAAATCGTCTACTAATATTGTAAAAGAATTTAAATTAATTCCGCCCATTCGGAAAATTAGATTGAAAATACAGTTGAAATTGTATTTCTATTTTTATTTATATTTCACATTTCTTTTGAGGCTAATGTTTTTTTAATAATAATTATTTACAATTTTTTAAAACTAAAAAAATCCAGTAAATTTAAAAAAAAGAAGAAATCGTCACTAAAAGTATTTAAATTAATTTCGTCCTTTCTAAATATTAGATTGGTAATACAGTCGAAATTCTGACTTTATCGAAGAAAAATCCGTAGGAATACGCTTTTTTTCTTTTCGAGCTTTATTATTTAATAATTATTTACAATTTTATAAAATAAAAAAAAATCAAGTGAATTTGAGAAAAAATCGAAGAAATCGTCTCTAAAAGCATTTAAATTAATTCCGCCCATTCGAAAAATTAGATTAAAAATTAATACAGTTGAAATTGTATTTCTATTTGTAATTATATTTTACATTTCTTGTGAGGTTAATGTTATTTAATAATAATTATTTACAATTTTTTTAAATGTTTAAAATCAAGTAAAATTGAAAAAACCGAAGAAATCGTCTCTAAAAACATTTAAATTATTTTGCATCCTTTCTAAATATTAGATTGATAATACAGTTGAAATTATGACTTTATCGAATAAAAATCCGTAGGAATTTTTTTTTCTTTTGGGGCTGTATTATTTAATAATTATTTACAATGTGACAAAATAAAAAAAGTCAAATGAATTTAAAAAAAATTTGCCCTTTCCAAATGTTAGATTTTTAAGAAATCGTTTCTAAAAGAATTTAAATTAATTCCGCCCATTCGAAAAATTAGATTGAAAATAGAGTTAAAATTGTATTTCTATTTGTAATTATATTTTACATTTCTTGTGAGGCTAATGTTCTTTAATAATAATTATTTAGAATGTTTTAAAACGAAAAAAATCAAGTAAATTTGAAAAAACCGAAAAAATCGTCTCTAAAAGCATTTAAATTAATTTTCCTTTCTAAATATTAGATTGAGAATACCATTGAAATTTTGACTTCATCGAAGAAAAATCCGTATTAGGAATACGTTTTTTTTTTTCTTATGGGGCTGTATTATTTAATAATTATTTACAATTTTATAAAATGAAAAAAAATCAAGTGAATTTGAGAAAAAATCGAAGAAATCGTCTCTAAAAGCATTTAAATTAATTTCTCCCTTTCCAAGTATTAGATTTTAAATAAATCGTTTCTAAAAGAATTTAAATTAATTCCGCCCATTCGAAAAATTAGATTGAAAATAGAGTTAAAATTGTACCCAAACAGCACGTAATATTACATGAATATCACAGTGACATCATATTGTAATATTCGTAATATTACGGGGTGATATTACTGTGATATTGACGTGATATTGAAATGTCCGCCTCAAGGTAATATTACAAGTAATATTACGGTAATATTACAAAGATTGATTTATTTCAATATTTATTTTACATTAAATAAAATATTTTAAAAAAATCCGACTGACATGGGGTTCGATCACGCAACGTTCGACACGACGTGAATACGCCTTGTACCTCTCGGCCATCTAGCTCTCAGAATATAGTTTAGAAAGTGTTCTTTATATTGTACCAAAGAGAATTTAAGGTACTACATGAAGAACACTTTCTGAAATACATTCCAAGATCTAGATGGCCGAGAGGTACAAGGCGTATTCACGTCGTGTCGAACGTTGCGTGTTCAAACCCCGTGTGAGCCGGGTTTTTTAAAAATATTTTATTTAATGTAAAACAAATATTTAAATAAATAAATATTTGTAATATTACTTGTAATATTACCTTGAGGCGGACATGTCAATATCACTGTAATATCACCCCGTAATATTACCAATATTACAATATGATGTCACTGTGATATTCATGTAATATTACGTGCTGCTTGGGTATTTCTATTTGTAATTATATTTTACATTTCTTGTGAGGCAAATGTTCTTTAATAATAATTATTTACAATGTTTTAAAATGAAAAAAATCAAGTAAATTTGAAAAACCCGAAGAAATTGTCTCTATAAAAGCATTTTGATTATTTTCGTCCTTTCTAAATATTAGATCAATACTAGAGTTGAAATTCTGACTTTATCGAAGAAAAATACGTAGAAATGCGTTTTTTTCTTATGGGGCTGAATTAAAAAAAAAAAAATTAAAATTACTTAATACCTATTTACAATTTTCGAAAATGAAAAAAAAAAACCAAAAACAAAAATCGAAGAAACCGTCTCTAAATGAATTTAACCAATTATTCCTCAATTCTAAACATTGGATTAAAAATACCAGTTGAAATTTTGACAGGTTTTTTTGAAGCTGTCGCTTGTAATTTAAAGTGCTCATGATATTTATAATATTTGATCCCCCTGAACCCTGTGGCAACTTTTGTTAATTCGTCGAATTGGATCGGACAATTAAGCGGTCACGATCTGGTGCGACTGGAGTCAATGAAGAGGAGACTGGAGTCTGAAGAAGGAGTTGTTACTCGTAAACACGAACGAGATATATGAGTCAGCTAAATGTGACGAGGTGGTAATAGAAAGACAGCACTGTGACAAAAGTCACTTCATGGTTAAAACTCTGCGGGAGTAGTTGCTCGCACGTGCTGCTTAGTCTCTTCAATATATGTATTTACACCGACACCCACGCCGGCTTAAACTGCATCCAACAACAACTGTCTCACTTTCCTTCTAATCAAACTTCACTGCCAGTCTAACGCCAACTTTTATACATTTCTCATCTCACTCCACAATTACTTGTTTTTCCTTTTTCACTGACAATCGGAAGATTAAATAACGCCACTCCTTTGACAATATATATAGATGCACTTTGCGCCAACGTTTACAAGTCAGTGTAAATAAGTCCTTGAATTTTGTAAAGCAAATGCTCGAGACTCATACATGTCGGTCGTGAAGTTCAGTTAAGAATTCTTTCTCAAGCATTCGCGCCGTTTCAAATCGCTCTTTACAATCGGAGAGAATTTAAAATATGCCCCGCAGGGAGCTCGGATTTAAATGCGCCTCATTATGAAATTTGGGACTTTTTAAAATTGGAAATTTTCAAAAAGTTTGATACAGTGCGGTGTGTTTTTAGTTGTGATTGAACTCGGAAAAAGAGAAGAAGAAAATTAGTGTGTTTATTATAGTGATGAGTGTAAAAAAGTATACAGAGAGACATTGAGAATTAAGTAGAGGAAAAACGTCATTACATGAGTGGATTTTGTTGTGGACAGTAAGGCTTACAGCACGTCAGCAATTTTTATTCCGTCGCGTAAGCACCTTTTATGTCACGCAAATTATGCATCAGTTCCAAGTGTGATATTCTTGATTCTCAGTGAAAATCTAAAGATAGAAAATTTCAATTAATGATGAAAGAATGTCTGCCTCGAAATTAATAAGGTAGAACGTAACAATTTTCAAAGGAATCTATCTTTATTTATAACAAATAAACTGATAATTTTAATTCCTTGGGAATAAGAATTTATGTAAGATTATCCAAGGATGCGTCAATTGTTATCCAATAAATTCCTCTGCTTTTTCTAATTGATAAATTAATTTCGAAAAACAAGTTTAACTAGTGGATTTTAAAAAAGACATTAAAAAATAGAAGAAAAAATAAAATTGAAATAAATTGAGCAAATTATAAAATAATAAAAAATTTTTATTGTTGGAAAGAGTATTGTTATTATTATTATTATTATTATTATTATTGTTATTATGTCACGAATAAAATTTAATTTTTTGTTTGAAAATTTTTAAAACGGAAAGAAAAGACTCGACGGGAAAATAATTATAATTATATTGTGAAGATTATCTGGAAAAAGTGATATTGACATAATTAATGGTTATGTTATAAAATGGCCTGGCTTTTAAAAAATCGATTGTTTATAAACTGAACTTTTGAGGAATGCGGATTAAGTAATCGTCTTCCTTAATTGAAATAACGGTTTGAAATTGGCCTCTTAATTCAAAATAATTTGGGTCTACTCGCATCAGAAGTAGTTAATTTGCAAAATTCCGATTCAATAGAAATTTATTGCACTTCAGTTTCGAAAAAAATTGCTAATTTCGCATAATTGAGCTGATAAGTTTTAATCTGCTATGATAATAATAATTTTAAAATAGTAATAACAAAGAAATAAAATTAAAAAATTCTAAACATTAATAAATAAGAAAAATAAATTAACAACTTTTTAATTTATACCTCTAAACTTGAATTTTGAAGATTATTTCAAAACATAGAATAATTAATAAAAAAAATTGTTTTATATTTATTTCTACAAACTTAATTGATCAAAAATATGTAAGAATAGAAAATAAAATTAATTGAATTCTCTTTGAAAATAATTATTAGAAATTCATAATTAGCGAACAGTATTGAACAAATTTAAAAAAAAATATACCTATGCAAATTTGTTATACCTATTCAAATATTTCTAAAAAATTAAATTTCTGAAAATATTTAAGGATTTATATGAATTAATTTTGTTAAAAATTACACATTAGATTTTTAAAAAATTCTGAATTCGAAGTTTGTAAATTAGATCGAAAACGAATATTTTTAATTCTGAATTTGAAAGAAATTCAAATTTACAAAATCGATCTATAAAGAATTTTAGTTTAAAAATTGGACAAATTAATCTGTAAAGAATTTAAATTAAAAAATTGTTTAAATCTTTTCTAAAATAAATCAATAAAATCTTAATAAATAATTTTAATAAGATTAAAATAAAATTTGATCTGATTCTGGAAAAGAATTCCAATTAAATTTTTTTTTAATTTCTAGAAATTTAAAATTCTAACAATATTTAAGGATTTATATAAATTATTATCTTCGTTTTTTTAAAATTATATTTCTTGATTTTAAAGAATTTTTAGTTTAAATTTTAGTTTATAAATTAGATCTAGACGGAATTTACTTAATTTTATAAACTTTTATAAACATTTTTATTTGAATTTGTACAAATTTTTAACAATATTTAAGAATTTAAATTCTTTTGTATCTTATTCTTATTTTATTAATTATACTATTCTTATATTACTTTTGAAGGATCAAGTATGGATCCGTTTATATAATAAATAAATAAATAAATAAATAAAAATAAATAAATTTATGTAAATTATTATCTTTGTTTTTTTAATTATATTTTTGATTTTAAAAAACTTCGAATTTAAAATTTTATAGGTAAATTATATCTAAACGGAATATTTAATTCAGAATTTTATAAAACCGTTCTTAAAGAAATTTGAATTTTAAAAAAATTGAAAAAAATAATTTCTGTTCGATAATTTGCAAAATCGAGCAAAACGGAATTTTAATTTAAAAAATTGATCTGAGTGGAATATTAGTTAAAATTTTTGAAAAATTCAGCTAAAAGGAATTTAAATTTTGAAAAATCGATTTTATTAGAGAATTTTTAGAAAAAAATTAATGAATATTGCGTTGTATTTAATAAATTTATTTCTACAAAATCAAATTTCTGTATATATTCAAAGATTTGAGAAAATTAATATTTTATTTTTAATTTACAAGTTTCAAACTTTTCTTAATTGATCTAAAAAGGAACTTCAATTAACCATTTTTATTTAAATTTGTACAAATTTCTAACAATATTTAAGGATTTATGTAAATTGTTATCTTTGATTTTTTTTAATTATATTTTTGATTTTAAAAGAATTTTGGATTTAAAAGTTTATATGTAAATTAGATCTAAACGGAATATTTAATTCAGAATTTTATAAAACCATTGTTAAATAAATTTGAATTTAAAAGATTGAAAAAAGAAAGAAAAAGAAATTTGAATTAAAAAATTCGCAAAATTGAGATTTAATTTTAATTTTAATTTTGAAACATCGATTTTATCGGAAAACTGTTAAAATAAAAAATTAATTGAAATTCGGTTAGGTATTCAATTTTTTTACAACAAAATTTAATTTCTAAGAATATTTAAGAATTTAAGTAAATTAGTATTTTATAACAAATAAACTTAAGGAATTTTGAATTCACAACTTGTACGTAAATTAGATTTAAAAGAAATAATTACCTGAAAATTGTAAAAATTAATCTTTACCGAACTAAAAAAGTGTTTTTAAAAAAAATGATTCTTTAAAATTGTTTAAAATTTATTTAAAAGGAATTTTAGTTTAAAAATTGGAAAAAATTATCTATAAAGATGAATTTAAATTTAGAATTTTTTTAAACGTATCGAATAATAATTTAAAAGTTTCAAACTTTTCTTAATTGATCTAAAAAGTAATTTCAATTGAACATTTTTATTTAAATTTGTACAAATTTCTAATATTTTTTAAGAGTTTATGTAAATTATTATCTTTGTTTTTTAATTATATTTTTGATTTTAAAAAAACTTCGAATTAAAAATTTTATAGGTAAATTAGATCTAAACGGAATATTTAATTCACAATTTTATAAAACTGTTCTTAAAGAAATTTGAATTTAAAAGTTTGAAAAAATAAGCTGAAAGAAATTTTAGTTTAAAAATTCGTAAAATTGAGCCTAAATTTTAATTTTGAAACATCGATTTTATCGGAAAACTGTTAAAAAAAAAATTAATAGAAATTGAAGTTAGGAAAATTAAAAAATAGCAAGTAAAGAATATTTCAAATTAAAGTTTGGAAAATTCCATGATAAAAGAAAATAGATTTTAATTAAATTGTATTTGATAATAAAGATAATTGGTAAAATTATGAAATAGATTACAAAATCGCGTATCGATAAAAGAAAAGAAGGTCATCATTAATATGAGCGACAATAAAAATAAAAAACTGTGCCGGGATGTAGTTACTTATAAAAAATGTTTATAAATTAATTTTCAATTATTCTATTTAATTTCTATTCTATTCTATTATTATATTCAATTATTTTTTCTTCTAATTAATAAAATCTGTCCCTTACATATTAAAACAAAAAACCAAGTGTTTTAACAGCGGAGAAAGTTTCTTAGATAAGCAGATTTTTGTTCTTATAAAAAAAACGCATTCTTTAGAATTTTTAAGAAATTTTAAAAAAATTGAAGAAAATTAAATTTTTTGATCTAATTACAGAGGACACGTAATGTCGAAAGTAAAAAGAATTCGGAGACAAGATGACGTCCTATTATTCTCTTAATTGGACAACTAAACTGAGATTATGATAAAGTTATTAACAATAACGACTTTTGGTACGTTATCTGTAGATAAGCAGCAAAATCATTAAACAATGGGACTCGAAACAGACTTCACATGTATTCTGCGCGGTATGTAATCTAACTATTATCTTCTAATTGATACAATATGATTAATCCCTTAAATATGTTCCAATAAAACAATTGTAAATAAAGTGTCCAACGATATTTATCAATTATAAACAATTAAAGTTTTATTAAAATTGATCCAAGAAAGAAAAAAGATCAAAATAAATTTTTTTTTTAAATTTTCAGATTTTGTGCAGTTTCTCGAAGCTTTGAACGAAGTGAAGCTTTCGCCAGCTTTGGAAAATATACGAGAAAATCTGCTATCGAGATCAAAGGCGACTCTTCTTAATTTAGCGATAGGTCCGCCATCCTCACCAGAACCATATCTGGATATGAATGCTGGAAAAGGTCTTTTGATAGCAACAAAAAGCAATAATGAACTTCAAGAATACATGAATGCTGATCAAGATTTGGATCATAAAATTAATCAGGACTATTACGAGACTTTCCAGGAAATCAACAATTCTAAATCTGAAACTTTTCACTCGACTGAAGATGAAGCGGAAGATTTGTCGAAAAATACTCTAGCTGCAATTTACTCCAGCTTCTCAGCTGTCCAGACGAGGATGAACTGCAATAAATGGGGTCATCTCTCTAGGAAAAGTGAAAAGAAAATGTTCCCATTCATTGATCCACTTCGACTTTGTTGGATTGGTGAGTAAAACCTGAAACATTGAAACGTGTTTAGAACAAAAACAATTATTCAATTGTCATTTAGAAAGCTTATCGAATAATGATGATAAAAATCATTTCCGGACTCGATTTGATTAATTGGATTTGACTTTTAATTAGATTTTATTCATTTGATTCACTATTAATCTGATTTTTCATTTGAAATGATTATTACAGAGTGCCCACGATATTTTTGTTTTCAAATTCCCTAACTTTTAACAAAAAGAATTTTTCCCCCTGACTTTTTACCATATATTAATCTTATTTTGTATAAATAGGTTTTTTAATTCAATTCGGAGTTTTTTATTATTTATCATAAATATTGTATTTTTTAATAAGTCAAAGGTTTTTTTTTATTCAAATTCCGACAAATTCTCGGATTTGTTTTTACAAATAATTAATAACTTTATATTGTAACCTATTTAAAAATATAACGCAATTCAATATGAAACGCTAAGAAAAGCGATTTTAAACTCTAAAAATTCTTTAAAATAAGAAAAAGCGAGAATATTTAACAACTAATTCGGAAAAAAATTTTAAAAAGAAGAGAAAACGTTTTTTTTTTTAATCTAATAAATTATTTATTTCAAATTTAAACGAAAAAACCCTTCATTACAGTAAACAAGAAATTAAAAGGAATCGTGAAAAAATAAGAAAATGAAAAAAAATTAAACATTATAAATAATAATCCAGAATAAAAAAATGTAAAAATAAAATAGAAAATAGGGAAAGATAAATTAAAAGTCTACTAAAAAAATGCAAAATTTGGTTAAAAATAAAATAAAAGTAAAAGAAATTATTCAAAAAATGAGGATTTTAGAAAAAATATGAAAATAAATTTCGAAGAATAAACAAAATTTTACGAAATTTCAGAAGAAATCCTAAAAATCTAAATTGGAAAAAGAAAATTAAGAAAGATGCAAAAGTGCGGGAAAATGACAGAAAAATGGAAGAAGAAAACATGTAAAAAACAAGAATCTTTTTAAAAAATCTAATCATATATGAAAAAATGAGAAATTTTATAAAAAAAAATATTTAAGATCTTAGGGGTGAATGCAAAAATTCAAAAAATGTACAGAATTTAATAAAAAATCCAGAAGATGTAAAAAAATTAGGAAAAAATCTACAAAACCACAAAGATTCGTCTAAGGAAGGAAAATTTTTTCAAAAAATAAGGAAATTAAAATAAATACATGAAACAAGCTTGGAAAAAATTTAAGAATCTTCAAATATAAAATTTATGTAAAAATCCATAAAATTTCAATTTAAAAACGAAAAAATGAAAAATTAGAAAAATAAAGAAAAAAATGGAATTAAAAATATTATTGAATGCAAAAATAAGAAAATCAGGGAAAAATTAGAGAATATAAATCTTGAAATATAAGTGAAACGACCACAAGAAGAAATAAAGAAATTCTTTAAAAATTAGGGTGGCTACAAACTATTCTGAAAAAAATTGCTGATAATTCCAGATTTTCCAGACCTTTCAAAGAATTTTACTAGAATTTTGAAAAAATTTTATGAATAAAAGAATAGAAAAAAGAAGAATCGTAAAAAAATATTAAAAATGAGAAAGGTAAAATTAAAATAGTAAAGTATGTAAAAAAAGTTAACACTGCCAAAAAAATGAAAAAAATTTCTAAAAATAAGGGAAATTCAATAAATCAGGAAATTTTGACAAATACAAAAGCAAAGTAAAAAAAAGCGAAAATGTCTCAAAATACCACAAATGTTTCTTATACAAATCTATTTGTTGAATTTTGTCAATAATATTTTGTTCAAAAGTTATTAAATAAATTAAATTTCAGTTTTTAATTTTTTTAAACAAAATATTGTTTAATAAAATCCCGTGAGTAAAATTGTAGAGAATATTTCAAAGAGAAAAATTGGATAAAAAAATCAGAATTTCATTTTGACTTCAATTTTAAAGAAAAAAACAAAAAACATTAAATAATTTTTATTTGACAGTAAATTTTGGCTCTAAATATTTTTTCCTGAAAATTGTACAACAATATCTTTTAAAATACGGTGAAATCATTTTTATTTTATTTGATATGAAAAACCACTTTTTAGTTTGAAGTTATGTCTAGGGATTGTGCCTCTTAAGAAATAGAAAAAAGATGGTAAAATAAGAAAATTTATTGAAAGGTCGAAGAATGTTAAGATTATTATCAAAATGCGATTTTTTTAACATTTCTTATTTAAAGTTACTGCTTTCTCTTGCTTTACAGATTTACTTTATTTAATTTTACTTGTTTGTTATTTTATTTTTGTTTATGACAAAAAATAAAATTTTAGTTGTTTTAATTAATCACAAGTTTGTTTTTTAAATTTTGTGTAAAATATAACAATCTAACCTCAAAATTTCCAAACCGATTCAATAAATTTTGTATTAATAGGAAATCACTTATTAAAAGAACTCCGATTTAAAACTATTCAGAATGTCAATCGTTAATCTGCTTTTTTAAAAATTCTGATTCACTAGATGTTTTACTCAATAAGTTTTTTTTCCGTGGAATTGTTAATTAGAAATTTACTTTTTTTATTACTTTGCAAATTTATAACTATTATTTTTTGAAATTAATTTCGAATTAATCTAAAAAAATTCTTTTTTTTAAAATTATTAGATACCTTGTTTTATAATTCTGTAAAATAATAAATACATTCGACATTGAGGTGAAAAACGCCGCTTTCTGTAAATTTTTCTGGCGAGTACTCAATAAAAATGACTTAACTTTTCACTGAAAAAATAAAAAATAATCTTGTAATTTCCAAAGTCTCTATCTTTTTCCTAACTTTTTGATTTTTTTCAAATCCCCATTTTTTTGTCTGGTGGGCACTCTGTTATTACTTATATTTGATCATAAACTATTTAAATGATGAAACTAAACGATAAAAATAAATTTATATCAATTTTCACATTCTCAAAATTTGATCATTTTTGAGTCCGTTCGAAATAAATAAATAATGGCAGAATATTGTTTTTTTCACAGGTTTGTTGGGTTCCCATCTTTTGATCTACGGAAGTGAAAAAGACAGTCGACCTAATGCAGTTATTCCAATTCGTGGATACAGAGGACGTCCAGCTCCAAGTGTCGATTCCAAACGAAGCGATTCAGCATTTGAAATATTTTGTCCTGGCCACAAAACTCTGCAGGTGATTTTCCTTTAAAAAAGCCGAAACAACAATATTTCTGTATTAATAAATAAAATAAAAATTACGATCATAGTATTAGAAAAAAAATGATTAAATATTACTTGTTTGTTGTTGTTTTCTTTTCAATTTATAGCTCTTGAATAATTAAAATAATAAAATTACTCATTTCAGTTCGTGGCAAAATCACCGGAAGAAATGGAAGAGTGGGTGGCAATCATCTGTGAAACGAGTGCCAGAGAAAATGATAATAAAATACGCCTTCGTGACTCTTCATTCACTGAAACATCACAAATAGAGCAGAAAGACAGAAAAAATTCTGAATCTTCTATAAAAGAAGATAAACATCACAATGCAAATTTCAGGCCTTCGAAAAGTAAAGAGAGCTTGTTAAGTTTTCAGTCAGCTCGAACTCAAAGTACAGATAAAGACACAAACGATGAAATTTTTCTGCGAGAAAAACCAGCAAAGTTGCTTTTAACAAAGGACGAATTCGATGATACTAAAACGCCACCATTGCCGGCTCGATTACCAAGAAGACTTCCATCTTTGCCTCATGAAGATTTGGTGTCTCCTTTTGAACCTGTGGACGAGCCTTACGATGAGGATGATATTTATCATAAAATTGAAGATTTCCGGGACGGGACCGGCTACCAGAATTTTATGGTTGCTAAAAAAGAAGAGGATAAGAAGAGAGAAAAGTTGAAGAAAAATGGTTATTTGGATACTTACGACGATGTTGCTGGAGAAATACAGACGCAAGAAAATTTCATCGGTGAGGAATTTCAAGAAGCCTATGATGATGTTCGGTCTGTGCCTAAAAAAGTCGTCAAGGAACCTGAAAATAGCAAAGAACAAAGTGTAGTTGATTCTCCAGAATCTTATGATGACGTTGAGGTAATTTTGGAAATTTTAATCATTTTATTCATTTCTGAGAATTAGACTTAAAATTAATTTTAAAATTAGAGACTTAGAATTAATTTTAACTCACAAGGTTGCTAGGGTTTTAAAAATAAAAAAAGTATAATTATTCCAGGTTTTTCGGAATTTTTAAAAAATCCCCGACAAAGTTGGAGATATTATTTCCAAAAATTCGGAAAAAATATCACAAAAAAATTAAATGTTCCTAAATAAACTAAAAAACCAATCATTTTTGCAGATTATTGAAATGTCAAATTTAGCTTTTCAATTATTTGAAATTAAAAGTTATTTTATTATTACATTAAATTAAAATAAATTAATGTCAACTAAAAAAAACCACTACTTTTTGAAATTTTGTATGTCTTTAAAGTTCAATTATAAAGTAGATAAATATTCCAATAAATTTGAAAAAAATAATATGCTTCGAACTATACCAAGATATTAAAAAAAAAAGTATGAAATATGTGATATATTTCTATAAAAAGTATTTTTATAAAAAAACAAGTATCTAAAATGTATCGATTTGAAATCAAATTAGTAAAATTAAATTATTAGGAATGAAAATTAATCGTTCGTAATTTATATCATCATGAAAAGTACAAATAAATTTCTTCTGATGCTCAAGCCCAAAATTTAAAGTAAGAAAAATAAATTAAAATACAAAAATATATAATTTAAATATATAATTTAAAGTAAGAAAAATAAATTAAAATACAAAAATATATAATTTTGTTTAACGGTAAATTATTATTCATCAAGTATCTAGCAGAAGGATGCTTAATTAGATCATTTTTATGAATTTAAAAAGATATGGAAAGTAAATAAAAAAAAATGTTGATAAGATAGTGAAAAACAGATAGTAATTCAGGATATAATAAAAATCTACATAAAATTAATTAAGAATACAAGAATTTAATTAAAATTTATTTTAAATATTGTTTTTAAAATTTATTTATTTATCAAAATTACTACTTAAAAATAAAGAATCTACTAAAAAATGGGAAAATATTATAAAATAAAATAAGAAGTTTAAAATGATAAGTGAAAAGACAAAAAATAAATGAAAAAATTACGGAAACGAAAAGAATTTTGGAAAATTTTCTCAAACAATTAGAAAACTAGCACAAAATATATATGGGAAAAACTTGAGGAAAAAAAAAGAAATTAAAATATTAGATAATCAAAAAAATATCCTTAAAACTTGAATTTCAAAATAAAGTTAAGCACTTTTGTAATAATCTACGAAGAACTGGTAAAAATAAAAAAATTATTAAAGCAGGGTAAGAATAAAAAAAAAGAGAGAAAGTGAGAAAATTGAAACGTTTTAAGAAATGAAAATCTTTACAAAATTTAAAGAATTTACAGAAACATTTTGTTAAAAAAGAAAAAACTGAAAAAATTAATAAGAATTTTGACGGGAAAATGTTCAAATGAAAAGCAAATGAAGAAAAATCTTTAAAAATGAGAAAAATTAAAACTTAACTTTAATAATTCATAATTTTCGACCATTATTGGGGAAATTTAAAAAATTTCTATTTTAAATTATGATAAAAGTAGTTTATATTTAAAAGAAATCATCAAAATAAATAAGAAAATCAATGAAAAAACGTAAAAATTTAACTAAACGTTGTGAAAATAAAAATGCAGAAAATCAGGTAAAATTTTTTCGTAAAATCTAGAGAATTTGAGAAAATTAGAGAAAATCTAATAACAAAATAAATAAATAATTAGACAAGTAAATTAAAAAAAAACGTATTAGAAAAACAATCTTAAAAAATATAAATAAATTAGGAAAATTTCAAAAAGTGTAAGAAGGAAATTGTACTGAAGAAATTCCTTTAAAAAATAAATTATAAAAAAAGAATTGAACTGTTCGGAAAAACGGTTACAATTTCTAAGAAATCAGAAAATAATTATTAAATTTAGAAATTTATTAGTCAATCAAGAAATTGTAAAAATCACGAAAAAGCAGAAATATCGTTATTAAAAAAATAAATAATTAAAAAACTCGAAAATTTTTAAATATTTTACACAATAAGAAATTTATATAAAATAAATTAACACAATGTAATTAATTATTGACTATTAAAATTTGGATTAATTGAAATTTTCAATAAATTAAAGTTTTGATTAATTTGAGTTTGGGATTTTCTTAAATAATTAGTAGAAATTAGTAAAATAATTTAAAGTTTAAGTGAAAAAAAGGAGAAAATAAAAAGCAAAAGAAGGAAAATCTTTAAAAAGTAAGAAAAAGTAAGAAATTCAAATAAAATATAGGAAAAAATTCTAAATAAATTTTTTAGGATTTCAGGAAATTACAAATTTGGTGAAAAACTTTCGCAGTATTTTTTCTAACTTGAAAAAAAAATTTAATTGGATGAACGGAAAAAATTATGAAAAAATATATTAATTATATATAAATTATATAGATAAATAAATATTACATTTACTAAAAAAAGGAGGAAATTTGAGAAAATGTTGGATTCTTGACAATTTAAAATTTTTTGAATTTAAATAAATCCGAATTTTTACTGAATAGTACAAAGGGTCATAAAGTTGATACTTAACAGAATTTTCATTTTACAAAATGTATTTTAACCGACTCTTTATTTAAAAGAATTCAAATTTAACTGAGGTTTTATTTAGCAGAATTATAATTTAATAGAAATTGAAGTGATCAAATTTTTAAATGCCAGAATATCAATGTGACCAAATCTTCATTCGTCCGAATTTGTATTTGCAGAAATTGATTTACTTATTCTGAAAATTATTTTTTTGGATGACTGAACGTTTTTTTTCTGCAATTTTGGACGATTAAGAGTCGGTGTTTTAAGAATCCTGTCAAAAATTAATTTCTGCACATAAAAATTTGGACAAATGAAGATTCATTGAAATGGATATTCTGGCATTTAAAAATTCGGCTCACTTAAAATTCTGTTAAATGAAAATCTTACCAATTTAAAAAATTCGTTTAAATTGGAATCCTTTTAAATAGGAAGTTAGTTAAAAAGCAATACTGAAAAGTAAAAATGTTATCAAGTATAAATTCATAGTCCTAAAAATTATGTTGAGTAGAAATTCGTATTTATTTAAATTTGTTTAAAAAAACAGTCGACAAACTAAAATTCGACAAAAAGAAAATTATATCTTAAATTAAGTTTTATAAAATGAAAATTCTTAATAATGAATTTTTGAACTGTCTATTTCAGGTTTTCCGTGATTCTAGCAACCTATTTAAAATTAAAACAAAGTATTAAAAAATAATAAATCTCGGTTAAATGGGTCAATCCATTATATTTCACCTAAAGTCGTTGAGGCCTACTTTTAGAAAAATCTCATAATTCATAATAATGTTACTTAATATCCGTACAATTCATTTCTGGCAAACATTTTATAAAATTATTTGTATTCGCCTTGAAATTTTAATTTTTCCATTCACCTCAACTTAAAAATTTCAAAGCAAATACAAATAATTTTATAAAATATTTTCCAAAAATGAATTGTACCGATATTAAGTATAATTTTTAAGAATTATCAGATTTTTCTAAAAATGAACCGCAACGACTTTAAGTGAAACAAAATGGATTGACCGAAAATAAATTACAAATCATTAAAACAAATTTTTTTCTCAAAAAATCTTATCAATCATTTTCAGACTATTGCCATCGACCTGGTATCGAAACCAGATCAAGAGAAAGAGAAGAAACTATCGGGAGCAGAGCAAATAAAAGCTTCGAAAAAATCCTTCCTTGACAGGATGAGAAATCAGAGTTTCATATTGAAGAAAGGCGAAAAGAACAAAAAGCGAAGCTCGTCACCTTCATCTTCAATCTCGTCCGAAGCATTGCCCACCTACGACGATATAATAAATCATTCAGAACCGAAAAATCTAGAGATTGTAGAGCAGTGTGAATATCTTTGTCCACCAACTCCTCGGCCGATATACTCGGTCCCTCCTTCAATCACTCCTTGTTCAGTGGAACAATTGTACGACGATATTGCATCGGTTCAAGATAAATTGATCCAGGATGGTGAAAAATGCAGAATTAATCCCAACGATTCGTCCTCGATTGAAAAAACCGGCGAGATAGAAGTTCCCCAAATGAAACTGGATCTGATTCAAAATCAATCTGAACTGGACGGCAGTCATGAGCAGACTCAAATGGAATTTGAATATTATCAATCTCCGAGAAGCAATCGTGTTTTGCAGGTTGAGGATGTTCTTTACGATGATGTTGCTCTCTTGACGAAATTTCGAGCCAAACCACGAGAATCAACTGTCTCGAATTTCGAGAAAGTTTGGAGTCGTTTCAGCAGTGGAAGAAATAAACATTCTGTTGGCGAAACTGAAGAAAGTAACGATTTGTCTTCAGGTTCAAACGATCACTCTGAAATGAGAGTCAACAGATTTCAAAAATTAGTTAACAAAATTGAAAATACACTTGGCAAGACTTCCATGAAATCTTTGCCCTTGTCTAATTCTAAGTCAAATTCTTCTGGTAGTGTTACCTAACGTCAGTTTGCAATTTATTTTGAAATGTGCGAATTAGCTGAATTTTTAGATTTTTCTCAAAATTATTTCCGTATTCATTGACACAAACGATTAAAGTTCGAGACGTTTTTTGAATTCCAAGTATTATTTTAAAAATTTCTAATTCCACACATTTCAAAACTTATTTTTATTTTCGTGTTTTTTTTTTTTATAATTGTCGATTTGGACAATTTTTTAAATATATTTTATACGGATATTTAAATATTCAGTCAACAATGCTGAGAGAGTTGATTGATAGACTGACTACTGCCATTGTTAAAAAGAATAGATTTTTATTATAGAATTCTTTGTAAATGACGTTAATAGATATTTGTAATTGATTAAAAACATGTTACTGACGAGTGTGTGATTTTAGATTTTAAAAAAGTGTATTAAGTTATGGAAAATATAACAGATTTTAGAATAAAGACACAATTTCCACTCGTTGAAAGTAGCATTGTGTTTAATCAATTTAGAGGCTACAGATTTTTTAATTATTTTATGTCGTGCTCTATCCTGTGATTAAAATAATAAAAATAGTTTTATCGTGTAAAATAGTTGCTTCTGTCTTAATAAAAATACCCATTCATATTTGGTGAACAATGCATTAAAATCGTACTTTTTTTTAAAAAAAAAAAGGTTATTGTTATGATAAAAGTCATTAAAAATAGTTTATCATTATTTAAAATAAAACTATCTTTAGTTTAAAAAGATCCAAAAATAACATTTTTTACTGTATAAATTACGTTTTTATATTCTTATCTCTAATCAGAAAGTATTTTATATATTATGCTTTTTCTAGATGTAACCTTTTTTTTTGTAAAAAATTCAACCTGAATTACCACTTAGTGGCATACGAAAGATTCACTCCCTTCATACGAGAGAAATATTTCAACTCGCTTGTCACTTGCGAAAAATATTGCTTGATCAATTGCTGACAAAGCAGCAAAAAGTCTATTTTTAAGTCATATATATATATAAAATTTTATGTAAAATAGATTTTTAACACTGCACAGGCATTAAAGTCTTATATTGCGTTTTCTCACGTTGCCTTTTCCGAGTGATTCACTTCTGATGGGAAATATTGTTTATAATAATTTGTCACGATTATTTGAAAGTTATTGGTCCAAACGGCAGTATTATTGACGACTTTGTCAATAACATTTTTCCCCAATAGTTGATAATGCTTGATTGGCAAACCAGTCTCAGTTTCCAAATACCTAATTGTTTCCTCTGTGCGTTTTTGGTCAAAAACGGGAAAAACAACTGTGCCCAGAATTACAAGAAGAGAGAAGAAAATTGTCCAAAGAAGTAAAAATACCAGGGATCTGCAGAGTGAATTACATATTCCACCTGAAATATAAAAATTGATTTATTTGATGAAAAAAAAAATAAAGAAAGTTAGAAAAATAATAACTAAGAAACCAACCTCCTGCATTTGATATTTTCCTACGTTTATCAGACTCATTTAATTTAGAATATTTATCATCGTCGTGTTCAGTTGCTGAGGCAGTTTCATCATAAGATTCTCTTTTAACATTTTCTTTCACTTTTGCCTTTTCTGCACTCTTTTTTTTCTTCTTTGCTTCTTTCTTTGTAGCTGCGGTTTTTTCTGCTTCTGAATAAATAAAAAGAATCGTTTTTTGAAATTAAATTTAAATTTGACAAAAACATTCACAAATTAATAAATTTGGATAAATTAGAGCTGATAAAAATCATGAATTTTTTTATTTAAATCAAAAATTAGTTTTTTTGTTAATATATAAACTCAGTGTATACAATTTTCAAATGTTTATTTGTAAATAGTTTATTTTATAAACTGAAAACATTTTATAAGAAATAATGAAGACTAATCAAATTCAAACAAATTATGACGAATAAATGAGAAAATTTCAAAAAAATATAATCAAATTCATATATGATAGTATAATTAAGATAATTAGGTAAAAGTAACAACAAAAATAATAGATTGTAAAAAAATATAAAAACGTAAAAAGATAAAAAACACCGTTCATTAAAAAAATGAGAAAATTTGTTTACATAAAAAAAGTCATGGACATTATTAAAGAAATAAAGAGACATTTTGAAAAAACAACAAAAGCATGGAATAGTGACATAAAGAAATAGAAAAAAGTAGAAACTCTTTTTAAAAAAAATACAATATTTAAGGACATTTTTTTTATTAAAAAAAAAAAATAAGATAATTTAAAAAACGCGAATAATATATTAACTAAATAGAAACAGTTTTTAAAATTAGAAAAATAAGAGAATTATTTTACAAATTGAAGAAAAAAAGAGAAATAAAAATTTGGAAAATTTTAAAAAAATGTATAAGAAAAAACATTTTATGAAATAGAAGAACGATGTTATAATGAGAATATTTAGTACAAGATTAAATTTATATAACATAAAATAAAAGAATAAAAATTCTCAAAACAGTAGAAAATCGAGAAATTTAAAAAATGTAGATAAAAGCACCGAATGAATGTTTACAAAAATTCGTAATTATAAGATAAAAACTAAACTATTTAAAAGAAGGAAAAATGTTTCTAAGAAATAAAAAAATGATGATAAAAATTAAAGAATTAATTAAAATGCAAGGAGGACTAAAATAATTGTGAAACAGAAAGAAAATTAAATAAATAGGAAGAAAATGGAAAAATGTTTTTTTCCTTCATCTAACAAAATGTAAAAAAATGTAAAAAGTACAAAAAATAATCAAATTTGGTTAGAATCTACAAATAAATTAGAATGAATAAAAATAAAATAAAAAAATGTATATAAAGATAAATTAAAAAGTCGACAAAAGAAATTTAAAAATCCGTTAATAATAAAAAAAGTTTAGGGAAATAAAACCACACATATTTTTATAATATTTACAAAATTGTGTAAAATAATATTAAATAATTTGCACAAAAAAAAGAAAATTAAAGATAATCCTAAAATAAAAAGATAAATACAAAAAAAATCAAAACTAAAAGAAGTACAAATTTAAATTTTATAGAAATTAAGTACCTATAAGATAAAAATTAAACAGTTTCGAAAAAGTTAAATCTCTTACAAATCTTGTAAGAGTTAAAAAAAGGATTATTGTGAATATGAAAAATAATTAATATTATTTAATTATTATTAATATGCACTAAAAATTAAATTAATTGAAATTTAAAAGTTTGTATAAACTGTAATATGAGTTAATTGAGGATAGTAAGTAATTCATTTGAATTATAATAACTTAAAGCAGGGCTGATAAAAAGCATAAAAATCATAAAAGTCCGAATTTTTTCATTCAAATTAAAAATTGATTTTTTATAAATATAATCAGTATATATAAAATTTCCAAATCTTTTTTTGTAAGTAGTTTATAAAAAAAATTTAAAAAAAATTTAAAAAACAACACAAGAATGAAACAGTGACATAAAAATAAAATAAAGTAAAAACTCTTTCAAAAAATAATACTACCGTAAATAGTTTAATTTTGTAAATTAAATAAAAAAAATTAATAAAATTTTGGAAAATTAAAAAAAAAAGAAATTCTATGAAATAGATGAACGATGTTCAAATGAGAATATTTAGTACAATATTAAATTTACATAATTTAAAATAAAAGAATATAATTCAAAAAAGTTGAAAATTGAGAAATTTAAAAAATGTAGATAAAAGCATCGACTAAATGTTAACAAAAATTCGTAATTATAAGATAAAAACTAAACTATTTAAAAGGAGGAAAAATGTTTCTAACAAATAAAAAAATAATGCCAAAAATTAAAGAATTAATTAAAACGCAAGGAAAAACTAAAAAAAAGTAAAACATCAAGAAAATTAAATAAATAGGAAGAAAATGGAGAAATGTTTTTTTCCTTCATCTAACAAAATGTAAAAAAATGTAAAAAGTACAAAAAATAATAAAATTTGGTTAGAATCTACAAATAAATTAGAATTAATTAAAATAAAATAAAAAGATGAACATATCAAGGTAAATAAAAAGTCCACAAAAAAATTTAAAAATCCTTTAAAAATAAAGTTTAAGCAAATTAAACCAAAAACAGTTTTATAATATTACAGTTAAAACAAGTCCAACAATTTTAGAAATTTAGAAAAATAAAGAAAATCTATAAATTTTATGGAAGAATAAGTTTGCAAAAAATCTCGCAAAAAATTGACAAGATGTGAAAACAAATTGAATAATGATTTAAATTAATTACAGCCCTGGAAAGAATATTTGAATTCTTTAATTCAATTTAATTAATTTTAATGTTAATGCAAAGTAAATAAAAAATAAGAATTATACCTGAAATAGCATTGATTCTTCGCTGTTTTTCTTCTTCTACAGTAAGTTGTACATTTGCCAAATAATTAACAATTTTACGTGCACAAGTCTGACATTCACTGGCATTACTACAAGGACCAGCAACACTAGCAACTGCAGGAGTTAAAGGATTTTCCTTCAAATCTAACCACTTAAGACTCTTTAAATTTCCAAGACTCAAAGGCAATCTGCTAATCTAAAAATAATATTTTTTGTTAGTCTGTAGTCTTCTACCAAAAACGTCAAAATAACTTAAAATTTCGATTTTTTGGAAAATAAATTATAAATTAGTTGTAAACATTGGGAAATTAGTTGCTAATTGTCAATCATTAAGAATCATCGAATTTACCTTATTGCTGTATAAATCAAGATGTTTTAATTGGACCATTTCTCCGAAATTCTCCGGAATCTCTGTTAACATATTTTTACTGAGATCCAATTTTATTACTTGTGTTAAGGTCACAAAAGTTCTCTAGAAATGAAAATATAATTTTATTTTCAAGAAAAATGTGTGTAAATTATATTTACAATGTAAAATTAACAAAGGGTAATAATGACTAATTGAGGACGACAAAACAATGTTGAAATAACAAATAAAAACCAACGATAATTGATATTTCGAAATTGTTTTAGTCACATTTTTAATTTAAATGGCTCACTCCAGCTCAACCATGACAATAATTTGATTCTAGTGCTATTCATTTGTTAATTTAATTTGTTTATAAAATTTAATTTTAAAAATTTAAGGAAAAAAACGATTCAGTTTCAATAAAAAACAAGTGAGCTGCTCATTTGTTAATTTAATTTGTTTATGACAATGGCAAATATAACTTTTTAAACAATATTCATTTGAACTTGTAACTAAATACTAAAATAATTGGGAAACAAAAAATTTACTTCAACTATAAATAAGTGCGTTATTCATTTGTTAACTTAAATGAATTAAAAAATTTATTGACTAAGTAAATAATTTTTTTATTTATCGAAACATCATTTTTTGACTTTTAGATAATTCATTAATTTATTGCAAACCACTGTTGAGTTATTAATTCTATTTTAAAATGTTGTTAAAATTTGTTAATGCAAAAAAAACTAACAAAGACATAGAATTTCAAAAAACGGTTAAAAGTGTTTTTTTGTTATGTTGTCAAGATTTTCATGAAAGTTTTAACATTTCAGAAAATCAATGGAATTTTATTGACACGTTTGAGCTGGAGTGAGTCAATGTATAAGTTAATAATTCACATGAAAATCTGATTACACATTATTATTAAATATTGCAAGAAGCAAAAGACTTTTTAAATAATGAAAAATTAATTTAAAAAACATAAAATAAACATAAATAATAATAGAGGTTAATGAATATCTTCAATTAAATTCTGTTTACTTACAGGTAACGAAACCAAGGCATTGTTTGACAAATCTAAATGCTTTGCTCTTCTAATCGCAGCCTAAAAATTTTAAAATACTTTTAAATTCTTTCTACACATTGTAATTACTTAATAATATAATTTAATCGTTTTTAACTAATTTATTAAATTACGCAATATAATAAAATTACAAAACTATAATAAATCAAATAATTTATAAAAATTACAATATTTTAAATAAAGATACATACGATTTCCTTTACTGGAACTTCCTCGAGATCACATAAACTAAGATCCAAAGTTTCATCCTGAAGTTTATCCTTAACATTTATTTTAGTCATTTTTCTGTGAAAAAGTAAACAAAAAGATAAGATATTTATGTAAATAAAGAAAAAAAATTAAGATTGTGATGAAAATAATTTGTTAAATAATAGTAAATCTATCAGTAATTTTTAGAAATATCAAAATAACAAAAATTCGTTTTAAAAATTGTAGGTATTCTCTGACTAATAAATGAAAATTTCTATATAATACTAACCATAATATAATAAATGAATTATATTGTAAAAAAAACCCAAATATAATAAATTAATTACCTATCAATATATTGTAAAATCACAGATTTTTTTATTAGAACTTGATTATAACCACGAAGTAGATAAAAATCCATGATAAAGGATTAATAAAACGAGTAGTGATGTTTTAGAAACTCTTTTTTCTTCACATAAAAAACTTTTAAATACTGTGTATAACGGCATATTGTTGAGGTGTGAGAAATAAATAAAAAATTTATAAAAACTTAAAAATCCGCGCATTAAATAGGTTTCAAAATCCGTTTTCTTCGCAAAAAATTGTAAGGTTTTTTCTTTTTACATATAGATTAAAAAACTTAAATTTATAAATCCTAGAGAGATGAATTCAATTTGTTATTTATAATTAATAAAAGTACCGGTTTTAATAGGAGAGATACAATTCATAAACATAATTCGTAAAAAAATGTAATTTGTGTAGTACATACTTGTTTTAAAAAAATATATAATTCTCTTAGAAAAATGTACCTGTTTTTTGATAAATATACTTTGATTTTTCACTTTAAAATTCTTCACTTTTAATCTTTTAATGATAAATTAAATTGCTCCACGTAGCTTATCTAAACAGGTTGCAGATAACTTAAAGAGGTTAGGAAAGAACAAAACATACTAGGGAATTTTCGTTTCTAGAGATTTAGGAACTTTCAGAAAAATTCAAATATTTAAAAATCTAGGGATATTTCTAATTTCTAACAATTTCAAAATTTAAGTTCTTAATTTCTATTTTATTACTTATTTTCTATTATGAGAGTTTTCAAGTTAAAAAGACATTTTTTGTACAATTTAGACACTTTTATTTAAATGCGTATATTAATATAATTACAAATTTATAATTCGAAAAATTTTAAGGTTATGGTCGTTCCTTTTTTCCGTTTTTTTCGGTTAGATTTTAGTAATTTTAAATAATATTTCAAAATTTTGTAAATAAATAAATCGAATAAATTTAGACCAAAACAGTGCAAAATTTTACTCTGAATTTAAATGAGTACATTTTCGTACAAAGTATTTTTTTCATGCAAAAAATTTTTCAAGGAAAAAATTTGGTTTAATTAACAAAAATTGGATTTTCATATAAAATTGTTTAAAACTCGCCTATTATTTAAATAAATTATTTTTTGCAAAGTTAATAAGAAACAGTAATGATTAATTTAAAAAAACAAAAATTTTCCTAATTTCTATATCGTTGTTTTTAACAAAAAATAAATACAAATCATTTTGGTTATTTCGAAAGGATTAAACATTTATTATATACCTGTAACGAAATTGTAACGTGCATCAGGAGCAACTTTGTTTTAAAAAGCAGTTAAAAAGAATCTATTTTTCTCCAATGGAGACTTCACTTCCAAGAGAAATGTCCTATGAAATGAGGCAAAAAAGACCCCTCCTCTATACAAACAAATATGCGTTGAAGAGGCTTGGGTCCTACAATTTGAAACGGCAGAAATTATACCTGCTGGGTTTTAAACCACTGTTGGGTCAACGTAAAATCGAGGAATGCACCTGTGAGGCAACAACTCCAAAACACACTTATTCTCAAACGGTCTTTGTAGTGAAAAGAATAAAATTCTCGCAGTTTTTAGTGAAAAGAAATGATAAAACGCCTTTAACAGTGTCCTAGTGATCTTATAAAGTATATTCAGGATTTCTAAATATTAAAAAACAAGCGAGAAATCAATTTTGGTGAGTAAAAAATCAAAGAAATGTATAAAATATTTTCTAAAAATTGTGTACCTAGTCGCTATTATAACATAAATAAATTAACAAATGCAAAAAAATACACTGGAACTAAAAACAATCATGATAAAAATAATTCTCGTTTTATCACTTTTTTATTGCTGATGAAGCAAATTTTCTTTTATGCATGATATCTTGTTCTGAAAGGTTGATTGATAAAATAATAGAAATAAAAATTGTTACATTATTTAAACTTAATAGTAAAATAAATTAAATTAATAAATTAAGAAAAAGAAAAGTTAACAGTTTTAAGGTAGAAAAAAGTCAAGGAAATAGATAAATTATTATAAAATTACGAAATTTAATATCCAGTCAAAAGAAGTTTATAGAAAATTATTGTTACAAAAAGCGACGAAAAAATGAAAAAATTGGGAGAAATTCTAAAAAGTTTTTAATTTATTAAATTAAACCTAATTTTTGTAGTTTTTAAAAAATTCCTTTGCTTTTGTATACATAATTTATTAAAAAAATATGTAAGATCTACAAAAAAAAAAAAAACGTTGAAATTAAGAAATTGCTTCAGAAAAAAAGAACCTCTAAAATAAATATAAGATAAAATTGAAAAAATTCTTTCAAGTGGGGAAAAGTTATAAAAACTGAATGGAATTTTCGAAAAAAAAGGAAAATAACTTATAAAATACAATAAATTTATTTATGTACTAGAAAATGAAAAATCTTAAATTCTGTAAATCTCCTTTTACATTATTTCTTTTAAAAAAGTAAGATATAGTAGCTTGTGTTCAAAATAAGTAGTAAAAATGTATCTTCGCAAAAAAAGAATTCTGATAAAAAAAGTATAAAATTAAAAAAGATTGTCGTTTAAAAATTGAAAATTAAATCAAATTAATTTTTTGTTAATAATAAATTTATTTACATTATTTTTATAATGAAATTATGTTTTATTTAACAATACTAATAATAATGAATACTAATAATGAAAAGAAATAATTAATAATGGAAAGAAATAATTGAACAATGACTAAGATATTTGACAATTAGAAACAAAATTTAAGAAAAAAGTAAATATTAATCTACAATTGAACAATAATTGAAAAAATTGAACACTGGTTATTAAATTCAAAGAATATAATTGAAAATTGGTCAACTAGATAGAAAATCCAAAAAAAATAATTTAAAATTTAAGTTAATAATTCAAAATTGAAGAAATAAATTAAAAATTAAATAATCAAATTGAAATCAGAAAAACACAGAATTATTGAATATTAAAAAAAAAATTGAAAGTTGGGAAATAAAATTGAAATTCGAATACAATAATTGAGAATTAAAGAAAATTACTGAACAATTGGATTGAAAAAAGAAGAAAATAATTTATAATTAAAAAAAAAATGGAAAATGACAGGAATATTTAATATTGAAGAAAACATTAAAAATTAAAGAATAGAATTGTTATTTAAAGAAATTAATTGAGAATTGAAAAAAATAATTGAACTATTAAATTGAAAATAGAAGAAAATTATTGAAAATTGAAGGAGGTTTTGTAACATGAAATAAATAACTGATAATTAAAAAAAAAATAATTGAAAAAAGTCGAGATTACTGAATATTGAAACAAACAATTGAAAATTGAAAAAAATAATAATAAATTAAAGAAAATAACTGAAAATTGAAGAAAATAATTAAAAATTAAATACAATATTTGGAAACAGCAGAAAAATGTAGAAATCGACGGAAATAATTGCAAATTGATGAAAATAATTTAAAAATTCTCAATCTAAATAAAAATTGAAAGAAAAACATAATTTAAAAAAGCTGAGAATTGTTAAATATTGAAGAAAATTGAGAAGAAATTGAAAATTGAAAGAAGTTGAGAAACTGAAAGAAATATAAAAAAATAGGTGGCTATTGAAGAAAATAATTGAAATTTAAGAAAAAAAATTGGAATTTGAAGAAAATAATTGAGAATTTAAAAAAAATCATTGTAACAGCCTAGAGTTATTGAATATTAAAAAAAAATTGAAAATTAAAGAATGGAATTGAATGTCGAAAATTATAATTGAGAATTGAAGAAAATAATTCAAGAATTGAACAATGTAATTGAAAGTAGAAGAAAATAAGTTATAATTGAAGAAAAAAGAAATTGAACAACCCAGGAATTATAGAATTTGAAAAAATAAAATAAAAAATTAAGAATGTAATTGTAATTTGAAGAAATTAATTAAAAGTTGTTGAAAATAATTTGGAATTGAAGAAAATGTGAGTTTATGAAAATCGTTGAATAATAATTGATGAATTGAATTCAAGTTTCAAAAACATAACTGATAATTGAAAAAAAATATTGAAAAAAGCCGAGAATTATTGATTATAGAAGAAAATAATTGAAAAATGGAGAAGTTATTGAGATGTGAAATAAATAAATGATAATTGAAAAAAATAGTTGAAAAAAGTCGAGAATTATTGAATATTAAATTAAATAATTAAAAATTGAAGGAAATAGTTGAGATCTGAAGAAAATAATTGAAAATTGAATCAAATAATTGGCAATTCAAAAAAAATAATTTATAATTGAAGAAAATAATTAAAAATTGATTAAAATAATTGAAAATCGTAGAAAATATTTCAGAATTAAATAACTTAATTAGAAATTGATGAAAATAATTGAAAATTGAAGAAAATAATTGGCAATTGAAGAAAATAGTAGAAAATCGAAGAAAATAATTGAGAAATGAAGAAATAATTTTAAATTAATGAAAATAATTCTAAATAAAAGAAAATAATTGAGAATTGTAGAAAATAATTGGAAATTGAAGAAAATAATTGAAAATTGAAAAGAATTTATTATCCCAGAAAAAAATGCCCGGTTTGACGGAAAATTCCCGGTTATTTCCCGGTTAGTAGACACCCTGAATTTAAACTATATAATACTTTTTATTTCTATTTTTAATTGAATTTTACTTTTTTTAATTAATTTTATTCAATATAAAAATTAATAATTTATATGATTTATCAAATTAAAGTCCTTTCGTACAATTATTTATAATTTTTGTTTAACGATAGAACTGGCTCACGCCGATTTTAACCTTTTAACTCGACTGTTCAAGTAAGATTTTAAAACTTGAACAAACCTAATTATTAGATTTTTTAATTTATAATATTTTATCTTAATTCAAATCGAGATCAGAAACTTTTTTATCAATATTATTAGAACATCTTTTTTTTTAGATGGATTTAGGATTATAAAAAAAATAGTTTTAACAATAATTACCAATACATAAAATAAATAATCAATTCCTAATAATACTAATATTTCTAATTTCAAATAAATTTTTATTAATCTACGAAGATTACTTATTCATTTTAAATTAATTAAATTCTTAAATTATAATATTTTTTCATTTTTAAAAATTACATAATTAAAATAATTTACTTTATAAAATATTATAATTAAATATATAATTAAATACAAATTAAATAAAAATATAATTATAATTTAAATATTAAATATATTTTTTCGGGGAGCAACATTAATTACAAATAATTGAAAATAAAATTGTAGTTTGATTGTGAGGAAGATTTAATAACTACTATTAATTTAATTAATCAAAATTCAAGACTAATTCAAAAAAATTATTATTTTCAGTTTGTCGTGATGCTTTGAAATGGAGACAACAGAATCCCGCATCTTTAAGGCAGAAGTTTTCATAATTCTAAAAACGAATAGTGCTCAGGATTTAAATTCAAGCTTGAACGAGATAGATGATTTGAAATTGGCTAATAAACTGAAAATTGCCACTTGTCAAGTTGAGGAAACAACAGAAGATCAAACACTATTTAATAAATTCAGTGATACTGAAAATTGTTCTCTAAGTCCAATTGATACTAAAACGCACGAATCTGCAGAATCCTTGTGCACCAGCGACTCGTCGAAAAAAGCTTCAATCAACAGTTTCAATGAATATCAAGAAGAGCCAGATTTTGAAATTCTCGTCAAAAGTCCAGAACTGCTTGAAAGTTACTCTAATCAATTGGAAATCGACAGAACGTCCAGTCCTCTAGAGAAAACTTTCTCTGGTATTAAAAAATGTCTTGTCAATTTTATGCACGAACAAAATAAATCTAGAGAAGAATCTATTTCGATTGAGGGAAAAGATGAAAATGGTTTTGTTTTCAATGATAGCTTTAAGCAGTCGACCAAAATGGAGATTGAAACTGTTTCGTTTAGTTTGGAGATTGGAGAAGATGTGAAAATTGGACTAGTTGGGAAAGAAGAAGAAAAAGGAGAAGAAGAAGAAGAAGAAGAAAAAGAAGAAAAAGAAGAAGAGGTGAAAACGTTTGATGTTGAGGAAATAATTGAAGAATTGAAGGAGGGTGAAATTGAGGAAAGAAAGGAAAATGAACAAAGAGAACAAGATGCGAGAAAAGAAGAACAAATAAAAGAGGAACAATGGAAAGAAAAAGAAGATCCAATAAAAGAACAAAGAAAAGAAAACAAAGTAGAAAAAGAAAGAATAGAAACCGAAGAAGCGACAGAACCAGTCAAAATTGAAGAAAATAACCTAAAAATTCCCAAATTTACCGACTTTCACAAACCGGTTTCAAAATCAGAGCAACCAATCTACGATGAGCCATTTGTTGGCAACTTGCACAGAAATCCAAAAATTTCGAGGCCAAAATTAGACGTTGAATACGTCCAAACGGTTCTGTCAAACATAAAAAATCACCGGCTTTCTGCAAAACATCCAAAAAGATGCAACAGCTTAAAATCAATTGATGAAGGTGTGGAAATCGTCGACACTAATTTTGATGATATTTGTTACCACGGTCATAAAAATGGTTGTACAGTTGCTGCCCAAAGGCCACAAGATGTGAGCCAGGAGGTTTTCAAAGACAATTGGATGCAGAGATTAGAGTCATTGAGGCAGAAAGAGGCTTTGCTGAAAGACAAAGAAATTGCTCTACAGAGTAGAGAGAGACTTCTTTTCAAGAAAGAGAAAGAGCTTCGAATTCTTGAGCGAATGGTCAAGGATAAAATGAAGCAGGCAGAATTGTATCTGAAACGTTGCAAAAATTCCCAGAGTCTGGAGAATGTATTCGATGAGAAATATGTTGATTCCAAGTCTTCTGAAGGTTCTGCAGGTTCAAAGGCAGCTTTAGTTTTAAATGTCGCCAATGCTGCGAAACGAGTACCTTTTGTTGGTGAAAGTCACTGGCTCCAAGCGCCAGAGTTAAAATACGATTTGACAAAGGACAATTTAAGAAGTTTGCCACCCTCGAGATGTTCGTATTCGACAATTCCGTCTGATGCTAAATATGGGAGTAAATTTAGCACCTACAGTAGTTTTAGATGTAGACCGAAGCCGAAAATGTCGTATGATGATATGGACTCAACTTTATCAGCAGATGTTGGAGATTCGTCTTTAATCGTGACTTCAAGGAAATTTGATCCAGTTGTTTTCAAGAAACCAGTTGCATTTTCAAGATCAGCAAGTGAGAGAAGACCCAAGGTAGAAAGTAAGAGTGTAATTGCCAAGGAACAATTTATTAAAGAAGAAGGTCCGGAATTTGAGGAGAATAAAATCTTCAAGAAGGTGAGTGAGAATATTTTTGCCTCACAGGACAAGGAGACGAAATTTCAAAATTATGGGATTATTGATAAGGCTGTCAAGACTCTGGATCGAAAATTGGCCAAATCGGAAGAGGAGGTGAAACGGTGTGGTTATTTAAATTTGGAGGTTGATAATAAGGAGAAGAAGAAGAGTTCGAAGGGTTTGAAAAGTAGGCCAGTTTCTTGGAGTGCAGAGACGGATGATTGGCTGCAGAAGAAAAGAGAGGCTTTTAATACTGCAAACAAAAAGTGTGTAAAAAACTGTGATAAAGAGAATCTTGATTTGAAACCGAAAACTATTAGTCACTCGACGTTGAAAAAAAAGAGTTGGAAAGGAAAGAAATTCAGTATTTTTAGATAGAAATATTAAAATATTTCTGGCAAAATTTGTATACGATTAGTATTTAAGGCGATAAAATTATAGATATCCAACGCTTTGTATAGAATAATTACTGGATTTACTATAAACCGTAAATGATTAAAAATTTAATTTTTTACTTTATAACCTTTTCCTCTAGACATTTTTTATCTAAAACGATTAATTCTATTTAAACATTATTTAGAGGGGATTACTCCTAAGAAGTGTAAAAAATATGTCAAAATTCAACATTTTTCTTGTATAGTTTATTATTAAATTACGATATAAATTATAAAATAAAAAGACTTTTTATACAAATTAAAGTATATTATGAAGTATTAAATACCATTAAATAAAATTTTTTTTTAATTGTGTTTGGATGTAGAGGACGTCAAAACAAAAATGCAAAAAAAATTCTTAAAGTTAAGGTACAAATCTAGTACTTACACCTAAAATTACCTTTAAAAAATCAAAATTTCAAAATAAGGCACGAATTTAAACACAAAATTGAAAAATGACCTTTTTCCGCCATTATTTAGTTAAAATAAACAAAAAATATCAAATTTTTCAAGTGTAAGCACTAAAGAACATATTTTTCAACATGCAGAAATTTAGTGAAATCTATATCTCCGTCACATTCTTTACACTTCACAAATTTTTATAGAGCTACAAAATTAAAAATTAAAAAAGCAACACAAGAATGATACATTGACATAAAAATATATAAAAAAGTAGAAACTCTTTTAAAAAAATTAAACTTTTTACGGACATTTTTTTTAAATAAAAATAATAAATAAGATGATAATTAAAAAAACGTTTAAATATATTACTAAAGAGAACAAAATTTTTAAATTAGAAAAATTAGAGTATTATTTTACAAATTAAATAAAAAAAGAATAAATACAATTTTTGAAAATTTTAAACAATTTCAAAAGAAACAAAATTCTGTGAAATAGAAGAACAATTTAAAAATGAGAATATTTAGTACAAGATTAAATTTACATAATACAAAACGAAAGAATAAGAGCTTTCAAAAAAGTAGAATATTGAGGAATTTAAAAAATGTAGATTAAATCATCAAATAAATGTTTGCAAAAGTTCGTAATTATAAGAAAATTATAAAAATTAAATAATTGAAAAGAAGAAAAAATGTTTCTAAGAAATGGAAAAATGATGACAAAAATTAAAGAATTAACTAAAACGCAAGGAAGGATAAAAAATAGTGAACAACAAGAAAATTAAATAAATAAAAAGAAAATGGAGAAATGTTTTTTTCCTTAATCTAACAAACTGTAATAAAAATGTAAAAAGTACAAAAAATAATCAAATTTGGTTATAAAATCTAATAAAAAATTAGAATTAATAAAAATGAAATAAAAAATGTATATGTATCAAGATAAAAAAAAAACCACAAAAGAAATTAAAAATCCTTTAAAAATAAAAAAGTTTAAGCAAATTAAACCAAAAACATTTTTATTATATTATACTTAAAACAAGTACAATAAATTTAGAAAAATAAATAAAATCTAAAAATTTTATGGAAGAATAAGTAAGTTGCAAAAAATCTCGCAAAAAATCGATAAGATGTGAAAACAAATTGAATAAATTTACAAAAAAATAAGCATATTTATTTTTAAAAATATGAAAATAATTTTGAAAATCTACGAAATAAAAAGTTTAGTGAAGGTTATAATAATAAAATTGTGTAAAATAATATTAAATGATTTGTTAAAATAAGATGTTAGCGTTTCTAAAATAAAAAGACAAATACAAAAAAATATCAAAAGTAAAAGAAGAAAACATCTTACAATTTTTTAAAAATAAGAAATTATAAGATAAAAATTAAACAGTTACGAAAAAGTGAAATCTCTTAGAAATATTGTGAGAAATAAAAAAAGGATTATATTGTGAATATTGAAAGTAATTAATATTATTAAATTATTTTTGCATTTAATTAATATGAATTTAAATTTGAATTAATTGAAATTTAAAAGTTGGACGAATTGGAATATGAGGCAGGGATCACAGTGGTTTCTTCGTTCAATTTTAGGTAAAAAAGGGGATTTCGATTTTCAAAAAAGGGGATTTTCTTTAATAAAAAGAGGATTTTGGAAATTAAGAAAAAAGGGTTTTATTAATAATTCAAGTTTTCTTTTACAAAATTTTATTGTTTCTTTTTTTCAAAACAGTTTTATTAAGTAATTTAGTCTTTTTTTGTTTAATTTGTTAATGAAAATTTGAAAAGAAAGAGCACTTTCGGAAATACAAAAATTTATCTTTTAATAGGTTGTCTGTTCAATGACGAGAAGATGGTTGTTGCAATTAAATATTTTTAAAAATAATTTTCAACTTCAAATGGTTTTTTAAATTATTTACTTAATAATAAGATTTTAAACAGGAAACATAAAAATCTGTGATGTAAAATTTTCTGATATAATGTTAAAGAAATTAAATTAAAAATCTTTCAGCGAAATATAACAAAGTCAATTCAAATTATTTTTATTAATCTCTTTTATTGTATTTTTATATTTTCTAATTCAAAACAATTAATTTTTGTTTGAAATAAATAAATATATTTCATAAACAATTATTTTTCATCCAATAAAATAAATTTGATGTATTTCAGCAACAATACATGGTTTTATTTTATGATGCAAAACTAGTAATATTTGTTTAAAACGAGTAAAAAATATTTATTAAACATTTTTTTTATCCAATAAATTAATTTGCTTTAATTAATTAAGAATACATGGTAATAACAAAATTATATAACTTTTTAAAATAATTTTAATTTATTTATGATTTTTTTATGTTTCCTGTTTAAAATCTAAATAAGTTCAATAAATAATAATAAAAAACCATTTCAAGTTAAAAATTATTTTTAAACATTTAAATTCAATAACTAATTTCTCATCATTGTACAGATACCCTAAAAAGGGATAAATTTTTGCATTTCCGAAAGTGAAAAAATAGGAACTTTTTTAAAAAAAGAAGGTCAAAGAAGAGAAAAATGTTGATTTTAGGTGATTTTTCTAAAAAAGGGGGAAAAAAAGGGGATTAGGGGAGAAACTGTGAACCCTGCGTTTGGAATTTATTTAAATTGTAATGACTTAAAGATATAAAAATTAAAAATTTTTTTTACTACTTTCATACCAAAAAAATACGAGAAATAAAAAGTTTTTTACGAGTAATCCTCCTTAAATTCATCAATTGAATGGTCCCATAATTCCCCACTTTTAAATCATTCTTATAATGAAATTTCTATTTTATTTTCTAATTGATTTATTGAATTTATTTGAACTATTATTCCAATAATTATATCTTGTTTCTTAGCAATTCCTTCTTAAAAATGTTTACAGATGAAATATATTTTTTCAATTAAATGTATATTTTTAGAAAAATTTTATACTTTGTATGAGTAATTTATGATGTGTGTCCAATATGTTTTTGACTATTATTTTATATAAATTCTTATATTTACCTTGTAATTTGAATTTGAATATTGAGTTGCAAGGAAAAAAGGTTATTTTGACAATTACCAATAAAAAATGTATATTATCTAAATTGTTTCATTGTTTTTTTAATTAAATTTAGTGAAAATAACCTTTTTCCCTTACAACTCAACATTCAAATTCAAATTGCAGGGTAAATACAGGGATATTCATAAAATAATTATGAAAAACGTATTCTACACACAACGTTAATTAATAATTAATAATAATTAAATTTTAAGTATAAAATTTTTCTAAAAATATGCCTCAACTACTTTAGGTAAAATATAATGGTTTGACCCTACAAATAAAGATTTATTATTAAATTCATTCCGTTTATTAGACGTTTCTTCTCGAATTTATTTACCCATTAATTATGTCATTGTGATGACAGAATCTCTACTTTTATATGTAAGCTAAGAAACACTTCATTCAAAACTAATGTGTCAAATGCGGCAAATTGATAGATTTATGTTAATTAATTAAGTTATTAATCTGTACTTCAAATACTGCCAATTTCTTAATTTAGTTTGTTATATGTATAAAAATGTATACTCTTCATTTTTTGTTTGTTTTTTTTTCTGTCACTGAGTCCTCTGTACGAAAGACCTTTTATTATTGTAAGCTCGTTTATAGACAAATAAATAAATAATCAATTTCTAATAATTACATTATCAGATGATGTAATTCACTTCTTTACCATTTCTTCAATAGGAATTAAAATTGATGCACTTGCTGGTAGAGCGTGAATATTTGTAAAATGTGTGTAAACCGGGCAGAATAAAATAGATGAAAATTTATTCTACACGTTTATTAATCATCATTTAGTACCTAATAATTGTAATTTCCATTCTTAATCAATAATTTGAAAATTAAGGGATCTAGGGCCATGAAGGTGGTTCACCAGGTGCCAACTTTCTACCATACAGAGCAGATTTGTCTCTAAATCTCGACATTCTTTCGGCTTCCATGTTTTCTAAGAAGTGCGAAAGTATAAGGGAAATGGTAGGACCAGCTGCAAACACTATATAGTATCTCGTCCACATACGCCTATAAGCTATTGGATCCATCCGCATCTTGCTTGCTTTTTTTATAATTACGCGTTCGACGAAGATCTGCGTAGATACTGTAGAAGCAGACGGTTGGAAATACTATCGATAAAGTGTACCTTTCCAAGTAGTACAAAACTGCCTTTGTTGCAACACCCATCAATCTAAAAATCAAAAATAAAAGTTAAAAAAATTGATAATCAGGGTCGCCATCATATTCTCTAAAACTCAATTGACAGAATCTCCAATTTCCAGAATATTGAACTCTCCGAATCTCTATTTGTCGAAATTTGCATCACTCCGACCAAAGGAATTTAAAATTGCTAAAACAGCTTTCTGATTGGCTAACAATTTTTCCGGAAAAATTACTAGCCAATCAGAAAGCTCTTTTAGCAATTCTACATTCCTTTGATCGGACAGATACAAATTCTGACAAATAGAGTTAAAAGTTCGGACAAATGGAGATTCGGAGAGTTCAATATTCTGGCAATTGGAGATTCGAGAAGTTCAATATTTTGACAATTATTATTCAATAATAGAGTAACATCAAGTTGTCTGAAAATTTTACCAATTAAAACTTATTACTATTATCAAATTCTTTTTAAAATGAAAAATGAGCAAATCTGGTGACAAATTTTACAAAAAGTTGAAAAAGTGCCAGTTTCTAATCCCTAAAGTTACTATAAATTATTTATAATTAATTATTTACACATAATATGCAAAGAGATCTTTTCTGCATAAGCCAATTCAAAGATATTTTTTAAAAAATTGAAGTAAATACCGAATGGTGAAATAAAAGTGAGGTTATGTTTGTCGTTTGTTATGTAATTTTATCAAAAAATGAAATCAACGAATATATTTACTGTAGTTATAAAATAAACAACATTGATTTAGTTATGTTAATAATAAATAAACAAAACTATTATGAATTATCTACCAGACATTAAATTTTGACATTTTTAAGAGATTTTTACCAACTAATGTATCATCAAAATAAAAGGCATAATTCGACAGTTTTAACCAATTAAACATTAAAGAAATCAACAAGAGAGTATTAAAGTGTTAGATATAATAAACTTACTGGTTTTCCAAAAATTAAACTTCTAATATTTTATATTTTATAGAAGAATTATATCCCCATGAGCGTTTTGCTTTTGATCAGCTGTTCCGCAAACACGAATGACAAATCAAAGGATGCAAAAGCAAAACACGTGTTAAGATAATATTCACACAATAAGTTACATTAAAGTGTTTCTTCTGGAATTAAAAATATATTCAATAAAAAAGGCTCTATAATTTTATTTTAACAAACAACGTTAATGTCGTTTAATATATTAATTTAGAAATAAATTTATTGATCCAATAAGGCGTGAAGGTAGCCACAGAATCCGATATTTAGCGCGTAGTTTGAAAAGTTTTATTAAAAAATTAAATAAAAACCTATGTAATTTCTTGAAGAAATGGTAGAGGTATTTGAATAAATAAATATCCAATCACAACTTATTTTTCATTAATCGGTTTTTTTCCTTTTTTTCTCCGTCAAATATCAAAAAAGCCCAAAGCTGCAACAAGTTTGCGCATGCGCAAAATTCTGTCGCCATTTTTAAAAGCGCGGCAATTTTGATAGTTTGCGATCAACTTCGTGTCGGACAGCATGCTTTTTTTGGTTACATTATTTTTTCGCATAAAAAACAAATATAATGAATGACAAATTTATAATTTTGTCATTGATTAATCAAAAACTGAAAATACTTAATTTTATTCCACAAGTGTCAATGCACGCGTTGTGAAAGTTTACTTATAATGTTTATTTACGAAATCAAATTATAAGTGAGGTTATGTCCTGGCTTCTGATTTTATATTTTTTGATATTTGCATTTGAGTGCAATGTTTTTTATTTTATTTCGAAGATTAATTCTAACTAAAAGTCATCATGTTTACAACAAACCGAAATTTAAAGAAACATACTTTTGTAAAAGATTTTTACACGAGACACCGGATGATATTCCGGGTGTGACTGTATCAGATTTGAAAAAAAGCCTAAAAACCAACAATGTTTCTTTTTTGGAAGGACATACTTGTCTACTTGCTGATTGTCCATTATGTGACAATAAGTCGAAAATGTATATTAATAAAACAACAGGTATTTGTTTTTTTTACATTGTTATACGCATACAATTCACAGATTAAAGAAAAAAAACTGCTATTGTTAGAAAACTCATAGTTTAATAATTAAGATTAGCATGAAGAGAATTGTTATTATTATTTTAAAAAATTATTTTTAATTTTATATTAACAGGTCTGTTCATCTGTGAAAATTGCCAGCATACAGGCCCATGGAATATCTTAGAAAAATATATTACACAGAAAAAATTGAGCAGAGCAGTAAAAACTTTATCAGAAATTCGAAAATTAATTCATAAAGAGGAGGATTTTTCTTCTAGATGGAATGATATTAAAAAATGCTCTGAAAATGTGTCAGATATTCCTGCGGACATGTACGAAAAGATTCAAAAGAGATTTCTTCTTCCGGTAAATTTTATTTTTTTAAATTAAGAAATTAGAAATTCTTCATTATAAAATTGCAGGCTTTACAGGCAGTCCCCTGTTTAAAAAATTTTGCTCTAAAATCCCCTATTTTTCACGAAAATATATTTAAAGTCAAGGTATCTAGAAATTTTAAATCTTTAAATTTTTATTACTTTTTCAATGTTCAGTTTTTTCTATCTTTTTAAAATTATTTTCTCCAATTTTTAATTTATTAAATTATATTTCAATAGATTTCCTGAATTTTCAGTCCTTCGTCTCAGATTCCAATTCTTATTTTCTTCAATTTACAATTATTTATTTATTCACTTATTTTTCATAAATTTTATTTATTTTCTTTAATTTTCAATTATTTCTATAATTTTGAAAACATTTTCTCCAATTTTTAGTTTTGAAAAATATTTTTCATACTACATTTTTAATGTATTTATCTCAAATTTCAGTTATTTGCATTATTTTTCAATTATTTCCATAATTTTTAAATTGATTTATTTAATTTTTCAATTTTTTAACTGATTTACTAAACAATCATTTATTTGGAATTTCAATTCTCAAAAATAAAAATTTTAATGAATTTTAGAATTATTTAATTAATTTTTTCAAATTTACAAATACTTTCCGCATTATGTAATTAATTTTCTAAATTTTCAATTATTTATCTCAAATTTCAATTATTTTTTTAAATTTATCATTATTTTCAATTATTTCCTTTAATTTGATATATATTCTGTAATTTCTTTCAATTATTCTTCTTAATTCTCGATTGTTTTCTACATTTCTCAAATATTTTCTTAATTTTAAATTACTGTCTTCAATTTTCAATTTTTTCTATAATTTTGCAAATTCTATACCTCCAATTTTTATTTTTTAAAATTATTTTCAATTTGATTTACTTAATCTTCAATTATTAATTTAAATTTTTAATCATTTCTTTTTTAGTGTTCAATTTGTTTTATATCCATTTCATTGATTTCTTCGATTTTAAATTACCTTCATCATTTTTTAATTAGTTTCCTAAACTTTTAATTATTTGTATCAATTCTCGATTATTTTCATCAATTTTGAGTTTTTTTTTTCAATTATTTCCATAATTTTTTAATTGATTTTATTAATTTTCCAATTTTTTTCTCAAAATTATAATATTTAAAATGATTTTTTAACTGATTTACTAAACCTTGAATTATTTATTTTAACTTATTAAAAAAAAATTAATGAATTTTAGAATTTTTGTATTATTTTTTTTCTAATTTACAATTACTTTCAGCATTTTGTAATTAATTTCCTAAATTTTCCATTATTTATCTAAAATTTCAATTATTTTTAAAAATTTATCATTTTTGTTATTTTTCAATTATTTTCTTTAACTTGATGTATATTCTGTAATTTTTTTCAATTATACTTCTCAATTGTTTTCTTCAATTCTCCAATGTTTTCTTAATTTTAAATTACTGTCTTCAATTATCAATTATTTCTATAATTTTGCAATTTTTTTTCTCCAAATTATAATTTTTAAAATTATTTTTTAATTTAAACCTTTCATATTTTATTTCAAATATCAATTGATCAAAAATAAAATTTTAATTAATTTTAGAATTTTTCAATTAATTTTTTCAAACTTACAATTACTTTCAGTATTTTGTAATTAATTTCCTACATTTTCAATGATTTATCCTAAATTTCAATTATTTTTTAAAATTTATCATTATTTTTGCCATTTTCAATTATTTCCTTTAAATATATATTCTGTAATTTTTTCAATTATTCTTCTCAATTCTCGATTGTTTTCTACAATTCTCGAATATTCTCTTAATTATAAATTATTGTCATCAATTTTAAATTATTTCTATAATTTTGCAAATTTTTTATCTCCTATTTTTAATTTTTAAAATTATTTTCAATTTGATTTACTTCATCTGCATTTATTTATCTTAAATTTCAATTCTTTTTTTCAATGCTTAGTTTGTTTTATAACCTTCTCATTTATTTCTTTGATTTTCATTTACCTTCATTATTTTTTAATTACTTTCCTAAATTTTCAAATATTTATAATAAATTTTCAATTATTTTTTAAAATTTATCATTATTTTTGCCATTTTTCAATTACTTCCTTTCATTTGATATATATTCTGTAATTTTTTCAATTATTCTTCTCAATTTTCGATTGTTTTCTTAAATTCTCAAATATTTTTTTAATTTTAAATTACTGTCTTCAGTTATCAATTATTTCTTTAATTTTGCAATTTTTTTTTCTCCAAATTATAATTTTTAAAATTATTTTTTAATTTAAACCTTTCATATTTTATTTCAAATATCAGTTGATTAAAAATACAATTTTAATGAATTTTAGAATTTTCCAATTAATTTTTTCAAATTTACAATTACTTTCGGTATTATGTAATTAATTTTCAAAATTTTCAATTATTGATCTCAAATTTCAATTATTTTTTAAAATTTATCATTATTTTTGCCATTTTCAATTATTTCCTTTAAATATATATTCTGTAATTTTTTCAATTATTCTTCTCAATTCTCGATTGTTTTCTACAATTCTCGAATATTCTCTTAATTATAAATTATTGTCATCAATTTTAAATTATTTCTATAATTTTGCAAATTTTTTATCTCCTATTTTTAATTTTTAAAATTATTTTCAATTTGATTTACTTCATCTGCATTTATTTATCTTAAATTTCAATTCTTTTTTTCAATGCTTAGTTTGTTTTATAACCTTCTCATTTATTTCTTTGATTTTCATTAACCTTCATTATTTTTTAATTACTTTCCTAAATTTTCAAATATTTATAATAAATTTTCAATTATTTTTTAAAATTTATCATTATTTTTGCCATTTTTCAATTACTTCCTTTCATTTGATATATATTCTGTAATTTTTTCAATTATTCTTCTCAATTTTCGATTGTTTTCTTAAATTCTCAAATATTTTTTTAATTTTAAATTACTGTCTTCAGTTATCAATTATTTCTTTAATTTTGCAATTTTTTTTTCTCCAAATTATAATTTTTAAAATTATTTTTTAATTTAAACCTTTCATATTTTATTTCAAATATCAGTTGATTAAAAATACAATTTTAATGAATTTTAGAATTTTCCAATTAATTTTTTCAAATTTACAATTACTTTCGGTATTATGTAATTAATTTTCAAAATTTTCAATTATTGATCTCAAATTTCAATTATTTTTTAAAATTTATCATTATTTTTGCCATTTTCAATTATTTCCTTTAAATATATATTCTGTAATTTTTTCAATTATTCTTCTCAATTCTCGATTGTTTTCTACAATTCTCGAATATTCTCTTAATTATAAATTATTGTCATCAATTTTAAATTATTTCTATAATTTTGCAAATTTTTTATCTCCTATTTTTAATTTTTAAAATTATTTTCAATTTGATTTACTTCATCTGCATTTATTTATCTTAAATTTCAATTCTTTTTTTCAATGCTTAGTTTGTTTTATAACCTTCTCATTTATTTCTTTGATTTTCATTAACCTTCATTATTTTTTAATTACTTTCCTAAATTTTCAAATATTTATAATAAATTTTCAATTATTTTTTAAAATTTATCATTATTTTTGCCATTTTTCAATTACTTCCTTTCATTTGATATATATTCTGTAATTTTTTCAATTATTCTTCTCAATTTTCGATTGTTTTCTTAAATTCTCAAATATTTTTTTAATTTTAAATTACTGTCTTCAGTTATCAATTATTTCTTTAATTTTGCAATTTTTTTTTCTCCAAATTATAATTTTTAAAATTATTTTTTAATTTAAACCTTTCATATTTTATTTCAAATATCAGTTGATTAAAAATACAATTTTAATGAATTTTAGAATTTTCCAATTAATTTTTTCAAATTTACAATTACTTTCGGTATTATGTAATTAATTTTCAAAATTTTCAATTATTGATCTCAAATTTCAATTATTTTTTAAAATTTATCATTATTTTTGCCATTTTCAATTATTTCCTTTAAATATATATTCTGTAATTTTTTCAATTATTCTTCTCAATTCTCGATTGTTTTCTTAAATTCTCAAATATTTTTTTAATTTTAAATTACTGTCTTCAGTTATCAATTATTTCTTTAATTTTGCAATTTTTTTTCTCCAAATTATAATTTTTAAAATTATTTTTTAATTTAAACCTTTCATACTTTATTTCAAATATCAATTGATTAAAAATAAAATTTTAATGCATTTTAGAATTTTCCAATTAATTTTTTCAAATTTACAATTACTTTCGGTATTATGTAATTAATTTTCAAAATTTTCAATTATTTATCTCAAATTTCAATTATTTTTTAAAATTTATCATTATTTTTGCCATTTTCAATTATTTCCTTTAAATATATATTCTGTAATTTTTTCAATTATTCTTCTCAATTCTCGATTGTTTTCTTAAATTCTCAAATATTTTTTTAATTTTAAATTACTGTCTTCAGTTATCAATTATTTCTTTAATTTTGCAATTTTTTTTCTCCAAATTATAATTTTTAAAATTATTTTTTAATTTAAACCTTTCATATTTTATTTCAAATATCAGTTGATTAAAAATACAATTTTAATTAATTTTAGAATTTTTCAATTAATTTTTTCAAATTTACAATTACTTTCGGTATTATGTAATTAATTTTTAAAATTTTCAATTATTGATCTCAAATTTCAATTATTTTTTAAAATTTATCATTATTTTTGCCATTTTCAATTATTTCCTTTAAATATATATTCTGTAATTTTTTCAATTATTCTTCTCAATTCTCGATTGTTTTCTACAATTCTCGAATATTCTCTTAATTATAAATTATTGTCATCAATTTTAAATTATTTCTATAATTTTGCAAATTTTTTATCTCCTATTTTTAATTTTTAAAATTATTTTCAATTTGATTTACTTCATCTGCATTTATTTATCTTAAATTTCAATTCTTTTTTTCAATGCTTAGTTTGTTTTATAACCTTCTCATTTATTTCTTTGATTTTCATTAACCTTCATTATTTTTTAATTACTTTCCTAAATTTTCAAATATTTATAATAAATTTTCAATTATTTTTTAAAATTTATCATTATTTTTGCCATTTTTCAATTACTTCCTTTCATTTGATATATATTCTGTAATTTTTTCAATTATTCTTCTCAATTTTCGATTGTTTTCTTAAATTCTCAAATATTTTTTTAATTTTAAATTACTGTCTTCAGTTATCAATTATTTCTTTAATTTTGCAATTTTTTTTTCTCCAAATTATAATTTTTAAAATTATTTTTTAATTTAAACCTTTCATATTTTATTTCAAATATCAGTTGATTAAAAATACAATTTTAATGAATTTTAGAATTTTCCAATTAATTTTTTCAAATTTACAATTACTTTCGGTATTATGTAATTAATTTTCAAAATTTTCAATTATTGATCTCAAATTTCAATTATTTTTTAAAATTTATCATTATTTTTGCCATTTTCAATTATTTCCTTTAAATATATATTCTGTAATTTTTTCAATTATTCTTCTCAATTCTCGATTGTTTTCTACAATTCTCGAATATTCTCTTAATTATAAATTATTGTCATCAATTTTAAATTATTTCTATAATTTTGCAAATTTTTTATCTCCTATTTTTAATTTTTAAAATTATTTTCAATTTGATTTACTTCATCTGCATTTATTTATCTTAAATTTCAATTCTTTTTTTCAATGCTTAGTTTGTTTTATAACCTTCTCATTTATTTCTTTGATTTTCATTAACCTTCATTATTTTTTAATTACTTTCCTAAATTTTCAAATATTTATAATAAATTTTCAATTATTTTTTAAAATTTATCATTATTTTTGCCATTTTTCAATTACTTCCTTTCATTTGATATATATTCTGTAATTTTTTCAATTATTCTTCTCAATTTTCGATTGTTTTCTTAAATTCTCAAATATTTTTTTAATTTTAAATTACTGTCTTCAGTTATCAATTATTTCTTTAATTTTGCAATTTTTTTTTCTCCAAATTATAATTTTTAAAATTATTTTTTAATTTAAACCTTTCATATTTTATTTCAAATATCAGTTGATTAAAAATACAATTTTAATGAATTTTAGAATTTTCCAATTAATTTTTTCAAATTTACAATTACTTTCGGTATTATGTAATTAATTTTCAAAATTTTCAATTATTGATCTCAAATTTCAATTATTTTTTAAAATTTATCATTATTTTTGCCATTTTCAATTATTTCCTTTAAATATATATTCTGTAATTTTTTCAATTATTCTTCTCAATTCTCGATTGTTTTCTACAATTCTCGAATATTCTCTTAATTATAAATTATTGTCATCAATTTTAAATTATTTCTATAATTTTGCAAATTTTTTATCTCCTATTTTTAATTTTTAAAATTATTTTCAATTTGATTTACTTCATCTGCATTTATTTATCTTAAATTTCAATTCTTTTTTTCAATGCTTAGTTTGTTTTATAACCTTCTCATTTATTTCTTTGATTTTCATTAACCTTCATTATTTTTTAATTACTTTCCTAAATTTTCAAATATTTATAATAAATTTTCAATTATTTTTTAAAATTTATCATTATTTTTGCCATTTTTCAATTACTTCCTTTCATTTGATATATATTCTGTAATTTTTTCAATTATTCTTCTCAATTTTCGATTGTTTTCTTAAATTCTCAAATATTTTTTTAATTTTAAATTACTGTCTTCAGTTATCAATTATTTCTTTAATTTTGCAATTTTTTTTTCTCCAAATTATAATTTTTAAAATTATTTTTTAATTTAAACCTTTCATATTTTATTTCAAATATCAGTTGATTAAAAATACAATTTTAATGAATTTTAGAATTTTCCAATTAATTTTTTCAAATTTACAATTACTTTCGGTATTATGTAATTAATTTTCAAAATTTTCAATTATTGATCTCAAATTTCAATTATTTTTTAAAATTTATCATTATTTTTGCCATTTTCAATTATTTCCTTTAAATATATATTCTGTAATTTTTTCAATTATTCTTCTCAATTCTCGATTGTTTTCTTAAATTCTCAAATATTTTTTTAATTTTAAATTACTGTCTTCAGTTATCAATTATTTCTTTAATTTTGCAATTTTTTTTCTCCAAATTATAATTTTTAAAATTATTTTTTAATTTAAACCTTTCATACTTTATTTCAAATATCAATTGATTAAAAATAAAATTTTAATGCATTTTAGAATTTTCCAATTAATTTTTTCAAATTTACAATTACTTTCGGTATTATGTAATTAATTTTCAAAATTTTCAATTATTTATCTCAAATTTCAATTATTTTTTAAAATTTATCATTATTTTTGCCATTTTCAATTATTTCCTTTAAATATATATTCTGTAATTTTTTCAATTATTCTTCTCAATTCTCGATTGTTTTCTTAAATTCTCAAATATTTTTTTAATTTTAAATTACTGTCTTCAGTTATCAATTATTTCTTTAATTTTGCAATTTTTTTTCTCCAAATTATAATTTTTAAAATTATTTTTTAATTTAAACCTTTCATATTTTATTTCAAATATCAGTTGATTAAAAATACAATTTTAATTAATTTTAGAATTTTTCAATTAATTTTTTCAAATTTACAATTACTTTCGGTATTATGTAATTAATTTTCAAAATTTTCAATTATTGATCTCAAATTTCAATTATTTTTTAAAATTTATCATTATTTTTGCCATTTTCAATTATTTCCTTTAAATATATATTCTGTAATTTTTTCAATTATTCTTCTCAATTCTCGATTGTTTTCTACAATTCTCGAATATTCTCTTAATTATAAATTATTGTCATCAATTTTAAATTATTTCTATAATTTTGCAAATTTTTTATCTCCTATTTTTAATTTTTAAAATTATTTTCAATTTGATTTACTTCATCTGCATTTATTTATCTTAAATTTCAATTCTTTTTTTCAATGCTTAGTTTGTTTTATAACCTTCTCATTTATTTCTTTGATTTTCATTAACCTTCATTATTTTTTAATTACTTTCCTAAATTTTCAAATATTTATAATAAATTTTCAATTATTTTTTAAAATTTATCATTATTTTTGCCATTTTTCAATTACTTCCTTTCATTTGATATATATTCTGTAATTTTTTCAATTATTCTTCTCAATTTTCGATTGTTTTCTTAAATTCTCAAATATTTTTTTAATTTTAAATTACTGTCTTCAGTTATCAATTATTTCTTTAATTTTGCAATTTTTTTTTCTCCAAATTATAATTTTTAAAATTATTTTTTAATTTAAACCTTTCATATTTTATTTCAAATATCAGTTGATTAAAAATACAATTTTAATGAATTTTAGAATTTTCCAATTAATTTTTTCAAATTTACAATTACTTTCGGTATTATGTAATTAATTTTCAAAATTTTCAATTATTGATCTCAAATTTCAATTATTTTTTAAAATTTATCATTATTTTTGCCATTTTCAATTATTTCCTTTAAATATATATTCTGTAATTTTTTCAATTATTCTTCTCAATTCTCGATTGTTTTCTTAAATTCTCAAATATTTTTTTAATTTTAAATTACTGTCTTCAGTTATCAATTATTTCTTTAATTTTGCAATTTTTTTTCTCCAAATTATAATTTTTAAAATTATTTTTTAATTTAAACCTTTCATACTTTATTTCAAATATCAATTGATTAAAAATAAAATTTTAATGCATTTTAGAATTTTCCAATTAATTTTTTCAAATTTACAATTACTTTCGGTATTATGTAATTAATTTTCAAAATTTTCAATTATTTATCTCAAATTTCAATTATTTTTTAAAATTTATCATTATTTTTGCCATTTTCAATTATTTCCTTTAAATATATATTCTGTAATTTTTTCAATTATTCTTCTCAATTCTCGATTGTTTTCTTAAATTCTCAAATATTTTTTTAATTTTAAATTACTGTCTTCAGTTATCAATTATTTCTATAATTTTGCAATTTTTTTTCTCCAAATTATAATTTTTAAAATTATTTTTTAATTTAAACCTTTCATATTTTATTTCAAATATCAATTGATTAGAAAAAAATTTTTAATGAACTTTAAAATTTTTCAATTAATTTTTTAAAATTTACAATTATTTTCGGTATTTTGTAATTTATTTCCTAAATTTTCAATTATTTTAAAAAAATTTTCATTATTTTTGCCATTATTCAATTATTTCCTTTAATTTGATACATATTCTGTAATTTCTTTCAATTATTCTTCTCAATTCTCGATTTCTTCTACAATTCTCAAATATTTTCCTAATTTCAAATGATTGTCATCAATTTTCAATTATTTCTATAATTTTTCAATTTTTTTCACTTACTTTTACTTTTTAAAATTATCTTCAATTTGATTTACTTCATCTGCATTTATTAATCTTAAATTTCAATTCTTTTTTTCAATGTTTAATTTGTTTTATAACCTTCTCATTTATTTCTTTGATTTTAATTTACCTTCATCATTTTTTAATTACTTTCCTAAATTTTCAATTATTTTTTTTAATTCTTGATGGTTTTCATCAGTTTTGAATTTTTTTTCAACTATTATCATCATTTTTAAATTAATTTTTTCAATTTTCAGTCAGTTTTTCAATTTTCAGTTGTTTCTATAATTTTTCAATCATAGAAACAATTTTTAATTTTTTAAATTATTTTTAAATTGTTTTATTAAATTTTTAATTATTTATCTCAAAATTGAATTCTTTCTTTTAATTTTGATTAGTTTTATAATGTTTTTTAATTGTTTTTTTCCAATTTTTAATTATGTTCATCATTTTTTAATTAATTTTCTAAATATTCATTTTTTTTTAATTTAATTTATTTTAATTTTTTTTAATTCAGTAATTGTCAATTATTTTCATCAATTTTTAATTATTCTCAGCATTTTTATTTCAATTATTATCTTGAATTTCCAATTATTTCTAAAGTTCTGCATTAATTTTCTATAATTTAGAATTATTATTTATCAGTTTTAAATTACTTTCCACATATTGTAGTTATATTCTTTTTTTTTAATAATTTGAAAATTCTGTAATTATATAAATTAATTTTATTTTTTTTATCCTACAACTTTGTAATTTTGTCAAATCTAAATAAAATAATCGAGGTTGTACTGTATACAGATCATTTATCTTTATTTATAAAGTTTTTAAAGAACCCTAAAAGTTCTCTATTTTTGTATATATTCAGTCCCCTATTCCCCCCTAAAATATTCTTCATTGTCACGTTGAAGCCTGAAATTAGAAAAAAAATAATTAAAAAATCAATTTTTATCTAGTTTAATCTAATTTTCAGAAAGTGCCTCAAGAGACTATGTCTCATCTGAAGTGTGTCTACGACAAAAATTCGAAACTCTGGTATTTTCCTTTAGTAGCATTTGGTTCTCGAATTGTGGGTTACAAAGCTCTCTCGATTAAGAACGAGTCAGACACAACTGAGCCAAACACAAACACAAGTGGATTATTAATCTACAATCAGAAAAGTACAAAATCTGATGATAGTGCAGTTATAGTTCCAACAATTAATGATTTTCTGGCACTAGTTGCTGAAAAATCGGCACCAGTTATAATCTGTTTACCTTATGAACTGCAAAATTTACCTCAAGAGATTCTGCCGAGCTTAGAGAAATATGAAAAAATAATTTTGTGGTTTGGAAATGATGCATCAAGTTGGGACGTGTCAAGAAATTTTGCTATAAAATTGAACGAACAACGATGCTTTTTTGTAAGACCTATGCATCAGCAACCGAGTCCCAAGGAGGCACTGAAACGAAAATTGGACTTGAGGGACATTATACAAAATGCCAAACCTATTTGGCACAAAAGTATTACTACTTTTAAGACAATAAGACAGGATGTTTTAAGTGACTTGCAAAATATTGACAAAGTACAAGGCGTTAAGTGGAAACGATATCCGACATTGAATAGAATTTTAAAGGGTCATCGAAAGGGTGAATTCACAATTTTGACAGGACCGACAGGTTAAAAGTTTGAAGTTTATACTATTTTTTATTTAATAAAAATTAGGGTTGTATTTGATTTAAATCACTTTCATTTAAATAGTGATTTAAATCATTAGAGAATTAGCATTAAAATCATGATTTAAGGAGTTTCTATCGTAAATAGAATTAAAATTACCATATTACTCAAATTTGGCCCACTGGTATATAATGGTTTTATAATGATGCAGTTAAATTTTTGAGACCTTAAGATACATTAAGTGCATCATTATAAAAACCATTATCTACCAGTGGACTAAATTTGATTTAAATTGTAATGTTAATTCTTTTTACGATAGAATCTCCTTAAGTAAAAAAAACTTTACAATTCTCAGGATGTGTAGTACTGCATGTAAAAAATCGCAAACCATAAAGAAAACCCAGAAATTTGTGGATTTTTTAATAAATTATTAATTTTAAATCATACCTTGTTAAATTCTACAATTGATTATTCTTAATATAAACTCTATAATAATAAATTCTACACGTTAAATTCTACATAGTTGAATTGTACAATTTAAAATTCAAATAATTTAACCTCTACAATAATAAATTCTGCATGTTGAAATCTGTACAGTAAAACTCTACAATAGAATTTTTTAATAAATTATTAATTTTAAATCCTACCTTGTTAAATTCTACAATTTATTAATAATTCTTAATATAAACTCTACAATGATAAATTCTAAACGTTAAATCCTACATGGTTGAATTCTACAATTTAAAATTCAAATAATTTAAACTCTACAATAATTAATTCTACACGTTAAAATCTGTACAATAAAACTCTACAATAGGATTTTTATAAAACATTAGGGGAGTGGGCCCCAAGATGGACAGGGCCCCAAGATGGACATTTCGTATAAAATTTTTGTTTAAGGTGACAGCGCCTTATGCTTTCTGCCATTTTTGTTGTTTGTATAGACGAAGATTTTGATGCACATTTGAAAAAAAAAAACCAGTTGGTTTTTCTTCTACACATACCACGTAATTTTGTGTCTAAAAAAGTTTTGTAACAGTTTTTACTCAAGTTGGTAAAGTTATTTAAATTTATGATTTAGAATGAGTACTGAACGTTATAATATTCTTTATTTGTCGTATAATAATATTCTAAAATGATTTTACTAATTCAGTATTCATATATATATTTTTACTGGGGATTAAAAAATTGTGTCATGTACCCTAAGATGGACAGGCCTAAAATCTCAATGTATTTTTTTGCATATTTTCGATTTTACACTTTTTTCAATAATTTTTTGAGCCAATTAATTAAAATTTTTTATTTTCCACCATAAAATGTGATTTTATCGTTAGAGAATTTATTATATTGATATTTTTCGATATTTTATTACTTTTTACTGTTGAGCTATTAAATTGAAGTTTTTAGAAATTTTATTTCTTGATAAATTCCGTAAGAATTTAAGAAGGTGTCCATCTTGGGGCCACTTTTTTTTAGACCGAAAATTTTAACAATTAGAAAAAATGCTTTAAAAAATGTTTATGTTCAAAATAAAATTTTATCTCTGTGGCCATAAGTTAACTTATAAATTGTACTTTCATCCGGTATAAAACATTTTAATATATTTTATTCGGTTTGGATTCTACAGGCAGTAAATCGATAGGGTGTCCAACTTGGGGCCCTCTCCCCTAATATTAAATCCTGCATAGTTAAATTCTACAAATTTAAACTCTACAATGATAAATTCTATACAATAAAATTTTCTAAGATTTTTAAGAATTTTTCTAAAATTTAAATTATTTTCTTCAATTTTTAATTATTTTCATTTGTTTTCATAATTTCAAAATTTGTTTATTAATTATCGTAAATTTCAATTACTTTTAGCTTATTTCTTTAATTCTTTTCTCCAATTTTTAGTTATTTTTTTTTTATTTTTTTATTATTGATTTCTAAGATCTTCATGTATTTTTTTCAAATTTAAATTATTTTTTCGTTATTTAAAAAAAATTCTGAAGTTTTTTCAATTATCACACTTAAATGTCATTTATTTTTTTACAACTTATCATTGTTTGTATTATATTTTAATTATTTTCGGCAAATTATAAAATTTAAAAACATTTTTTAATTATTTTCCAAAATTTATTTCCATCAATTTTCAATTATTTACATTTGTTTCATAATTTCAAAATTTTTTAACTATTTATCTGATTTTTCAATTATTTCATTATTTATAATATTTTTTATATTATTTTCTTTAATTTTCAATTACTTTCGTTCTGCTTCTCGTTCTTTTTCATAATTGCCAAAAAGTTTTTACTTATTTCTCTTTAATTAAAACTTGTTCTGTTTAATTTTAAATTATGTTTATCTTTTTTCATTTATTTTCTCTAATTTTTAATTATTTTCTTTTATTTCAATGAACTTCTGAAAGTTTTCAATATTTTTCTCACATTTTAATTATTTTTTTTAATTTTAATTTATTTATCTCAATTTTTAACCATGTTTTTTCAATTTAAAATTATTTTCTCTAATTTTTCATTATTCAATTTTGTTTTAATTTACTTTTAAGATTCTCAAGTATTTTTCTCAAATTTAAATTATTTTCTTTATGGTTAAAACATTTTTAGGATTGTTTAAATTACTTTCCAATTAATTTGCAAAATTTTCAATTATTTTGTTTAATTTCAATTATTTTTTGCAATTCTTTTTAATTCTAAAATATTATAAATTTTGTCCTAAATAAATATTTATTTGATTTATATTAATTGATTTTTAAATATTATATTTAAAATATTTATTTCTTATTAGATAAATATTATTTACCGATTTGTTATATTTATTATTGTATTTTATAATTTTTAAAATGTATAAAAAACTAATCGCGCGCTGGCGCGCGTTTTATTTTGCTAGTAATTTTTATAAAATTCAGGTTTTTTCATTTTTTTTGCATTAAAAATTCTTTTTTTATAACATCTGCAATTAACTTTAATATTATTAATTTTTTACTTCCTCTATATGGAAGCAAAATTTCCACGAAATAGAAATAATTAATTTACTAGCTTAATAACCTAGCTTAACTCTACAATGATAAATTCTACACGTTAAATTCTACAAAGTTAAATGCTACAATACGATTTTTTATAAAAAGAATATAAATTCCTACATAGTTAAATTCTATACATATTTATAACCTCTTTCAATATTAGAAAATAAACAAATAAACGTGTGAAGAATCTTACATTGAACAATTTAATTGTGCAAAGTTAAATACAGATAATATCAAAAATATAAATATTGTTATAATAAATTATAATATTACATTTTGTAATATAAATTATGTGTAGATTTGAACGGAGTATAATTTGACGTGTAGAATTTTAAATTGTAGGAATTTTACTATGTTGTAATATTTTTTTTTTACAAAAAATCTTATTATACAGTTTTCATGTGTAGAATCTAACGTGTAGAATTTATTATTGTAGAATTAAAATAAGTAAAATTTTAAATCGTAGAATTTAAATGTGTGGAATTTTAATCGTGCCAGTTAACTCATTTTCCAATTTATTTAAACTTTTAAATTTCATGTAATTCAAAATTTAAAAATGCATATTAATTAATGCATAATAATAAAATAATATCAATTATTTTCCATATTCACAATAATACTTTTTTTTATTTTTACAAGATTTTTAAGAGATTTTACATTTTTGAAATTGCGTTTAAATTTTTATCATGTCATTTCTTATTTTTACAAAATTTTAAGATTTCCTCTCTTTTACTTTTGATATTTTTTTTTTGTTGTATTTGTCTTTTTATCTCGCTTTTTATTTTAGAAACGCTAACATCTTATTTTAACAAATCATTTAATATTATTTTACACAATTTTGTTAATATAACATTCATTAAACTTTTTATTTCGTTGATTTTCATAATTATTTTTCTATATTTTGAAAAATAAATGAGCTCATTTTTTTGTAAATTAATTCAATTTGTTTTCACATCTTGTCTATTTTCTGCAAACTTACTTATTCTTCTATAAAATTTTTAGATTTTCTTTATTTTTTAAAATTTATTGTTGGACTTGTTTTAAAAAGTAATATTATAAAAATATTCGTGGTTTAATTTTTCTAAACTTTTTTATTTTTAAAGGATATTTAAATTTCTTTTGTGGACTTTTTATTTATCTTTACCTGTATATATTTTTTTATTAATTCTAATTTTTAGATTTTTTTTTGTTCTTTTTACATTTAGTTACAGTTTGTTAGATTAAGAAAAAAATATTTCTCCATTTTCTTCCTATTTATTTAATTTTCTTGTTTCACAATTTTTGTAGTCCTTCCTTGCATTTTAATTAATTCTTTAATTTTTTTCATCATTTTTCTAGTTCTTGGAACTTTTTATATATTTTTCAAAATGTTATTCATTCTTTTTTTCTTCAATTCGTAAAATAATTCTCTAATTTTTCTAATTATTTTTAAATTTTTTCTTTTTAGTAATATATTTTAACGTTTTTTAATTATCTTCTTATTTATTTTTGTAATTTAAAAAAAAATTCGTAAATAGTTTAATTTTGTGAAAAGATTTTCTACTTTTTATGTATTTTTATCCCTGTTTCATTCTTATGATGTTTTTTTTCATTTTTCTTTATTTCTTCAATAATGTTCATGACTTTTTTTGTTTAAAAGAATTTTTTCACTTTTTTTAATAGACCATTTTCTTCTTTTTTTACGTTTTTTTTCTTCAATTTATTATTTTTTCGTTGCTCTTACCTAATTTTCTTAATTTTGAAATCATATGAATTTGAAGATATTTTTTTGAATTTTTCTCATTTATTCGACATAAGTTGTTTGATTTGAGTTAAATGTTTTATTCTTCATTATTTCTTATTAAATGTTCTCAGTTGAAAAAATAAACTACTTACAAACAAACATTTAAAAATTTATATTCTGATTTTGTATATTTACAAAAAAACTAATTTTTAATTTAAATAAAACAAAATCAGAATTTTTTTTTCAGGTTGCGGTAAAACAACATTTATGAGTGAATACTCTTTGGATCTGGCTCTGCAAGGTGTCAACACTCTTTGGGGTAGTTTTGAAATCAGAAACGCCAGATTAGCGAGAACCATGCTTCAACAAATGGTTGGCGTTCCTCTGGATCAAAATTTGCAAAATTTTCACTCTTACGCTGACACTTTTGAAAAACTTCCCATTTATTTCATGACATTTCACGGCCAACAGAACATTAAAATTGTTATGGAGGTAAAAAAAAATTTATAAATCATGATTTGAATGAATTTTTAAATTAAAAATTACAGTTTTTATTTTCTTTTTTCAGGCAGTTGAGCATGCTACTTACGTACATGACATTGGTCACGTTATTATAGATAATGTGCAATTTATGATGGGTCTTTCTGAAGAATCAAAACACATGGATCGGTAATTAATGTTTTTATTTTATTTCCTTGAATAGTGTAAAAACAAGTAAGCAATTATATAAATAATCCTTTTTTCAGATTTTGGCGACAAGATAGAATAATAAATTCTTTTCGAACTTTTGCAACCAAGTTTAATTGTCACGTTTCTTTAGTGATACATCCCAGAAAAGAAAGAACTGACGAGGAATTGTCTGTCTCGTCAATATTTGGAAGTGCAAAAGCTAGTCAAGAAGCTGACAATGTCTTGATTATTCAAGATAAAAGACTGACAAGTCTTCGTGGAAAAAAGTATTTACAGGTAGCAAAAAATAGATACAGTGGTGATTTGGGAATTATGCTGCTCGAATTTGATAATTTGAGTCTAAGTTATTCTTCCAAGAAGAAAACAAAAGCCAGTTGTGATCAAAAAACAACTTTCAAAGAGGAAGTTGAGTCTTCAAAAGTTCCTGAATCCACGTGATATTTTTATCAGTGATAGTTTGTACAGAATTTCATTTTTCCACTTGAATGTAAATAATTCTCATCTAGTTTAGGATTTTTTGTAAAGTTACCATTTACAGAGTAAATGTACAGATAGTTTTTGATAATTGTGTTTTTGACAGAAATATATCAACACTCGAATTGTGTTAAACTTGAGGATAAATATTTTATTTTCCCTATTTTTAAGACCTTGTAACTTTTCAAAATTTAGATATTAAAGTTTCTATTATTTCTTTAGTATTAACTATTTGCAAACAATTTCATGTATTGGTTGATTTTTTCTGCTATTTTTTACGGTCTAAAAAATTAAGGTGGGCTTGGACACATACTCAAGAAGAGGTTATGTTTTAAGTAATTTTTTGCTTTTTGAAATAGACAAACTGACCTTTAATGCAATTTTATTTAGACAAAAAGTGGGCAATTTAATTTAAAACAAAATAAGCCATTAAAACTCTTAATTGAGTAAAAATTATAGATTTTTAAGATTCGAAAAAGGTTTAGAGAAACGAGAAAAATTTGTTTCTGAATCTCAAATATTTTTAATTTTTAACCAGTTGTGAGAATTAATGGTTTATTTTGTTTCAAATTGAATTCACAAGTGTGTTCATTTCTTTTTTAATATAAATAACTAGCAAAATAAAACGCGCGCCAGCGCGCGATTAGTTTTTCGTACCTTTTAGAAATTATAAAATACAATAAAAAATATAACAAATCGGTAAATAATATTTATCTAATATGAAGAAATAACTATTTTAAATATAATATTTAAAAATCAATTAATATAAATAAAATAAATATTTATTTAGGACAAAATTTATAATATTTTAGAATTAAAAAAAATTGCAAAAAATAATTAAAATTAAACAAAATAATTGCAAATTTTGCAAATTAATTGAAAAAAAATGAAAACAATTAAAAATTGGGGAAAGTAATTTAAACAACCATAAAAATGTTTCAAACATAAAGAAAATAATTTAAATTTGAGAAAAATACTTGAGAATCTTAAAAGTAAATTAAAACAAAATTGAATAATGAAAAATTAGAGAAAATAATTGAAAATTGAAAAAACATGGTTAAAAATTGAGATAAATAAATTAAAATTAAAAAAAATAATTAAAATTTGAGAAAATAATTAAACAAATTACATTAAATATTTTAAATAAAGGAAATTTAAACAAAATGTGAGAAAAATATTGAAAACTTTCAGAAGTTCATTGAAATAAAAGAAAATAATTAAAAATTAGAGAAAATAAATGAAAAAAGATAAACATAATTTAAAATTGAACAGAACAAATTTTAATTAAAGAGAAATAAGTAAAAACTTTTTGGCAATTATGAAAAAGAACGAGAAAAAGAACGAGAGTAATTGAAAATTGAAGAAAATAATATAAAAAATAATATAAATAATGAAATAATTGAAAAGTCAGATAAATAGTTAACAATTTTTGAAATTATGAAACAAATGTAAAGAATTAAAAATTGAAGAAAATAAATTTTGCTAAATAATTGCAAAATGTTTTTAAATTTTAAAACTTGAAGAAAATAATAAAACTATGATACAAACAATGATAAGTTGTAAAAAATAAATGACATTTAAGTGTGATAATTGAAAAAACTACAGAATTTTTTTTAAATAATAAAGAATAAATAATTGAAATTTGACAAAAATACATGAAGATCTTAGAAATCAATTAAAAGAAAGAAAATAACTAAAAATTGGAGAAAAGAATTGAAGAAATAAGCTAAAAGTAATTGAAACTTACGATAATTTACGATCTTCAATTGTTAGATAAGAATTTTTTATTATTTATTTTTTTCTTGTTCTTTTGTTTTTTTTTATTCTTAATTGAAATACTATATTGTTTGTTTTTTTATATATTTTGTTGTACATTTATATCTAGTACTATGTACGAAAGGGCAATTTTTTGTAAGCCCGTATACGAATGAATCAATAATTAATAAACAAATTTTGAAATTATGAAAATAAATAAAAATATTAAAAAATTAAAGAAAACAATTGAAATTTTAGAAAAATTCTTAAAAATCTTAGAAAATAATTTTAGAAAATGAGAATAACTAAAAATTGGAAAAAAAACTGGAAGAATGCTAAAAATAATTGAAATTTACGATAATTAATAAATTTTTTTTAGAAATTATGAAAACAAAGAAAAATAATTAAAAATTAAAGAAAACAATTGAAATTTTAGAAAAATTCGTATAAATTTTAGAAAATAATTTTAGAAAATGAGAATAACTAAAAATTGAAAAAAGACTGGAAGAATGCTAAAAATAATTAAAATTTACGATAATTAATAAATTTTTTTAGAAATTATGAAAACAAAGAAAAATAATTAAAAATTGAAGAAAATAATAAAAATTTGAGAAAAATACTTAAAAAATTTTAGAAATTTATTTTATAAAATGAGGAAAACTAAAAATTGGAGATAAGTCTGGAAGAAAGCTAAAAATAATTGAAATTGTTGATAATTAATAAAAAAAATTTGAAATTCTGATAACAAAGTTAAAAGTTAGTTAAAAGATTTTCTCTTTTTTTTTTATCTTAGGTTCACACTATCTTTCTTCAACTTAATTTTAAGACTTTTTTATAATTATAAAGGGTATATTTTGTCAACCCGTGTACTGATTAAAATAATATAAAATAAAATAAAAACAAATGAAAATAATTAGAAATTGAAAAAAATGTTTAAATTTTCAGAAAAATACTTAAAAATCTTAGAAAATAATTTTAGAAAATGAGTATAATAATTAAAATCGAAAAAAATAATTGAAAAATGATCAAATTAATTAAAAATTGACAAAAATAATTGAAATATGCTGAAAATAATTTAAGATTGAGAAAGAAAATTGAATTATGATGAAAATAATTTAAATAATATAAAAACTTGAAAACATTCAATAATATTTGAGAGAAATAACTGAAAAATAGAATACACGTTTAAAAAAAATAATAATTACAAAATTACTTAAAAATTTTTAATTAAAGAGAATAATTAAAAATCGCAGAAATAATCGAAAATTGATGAAAATGATTGCAATATCGGATAAATAATTGAAAATTTTAAAAGTAATGCCAAAATAATGAATATAATTATAAATTGACGAAAATCAAGAAAAATTGCAGAATTTGTTTTTAAGCAAAAGACAATAATTAAAAAATTGTTATATAATGGAAAATTGATGACAATAATCTAAATTTGAGATAATAACTGAAAATTTAGAAAATTAATTGCATGTATTTATGTATATTTTAAACTTCTTCAAAAACCATAATAAATTTTTAAAGCATTTTTCGAAACTGTTTTTTTTTACACAAATGACAATTAAAAACCAGTAAAACACGACACTAACGAAAAAGGTTACCTTATTCTTTCAATTCAAATTTCAAAATATTTCCTGATAAAGAGAGTTAAAAATCAATAAAATAACAGGGAGTAAGACTAACTTCACTTTAGTTTTTAAAACATGGACAGAAAAAGATGAATAAATATTAATACTAACTAACTTCACTTTCAGACTTTAAAACGTGGACAGAAAAAATGAATAAATATAAAAAGTAACTAACTTCAGGAGTTTACGGAGATTATTATTATTTAATTATATCACCCGGAAAAAAAACTTATTGAATAAAATCTCTGGTGAATCGGAGTTTTTAAAAAAACAGATTAGGGAACGTTCACAAATTACGTAACATTTTTTTCGGAAAATTTTGACCCCCCCCCCCCCCTCCCTCATGTAACACGTCGTTACATACATTAGCGCCATTTTTTCTGCTGGTCGTAACAAACTGCTTGACCCCCCCCCCCTAAAAAACGTTACGTAATTTGTGAACGCTCCCTTAATGATTGACATTCTGAATAGTTTTGAATCGGAGTTGTTTTTAATAAATGATTAAAATTTTCTGAATCGGTTTAGACATTTTTAGGTTAGATTGTCATATTCTATACACAAAATTTGGAATTTTTATTTAGTTAAACTACTTAAATTAAAGAATAAATATAATAAATAAATATATATATATTCTTATAAAAAACATTATTTTCTAATCCTCTGCTATTTTTTATTTTTCTACAAAAGCGTTACGAGTCAAAACGTAATAAAATATGTGTATAAATATTAAAAAGATTTTAAAAATACATGAATATAAAAAAGAAATCACAAATTTAATTATTTTTAGAAAATCCTAATTCAAATTTCCCTCTAAAAATCGAAAATATCTCGATATATTTTCGATTAATAGAATTCAATTTCAAAGATCGATTACTCGAATGCCAAATAATCGAATCGCCCATCCCTGTTGCGGCCATAACCGAACATAGAATGGATTCCTCTTGCAATAAATCGTTTTTTTTTGTGATTTAAGTCTTAATTTTGATTAAAACTATATACTTGATTGTTGCCATAAATGTGTCTTTATTATGTGGACGATACACAATACCGGAAATGTGATATATAGTGGGTGAAACTGAGAATATGACTAATTTACTTGTGCAACAAGGTTCTTGAGATATGAGTGTTGTTCGGGAAGAAAAACTATTAATATTGTGATAGATAATAGTTGTGTGCCTTATGAAGTTGATTAGAGAAGTAGATTTCAAGCAAATTATAAAGCTATCTTAGAAATAAACAGTGAAAAACAAAAGCAAGATGGAAAAATTGAAAAACAATCAGTGGGTTTGGCTGAAGTTCAACAGCCCTAGTGTCATTGCATTAATGCTGTTTCTACTTTGTGCAGCAACTGGTGAGTTTTCATTGTTTTGTTCATTTATTTTCAAAATTTTGTTATTTTAATTAGCTCACATGTCAGACTCATTTTTATGTAAGAGTTTTTATAAAAGAAATTCTTCTAAGATGATTCACTAACATGATTCGATCTCTGTATACGGGGCAAATAATGAATGTAGCCTATTTAATCCGTTAGCGAGATGCATAGATTTTTCTCACATTATTTAGCTCGCTAGTGGAGTGAATGTTGAAAATAAAACTTATTTTATCTGATAGATAAATGCTAAATGCTTTTAATTTTGATGGAAAGGGATATTCTTTGTAAAATTTGACATATATATGTAAACATAACCTTATGTTGTATGTATTGGCGTCACGTTTATCGCGTTCAAGCTCTCATACACATACAGATGCACCTTTAGCAGGTATACGTGAGCGAACAATAAGTGAGAAATGTATTCAAAAATCATATGAATTGAGAAACTTCGTGACATAATTTAACATTTTTTCAACAAGCAACTGAGAAATTTATTAGTTCTTGACGTGACCTGAATTAAAAAAAAGTTTTTAAAAGCAAAATAAATATAATATGAATGAGAGGGTTAATTAGATCAAACTACAAATATCAAAATTCGTTTCTGCAGGTTTAAAAGAATTATGCAAATTATTTTGAGCACAATTTTTTGATTACAATTTTTTAGGATTGGGTTTTTTTCTAAAGTGAGTAATCTCGATTCTCACCTAATGTTGACAATGACTCATTCTGTTCTCGGAAATCATAGATAGGTACAATTCTGGTTTCTCGATTTTTAAAATATTTCAATGAAAAAAAAAATAGGGAGATACAAATTTTAGTTTTTTAAGTAATAAACGAAATATTTTTAACAAAATTCAGTAGAATGAATTATAAAAACATTTAAAATCAGTTTTTTATGTTAGGTAAATTATTTCTAAGTTTATCCTCATTATTGTTTAGAAAAAAAATTCTAAAGTGGGAATTATTGTTTAAAACGTGTTGTAAATTTTTAAGTAAATCGGAATATTTTTCATAGATCATGGACAAGATTAAAAAATTAATACTTTTATATTTTTAATTAAAAATAAACAATTCTAAGTGATTTTTTGTAAACAATTTGAATTCGAAACCTAAATTTTGTTTTTGTTAAATAAAAAGTGACACCCGATTTTTTAATGTGAAAATAATGCAACATTTTCTTTTCTTTTCAGTAAATTCTACGCACTTGAGGCACGTTAGGCAATTGGATTCGAAATATTCAAATGAATATACGGTATAAAAAAGTTTTTATTCTTTTGCATGTTCTTGTTAATAATTAAGATTTTTATTAAAATCATTAAATTTAATCTCTTTTTTTTTAGAATGCTGAACATAATCATAAACCTATTTTCTCAAACTGTTCGAATTATACTCCTGTTATCAAAGAAGAAGAACCTCCAGGAACTATTGTCATCCAAGTTACTGCCCAGGACAGTGATCCACCAGAAAATGGAGGTAAATAAAAAAAATTATTAGACTAGTATCTACAAAAAATTCTGATCAAAACTTGTTGAATTCTGTACTCGTAGCTTCATTTTTGGGCTAGTTTTAACCTCGGAAAAATATAATTAGACTTTAAATCCTTATTAAAAAATTCTATTTAAAAAAAAAAATTATTTTGGCTCAACATGGTATTTAGCAAATAATCATTTTCGAAATCCCAAATTTCTCGGATCTTAAATTACAATACTTTTTTTCATTTATTCCTTTATTGACAACTTATTATTTAAATATTAATTCGTTTAAAAGCAAATATATTATGTTATTTTGAAAATTTTGAATTTTTTATCCAACTAATCTTCCTTAGATCAATTACCTCAATCTCTAATAATAAAAAAATCTGGTTAGAAAAAGAACAGGAAAAAGAAATAGAAAGATTTTAGAACATCAGGAAGTCTGAGGAAACATACAAAAAATTTCAAAGAAAAAGTAATGTTTAAAAATAAGTTGAAAAGTCTTATGGAATAAGAAAAAATGAGAAAGAATGAAAAACTGAGGAAGCGTTTAATCAAAATGGAAAAGTTTATGAATAAACAAGAAAACTACAAAAAGTTATTTAGAACCTTATGAATGCAAAAATAATAAAATTTGGGAAAGGCTAGTAAAAGTACGAAAATATTTCAACAAAAGATAAAAAAATGAGAAAACAATGAACGAAAGTGATAAAAAAAAATGTAAAATTAGAATGTTATAAATAATAAAAAAAAGTAAATAAAAAAACGATAGAATTAAAAAAAACTACACAAGAATGAAAAAAATTTTAAAAATATAATTAGAATTAACTAGAAAATCATTTCGAAAATTAAATTATTTACAGGCATTTTCTTTAAAATAAGAAAATAAACAGGAAAAACATTGTAAAATTGTTAAAATATTACTAAACAGAAAAATAGTTCTTAAAAATTAGGGAAACAATTTCAAAACTTCAAAAAGTTTTTAAAATATAGACAAATTATCATAAAACTTGAAAATCAATTAAAAGTTGAAAGAATGATAAGAACAAAAATGATGAAAGAACAAAAACATTGAAGAAAAAAGAAGAAAATGGAAGAAGTCAAAAAGTTTGGAGGAATAAGAAGAACCAAGAACATTCAATATAAAACATTAAAAGAAATATTTGAGAAACGGGAAAAATATTTTTTAAAAAATCGAAAGAACAAAAACAGAAAAAAATTATTAAAAATTATGAGTTTGTTAAAAATCTACAAAAAAAAAAAATGAATGAATGAATCAAAAGAAAACGGAAAACTAAAGAAATTATAAGATTTAAAAAAGTATATAAAAAACATGTTTTAGTCTACATAAAAATGTTATTACCAAAAAAAAAAGAAAAATATAAAATTGAAACTCTGTAAGAATTTAAAAAATGATTTAGAAAAGAATATATAATTTGTTTAAGAAATTGAAATTTAAGGAAAATATAAAAACCAGAAAAACATTTTAAAACAGGATTTAGAAAAGAATATTAGATAATTTGGTGAAGAAATAGAAAATTAAAGAAAATATAAAAACCAGAAATAAATGTCAAAAACAAAAAAGGAAAAAAATCGTTTAATGAAACTTGATGTAATTATGAAGGAAATACAAAATACTAAATAAGTCTGTGAAAAGAATAAGACATTTCGAAGAAATAGAAAAATGATAATTGCAAAATAATAAAATTTTTATTATTAAAACACAAATTGATTGCAACATGAAAATTTGTAGTAATTATAAAATATGAGATATGAGCTAATTGATGTTTGGGATATAATTAAATTGTAATGACTTGGTTATATTAAAATCTAATATATTATTTATGACTTTTTCTTATGTATAATCAACATTTTTAGATGATATTCTGATTATTTCTAGTTCAATTTTGCAAATTTTCAAGAATAAAATATTAAAATTAAAATTTTCGAGATTTATCTACAAATTACTGATACTTTTTGAGAATTCGCGAATGATTTAACAAATTCCTTAGTTTTTTTTAATCTGTACTAAATTCCCAGCATTTTTCCAAGTACTCAAAGAACCGCAAATTTTATTTATTTTTTTATCCCTTATTTCAAAATTTAAAAAATTAACAATGTTGACCAAAAATGTTAGTTAAGTAAAATAACAAAATTCAATATTTCTTAAAATACGAGATTAAAACCGGAATCATTATCCAATCACTTACTCTACTAGAAATTCGAAAGTAAAAACAGAAACTCAAGATTTATTAAAAAAAAGTCACATTTTAAAAATTATAAACATTTGTCTTTACTAAGATCAAGATTTATTTAGATAATAACATTTTTACAATTATTTATTTATTATTTATTCATATATAATCGGAGAAAACCCCTTATTATATAATAAGTTCTGCAAATTGCAGTTTTGATTGTTTCTATAAATCACCGCAAAGAGGTCAAAAAATACCATGCAAAAAATTACGTAATTGATGCTTAAAAAGCGAATAGGATGAATTAAAAACATTAACATTTTAGTATTTATTGGCCTCTCTATAGATAAGACAGAGTGCAATTTTTGACATAGTTTGTGAGGTGAAAAAGTACTTTACAAAAGGTGAAGTCTCCAGTAAACATCATAGAATTTTATAAAGTAATATGAGATGAGATTTCAGGAGAATCAATTGTGCTTTTTAGAATAAGATACAAGAATGTGAGTTTCGAAAAAATAACTACATAACTGCATTTTTCTCGACGATAGAATGACTTTTGAATTTTATAAAATTATTCGTACAAAATACACGTCTTTGCAAATATTTTTCTCTGCATAAAATCCGTGTTTTTTATTTAATTTGGTAAACATATTTTAAAAATACATTAAATAACAGGACTAAAATGCCAAACATCAATCATATATATCTTAAATTTTCGATTTCACAGAACTAAGAGAATATTAAAACTCGTTTATCTCAATTCAGTAAAAATGCAGTTATTTTATTCTGACTCTCAGCCAGAGAATAAAGCCGATAAGTATCAAATCTTAAAAATACATTCTGCACTCTTTCAATTATAACAATTTTTTCACGAGATTTATATAAAAAGTAACATTTTCTTATTGTACGTCAATTAAAAAATATCCAGCCCCTCTTGGATGAAGAGGCTCGACAGTTTTAATAATATCTTTAATCAAAACAGATTGATTGTTCTTTTGTAGAGGCCACTTCCAGGATTTTTTCGACTTTATCATTAGAGAAACGACAGCTCTGTCTGCAGTAAAGGACAAAATTTGCCCTGGTAATCGTTGATCATCGTAATTCACAATAACGTAATCGTGTACGACATAAGGACATTTGTTTTCACAAATTTCCTCTTCGTATTCTTCCTTAATAAAAACTTCTTCAGTTGAAACGTCATCAGCTCTATCAGATGATTGTCTATCCTCTGTTTCGGACATTTTTTGTTTCTTCACAGGTAACAAAGACTCTTCATCAGCACTATCTGAACCACAATCTATTTCAACTTTTACATTCACTGACTCGGGGATTCTAATAAAAGGATAAATTCCACATTTTTGAAATCCTTCTTGCAATCTGTCGGATAATCTTGTTTTGAATCCGTCCAAGCAAATTTTTAGGAGACTGGCAACTTTGTTTTTTGGCGGAATAGCAAATCTTCGTCCCTCTTCACTCTCTTTGAACTCGATCAAGGTCATTCGCCATTCAGATGTTAATGGACGAAAGTACGCGAGGTGCAAAGGTTGACCCGAATCCGGAGGAAGGCAGCGAATATGTATATCTTCCTCTTTACACAGTCTCAATACTTTGATGCTTATATGGCCAGATAGATTGTCGCCAATGACCACTTTTTTTCCACTTAGATTTCTTAAAATTGGAAGTAGCTGACTGATGAACCAGTCCTCGAAACAATGTGTGTCGAACCAGCCGTGAGAAGTTCGATTATAACGAGCTCCTTCTGGTCCACCTTCAGTCCACGTGCTCCAGAGGTGCTCTGATTTAAATACAAAATAAGGTGGCACTTCCGTTCCAGCAGCGTTTCCGCAAAACATTACACTCGTACCCGATTTGCCGGCATTCACATTTGTCTCGGGATATTTTGTAGTTCTTCTGCGCACATTTTTTTTCCTTTCGGGATCTTCGCTGATGTTTATTTCGTCGTAGATAAATATATTTTCCGCTGGAACATCATCCATCAAGGCTTCAAAATTATTCATGTAGTCGATAAATGCTTCCGGCTTGACACCGGATCGAGCTTGTGAAACGGTGGAAGTGAATCTGAAATTTGTTTTTATTTGTTACTTTAATAGACAAAAATCACTTCTTAGTTTTTACTTAGACATTTTTTTATAGGCGATTAGTTTTTATGTGTTTTCTTAAACTTTGGGAAATGTTTTAAATTTAGGGGAAACCGCCCAACAGTGGATTGATAAAATTTCGAATAGGTGTAATTATTTTACGCTGAGGTAATTAGTAAAATATTTAACACTAAAATAAAGCTAATATATTCAATTTAGTAGTGCAATAAGTAAAATGAGGCTGCAATTAACCATTTCTTAACTTTGAGTATTTTTATTAGCAACATAAATTTACGAAACGACCCTACCGGTTACTATATGAACTATTCAATATGGCCAACTTAGCAGTGGAAAAGAACATTATTTCTATATAAAATCCTAATTCTGTACTTTATCGAGAAAAAAAAGATCTATTGACAAGTTTCTAAAAATTGTGTTGTAAAATAATAACGTTCTTATTAGTTAATACCTTTTTTATGTTTATTGACCTTCAGTTGTTTTAAAGATAAAATTAAACATTAAAAAAACATTTTTAATTGTTCAATTTTAAATAGTTATATCTTATTATTTTATTTTTTTTTTTATTTAACATAATGCAATATGGGTGTAACCCTTTTACATAGGAGGTTATTTGTTACTCAGACAAATAAAAAGATCTCATTTTGCACAAAGCACTTACAAAATAAAACAATTTCTTTCCGTGGTCTATGTTATTAATTTTTAAAATGTCTGTGAGAGTCTTACTCCTTAAATAGTTATATCTGTTATAGTTTTAATATAATATATGCCTATGAATTGAAATGAGACATTTTTTCAAAAAAAAAATAGAACACTATTTTTATTTATACATTTCGAGGTTATAAAAAATTACAAATGAAAAAAAAATTTCATATTTTAATAGAAAAATCTAATAAAACGATTGTCATTAGATATTATGGAGGCTATTTGCACTAAATCATTATTATTTTTATTTTGTTTTACATGTTAAAAATTCAATAATTTTTGCTGTTAAACAGTAAAATGACCTGCTCGCCAACAATAGATAATCGTTTCTTTTTTAAAGAATATAAATTACAGAGCAATTTTCTATCTGCAGTATAATTCCTTGATAATTATCAGGGCTGATAAAAATCATGATTTTTTTTTTAAAAATATAATCAGTATATAAAATCTCCAAATGTTTATTTGTAAGTAGTTTATTAAAGAAATGAAGAAAATTTTTTAAAAAACAACACAAGAATGAAACAGTGACATAAAAATAAATAAAAAAGTAGAAACTCTTTTAAAAAATTAAACTTTTTACGGACATTTATTTAAAATACAATAATAAATAAGAAGATGATTAAAAAAACATTAAAATATATTACTAATGAGAACAAAATTTTAAAATTAGAAAAATTAGAGAATTATTTAATAAATATATAAATAAAAAAATATTTGTATAAAAAAAAAAACCAATAAAATTTTGTAAAATTTAAAAAAAATTTAAGAGAAAAGAAATTTTATGAAATACAAGAAACATGTTCAAATGAGAATATTTAGTACAAGATTAAATTCAAATACTATAAAATTAAAGAATTTAAAATTTTAATTTTTTTTTTTAAAAGAAAATTGGGAAATTTAAAAAATGTAGATAAAAGCTCCAAATAAGTTTCAAACATTTTTCAAAAAATTGTAATTATAAAATAAAAACTAAACAATTGAAAGGAAGGAAAAATGCTTCTTAGAAATCGAAAAATGATGACAAAAATTAAAGAATTAATTAAAAAGCAGGAAAGAACTGAAAAAAAATAAATAGGAAGAAAATAGAGAAATGTTTTTTTCCTTAATCTAACAAACTAAAAAAATGTAAAAAGTACAAAAAATAAAATTAAAAAATGTATATATCAAGATAAATAAAAAGAAAGTCCACAAAAGAAACTTAAAAATAATTTAAAAATAAAAAAGTTTTAAGCTAATTAATCCAAACACAGTTTTATAATATTACACTTAAAAGAAGTCCAACAATAAATTTAGAAAAATAAAGAAAATCTAAAAACTTCATGAAAGAATAAGTAAATTTGCAAAAAAATCTCACAAAAAGTAGACAAGATGTGAAAAAAATTGAATAAACTTACAAAAACAATGAGAGTATTTATTTTCAAAAATATGGAAATTATTATGAAAATCAGCGAAATAGAAAGTTTATTGAATGTTATAATAACGAAATTGTGTAAAATAATATTAAATAATTTACATAAAAAGACGAAATTTAAAAAAAAGGTTTATTGTGAATATGGAAAATAATTAATATTATTTAATTATTATGCATTAATTAATATGCATTTAAATTTAAATTAATTGAAATTTAGAAGTCGGAAACAAATTGGAATATGACTTAATTGACGTTTGGAATTTATGTAATTATAATGACTTAAAGATATAAAAATGTAATACTATTTTTTGCTATTTTTATACAAAAAATTTTTAAATCGTAGTTATTTTGATCATCTGTATTAGCACAATTTTTTTAATTTCATAAAGATTAAAATATTAAAATTGAAATTTTTAAGATTTATCCACAAATTTGTGGGTTTGTTTATGGTTTGAGATGTTTTATATGCAATATTAGACATCCGGAGAATAAATTATGATTTAAATCATTAACAGCCCTGATAAGTAGTCTTCAAAGGATTAAATTAATTGGTCAATATAAAAGTTGTTTATTCTTTGAACTTTAAATGAAATATTAGAAATACGAAAAATCGTGTTTTATAACCAAACTTAGGAACTTGAGAGTGGGAATTTTGAAACAAAGAAAACAAAAAATCAAATAATTGCATCTATTGTTGACAGAAATTTTAGAATATCACCTTCTTCATTTTTCCTTGTTTTTAATCCTATATCACCTGCTTTGTTAAATTTTCAAAACTAATTTTAAAATAAATTTTATTCGTTAACATGAGTATTGATTAATATTTCAATATTTTTAATCAACTCTATACTAAACACCTATTTTTTTAAGCTACTAAATTTCAAGTTTAAAAAATTTAATTAATCTCAAATTTAACCATCCAAATTTCAGTCTCCAAATTTGGATTGTTTTTGCATTTTATTAATTAAAATTTAATGAATGAAATGTAAAAAATGTTAAATTATAAACATTTCGAATAATTCTAATTTTAATCAAGCTCAAATTTAATCTTTTTAAACTTATATATATCCATTTTTAACATAATATAATTTTCCATTTTCAATTCGTTCATCATATATTTTTAAAAGATAAAAATAGTCAGTTATTTTAATTTATTTCACATTAATTTGTTCCAAACTTAAATTCCTCTAATTTTTAATCGGTTTAAGTGTTAAGGAGGTTTTATCGCAAAAAGAATTAACATTACAATTTTAATGAAATTTGGACCACTGGTAGATAATGGTTTTATAATTATGCAGTTAAATTTTCGAAAACTGAAAAAATGTTAAGCTGTTAAAAATTTAATTACATCATTATAAAACCATTATCTACCAGTTGACCAAATTGCATTAAAATGGTAATTTTAATTCTTTTTACGATAAAACCTTCTTAATAAAAATTTCAATGAATATTTTATAGGCTTTTGATAATAATTTTATTTTTTAAATTGTCGTATTGTCATTAAATTCATGTTCAAAAAACAATAAAGGAAAAAAGACCTCAGGTTGTGAAAAAATAAAGAATGAATATGTCGTTTATTACAAATTTGATATTGTTATTTTTTCTTATTGTTCATACCTAGTTAATATTTTCTTGTTTATTATTTTTTATATTATTTTTCTATTCAATATTCGTAAACAAAAATAATGTCTTACCGACGAGGAAGATCTGGATGCCGACTCAAAAATCCGTTGATCCAACTCTCTCCTGGAATATTATTTTGAAAAACAGGAACCTCTATTCCTAATTCCTCTAAATAGCAATAAATAATCATCCTAAGATCTGCATTACAGACTTGAAATCCAAATTCTGATAACTGAATAATATGATTTTGAAACATCAATTCTTCTTCATCAGTAAAAACAGTGGGATGACCAACTTTTGGCAATGACTTATTATCTTTAAAGTCACGCACATAACTGGCAGCGGTTTGCCAAGATATACCAAGTTTTGACGACATTTCGTTAATTGTCATTTTTTTGTCCTTTATCATCTGAATGTAAATGCCTACTTCCGGTGGTTTGGTCTTTAAGTAGGCCAATTTCCCCAAGGGAGTTTTTCGAACGTAATTTCGAACCATCTGTAAATAAACAATATATTTAGAAAATTGTTAAAAAATGTTTATTACAATTTTTATTATAAAAGTATTATTGCAGAAGTTTATTATTTTAAATAATTTAAACCCATTGACAGAAACTATAAGGTAAAAGTTATTTTCTTGAGGTTATGTTCCATCCATTGGAAATTTATTTACTTATTTATTGGTTTTTTCATTCAAAAGTACGCGAACAATATTTAAAATCGAGGTATTATACACTAATTTAGTTACTGCGATACAAATTTTTGGAAGATAATTAATTCTTATGTCGTGCGTATAATTACCCAGGAAATCCTGGTGTTTGGTTTCTTACACTTTTCGCTCAAATTATGCATTAAAATGTTACCGTATTAAGTCTACATCGTCGTAATTAAATTGACAACACTTACCAGTAATATTTTGAGAAACGCGATAAAATTTTACGATATTTTCTGCGATTTAAATGGATTTCGTATTAGGATTTGCAATATTTACGATGTAATTTCCCCTGAGTTTTAGAAGTATCGTTTAGTGCCATCTATAGGCCAGATGTCGAACTATCCAAACAATACACACCCTAATGCGGGAAATTCAAATATTTTAATTTAAAGATTTTTTTGCATAATAGCCCCTGAGATTGAATTTGATAATTATCCTGGTTAGCGATATTAATATAATTTAAAAATAAAACAAATCAATAGTTGACTATTAAATTATCAAAAAATTAAAAGTAAATTATTCGTTAAATTAAAACAAAGAAATACAATTTTTTTTATAAATAAATAAATTGAATTTAAAGTAAATTGGATTTAAATAAATTGAAATTATTTTATTTTATTTATTATTTTTTTTAATCTCACTATAGGAAAGTCAAATTAAAAACAAAAAAAAAACATTAAATTAATTTTAAAAAGGAAATTGAATAATAATTTTCATTTTTCTTATTATTATTATAGAATCATTTATCTATTTCTCAGACCTTTTTTCATTATCGAAACTATTTAATTTTTTGTAATTGCCTATTATTTTTTTTACATTTTTTCACAATTTCTTTATATTTTTCAATTTTTACAAAAATTTCTTCTTTTTATTTTTTGTTATTAGATTTTTTTTACCTTTCTCAATTTTACAAAAAATATTTCAGTTTATTTTATTAATTTTTGGTTTTTGTAATATTTAGTAAAATTGTAAGTTTTTTTCGGTGATTTACTTTTATTAATTGTTACATTTTTTAAAAATGTTAGAGCAAATAATAAGATTTGTTTTTAAACGTTGGTTTTTTAAATTGGTTTTTTAAACGTAATTTAAGTTTTATGTTTTTACTCAATTTTTTATGTAATTTTTTTTTTATTTTAACATTTATCCGTAGATTACTTATTACACGATTTTTTGATTTTCTATTTAGATTTTAATTTTTTAGGATTTTTCTTAAATTTTCTAATATTTCTGCTCTTTTAAAGTTCTTTTCATATATTTTTTCATTTTTCACATCTCTTAAATAATCTTTTAATTTATTTATTTTTAAAACTTTTCATCATTTCTTTTGTTAGTCTTTTAACAACTTTTTTATTTTTTAAATTTTTATTTTGGAATTTTTATAGTTTTCAGTACATTTTTCTTGAACTTTCTTATTATTATTTTTTCTTTTTTTTGCATTAACTCATAAAATTTCGAATATGTTTAATTTAATATTAATTCAATCAGAAATATTCAATTTAAGTATTTTAATATTACTTGTAATTTTCTAATTTTTTCATATTTTTAAAAATTTATGTTTAAAGATTTTCTTATTTTTTATACGGTGGTTCTAGTTTCCTTTTTAGACATTACTTTCCCCTAATATTACTATTTCTTTTTTTAAAATGTCTTATAAATTGATATTTTATTTTTTAAATCTATATTTTAGGATTTTTTTCTTCAATTTTCAATATTTAAGATTTTTTTATTCTTGAAAAATTTCTTTTCGTATGTTTTTTTTTTAATTTCCTTATTTTATGATCAATTTTCCTTTGAATTTTCCTGATTTATTTATTTTTAAGAAGTGTCTTTGTTTTCTTTGTAGTCTTTCATTTATTATTTTACATTTTTAAATATTTATTTTGACATTTCCACATATTTTAGTTGCTTTTCTTCATCGCCCTTATTTTATTAATTCATTTATGAGAATCTAATTTTTTCTCATCGTTTTGCAATTTGTGTATTTTTGAAATAAATAAATAAGTCAATTTGTTAGATTGTTTGAAAATTTTCTTGTTTTTTTAATAAAGTTTTTTTAAAAATTTTATTTATTATTTAGTTTCCATAATTTTTAAAAATCTTAAAGTCAATTTTTTAAACACTTGCCTCCTTTTGTATATGGTTTTTGTTTCTTTTTTCGCTGTTGGTTGTTTTTTCACTTTTGCCTACTTTTAAACCTTCATTTTTTAAAATTTTATTTTCTTTCGTATTATTTTTTCATTTAATTTCTATCTTCTTTATTACATCATGCTTATTCTATTATACAAAATTGTTTTATTTGTTTTATTTTTACATTTTTTCGTTGACTTTCTTATTTATTTTCATAATACATATTTTTTAAAGTATTTAAAAAAATATTTTTAAAAAATTACTAATTTATTTTGAATTATTTAAAATAATTAATTTAATTTTATAATTAATGTATTTAAATTAAAATTTTTTTTTATTCTTATAAATGGTATTTTTTAAAATCTTTTTTCAATATTTGTTATTTTTCATTTTCCCTAATTTTGATTCTTTATTGTTTTATAAATTTTTTTTTTCTTCCGTATCTTGGTTTATTTTAATAGACTTTTTTAGTTTTAAATATTTTCTTCATTTCTTTTGTATTTTTTATATTTATCTTCTTAAATTTTCTTTTTCATTTTTCTCAATTTTTAGTAAATTTACCATAACTTTCTTATTTTTAATACAAAGTTGTTATCATTGTATTATTATTATTATTAGTTGTTAATTATTATAATTTTTACCTATTACATGAATTTGTATTAATAATAATTCTTTTAATATTCTAGGAACGATAACGTATAGTTTTATAACAATGTACGGAGAAAAATCTAAATTTGAAATCAACAATAGAACTGGTCTTATTCGGACAATACAAAGTCTTGACAGAGATGAACCAGAACGAGTGAAAGAAGTATATGTCACAGTACTTGCTACCGATAATGGAAAACCACAACTCGATGCTGTTTGTACATTCAAAGTTACTGTTGAGGATGTCAATGATAATCCCCCCGTTTTTGACAAAGTGGTAAGTTTCTTAAAAATTTTAAATTTCATTTCAATCATCGCTGACTTGGTCAATTTATTCTAGAAAATTTTATCAAAACAGTAGTTGAATTTATAGAAAAATTAAATTATTTTCTTAATACATTTACTTATACACTGTTTTTATAAATTAGTTGTTTACAATTGTTCCTATTTGTAAAATTAAAAATTAATTCAATTTAAATTTTTTATTTTCAGGAATATACAGAATTTGTTCCGCAAGATTTGCCTCTTGGAAGTGAAGTGATGAGAGTATCTGCTACAGATAGAGACGATGGAAATAATTCTGTCGTTCGATACAGTTTACAATCGAGAAAACAGGACGGTAGTGAAGCTTATTTTAGAATTGACACAGACACGGGAGTTATTTTCTTGAATAAAACAATAGACGTAAGTAAAATAAATGTAAATATACTTTTTGTAATTTTAAGAAAAATGCTGATTTGAGAAAATAAAGAATAATTGGATAAAAATCAAAAAGAAAGTATAATAAAAATAAAATTATGTTGGATGGAGATTCGGAATGATGATGACATGCTGAGAATTTATTTTTTATTTTGTATTAATATTTTACAGAAAAGACCAGATTACAGTTTCATGATGTTGGCTACTGCTAGAGATCAAGGAACACCAGTTAGACATAGTACAATTGATTTGGATATAAGAGTTGCTGAATCACACAAAAAGGCACCGTTTTTTGATTATTGGTCTGGAGAGACAATTAAACTACCAGAGAATTTTTCTGATTTTGATCAAAGTATTGTTACTCTGATTGCTAATTCAAACATTGACGATAGTACAGCTTTATCGTATGATCTTTCTAATACAGACAGAACGCCGTTAAAGCAAAACACATTTAGGTGAGTATTTTTTTAGAGCACTTTTGTAAAAAATCAGGAAGTTTGTTGTAGATGCTCTGGAATAAAAAAAGTAGGTGCGGTTAAAATTATACACTTTTAAACTCTACAATAATAAATTCTATAGGTTACATTCTACATCGTTAAATTCTACAATTTAAAATTTTATACGTTTAAACTATACAATAAGATTTTTTATAAAACAACCATTTTAATATAGAAAATAAAGTTTAAATACGTTCAACTTAGAATTAAATAAAGTTTTCATCACTGTATATTTTTTCATAAAAATTAGGATTAATTGAAATTTGTAAAAATTACAAAAAATAAAATTAAGATTAGATTACATTTTTGAAAATTAAAGTTGGAATTACTTTAAATTTTAGACAATAAAAATTGTAACATAATAAAATATTAAAGTTGAGATTTATGATGCTTGGAAAAATTAAAAACTGAAGTTTTGAATTAATTGAAAGTTAGATTAACCAAATTTTTAATTCATAGAAATTAATAACAGTTTAAATTCAAATTAATTAAATTTTGAATTAATATCCATTTTAATAATTGAAATTGTTAAATTTCAAAATTTGAATCGTTTGAATTTCATTTGAGTAAAATTGGAACTTAACGTATAGAATATTAAATTGTAGAGTATAAATTTGTAAAATATTAAATTGCAGAATTTAACGTGTAGAATTTATTCTTATAGAGTTTAAATGTATAGAATTTGAACCGCGCCAAATAAAAACTGAATACTTATTAATGTTAATTAATGTTTATAGGTTGGAGTCAGAAAATAATACTGCCTCTGTTGGCAGCACTAAATTAATGTTAAAATTAGCACAACATTTGGATTATGAGACTGCAAAAGATTATAAATTTTTTGTGAGAGTTCAAAATAAACACAATCTAACTGCGGAAGCAACTATCAAAATTGAGGTACTCGATGTTAATGACAATATTCCAATTTTTCAACAACTGGAAAGAGGTAGTGTTTTAGAAAATGAACCACCTGGCGTGCCAGTAATGCAGGTTCGCGCTTCAGATAATGACGGAACTGAAGCAAATAATCAGGTAATTATATTTATTTTTTAAAGTGTTGTTTAATATAACACATTATATTTAAATGTTTCTTGAAATTTTACACTGTCTTTTATTACAGGTCACGTACGAGCTTGATAATTTTAAAGATCTATTTGCTATCGATAGAAATACTGGCAATATAACGACTCTAAAGACATTTGACAGAGAGGAAGAAGACACGTATAATGTTAAAGTAATTGCAACTGATAATTCACCTAGTGCCTTGTTTAAAAATGGAAAACATAATCAGGGACAGCAAGTTTTTCGAATTGAAATAGCAGACAAAAATGACAATAGTCCAAGTTTTAATCAGTCTGTTTATGTTGCTAATGCAATCCCGGAAAATGCCAACATTAATGAGATGGTTATAGAAGTGAAGGCTGTTGATCCAGATACAGATACGGCCAGTCCTGTTATGTATAGTATTATATCAGGAAACTTGAACAATAGTTTTTACATTGAAAGTACCACGGGAAAAATACGTGTCAATCAGTCTTTAGATTATGAAACAATCACGGAATATACTTTGACTGTTAAAGCTTTCGATGGATTGTTCTACGATACAGCACAAGTCAAAATTTTTATTGAAGACGTCAATGATAATCCACCTGTTTTCGGCAATTTTAACATCAATCCAGAAATAGAGGAGGAAAAACTAGTTAAAGGTTTGTAAGAAATTACCTTGTTTTACAAATGTTTAGATGGTATTCTAATTAAAACTAGAGAATATCATTTCATAATTTATTTTAGAAGGTACTACAGTAATCAAATACTAAGTTACTTTACTTTTTCCCATTTTTTATTCCAAGAATTACAATTCATTAAAATTTTAAATAATCTAAATATCAATACAACTACGTTTTGATTTGTCAAATATTCAGTGATTAAAATGTTAATCGAATTTAAATTTGATTCATACAAATTTTCTTTCTCTCTTTCTCTTGGTTTATTGGCTTTAGCTATCAAGCAACAGCCAGAAGGTAGTCGATGTAGATCGACGAGTTGTATATACGAAGTATCACATATTAAGTTGAATCACTTGTAGAAAAGTACCGTGAAATCTTGAGTAAAGCAGAAACGGCCAATCCAAAGGCAGAAGTACAACTGTCTGAAGGTTAGGCTGCGTACAAAGTTGTGTTATGCTAGAGGAGGATCAGAGGAAGGCGTGAAATTTAAAAAATTAGCTTTTAAATATTTCAAAAATAACAACAAAAAAAAGATTCGAAATTAAATTAAACACATTCAGAAATAAGAATGATATAATGCGAAAAAAGGTATTTGTTACAGAATAGGAAAAGAAAAAGAGAATTAATTAATAATTTACTCAAAAGGAAGGAAAAACCATAAAAGCCTAGATAGGAAAAAAGTCGCGGACGGAATTCAGAGAGAGACGGACAGTCGTAGATGAGAGGAAGGTTTACCTGATAGAACCAAGGTCTCGGAGTCTTAAACTGAATATTCGAGAAATATTTATTGGGAAGAGAGTTATTTTTAAAGACCTTTTTATCACTAAAAGGCCAAAAAATTTCCATAGAACTAGAAAAATCATTATGAATAGTTGACTTAATGTCTTGAGCATAGACCTTAAAAAAATTCCCAAAATTCAAATCCAAAGCATATTTTGCAAGAAAATCAGCAGCGCAATTTCCCTTTATACCTCTATGTGAGGGAATCCACACAAAAACAACCTCCAAACCAAAATCGAAAAAACCAGAAAATATTAAAGAGATCAATTCATGTACCAAAAAAACTTGAGCCTTGCTCCAAAAGCGACTAGCAATACAATTAAGAGCCGAGATAGAATCTGTCAAGACAATTACCTCACAAAGGCGAAGCTTTTTAACATAGCTCAATGCCGACTTAATAGCCTGAAGTTCCGTAGTCAAACCCGAAGAGAAATCATTCAGTCTCGAAGAAAGAGAGATTAATATCGCTAAAGTGACGCAACTCAGAACCCTTGGAAAATTCGACCCTGATAGGATGATGAAGTTCGGTCCCCTTATAATCAAAGTACGAAGGTTTGCTAATTTTAATAATTGGCAAATTAATACCACGAACTCTATCATAAGCGCCGACTAAAGCAAATTTTTCAACACACTTAGATTTCCTCTTAAGCAGTTCAATCCTCTCAATTTTTAAGAATTCTTCGTCATTGAAGACTTCTCTGCAAATGGGTCAGGTTCTGCTTTTTTGTTCTACAAAAAAATCGTTTCCGCATGGCTCGCATAAAGCCAAATGGCCGCACTTAATTACACAGAATTCTGGCGTCGCATTTTTGCAAATACAGAATTCTAAACGTCTTCCATCTACTATAATCTGCCAGCTTTCCAGAGATAATTGTTCATCAATTGGAAGCGGATCGTTTTCGTGGGCGGAAGGACCATCCTCTCTCATTACAACTTCTGGCACAAGCATAATGTCGTGACTAACTTCCTCTACTGTGTCACTGAACAGTATGGAAGCAGAAAAATACTTCACCATCTTTTGCGAGTGAGAATCTGCGACACGTGGTAAAAATTCCGATTCGCTTAATTCTTTGTTATCGAGTTGCGTCCATAGCATTACCAATTTACTGTCATTATTCCTATCGTGAAGAACTGGAAGTTTGACGCCATATTTCTTCTTTGGGTGACGCATATCCTCAAAATCTTTTAAAATTTGTTCTTGGAATTTTGCAAGATTCTCTGCAAAATCCCAAGTTTTTGATGACTTTTCCACTTTTGATTCTAAGAGTTTTTCGTAATTACACAACGCTTTTGTTGTTTCATTCATTTCATTATAAACATATAGTCTGTTGTTGGTTAATTCACCCAAGTACATGTTCTCAAAGTCTGTCAAAATATCTTTAAGTACATTGAGTAGTTCCGAAGATGCTCTTTGCTTCACATTCTGATATGCACTAAGCAATTTGTCGCCTGGCAAAAGTATTAGGGCCACTAGGCATTCTAGGAAATATTTATCTTCACTGTCCCCCTCTTCATTAATTTCTTGAACACTATACTTCCTCGTTAATTTGTAAACATCCTCCTGGTATTGTAACACCACTTCTGGGAAAACAGTCAGCAGACCAGAAAAAAGATTCTCATTCTTAGCAGCTATGACATTGTCAATTTGCAGCTCGGGAATTATTTCCTTTAAGTTTTGGAAAATGTCCTGGTATTCATTCGCACTATCTCCTTCCATTAAACCAAACATACACGGCAATAGATGTTTGTCGTGGATTTTTAAAATCGACAGCAACTGTCGCGACCAGACTGGAGAGGGTTCACATTTTTTGGACAAATGAATGAAGAAATCACCTTGAGGATTTACTCTTTGAATAAAATTGTAGTCAATAATTAAAATTGACGTGCAATTAAAATTTCCTATCAGCTCGTAATGAAATGAGCCAATGAGGCGCTTGAATTGTGGACGATTTAATTCTTCTGAAAAGGACTGCATACATTTCGGGTGGCACAGCCTTTTTTCTATGTCTTCACATGGTTCATTTTACATTGTCGAATGAAATACTCAGTGCTGCAGTCTCGTGCATTGCAGCGACAGTATTATAGACCTTCCTTAGTGGTAAGGATTGTGTCTGTGCGCTGATATTCAACTCTCTTTTTAGAGATCTCTCCTTCTTAATTCTGGCACTATTTGGAGCATGATTATGACCTTGTGTCACTTTAAAAGGTCCACCCTTCAAACTCATAGACCCGTGTCCTCGGCAGTGCTCAATCCTATGATCGTGACACTTCAAGAACCTTGGTCCGTTCTCTGTTTTATCCTTAATGTATGCGAATTTGTCAAAAACAAAAATTGGGATCTTGCTCTGCAAACTTATTCTCCATTAATTAACTTCTTGGTTCACTTGTTGCGAAAGGCTAGAGAGGAAAGAGGTAGCATTCGCAACGCATGGCCACTACCAGGGGGTGGTAAACAAGTGGTTTATACAGAAGAAGACAGAATTATAGCACATTCACACCTCGGTTGTCTCCCGACGGGCAGACTTCATCCAAATTTTAAATTATCCTTTCTTTCTTTCTTTTGGTTTATTGGCATTTTATAATTGGCACATTGATACGTCGAACTCTGTCAAAAGCATCCACAAGAGCGAATTTTTCAATATACTTTATTTATTTATTTATTTATTTAAATCAATGAAAGTTCCCAGGGCTAAATAGCCCTACGGGGAACCGTATACAGAGTATATATATATATATCAATCAACAGAAAGTGAAAGTAATAACGATGTAAAGAATATAAACCAAAATTCATCAACGAAAATAAACTAAAAATGTACAAAATCATAAGCAATAATGCAAACTAAAAAATTATTCTTTATAAAAAGAAAAATAACTTTATATCAGCAAAGATAACAATAACAATTGGTTACCAATAAGTAATATCAAATATCATGTTTTTAGACTCAAATAAGAAATCAAAAAATAGTTTCTTAAAACTAGTTTGGTTTGATGTCTCTTTAATATTATTCGGCAATTTATTCCAGAGCCTAGCGCCTCTTATCATAAAGGACCTTTGAAGTTTGCAGGTTCTGTGAGAAGGTATTTTAAGAATGGAATTTCTTTCACGAAGCCTGCATTGAATCGAATCTTCTATATTTCTAAATTCAAAGTAATTAAATAAGTAGGTAGGAATTTTGCTATGAAAAATCAAAAAGAGCAAATTGACCATAAAATATTGTCTTCTGAAAGCCAGATTAAGGAGTCCCGATTTAATCCTGTATTGAGTGTATTTAGTTTCTTCTTGAAAAGATCGATCCTTTCCGACAAAAATAGCCGGCTAGGAATCAAAGGGTTGGATCTCCACGCCAAATTCCGCAAGATAAACTTATTAGAAAGTAAAGATCTCCTAAAGCCAAAGGGTGGCTCATTAGCCTCAGATAGCAATATCTCCGAAGGGGTCAAAGAGCTGCGCATCCCACTCAAGGTCGCCCTTATCAGGCTTCTGTAGACATTTAAAAGAATCTGAGGGTGGAAACCTCTAGAAACCCGGGCAAGAGCCTTGAGAATATTTATGGCCTTGTTAGCCCTGGACGAGATCATCTTTATATGAGGAAGCCAGCTTAGCTTCCTATCAAGCATGACACCAGGATACAGAAGGATTTCCTGGACAGGAATATCAACATCAAGAATCCTCAGTGACAGATTCAAAAACTTGTCCTTTGATCTAGAGAAAATATAGATTTGAGTTTTTCCAGAAGAAATGGAAAGACGAAGATCAAACAACCAAGGAATCAGATATTCAATGACAAGTTGCAGCTGGTTCAAAGCTCAGCGAACACTATCAAACCGAATATAAATCAAAACGTCATCAGCATACATGGCGACCCGAATAAATCTAGAAAATCGGTGTAAGATCCCTCTAAGAGCAATATTAAATAAAAGAGAAGAGAGAACCCCACCCTGGGTGATTTTAAATTATCTTTAACTCTTTATTTACAATTGTTATTATTTTATATTCCAGAGTGCATTACAACTGTAGTTGCTTATGATCCTGATATTAAGGATAGAAACGCATATCAGAATATCACTTATTTTATTTTAAACGAAAACCAGCAGCCTTTGATAGAAATCGACACAACAGGATGTTTGAAATTGAAGAAACCTCTTGATCGAGATAGTCCCAATGGTTATCCAACATGGCCGGTAATAACTTGTTTTTTAAATATGTACCTATATAATTTCTCTTGTACGAAAAAATGTTGCGAACTTTTTAGTGTAATACTTTTTCTTATTCTTTCAAAATAATTTTTAAAATTTTCTTCATTTTCGTTTATTTTTTCATAACTTTCTGAAATCTTCTTATTCATTGACATTTTTTTCTCTATTTTGTTTTTACAAATCTTTTTCTAAATTTTTAAATCAATATTCTTAGGTTCTTAAAGGATATTTTTAAAATTCTGTTATTTATTTTCTCATTTTTATTTTGACTTTTTAATTTTTTCACAGTCCTTATATAATAGTTTTTTTTTTAGGTTTTTACATTTTTTAGTTAATTCATTTGGTTTTTTGGTAAATAAGTAAACTTCTTATCATCTACGTGTTATATTTTTCTTTTGTTTTTTTAAATTTTATGTCTCATGTTATTTATTCTCTTCTTTTATTAACATGGTGTCCAGCGAACTTGAAAAATAACTTGATACAATAACTGAATATACTTTTAAACAATAATTAGAAATTTTCAAGAAAATAATCAAATTTTAAAAAAAGGTTGAAGAAATGTAAAATATAATTGAAAACTAAAAAAAGAAATGAAAAATATTAAAAATTTAAGAGAAATTTGAAGAAAATAATTCTGCTTGAATTTTTTTTAACTTGAAAATTTTAAAATCACATTGAAATCACCTTGAGTTTTAAAACTAATTCATAATTTACAAAAGTGATCAGAGATTGTCACTTATTCAACATTTCGTTATTTTCTTATTTTTAATTAAGTTTTTGTTTTATTCAAACTTTAATTGATTTGAATTTGTCCATTGATTAAAAATTCAATTAATCTAAACTTCATATTAATTATTTTTATCATTTTTCAATTATTTTCTTCGATTCTTAATTCTTTCATGTCTTTTTTCAATTAATTTCCTAAATTTTAAACTACTTGACACAAATTTGAATTATATTCTACATTTTTTTATATTTTTTTAACAGTTTCAATCTTTGAATTATTGTTTTCAATATTACATCTATTTTTTAATTACAAATTATTATCTTTCATTTCCAATTTCTTTCTTCATTTTTCAATTATTAACATAATTTAATATCTATTTTCTTTAAATTACAATTCATTTCTATTTTTCAATTTTGCAATTAATTTCTTCAATAATCAATATTATTGATTATTGTCTTTTATGTTCATTTTTTTCATTTTTTCAATATTAAAAATATACTGTTTTTTGTTTAATTATTTTATTGAGTTTTTTTTTATTTTCTTGAAATGGCAATTGTATTTTTCAATTTTTCAATTTTTTTTCTTTAATTTTCAGCTTTGTTGAATCTTTTAAAATTATTTTATTTAGAAATGAAATATCAATAATTGTACTTTTCAATTTTATTTATTGATGTTCATCAATTTTCAATTATTTTATTACATTTCAAATATATCCTTCAATTCTTAAAATTATTTTCCACAGTTTTTAATCATTATCTTCAACTTTCAATTATTTTAAATTTTTCAATTATTTTCTTTAATTTTCAATTATTTTTCTTAATGTTCAATTGTATTCTTCAATTTTAAATTAATTTCTCATAGTTATTAATCTTCAATTTTTTAAAATTTGTTCTACAATTTTCAATTACATATATCCTTTAATTTTTTCAACTATTTCTTTCATCTTTTTTCAATTGATTTTCTAAATTTTAAACTACTTTCCTCAAATTTTAATTGTATTCTATATTTTTTCCATTATTTGTTCAGTTTTATTCTTTTAATTAATTTCTTCAATTTACTTCTATTTTTCACTTACTAATTATTATCTTTCATTTTCAATTTATTTCTTCTTTTTTAAATTATTAGCGCACTCTTTTTTTATTTTCTATAATTTATTTTTTAACTTTGCAATTAATTTCTTCAATAGTCAACAATTTTTTATTGTGTTTTATTAAACTTCGTTTATTCGTTTAAATTTTCAAATTATTTTCTTCTTTTTTCAAATTTTAATAATATTTTTCGATTTCTGTTGTCAATTATTTATATTAATTTTTTTCATTTTTCAGAATTAAAAATATATTGTTGTTTTTTTCAATTATTTTATTGGATTTTGATTTCTTTTCTTGAATTATTAATTGTATTTTTCATTTATCAATAATGCAGTTCAATTTTTCAATTATTTTCTTTAATTTTTAGTTCTTTTGAACTTTTTACAAGTATCTTCTTTAGAAATGAAATATCAATTGTACTTTTCAACTTTATTTATTAATGTTCATCAATTTTCAAGTATTTCATTACTTTTCAAATATATTCTTCAATTTTTAAAATTATTTTCCTCAGTTATTAATTATTTTCTTCAACTTGCAATAATGTTGTTCAATTTTTCAAATATTTTCTTTAATTATTATTTTATTCGTCAATGTTCAATTGTGTTCTCGAATTTTAAATTAATTTCTCAAATTTTAGTTATTATTCTTCAATATTAAAATTTTGTTCTACAATTTTCAATAGATAACCTTTAAATTTGTCAACTATTTTTTCGTCATTTCTCAATTATTTTCTTCGATTCTCAATTCTTTCATGTTTTTTTTTCAATTAATTTCCTAAATTTTAAACTACTTTTTGCAAATTTTAATTATATTCTATATTTTTTTTTATTATTTTTTCATTTACTAATTATTATCTTTCATTTTCAATTTCTTTCTTCATTTTTAAATTATTAACATAATTTTTTAGTTATTTTATTTACATTACTATTCTATTCTTTTAATTTTGCAGTTAATTTTTTCAATAGTCAATTATTTCTATTATTTTTTATTAAACTTCGTCATTTAAAAATTATTTTCTTCTTTGTTTAAATTTTAATAATAATTTTAAATTCTTATTGTCAATTATTGTCTTTTATATTCATTTTTTAATATTAAAAATTACTGTTTTTGTTTAATTATTTTATTGAGTATTTATTTATTTTCTTAAAAGTATTTTTCAAAATTTTCAATTATTTTCTTTAGTTTTCGGTTCTTTTGGACTTTTAACAATTATTTTTTTTAGAAATGAAGTGTCAATTGTAATTTTGAATTTTTTTTATTGGTGTTCATCAATTTTCAATTATTTTATTACATTTTTATTCTTCAATTTTTAAAATAAAATCTTTTTTTTTTCAATTTGTTTCCGTTTTTATTATTATTATTTTCCTCAGTTTTTAATTATTTTCTTCAACTTTCAATAATGGTGTTCAATTTTTCAATTATTTTCTTTATTTTTCATTTATTTTCGTCAATATTCAATTATTGCATTCTTCAATTTTAAATTAATTTCTCAAATATTAATTATTATTCCTCAATTTTTAAATTTTTGTTCTACAATTTTCAATTATATCCTTTATTTTTTCTTCATTTTTGAATCATTTCCTTCAAATTTCCCTTATATTTTCAAAGTTTTTCACTTCTACCTTTAATTCTCAGTTATATCTTGCACTTTTTTAACCTTTTTTTTAAAAAATTCGACTATTTTTTTTTGAAAATGTCTAATTATTGTTTAAAAGTATATTCAGTTTTTGTTTCAATTATTAAAAACTAGACCTTAATACAATATACTCTCGATCTTTAAAACCTTAAAAAAGCTTTAAATTGTTTTTTCAATTGTCGCAGGACATCCAGATTATAAATGTTATGAATAAAATGATAAATACTATTTAATATTGATTATTTCAGATCAATATTGCTGCCCGAGATCAAAATGGTTCGCAGGATTCTCTTCCCGCTTATGTGACAGTGAACATAAGTCTTATTGATATAAATGACAATGCTCCTTTTCTGGATATGCCTTATCCAGTAATATGGGATGAAAATAAAATGCCTGGAAAGATCATCACATTAGAGGCACAAGATTACGACGATCCTACAAAGCATAATGGTCCTCCATTCTATTTTGAAATTGATTATTCAGCGAATGAAGTCATTAAATCGAAATTTGCCATCAGAGGCGAAGATCTTTATGCTTTAGTTGAATTTGATCGTGAAGAACAGAAAAGTTATACTATTCCAATTTCCATAACAGACAGTGGCAGTCCTTCCATGACAGGTGTTTCCTTATTAACAGTTATCATTGGCGATAAAAATGATAATCCGATGAAAAGTGGTGTTAGCTCGATATTTGTCTATAATTATAAAGGAGAAGCACCCGACTCAGAAATTGGAAGAGTTTATGTAGATGATCCTGACGATTGGGATTTACCGGATAAGAAATTTTCCTGGGCATCGGCTCATGACGGATTTCAATTAAATTCTGAAACTGGAATGATTACTTTAATTTCAGGCGTTAAGAATGGCACGGTGACGCTTAAATTTCGCGTTAAAGAACAGAGCAATTATTTCTCTCATGGACCTTCTGAAGTGACTGTAGACGCATTTGTCAATGTTACGATTAAAGAGATTCCAGAAGAGGCTGTTGTCAAGTCTGGCTCAGTGCGCTTTTACGGAATGAGCTCTGAAGAATTTGTCATGCCTTTTGACAATGATTTGAGTAAAAAGGATATATTCCAAGATCTTTTGTCGAATATATTGAACGTGTCGACAGAAAATGTCGATGTGTTTACTGTGCTTCATTCACCGCATCATAAAAACAAATCTTTATTGGACGTTCGATTCTCGGCTCATGGAAGTCCCTACTATGCAGCGGAAAAATTAAATACTATTTTATCGAAACATGTTTCACGAATTGAGCAAAAATTAAACACGGATATTCTATTAATCAATATCGATGAGTGCCTTGAAGAGAAACTTCATTGTCAAAATTCGTGTAGAAGCTTTTTGAATGTCAGCACAGTACCTTCCACTGTATTTACAAATACAAGCTCTTTTGTGGGTGTGAAAGCAGTTGTTGATCCTCAGTGTACTTGTCATGTGAAACTGCCTATTGTTTGCTTAAATGGAGGAGTTTCTGAGAATGAAAAGTGCAAGTGTCCTCCCGGATTTGAAGGAGAGAGATGCGAGTTATTGGCTATTGGATTTCATGGTGATGGTTGGGCTATTATGCCACCACCTGGACAAGCCTGTGATGATTCACATTTAGGTGAGTTTCATAATTAACATATTTTAATTTCTTTCAAGTATGATTATAGAGCTTTTCTGGTTTAATTTTACTTCTAAAATTCTCGTTTAATTCCAATTTTCTTATTTCACTTGTAAACGATTCCTATTCTTAATATGTCAACAGGTTTGGAAATATCGCCTCACGCAGAAAATGGATTAATTTTCTATTTTGGTCCGGTTATTTATAATTCGAAATTGGGAATTCAAGATTTTATGGCCTTGGAAATTGAAGATGGCAGTGTTGTTTTGTACGTTGATTATGGCACTGGTACAATTAAATTGGATCAGAAACAAATCAAATTAACCGATGGCAAAAGTCACAGAATAGATATTTATTTAACGAAGAATGTAAGTAGTTTTTTATGGTATTTTTCATTTATGTCATAAGGGGATAATCGACATCAATGAGACACTTTCATTTTTGAAAAAATTATTTAAATAAACTTTACCAAAATCTGGATTTAAATTAAATTTAGACTACACAAGGCAGCCAGTGACTCACTTTTCTCACTAATATTCACTTTTTTTTTAAAATCGCTCACTTTTACACTTTTTGTCATTTTTAAAGTACTTTTGTCAACTTTAAAGTATTTTTGTCAATTTTCAAGTGTTGTTGCGATTATGAATTTATTTTTTTCAAATATCGATTTTATTTTCTTCAGTCTTTAAATTATTTTTATGAATATTTAAATTTAATTTAAATATTTTATTCTTCAATTTTTAAATTATTCTCATGAATATTTAAATTTTCTACACAAGTTTCAATTTAGTTTTCTTATTCGATAAATATTGTCTTCAAATTTCAATTACTTTTGTCATTATACAAGTATTTTTGTCATTTTCCGATTATTTTTTTCATATTTCAATTATTTTTGTCATTTTAGAATTATTTTCTACAAATTTAATTGTTTTATTCAATTTTTTTTATTGCCATGAATTTTTAAATTTCTTACACCTGTTTCAATTATTTTCTTCAAATTTAATATAAATTTAATTAATTTAAATTTATTTAATTATAAATGATAATTTATAATTTATATAAATGATAATTTTCTTAAAATTTATCATCCAAAATGAATCTAAATCGACTCACTTTCAACTAAAAAGTGTAAATTTTCATTTTTAAGCAAATGTCCAGATGTGTGTGTGTGTGTGTGTGTGTGTGTGTGTGTGTAAAGCGTTTTTTGTTGCTAGGATTTTTGAAAATTACCAATCAATTTTTTTAAGCACCTTTTTTTATCGTAAAAAATAGTTTTTTGCCAAAATTGTTTTCCATGCTAAAAATACAACTTAATAAATTAAAAAATCATATTCCATGATATGATTTAAAGTTTATAATTGATCAAAAATTCGTAAAATAATTAATGTTTTTTCAATTTTCTATGCATTTAATTTTTTTTTTTTAAATAATTTCTCCAATTAACTTTTATATTATAAATTTATTACTTTCTCTATGAAGAAGCAAAATATTTTGCTTATTCGGAAGCGAAATATTCATGAAATGGACATAATTTTCATCTTTTTCATTTATTTTCTTCAAATTTTAATTATTTTCTTCAAACTTTAATTACTTTCTTCATATTTAAATTTTTTTGACATTTTTGAATTCTTCTCTTAAAATTTCAATTATTTTCTTCAAACTTCAATTAATTTCTTCTACTTTCAATTATTTTCCTCAAACTTCTAATATTTTTTTCAATTATTTATGTCATTATTCAATGTATTTCATAACTTTTCAATTGTTTTGTCAATTTTTCAAGTATTGTCTTCAAATTTTTAATTTTTTACACCAGTTATCAATTATTTTTGTCATTTCTCAATTATTTTTCTCAAATTACAATTATTTTTGTCAATATTAAAATATTTTGGACCTTTTGGAATTATTTTCTTTAAATGTAATTTTCTTCCATCTTTTTATTATTGTCATAAATGTATTAACCTTTACATCAGATTTCAATTATTTATGTCATTATTCAATTAGTTTCACCACATATTAATTATTTCGATAATTTTTTAATTATTGTATTTTATTTTTCAACTAATGTATTAAATTTTTTATTTTTTACTCCATTTTTGAATTATATTTCTTGTTTTATTAATTTTTTTTTCAAAATTTCAGTTATTTTTGGTATTTTAAAATTATTTTCCACAATTTTCAATTATTTACTTGAAACTTCTATTATTTTTTTCGATTTTTCAACTATTGTCTAAAAAGTTTCATTTTTACACCAGCTTTTAATTATTTATGTCATTATTCAATTAGGTTCTTAACATTGTTCCATTAACATTTATTTTGTTTAACTTAACATTTGTTTCGTCAATTTTACAAGTATTGTCTTCCGATCTTTAATTTGTTCATCAGTTATCACTTTTTTTTGTCATTTCCCAATTATTTTTTACAAATTTCAATTATTTTATTAAACCTTCAACTACTTTCTCTGTAATTAAGTTTTTTTTGTTGTTTTTGAATTATTCTCTTCAAATTTCAATTAGTTTCATCATATTTAATTTTTTTTTTACCATTTTTGAAATATTTTCTTCAAATTTCAATTATTTTCTTCAAACTTCAATTAATTTCTTCTACTTTCAATTATTTTCCTCAATCTTCTAATATTTTTTTCAATTATTTATGTCATTATTCAATTAATTTCATAACTTTTCAATTGTTTTGTCAATTTTTCAAGTATTGTCTTAAAATTTTTAATTTTTTACACCAGTCCTAAATTATTTTTGTCATTTCTCAATTATTTTTTTCAAATTACAATTATTTTTGTCATTATTAAAATATTTTCTTCACATTTCAATTATATCGTTAATTTTTCAATTATTTTATACAATTTTTCAACATAATTATAAAATTTTTTATTTTTTACTCCATTTTTTAATTATATGTATCATTTTTCATTTATTTTATTTTCCAAATTTCAGTTATTCTTGATAGTATTTTTTTTTAATTTTCAACTACTGTCTATAAAGTTTTATTTTTACACCAACTTTCAATTATTATTTATGTCATTATTCAATTAGTTTCTTCACATTTTTTTTTGTCAAATTTTAATTATTTATGTAATTCTTCAATTATTTTCTTGAAATTTCAATTATTTCATTTTAATTTTTGTCTTCATTTTTTGATTTTTAATCAATTTTTTAATTATAGTTTTGTCATTTAATCTTTTGTTCAATTTTGAATTATTTTTGTCATTTTTCAATTATTTTCTTCATATTTAAATTATTTTTAATATTTTCGAATTATTTTCTTGACCCAAATTAATATGAATAATATCAAACACATTATTGCTTACCCAATCATTTTTTTCACTTAAAAACCCACTATTTACTCACTTTTTTAAATTAAGTTTAAGCTCGTTAGTTTATTTTTTGTAATATTTATTTTATGTTTCTATTTTAAAAAATAATTAACCTGTTTTAAGAAAAAATGTTCTATAATACCTGCATCTACTATTCTACTCTAAAAAGAAACATTTAATTAAATACTTTTTTTTAATTTGTGTATAAATTATTTTTGTTTCAGTCAATTGAAATGAAGATCGACAATTGTGGAATATCTGCTTGTATGCGTCTCACTGCTCCACTAGGTTCAAATGAATTTTTAAATGTCAATGGTCCCATGCAAATTGGAGGAACTCTTTCTGATTTGATTCAGTTGTCCCGTAGTTTCGGTTGGAATTATACACCAACAGAAAAAGGATTTGTAGGATGTATTCGAAATATGACATTTAATGGAAATGTAAGTATTTCATTCTTAACAATCAAGAGAAAATAAGTCTTTATTCTTAAAAATGTATTGCTTATTTTGCAAATTGAACAGTTTGAATTAATTTAATGTTGTTAATGAGTTTTAAATTAATTTCATGTAAATTGATCTAATTTATTTTAAACTGATTTAATATGAAAGGGTAGACTAATGTTTAATAAAATATTATTCACTATTTTCAGACATACAATTTAGGAGTACCCTCAATGTCCCGGAATGCAGATTTTGGATGCAGTCATGGAGTGGCAAAAGCTGTGTCTTTTGGCATTAATACAAACTTTTTTGTAGCCATTGCTGTTTGTGCAGTAACACTGCTTATTCTTCTTTTGGCAGTTGTTGTTCATAAAAAACGAACTGACGATTTGTACAAGGATATGGACGATATAAGAGAGAATATTATTAATTATGATGATGAAGGAGGCGGTGAAGTTGATACTGGATACGATCTTAATGTTCTTAGAGCTATGTACGATCCCTCATTAGATTCCAAACTCACTCCGATTGGAATGCAAACTAGAGGTAAGTCTGAAAATTTTAAATTTTTAAATTTTGATAATAATACATTAGAGGACTATATTTTGAAATTAAACTCTTTACAGGACAAAATGAAGTGCCTGATATTTGTGGCTTTCTTGATGTAAGGAAAGAGAGCTGTGATACAGATCCTGACACAAATCCATTTGATGATGTCAGACATTATGCTTACGAAGGCGAAGGCAATTCCGATGGTTCATTATCTTCCTTAGCTTCTTGTAAGTAATTTATTTGCATTTTTAAAAATATTAACTTTTTGGATAACCTAATAAATTAAAGCGGTCCGTCAAATTGACCAGAATTTAAAAATGATCCATAAGTTTTCCGATCCGAAAATTTGTAAAAACGTTCCGGGAATTCGTAAAGATAAATCCTGAAAAATTTTATTTCAATCTTGTATTCTTTAATAATTTGAAAAATTAAACTAGAGATGGACAGAGTGCGATCTAAAAATCTTGGGTAGAAAGAAAGACAAAAACAATATTAAATTTTAATAATTCTAAGTCTTTATTAAAATAAATCTCAAACGTTCATTAACTCGTATTTCAATTTCAGGGATCACAGTTCCCACCTTTTTCCCTTATTTTTTTTAAAAAAAAAGCATCTAAAACACCTATAAAATCAAGATTTTCTTCTCTTTGACCTTTCTTTTTCAATATTTGTCGGTTTTTCCAAATTAAAAAATTAAAAACGAAAATTTGATGTGAAATTGTTTAAAGATAGTTTTTTGAACATTATATTTTCCATAGATTTTTAGTGTCAGAATGTACAGAAATAAAAATTTGGGGATACAGTGAGATCGAACTCAATTTTTAAATATTCCGTAACAGATTTCTAAAAGATTTTTTTTTATTTTGCTTAAAATTTTGACGAATTTTTCAAATAAAACAAAATATTAGACTTAACTTGAAGTGTATTAAAGTTATATTATCTACTTGTTCTTCTCGAAACAAGTTATTCACTTATTCCCCAATTTCTTTTAATTAAAAATGTCATAATTTTTAAAAATTGATTTAAATGGTTTTTTTTTCGAAGGTAAAAAGAGGTGCTTTAAAATACTTTGTGTTATAATACCATTTTACTTTCCTAATTATGAGATATTAAAAAAAAACTTTAGAAATTTTATAAAAGCATAAATTTTTAAAAAGCGTTAGAACAATTGACTGGCAAAAAATGTTTGAAACACGAGATTTTTTTCTAAATCTTTTTTACCCATTTATTTTATTTTAGACTAAAAATCTGCTAAATTAATCAGTAAACTGGTGTATGTTAAGAAACTTTTAGTGATAGGAATTTTGAGTTAAACTTAATAAAGCCTCTAAACTTCTAAAGAAACATTAAAATTTTGTAAGAGAAACCTTGAATAATAATGTAATTATTTGTTTCACTAATTTTAAAAATCCCCCTTTTATGAAACAAAATTCCCTTTTTTTTAAAAGAAAAATCACCTTTTTTTACATAAAATTGAAAAAAAAACCGCTATGATCCCTGTAATTTATTCAAAGTTTCAAATTTTAATTAATTCAACTTTAAATACTAAAATATTATTCATTTTGTATATTAATTTATTTTATGTAAATTACCTCATTTATAAGTAGATATTTTCACTTAATTAAAATGTGTCGACTTTCTTTTCGAATTTTATAACTATCATCAATTTTTTGTTCTTTCATAATTTTGTATTATTCTTTGATTCTTTAATTGATTTTCTAATTAAACAACTATTTTTCTAGTTTTTTTAAATATCAAAAAAATTTCATTTTCCTGAATCTGTTAATTTTTGTCTCTTAAATTCTTATTTTTTCAAAAAATTGTTTTCAGTATCTAGTTTTTCTTTCGATTTTTCAATATTTTCATAATTGAAAGTTCTTTTTTCTGCTTTTGACTGTTTCCTTTTTTAATAAGATTTTCTTTAATTTATTTCTTTATTCGTAAGTTATTTCAGTTTATTTCATACGATATTGTTTTCAAAACCTTTGAAAGTATTTCATATTTTACATTCTCAACCCAAATGAGAAGTATTAATTTTTATTTAGTTTTCTTATTTATTTTGATTACTTTTTAAAAATATTTCCGCAAATCGTTAAATTTCTTTAAAAGTATTCATCTTTTTTGCAGTTTTTAAATTTATTCCCTTTTTTTTCTGTTTTTTCAAACTCTTGCTTATGATTTTTTCATCCCTTATTTTTTATTATTTTATTTAACTTTATTTTCGTGAATCAGCCGATTCTTTTGGTCTTTCTAAAGATGTTTTCATTTTTTTCAATTCTTCACTTTTGAATAATTTTCTTAACTTTTTTGAAGGAATTTCTAGTTTTCATTGAAGAGCTTTATCTTATCTTTTTTATATTCCAATTTTATTTTTACTACTTCTTATTTTTAGTCATTTTTTCCAGATTTATGTACGTTTTTAAATATTTTTGTAAGTTGTTCATTTTTTTACACTCTGTTAGATTTTTTTTAATTTTCTTTATTATTTATCAAATTTTTGTTATTTTTTATGGTGTGTTTTTAGTTTTTCTTATTCCTTCAGACTTTTTGTTTTCTTAATTTTTTTTTTACTTTTTCTTCTTTAATATTGTTCTTTCGAAATTATTTTATAATTCTTTGAAATTTTATACATATTTTAATTTCATCATTTTTCTATTTATTGAACATTTTTTTCTTAATTTTTTTCTCAATTTTGCTAATTTTATAATTTTTTTTCAAAGGTTTTTCTCTGTTTTTACGTTTTGTCATTGGGGATCTTATTTATTTTCTTAATTATAGAAAAAGTCTGGAAATCTTTTCCAGTTTTAAAAATGTTTTCTAGTTTTTCATACATAATTTTTGTTTTATATTATATCTGTGTACCTTTAATTATTCTTCATTTTTTAAATTGTTTCCATTTTTTTTATATTATAGGATGGTTTCCTGATTTCAAAATTTAAAAAACTATTTAAAATGAAGTTTTCTTACACTTTCTGTTACTTATTTTTTTTAATTTTATCCTTCCATCTTTAGTAATTTTCTTAACTTGTTTATTTTTAAAGAATTTATTCATTTCTTTTATTAGTTTTTTCATTATCTTTCTACTCTTTTTTAACATTTTATTTAATTTTTTATTTTTTAGTAGAATTATCCCCGAGTTTCTTGTTTTTATAATAAAAAATGTTATATTTTTTGTGATTTTTTTTCTTTCATAAATTAGATTTTCTAGAGACTATCAATTTTTAAATATTTTTTTTCTTATTCTTTATTAAATGTTTTTACTTTTTTATATTCCTTCAGATTTCACTTTTCCTTTAATTAACTTACTTTTTTGTTGATTTTTCATTTTTTCACAGATTTAATATTTTTAGATTTGTTTATTCTCTCAAAATTGTTATCATGACTTTCAAAATTATCTTTTCGCCTTTTTGTTTGTTTTTAAAATAATTTCCACAACTTTTTTAAAAAAATTTGCTCATTTCTTAGCTAACTGTTTACTCTTATCTTATTACATTTTTAAAATGTTTATTTATTTAAATTTTCTTTTCTTTAGTAGCTTCGATTTTCTTATTTTTGCCTTCATGAGGTTTTAAATTTTGTTGTTGTAATTTTCTCATTTTTTGACCTTGATTAAAGATTTTCATTATTTCTTATTAAACGTTCTCATTTTTTTTATTTCTCAAGAATTTTTGACTTTTTTTTAAACCTTACTTTTTCGTAGAGATTTTTTTTCAAACTTTCTGTTTGTAATATAATTTCTAGTTTTTTTTTTTTTTTGTAATTATTTTCCAAATTAATTGTTTAAATTTTTAACTTGCAGGTACTGATGACGGTGATTTGAAGTTCAATTATCTGTCAAATTTCGGACCAAGGTTTAGAAAACTGGCTGATATGTATGGAGAACAACCCAGTGATGAAGAAAGTGAGGGTGTTTGCGAACGGGAAAGTGAAAGTTGGTGCTGAAATAATTATTTTCAGAATACTGTTTAATTAATTCCCGCTATCATGCAAAATTTGATTCGTCAATGAGTCGGTATTTGTCTGCCAGATAGTAAGAAGAAGTATATTTTTTGTCTTCACGTACTTAAAAAACAAACAAACAAACAAATAGGTATAGACTTTTATCATGTCTTTCCATGGCGAAGAAAGTAAGTAACGCATTTCCATCGATTTCGAATTCTCTAATTTTACAACACGCCAAAGAATCGAAATAGGAAAATGTGATATTAAATATTTGATATAATATGTACATTCCCATTGCATCGAATCAAAAAAAAGTATATAGATATAAATATATTATATATTTTTTTTTAAACGCTAAATAATAAAATTTAGATTTTATACAAGTCTTATTACATCGACCAAATACAGGGTGTAAAAATTTACAAATGAAACTGTTTATAAAAAAGAAATGTTTTTAAACAGAATATAAAATGAAAACAGCAATTATAAGTATTATAAAAAAAGGTATTTTAAATTTCATTAAAGCGTCGTTAAAAGAGCACTATCTATAATATAAATACTTTTTAAAATTATATTGTTAAAAAAAAAAAATTTATTAGCAGAGGGAAATTTGACATTTTCCAATTCATACGATCTTTATATAAAATAATTACATGTTAGTTCTTTGTAGGTCTACGGAAAATGTGTCTTCCGTCCAAACACGATAGTTCTTTTTTTTTTTATTTCAGTTTATTTTTTACTATAGTTATGCTTGAAAATATGCAGTTTCTAAAAAAAAAAATTATTCGCTACATGGATACTATAAACTACTTTTTAAGAAATGTAGTTCTGATATAGGTATAGGCAAAATTTTACAAAATGAAAGAACTATAAATATTCATTAGAACAAATAGCCTATTGAAATTATTTACAATTTTAGAAAACTGCAGATTTTGCAACTTTGCAACTCAAATGTATTAATTGAAGCAGCTAATACTGATATTTTAATGGACAGATTTTTAAAGTGAAATTATTTACGTACGTCGGATTTTATGAAAAAGTTTATGCGATACTTTCAAAATAGAAAGCCTGGATCGGACTGAGGTAGTTTGAAATCGTACGAATCTAGTCCGCTTTTTAAAAAAAAAAGTTCCATTATTACTAACTGATTTGCATTTTAGTAATTTGCTACACTGCCATGTTGTTTTTCATGCTTTAGCATATGTAAAAATTTAAATTTATATTATGTACAAAATTTAATTTAAATCAGTTTCGTTTCGCAAAAAGCAATCAGCTTATGCACTGATGAAATTTTATAATAAAAATGTAAGAGAGTTGGAGACAGTGGTATTTTGATTAAAAAAAAAAATTCCAAAAAATTGATTGAACCACTGTTTCCCATTCTCCCCTAAACAATAAGAAAGCGATCTACGTCTGTTATTAAAATTTTTTCATTTCCAAAAATCTCGGATCAATGAGAGTTTAATGTAAACAAGAAGAAAAAGCAGCCTTAGAAAAGTAAAATTTTGAAAAATGTATAAAAAATGAAAAACTATATAAAAACATAAAAAATAATTCCTCTGTGAGGAAGAAATATAAAGAAGGCCTTAAAATATGTTTTAAGAATTTAAAAAAAAGTTTTATATTTATATATTTAGGAGGATTTTTGTGAATGAAAAAATTAGGATACGTAGATTATTTTCATATTTGTATCACAATTTAATAGAAAGTTGTATGGTGCCTTGTACAACATTTCATGTGGCCTTAGAAATAACCGACACTATTTTCTAGAACATTCCAATGAAATTCGTATTAAAGTATTTAAAAATTTAGTAAGAAATAAGGTCTATTAGGTCAATAGGTCTAATGAAAATAGACAAATTAATTAATTAAATCGAAAATATAAGGAATTGCAATAATTCCATAATGATACAAAAAACTAGATTTTTGTTACAATCAATTTATGTATATTTACTTTATAAGGTGTCATTTCGCTTTATTTCATTATTTGTAATAATTCGTCATTGCGAGTTTAACAGAAACAACAGTAGAAATTTAAACTTCCAATATTTTTGTAAAATATACTATTGTATTTTTTATTTTAAGATTGGATACAATCTTGAAAAAATTTATTAAAATAGTTTTCTTTTCAAAGTATTCATATTTTTTGATTTTTTTTTTTTTACTGTTTTTAACATCTTCCATTCTGAAAAATGTTATTTAATTGTTCAACGTATGTGACGAATAATAATTCTCTTAGAGTTATAACTTATATTATAAACTGTTATGCGTATATTAGTTATTACTCTCATTTTATATAACATAATATTCTGTAAAGAATTTTCATATATATTGAAATAGGAAAATGAAATGTGCGTAAGTTTTAAAAATCATCGTTATAACATTTTTTTCCCCCAGCAAAAACAAATTATTAGCTAAACTATTACTCTAAATAAGTTTTTGAACGACAAATTTATCAAAATTAGCGAAACTATTGTTTTGATAAATTCTGTAGAAAGTTTAAATTATCAGTCATTATTTCATGAAAGTAATTGTAATTCATGACTATGGTAGCTATAACTGATTTTTTAATTTTCATAATTATTGTGAGCATTGTCATCTTTACTTTGGTTTATATATAATTTTATATCGTTCTCCACCAAGTAAAGTTACGCCGATTTTAATTGATTTTTACAGGCTTACACAATTATGAGAAATAGTCGACATGTACTTTTTTTTTATCGATAGAAGCTCAATTTTACGAGTGGTAATCATGTCAATGAAGTGTAATTTTCACGTTTTAAGAAGGAAATCATTGTAATTAAAAAATGGAAATTTCCCGATAAAAAGATGTGAATTTAATTGAAATGATTTCATAAAATGGCAAAAACTGAAATTGGTTTGAATTAACAAGATTTTGAGTTTGTTTAATTTTTGGGTCGGTTTGATTAAATCTATTTTGAGTTAAAAAAATTTACATTATGGTATTTGCATGATTAACATTTTTTGTTTATAATTATATAAATAATATACAGTTTTTTTTACATAAAAAAACTAAAAATGTCAAATTTGTAATTTTTTAAATCATTCCAATTTATTTTATTTCACCATTTATTGTCGGGATCTTTCAAGTTTTATTCTCAATTTTTAATTATAATTTCAAAATTTAAAATGTTAGTTAAATTTGCCGAGAAATTAATAACGATAAGTTATATTTTGAATTTTGTAATTCCAATTCTATAACAAAAAATTATATTCAAGTTTTTTAATTAAAAACTTTTTAGATTGAACGACTTGAATTTTTTTCGGAAGTTTTTCTTGAAATGAGAAAATTACCCTTCGGTGACAATATAAAGAAAATGTCGAACTTAATATGTATATATTGAATAATTAATAAGAAAATCGATTTATTTTGTAAGCCTTAATTATGTTAAGTTTCAATATTTAACGGAAGCATCATGCAATTCTTATATATGTTTAAAATTTTGCGTGTCTTGAGACTGATGCCTTTTAGCTTGGAAATTATTCTTATGTAATAGAAAAATTCCCGGCAATTTTATATACACACGGCTCTAAATTTTTATATCATTATACAAATTAGAAAAAACATACGACATTATGTTTTATAGTAAAAAATTGGAATTAACAGTTTTTAATATTATTTCTTTTTTTTTCTTTTTTTTTAAAGAAAACTGAAAATCGACAATTATAATGACAGACATTGTATTAAAAATTAATGTAGTAGATTATTTAAGAAAAGAATGAATGCTGTGAAATTTTATGTGTGCTAGGATGTTTACGAATTTAATTTTATTGATTTTTTTTCCAAAGGAAGGGGATGTAAAAAACAATCTTTTGTTTGTACATAAAAATTCATTAAGTATAATTTCATGTGAACAAATTTATTTTGTAAAGGTGACAGTGCGAAACCGATTGAGAATATAAATTTAAAACAATAAAAATTCGTATGCAATCCTAATCTACACATTTGTTTCTGTTCGGATATGGTTCTTTATATTTTGTATTTTTATATAAAAAACTGTAATTGAAGTTTATTGAAGTCTATGTGTATGAGTATATATGAAAAATAAAGATATTCAAATTTATTTGCTTTATAGAATGCGATTTGAAAAAAGGGATCTAAGGAGTAAAAAATTTTAGGTTATATTTGTGATTTTTGTAATATTCAATGCAAACTACTGATGTTCACTGCATCCAAAATATTCAATAAAAACTGAATTTGATTATGCAACATTAAAAAGGAACTTATAATCAAAAGGTAAAACTATCACAGAACATAACCTACAATTTTTTGCTTCTTAGGTCCCTTTCTTTATATTGCATCACAGGTTTATTGTTTGCTTTTAAATTTTCCTTCTTTTTTCTATTTAAATTTTAATTATAATTTTTAGTTAAAACTTATTATTAATATAATAAACGCTAATTAATCCAAAATTGAATGTAATCCAAATTCAAAAAGTAAAAAATAAATTATTTTGGATATTAACAGAATATTAACTTATTTTCTGAAATATGATCTCATTTATGAGAAAACATTAATTTTGATTTATTTAAAAAAATTTCCGTTTTTTTTCTACTTTTAATTTGTTTATTTTTCATCTATTGTTGTTTATTCTCTCAGAATTTTTTTATTATATTTTGAAATTTTAATAATTTTTTTACTTATTTTTTATGACCTTAGGGTTGCCATAGGTCAGGGAATTCATGGAAAAGTCAGGGATTTTTATCAACAGTACTGGAAAAATGCAAGAATCTTTAAAATGGATGAAAAAATATATTCTTCTATTCTTATTGGGTGCCTGATTATTAAATAATTTACTTTATAAATCAATTAGTTTATTCATATCCCAATTACAATTTTTTACAAATTTTTGTTTTTAATTACAGTCTACAAATACTTAATTTCTACACATTGTTTCAATTATTTTCGTCATTTTTAAAGTACTTTTGTCAACTTAAAAGTATTTTTGTCAATTCAAAAGTATTTTTGTCAATTTTAAAGTATTTTTGCGATTTTTAATACAATTTTTTCAAATATCAATTTCATTTGCTTCAGTCTTTAAATTATTGTCATGAATATTTAAATTTATTACACAAGTTTTCATTTATTTTTGTCATTTTTCAATTATTTTATTAAAATTTCAACTATATTCTTCAATCTTTAAATTATTATCAGAACTATTTAAATTTTCTACACAAGTTTCACTTTACTTTTATCATATTTCAATTATTTTCTTCAAATTTCAATTACTTTCTTCATATTTAAAATGTTTTCGACATTTTTGAATTACTCTCTTCAAAATTCAATTTTTTTTGTCATTTACCAATATTTTCTTCCTATTTTTCTATTATTTCTGCCATTTTAGAATTATTTTCTACAAAGTTCAATTATTTTCTTCAAATTTCAATTTTTTAATTTTTGTCTTCATTTTTTGATTTTTAATCAATTTTTTAATTTGTTTTGTCATGTTATAATTTTGTTTTCAAAGTTAAATTATTTTTGTTATTTTTCAATTATTTTCTTCATATTTCAATTATTTTTGACATTTTGGATTTATTTTCTTTAAATTTGAATTATTTTTTCTGCTGGCTGGCTCCAAATAGATTACTATTAATAATTTCATACTCATTATTGCCTAGTCACTTTTTTTACTTAAAAGCTCACTATTTACTCACTCTTTAAATTAAAAAGTCATTCTTTTCATTATTTTTAATCGGACAGTATGCTATGGCAGCCCTGTAAAGTAAATATACAAAAAATTAGTTTTAAGAACTCAAAAAAGGTCAGGGAAAAATAAAATAATTTGTCTGGAAATCAGGGAAAAGTCAGGGAAAATTGTAATAAGATATTTGTGGCAACCCTGGCCTAAACATTTTTTGCCTTTCTCGAAACAATTTAATTTTTTTTTATTATTTCTTATTTTTTAAAGAAATTTAATCAGTAATTTTTTCTATAGTTCTGTGATAGTTTCCTTATGTTTTAAAAATGATTCTTCTTTTGTCTTGTTTTTATTGGTATATTTTCTAACATTTTCTTTTTTTTCGTACAAATTATCTTGTTTCTTTTTATCTTTATAACAATTCATAATAATATTATTCATTCAAAAATTGATACTAATTTCCTTAAAAAATTCTTTAAACGGGGACAGAAAAAGATGAATAAATATAAATACTAACTATAACTTCAAGATTTTACGGAGATTATTATTATTTAACATTTCATGAATTTTAATTTTTCAAGCATTCCGTAAATCCCCATATTTTTTTGTTGATTTGTTAATTCATTTTAATAAATGTTTAAAAATGTTGAAAGTAGTGTTTAAATTTGTGTATACATACCTAATTATTTTTTTTTGTTTTTACTTTTTGTCATTTTGACATTCTTTTGTTTTACTTTCTTCTTGTTTAGTTTTAAAGATTTTTTCTTTAATTCTATATTTTGTTTTTCTGTTTTTTTTTTAATAACTTCGTCAACTTTTCTATTTTTGAACATTTTTTTAGTTTTGTAAGCTTTTTACTTTTCATTTCAATTTTCTAACTTAATTTTTAGATTTTTTTAGTACATTTTTCCCAACTTTTGTTTTGTTGTTTGATTTGTAGTTTTGGAATATTGTTATTTTTTCATAATTGGTTAGATTTTTAAAAATATTTTCTTTTTTTTTTATCTTTTTTGAATAACTTCGTTAACCTTTCTATTTTTGAATATTTTTTTAATTTTGTAAACTTTTTACTTTTCATTTCAATTTTCTAACTTTATTTTTAGATTTTGTCATTTTTTTGCTACATTTTTATCAACTTTTTAAAGGTTTGTTTTGTTGTTTTACTCATAGTTCTGAAATATTGTAATTTTTTCATGATCAGTTAGATTTTTAAAAATATTTTCTTTATTTTTTAAATAGTTAGTCATTATTTGTTATTAAATAATCTCACTCTTTTTTATTCTTTCTTTTTTTTTTAAAACTTATCTAATTTTTTTGTTTATTCTTTCATACATTTTCTAATGTTAACATTAGAAATTACTTTTCAACCGATAATGCAATTTTGTCTTTATAAATGTTTCCTTGATATTTTTTTCAACTCCTTATATTTTTATAGTTTATTTATTGATGGTAAAAAAAAATCCCAACAGATTTATAATTTACGATCCTGAAATTTGAAAATAAAAAATGTATTTTTCTTTTACTTTTTATTTTCCTTTATTTATTTATATAAAATGAAGAAATCTTTTGGAATGAATTGTTGTACATAATCAAGGATATTACAAATTTTTGATACAACACAATTTTTATACTAATAATTTCGTATAAAAATATTTCCGTGTAATATTATAAAATTATAATTATAAAAAGAAACGTGATTAAAATTAAATGACATAAAAGTAAGAGAACAAACGTTCAAAACTAATATTGAAAGAAGTTTGTTTAAAAATGTTTTAAAATAAGCCTCATAGATGCTGGTTAAAATCAGCGTTCCACATGTCGACAAAAAATTCTTGATTTACATTCAAATTTCTTGTTCTTCAAATCATAGGAAAAATGAGATGACAAGGTCTCTTTAAATCCAGGATACTTAGTATTTGTATATGAAATTAAATTTTCAACATCCTTCAAGTTCTGAATCAAGTCTTCTTGAAAATATTCAATAAAGTTTTCCTCTCGTATTTTTTGAATTATGAAATTGGAATTTAGAGTATTTTGGGCAACGCTGATTGCGTTAGATAAACCTTTATTTGGCGTAAGAGGGAAATTAGTTGCCCATTTATGCACAATGAATGATTCTAAAAATTCATAAGCAATTACTCCCTGAACGACTGTATTAAAACGCTTAATTCCCTGCAGATTCGCAAACAAAGGAATTCTCGAATTGTTATTGGGCAACGGAATTATGCTCAAAAATGTCGAATTTTTTAAAAAGCCTGGAAAATTCGACGCTCCAGCTTCTTGAAGAACGTTTTTTCCAAGTGGTCTCTTATATTCTTTACTTTTCAGCAAATATAAAAGTTGATAAGGAAAAGCTGAAATTAACTTCCTGAGTGACAAAGCTTCTCCATTCAGTACTTCTTCACCACTTGCAAAATCTTGCAATTTATATTTCTTCTTCAAAAAGTTTATTCTGTTTAATGAAACTTCCCTTGTATTGCGTTCAGTTATTCTTGAAATTTTCGGCCCTCTCACTAAGAACAGCTCAATAAGCTCAATCATTTCGGGGATTAAATTTTTAGTTTGTCTCCTTGAACAATTTAGAGTCATTTTTATAACAGCCCTCGGGTCATACAGTTCTTGATTTTGAAGCTGATACTGAAGAGCTTCTTCGGGAATTCTTGCCATTTCTTGTATTATAACAGAAAACTGCTCGTCATTCATCTGCGCATAAAGTAAATATATTTTAATTTATTAGTTTGTTAATTAAATAATTTTTCAAAATAGTGATTGGGACTTTTCATTTCTATCATTATAAGTATTGCGTCACATAAATTTCAACAATGCCTATAACCCCCTACCCCCCTCATTGTTACATAAATTTCAAGGCATTTAGATTTACACAAATAATAAAGAAAATCAAAGAAAAAACTGCAATTTTATAAACAAGAAGAATAAATGGATCAAATTTGCTGGAATATTTATGACGATTTTTGCTAGAAATAGGAAAATGTATAAATAAGAGGCTTGCTTACGATTTATTTCATTGAAAGTTTTGTAGTAAAATTATTAAGTTAAAAGTTATTTGATGGCGTAGATTAAAATTCCAAAAGAGAATAAAAACGGTTGAAATAAATAAAATTTTAAAGTTTCTTTCTTCACTCTTCAGCGGAAATGTCGGAATCTCGGAAATCACAGGTTTACCGGAAATCGTGGCAACCATGATCGAATGCAGTCTTGCCAGATACCCTCACTGGACGCATCTGCGCAAGTCTCTAGAAAGTCGTATGATTGGTCCTAGTGAGCGGGGTGGTTTGAAATAGCTTAATTTTATGGAAATTCTTGTCTGCCACCATGAGGAATATGGCGCGTAGAATGAAAAGTCCCAAATGCGGGAAATTATAACTGACTCCAACGGGTTTCCATTTACCCGTATCAGAAGGATTGGTCAGGATGCTGGAGCTGGTTAATAAATAATCACTTTGGTGTACGGGAACAGTATATAAGTTATATTTTAATTGAACACTTAATTTAATATCACAGAGTATAATCGTAAGCCTACGTGCACGTCCGCACTCAGTCAAGTCAGAATAAGATCTGATTCCCGCTTCCGGCAAATACGAGCGCGAAGCCATTAGCAATGCGCAGGAAAATATAAAAGGCGGTTTTACAATAAACATTGGCGTTTACAAAGTCAGCGACAACTAACAGGCGGAGTCCCCCACAATTTAAGGCTTTTCAAACCACCCCGCTTACTTGGACCAATTATACGACTTTCTAGAGACTTGCGCAGATGCGTCCAGTGATGGTATCTGGCAAGACTGATCGAATGAATACAAGGTCTAGCCGTTCGGCCCCCCTAAATACGACCAATTAGCGCATGCCCTCGGTTGCGGCCACGACAGTCAGGTGACCAGCACTTTTAGTTTCCCATTGGTCGCTTAAAATGACATTATCGCGCTTAATTTGTATTTTCGAACAGTGATATACTTGTTCGAGTTGTTGTTACTTTTGAAACTAAAAGAAGAAAAAAGAAGGTTCCACTTTTTAAAATATTGATATATTAATTTTTATTTGATGTTCTTAGTTATTTATACTCCTTAACACTTTTTGGCTTTTTACTTTCTTCGTTTCCCTGTAATAAGAGGGTTATTGAGCAAGCGTTTTGGCTAGTTGAGCAAGCCCTCTGCTCAATTGTCCTAACGAAATATGGACAATTGGGCTGGTTGCTCATTCACCCAATGCATTGAGTCCAATAATCCACAAGGTATTTCGAGCTTAAAACTGGAGAAAAAGCGACTTAATATTGATAAAACACTAAGAAACGTTAAATTAAGCATAAATACACAAAATTAGATAATATAAATACGTATATTAAGAATAAATAACATTTTCGAAAAGACGTGATTTATTGACACTCAGGGAGCAGAACACCTGACTAGCAGAATAGACGTAGCCAATCAAAATCTTTCTACCGCGAGAGACTAAATTGTGATTGGCTACGTCTATTCTGCTAGTCAGGTGTTCTGCTCCCTGAGTGTCAATAAATCACGTCTTTTCGAAAATGTTATTTATTCTTAATATACGTATTTATATTATCTAATTTTGTGTATTTATGCTTAATTTAACGTTTCTTAGTGTTTTATCAATATTAAGTCGCTTTTTCTCCAGTTTTAAGCTCGAAATACCTTGTGGATTATTGGACTCAATGCTCAATAACCCTCTTATTACAGGGTTTTCTTCTTTAATTTATTCTTTCTTTCATAATTTATTATAAGTTTTCTTATTTATTTTCATTTAATTTAATGAAATATATCCGCAAATGGTTTAATTTTTCGAAACAATTTTTTTCTTGTTATAATTTAGTTTTTATTCTTAATTTTTTAAATTTTAATATTTTACCGTGAGGTGTCTTTTGATTTAAAACAAAAACAATTTAAGCATTTTTTTTAAAAAACCTAATATTTTAAGACATTATAATATACTAGCAAAATAAAACGCGCGCCAGCGCGCGATCCCAGTAAGAAGGAGGAAATTGAAAAAGATTGGAATTTTATGATTTTCGAAGAAAAAGTCAAATTATGTAATCTTTTTTAATACGTTTTATGTCCAATCCATTTGTATCCGGTGATAACACCTACTTTTATCCGCAAATCAATCCTTATTAATATGGGTTCAAATATTTGTCAATCCAAATTAATCCCTTTATAAATACAGAAAATAAAATGAATATTTTTTAATGTCCGCAGTTCAGGTTATTCAATAAAAATGAATCCCTTTATAATGAAATTAAAATTTTTGAAAAATCAATATTTTTGAAGACCTACAGTTCAGATTTAATTAATCCAATTGAAACCTTTTATAATTAAAAAAATGATATGAATATTTTTTAATACCTACAGCTTAGATTATTCAATACAAATAAATCTCTCTATAATAAAATTTAAATTAAAATAAAACTAATATTTTTAAATACCGACAATTCATTTCATCTCTACATGTGATTGAAACTTAATATTTGATAAATTTTTATTTATTTCAGATGAACTCATTTATAATGCGTCTTCGGCACAAAATTATACACCGTTTTTATACACTGTTGCATCTTAAGATATTTCTCTTCCAGTTATAGGTACTTAAAAAAATCGATTCTCTATGGATTAATGGATTTTCTTTAAATTGTGAGAAAACGTTATTTTATATGTGCCTTCTATCTAATTAAGATTTCAGGACCCTTTACCGTCTAAAATTTGAGATATTCTTGTTCGAAATTTCAATTTTTTATCATTTTGCATGTAAAATTGAAATTTTGAACAAGAATATCTCAAATTTTAGACGGTAAAGGGTCCTGAAATCTTAACCAGATAGAAGACACATATAAAATAACGTTTTCTCACAATTTAAAGAAAATCCATAAAAAACTATTTTTTCAAGTATATAACTGCAAGAGAAATACCTTAATTGTGGGTTAAAAAGCGAAAAATACGTAAATTTGAAGATAATTTTTAGTGATCTTTATAATTTATTAAGACGTTGATGAAAGTTTCTTAAAAGTGTTCATTAATAAAATTTTTTTTTACTTAAATATTATTCTTGAATACATTTTTAAAGAATTTAAATTAATCATCTTTTGAAGCTTTTTAAATCTGAATTAGTGGTTTTCTACTATTGAATTAGTGAAAGGTGAGCTACTATTAAATAGTAATAATTTTACTAATTTGTTATTAATTTTTCCACTTATCAATAATTTATTAATAGAAAAACACTAATTCAGATTTAGAGAGAAAGTTATTAAATTTTGTTTAGACTTTATTAAAAAAAACTTTTTTGAAATCTGTATTGACAGTGTGTAATTTTTAAAAGAAAAACACAACTTCAATGTATGCCTCAATGTATGCTCAGTCAACATCATTCTTCAACTTAAACTTAAGAATAAAAGAACACAAAGATGATGTTTATGAATCACCTAATAAATGGACTGCTCTTACCGAATATGCCTGTTTTAAGGACCATACTTTCGATTTTGATAAAGTAAAAATTGAGGCAAAAATTTTAGACAGAACGGGAAATTATAAAAAACGTATAATCCTTAAAATGAATTAACGGATACAACAGCAGTTAACGAACGTAATGACACTAACAACCTATCTGTTTTTTACCAGGCAATTTTATAGTTTTAATCTCAGCAATATTTCTGTTTATATTTTCACGAGTATTTTCATTTACATCGTCACAAAAATGTTTCCCGAGGTCTCTAAAATCTTGACCCCTTCATAACAATGAACCACACAAACAAGTTTTTTTTCCTATCGAGACAACTAAACCTTTTCTTGAACCCTCGCTTGATCCTTTTATGACTTTTAACATGTGTTTCATCTCAACTGTCACTTTCCTTGTAAACTCAGTTTTCGTTAAATTTTGATCCGGTCAACACGTACCAAAAACGCTCATTCAAAACTTAAAATTAAATTATACTGACAAAATGTTTTTCGGTTTTCATTATAAAAACTATAAAAACGATTGTGAAAGTGCTATATGGACTGCCAGACTTTCTGGATAGAAAAATGGATACTATTACTAAGTAAATTTTAGGTACATATTATTTTCGTTTTTTACACCAAAAATTATTAGCAATAGTTATAATATTTAATAGTTAATTATTTTCGTCATATTGTAATTTTTCTTTTAATTATCAATTATTTTCTTGAAATTTCCATTTAATTCTTTAATTTCCAATTTATTTCTTCAATTTTTAATTATTTTCTTTAATTCTCAAATATTTTCTTTAATTTTTAATTATTTTGATCAATTTTCAATTAATTCCTCAATTTCCAATAATTCCCGGACTTTTTCAATTATTTTTTACACTCATAAAAATTGTTTTAAAATTGCAAATCAATTATTCAATTCTAGAATTCTTCATTTCTCAGTTATTTTCTTCAAATTTAAATTCCACTTTTCAATTTTCAGTTATTTTCTTTAATATTAAAAAATTATCGCTTTTTTCTATTATTTTGTTCGATATCATTAAGTTTCTTTAATTTTAAATACAATTATTCAATTATGTTCTTTAATTTTTAATGCCATTCTTCAATTTTTATTTCCAATCTTCAGTTTTCAATTTTTTTCTTCTAAGATATATTCATTAATTCTCGGCTTTTTTCAATTACTCTTTTTCAATTTTTAATTATATTCTTTCAATTTCAATTCCATTCTTCAATGTTTAATTGCTTTCTTCTATTTTCAATTACTTTTTACAATTTTAATTATTTTTTTCGATTTTCAATCCAGTTGTTAAATGGGCAATTATTTCCAACAATTATTTCTATAATTTTCTAAATTTTTCAATTTACAATTATTTTCTTTACATTTAATATTACTTGTTTCATTTTTTCAATTATTTTTTTCAGTTGTCTATTAATCTAGTTATTTTTTAATTTTCTTTTTACTTGACAATTATTTTCGTCATTTTTCACATATATTCTTCAATTTTTCAATTACTCTAGTTATTTTTTAACTTCGATTTTTAATTATTTTCCGCAGTTTTCAATTAATTCCTACAATTTTTCAATTTTAAATTATTAACTAAAAATTTTATAATTATTCTTTGATTTTAGAAATTACTAGCTTTCGAGCCCGCCTTCGGCGGGCATCGAAATCTAGTGGCGTGCCATCAACAGTATTTTTTGACCAAAAATATTCTCTGACTGAAAGTATTTTTTAAAGCATGCATTTTCCGACAGAAAGTATTTTTTGACAAAAATTATTTTCATGCAGGTGTTTGAAACAAATTTGGGTGTACTTCGCAGCTTAAACCTCAAATCTTTTTGATACTTCGTATGCTTACGTAATTTGATCCGCTGTTTACAAATATCATAGTGAAAAGTGTGTGTATATGTGAGTATGTGTTTGTGTGTATATGTGTGTGTATGTATATATGTATATATGCATGTTTATGTGTATGTATGTACGTATATGTGAAAATGTGACTTAGTTGTATATCTCAGCTTTTAATAATATTTTCTAAAATTTTTTTTTTATAAATCTAAGTAGAGTGACACTCTAATACTCTGCCAAATTTCACCTGAATCGGCTGAGCCGTTTTTAAGTGATGCCCGGACAAAAAATCCTGGACAGACAGACAGAATTTTTTTTTTATGCATTTTCGCGATTCTTATCACTTAAAACGAAAAAGTATGTAAAATTTTTTGAGTTTGGCGCAATGTACAGACAAAATGTTGATTTTATTTATATAGATTTTGTTGAGTTGCGTGTTAATCTAGCCATATTTTGAATTGTGTTTTCAGTTGTCATTTATTTTCGTCATTTTGTAATTTTTTTTTCAGTTATCAATTATTATTTTTTAAAATTTTAATTTAATTCTTAAATTTTCGATGTATCTCTTCAGTACTCAATTTATTTCCTCAATTCTTTAATTTTCAATTTATTTCTTCAATTTTTAATTATTTTCTTCAATTCTCAAATATTTTCTTTAATTTTAAATTATTTTGATCGATTTTCAATTAATTCCTCAATTTCCTATAATTCTTGGACTTTTTCAATTATTTTGTACACTCATAAAAATTGTTTTAAAATTGCAATTATTCCTACAATTTTCTTAATTTTTCAATGTGCAATTATTTTCTTTAAATTTAATATTTCTTGTTTAATTTTTTCAATTATTTTTTCAGTTGTCTATTAATCTAGTTATTTTTCGATTTTTGTTTTCAATTGACAATTATTTTCGTCATTTTTCAACTATTTCCTTCAATATTATTAATCATTTTCCGCAGTTTTCATTTATTTCCTTCAATTTTTCAATTTGCAATTATTATCTTAAAATTTTATAACTATTCTTCGATTTTTTAAGTTATTTTGATCGGTTGTGTATTAATCTAGCCATCTTTTGAATTTTGTTTTCAATTGTTAATTATTTTTGCCATTTTGTAATTTTGTTGTTTATTATCAATTATTTTTTTCAAATTTTCAATTTATTTCCTCCATTTTTATTATTTTCTTCAATTTTAATTATTTTTATCGATTTTCAATACAGTTGTTCAATTTACAATTAGGTATTTCCAACAGTTATTCCTATAATTTTTCAACTCTTTTGTTTAAAATTAAAATTTATTGTTAAAATTTTTAAAATATTCTTTTCAATTGTGTAATTATGTAGCTATTTTTCGACATTTGTTTTCAAATGTCAATGTATTTTTGTCATTTTTCAAATATATTCTTCAATTTCGTAAGTTTCATTATTTGAATTTGCAAAAATTTATGTTTTTAAATGACCAATAATGTAAAGTTTGTCGCGCGCTTGGGCGCGCGTTAATGTTGCTAGTTAATAATAATTGACAGTCAACAATTTTTATTTTTCTAACCATAGGCCATTAATTTGTAAAATTAGGAAAAAGTTGTGTCTTTCCAGGTGAATTTGTGAGTAATTAATCATTATTAACAATAATTTGTTTATAACAATTGCAATTGGTTGTTGTGGTTAATTTGACTGAATAAGTTATTGTTTTAAAATATAAAAAAATAGTTAAGTCAGAAAAGACTACAACTCGCTAGGTTCATTTGGATATTAGTTATAAATTAATAATTACATAAATTGTGTATAAATACCCCCCATTTATGGGAGTTGTTTATAACCCTATAAATCGAAATTAATGAAATTAATTTCAAAAATTGAAATTCTTTGTTACTTCTTTGTTTACACCTTACAGTGATTTCAAATGTGCTCTTTTAATCTGAATTAGTGAAAAACGGTCACTAATTCGAATTAGTGGAACTTTTTACTTATTTTTAGTCAATTTTCACTAAAACTTTAGTAAAGAATTTAAAAAAATTAGTAGAAATGTATATTAATTTGAATTTCTTCAGTGACTTTTCACTGATTTATTTTTAAAGAGATGAGTATTTAGAACAATGGATTTGATTTTATTTATTTAAATTATAAAGAGATTAATTTGGACTAAATAATCTGAACTATGTGTTTTCAAATATTAAATTTTCATTTTTTTTTTTTCATTATAATGGTATTTATTTGGATTAAATAAAACTGAATCGTAAGTATTTAAAATGTTCATTTTATATTTTTCAATTATAAGAGTATTCATTCGGATAAATTTTCATTTTATTTTAATTGCATTTTTATTATAAAAATATTCATTCAGATTGAATAATCTGACGTGTGGGTATTTAAAAATAACTAGTTTATTTTTTCATTATAAAGGGATTCATTTGTATTCAATAACCTGAATTGCAGATATTAAAAAATATTCATTTTATTTTTTTTTCATTATAAAGGGATTCATTTGGATTGACAAATTTTTTAAACCTATATTCATAAGGATTGATTTTCGGGTAAAAGTAGGTGCTATCACCGGATACAAATGTATTGGACAGAAAACGTATTCAAAAATATTAAAATTTTTTAATATTTTTTAATTACTCTCTTCTTACTGGGATTAGTTTTTCATACATTTTACAAATTATAAAATACAATAATAAATATAACAAATCTGTAAATAATATTTATCTACTAAGAAGAAATAAACATTTTAAATATAATATTTATTTAGGACAAAATTTATAATATTTTAGAATTAAAACAATTGCAAAAAGTAATTGAAATTAAACAAAATAATTGCAAATTTTGCGGGGGGTTTCAGATCCTACACTTTTGAACTGTAAACAGTTGGACTGCATACCAAGGATTGCATACTGTTGGACTCTATACAAATGTTTTTTGTAAAATATTATTATTAAACTGTATGCATTTGAACTGTCCACAGTTAAATTGTATACAATTCATTAATTCGTTTATTGTTTAATTCAATACAGTCGGATTCTGCAGTATTTGATTTAATATAGTGTTAGTATTAAACTCTATACTGCTGGATTTTATACAGTGAAACTGTATACAGTAGAATTATTTTAATTTAAAAATTGCATACAGATGAACTGTATACGAGGAAAAATAAAAAATTTTAAATATAATTTTATACAGTTGAACTTTACACAGTGTAATTCTATAATATTAAAATTATAAAAAATGTTAAAGTGAAATTCTGCACGACTTAAATTGTATGCAGTTGGATTCTATACTGCCAAATTCAAAAAATTAAAATGATGAATTCCCTACAGTTAAAGTGTACACTGTTTAATTTAAAAATATTAATAATTCTTTTCTATACAGTTGAACTCTACACAGAGTAAAACTGTATGCAGATGGATTCTACACAAATTTTTTTTGTATAATATTATTATAAAACTGTATACATTTGAACTGTACACACAGTTGTTCTTTGTACTTGCTAATTATTTAATATTCATTTGATTTAACATTTGATCTCATTCTCATCTCATCTCGTTCTTATCTCATCTCACCGACTTTCAATATTTTCTCACTTTTGAAGTTTAATATTTTGATAGTGTAGTTTTCCTCACATGGTTATTTTAACAATTCAGTACAAACTAATGCACAATAGTGTCCTAACGGACAAATACATGTGCACTAGTGTTCTAACCTATCAACACATGCGCACTATGTCCTAACCTACAAATACATGCGCATTAGTGTCCTAACCTATAAACAAATACTCACTAGTGCCCTAACCAAAAAACACACGCGCTAGTGTCCTAACCTACAAATACATGCGCATTAGTGTCCTAACCTATAAATACATGCGCATTTGTGTCCTAACCTATAAACACATGCGCACTATGTCCTAACCTACAAATACATGCGCATTAGTGTCCTAACCTATAAACAAATACTCACTAGTGCCCTAACCAACAAACACATGCGCACTAGTGTCCGAACCTACAAATACATGCGAATTAGTGTCCTAACCTACAAATACATGCGCATTAGTGTCCTAACCTACAAATACATGCGCATTAGGTACACTGTAAATAATGCCAAAGTCAAGAAAAGTAAATTTACAAGGTTGGACGTTGGAAAAAAGTGACCACAGGTCCAACGTGGTAAAATAATTCCGTACAATATTGTAATTTTACAAGCGGAATGTAAATTTCAACTTGTTTTCGTTTCATAAATTGTTTTTGTTTTAGATTTATTATTATACAAATCAGATTAAAATTAAAAAAGTGCATTGATTTTACTGATTTGGCCATTTAAAATGAATAAAAACAAACAATTTATTAATTAAAATGCATATGACATTTTCATCAATTTACATTCCGCTTGTAAAATTACAACGTTGTACGGAATTATTTTACCACGTTGGACCTGTGGTCACTTTTTTCCAACGTCCAACGTTGTTAATTTACTTTTCTTGACATTGACATTATTTACAGTGTAGGTTCGGACACTAGTGCACATGTGCTTATAAGTTAGGACTCTAGTGCGCATGTATTTGTAGGTTAGAACTGTAGTACGCATGTGTTTATAGATTAGGACACTAATGCGCATGTATTTATAGGAAAGGACACTAGTGCACATGTGTTTGAAGGTTGGGCCACCAGTGCACATGTATTTGTAGGTTCGGACACTAGTGTGCATGTGTTTGTTGGTTAGGGCACTAATGGGCATGTATTTATAGGTTCGGACACTAGTGCGCATGTATTTATAGGTTAGGACACTAATGCGCATGTATTTGTAGGTTAGGACTCTAGTGCGCATGTGTTTATAGGTTAGGACACTAATGCGCATGTATTTGTAGGTTCGGACACTAGTGCGCATGTGTTTGTTGGTTAGGGCACTAGTGAGTATTTGTTTATAGGTTAGGACACTAATGCGTATGTATTTGTAGGTTAGGACATAGTGCGCATGTGTTTATAGGTTAGGACACAAATGCGCATGTATTTATAGGTTAGGACACTAATGCGCATGTATTTGTAGGTTAGGACACTAGTGCGCATGTGTTTTTTTGTTAGGGCACTAGTGAGTATTTGTTTATAGGTTAGGACACTAATGCGCATGTATTTGTAGGTGAGGACATAGTGCGCATGTGTTTATAGGTTAGGACACAAATGCGCATGTATTTATAGGTTAGAACACTAATGCGCATGCATTTGTAGGTTAGGACACTAGCGCGTGTGTTTTTTGGTTAGGGCACTAGTGAGTATTTGTTTATACACTGTAAAAAAATCCTGTTGAAATTTACAACGTGCAACGTAGGAAAGTACCCAGTAAGAAGAGAGTAATTAAAAAATATTAAAAAATTTTAATATTTTTGAATACGTTTTCTGTCCAATGCATTTGTATCCGGTGATAGCACCTACTTTTACCCGAAAATCAATCCTTTTGAATATAGGTTTAAAAAATTTGTCAATCCAAATGAATTCCTTTATAATGGAAAAAAAATAAAATGAATATTTTTTAATATCTGCAGTTCAGGTTATTGAATACAAATGAATCCCTTTATAATGAAAAAATAAACTAGTTATTCTTAAATACCCACACGTCAGATTATTCAATCTGAATGAATATTTTTATAATAAAAATGCAATTAAAATAAAATGAAAATTTATCCGAATGAATACCCTTATAATTGAAAAATATAAAATGAACATTTTAAATACTCACGATTCAGTTTTATTTAATCCAAATAAATACCATTATAATGAAAAAAAAATGAAAATTTAATATTTGAAAACACATAGTTCAGATTATTCAATCCAAATTAATCTCTTTATAATTTAAATAAATAAAACCAAATCCATTGTTCTAAATACTCATCTCTTTAAAAATAAATCAGTGAAAAGTCACTGAAGAAATTCAAATTAATATACATTTCTACTAATTTTTTTAAATTCTTTACTAAAGTTTTAGTGAAAATTGACTAAAAATAAGTAAAAAGTTCCACTAATTCGAATTAGTGACCGTTTTTCACTAATTCAGATTAAAAGAGCACATTTGAAATCACTGTAAGGTGTAAACAAAGAAGTAACAAAGAATTTCAATTTTTGAAATTAATTTCATTAATTTCGATTTAGGGGAAGGTGGGGCAAAACCGCTAGGTTTAAATTTACTGATGCACAAATTTTTAACTATACATTCAATTGGAGTCATTTTTGTTTGTTACACGACTAAAACTAACCAGTAACAGATTTTAATAGTCGTTATTACATTTATCATAATCATAATTACATTATTTAATTGTATTTAAAAAGATTCGAATTAGCGGCTTTGCCCCAACTGTTGGGACAAAGACGTTTTTGCTAATATTATTATTGCAAATATAATAAATGATCTAAAATATACTCTAAATAACATTTATTGGTGCAATAATTATAAAACATAAATATTTTACAGATTTTAAAAGAGATTTAATCGATTTTATTGAAAATAATGACGACTTGTATTTTTAACCTCATATTTTCAATTTAATTGTTTTTTATTTTGTTTCAAAATCTACTTTATCGACTTTTCAAAAATAGAATGTTTTTTTAAATATCCATGCGAAAATATGATTAAATAATAATGCTTATTTAATGTTCAAAATTCATAATTTTTTTTCAAATTAGTAGTAAACGCTAATAAATAATTAAATGATTAAATAATAATAATAATAACAATAAATTTAACAGACAAAAATACTTATTTGTTTTGATGAAAAAATGCAGGTTAACAGTTGATTAGCATGAAGTTTCCATCATTTAAAATTACATGCTAATGCAGTTTTTAATATTCAATTGTTTTTTATGAAATATTTTCCAAGCGTCTTTGCCCCAAACGACAAATCTTTTTTTAATTTTAAATTTTATATATTTAGATTGAAAATTAAACCTGGATTCCACAGAGATTGTGTAGATAAATGATTACTCTATTAGAACGTGACATTTAAAATTTTTTAAAATTCACATTTAGATTCAAAATTTACTAGTTTTGATCAATAAAATTTTCATCTTATACTTGTAAAAACGATTTTTTTGATATATTTGCCAAAGCATTTTATATTTTTAAGATTTTTTTTTATAAAACTGTGGCTCCTGTTACAATTGTGATAAACTTTAAACATAAGTTGAAACGGTCTAGAAATAAGGGAGATATTTTGAAAAACGTCTTTGCCCCGCTTAGCGGTTTTGCCCCACTTTCCCCTATAGGGTTATAAACAACTCCCATAAATGGGGGGTATTTATACACAATTTATGTAATTATTAATTTATAACTAATATCCAAATGAACCTAGCGAGTTGTAGTCTTTTCTGACTTAACTATTTTTTTATATTTTAAAACAATAACTTATTCAGTCAAATTAACCACAACAACCAATTGCAATTGTTATAAACAAATTATTGTTAATAATGATTAATTACTCACAAATTCACCTGGAAAGACACAACTTTTTCCTAATTTTACAAATTAATGGCCTATGGTTAGAAAAATAAAAATTGTTGACTGTCAATTATTATTTACTACACTGAGAAAAAAATACTGCCACAAGCGCGCCGGTCACTCATGTGTTTTCAGCGTTACTAGAACACTGCAGTTTTGGCATGACATTACCGCTAAAATTTTAACCGAAGGTTGTGACAATTCACGATCGATCCTCACTTGTTTTGTTATGTTTCGAGATTGTAATTAAACATTGGTTATAAATACTGATTGATTTAATTATTCTAATACAATTTAAAAACAAATTATAAATTAATTAATTAAAAAATTTATTTAATTATAATTTTAGAATTAACTTCATGTGTTCAACGTATTATTCAACACTAAATTTTGCAAAATTTTGACAGGTCCCTGCTGCTTTTTCAAAACAATGCTAAAACTGCAGTGTGTCTCCTGCCAAAATAGCGGGAATGCATAGGCAGTTTAATTCCTACTATAATGGCATGACTTTACCGCTGCCACGGCGGTTTTTTTTTCTCAGTGTAGCAACATTAACGCGTGCTCAAGCGCGCGAAAAACTTTACATTATTGGTCATTTAAAAACATAAATTTTTGCAAATTCAAATAATGAAACTTACGAAATTGAAGAATATATTTGAAAAATGACAAAAATACATTGACCTTTGAAAACAAATGTCGAAAAATAGCTACATAATTACACAATTGAAAAGAATATTTTAAAAATTTTAACAATAAATTTTAATTTTAAACAAAAGAGTTGAAAAATTATAGGAATAACTGTTGGAAATACCTAATTGTAAATTGACCAACTGTATTGAAAATCGATAAAAATAATTGAAATTGAAGAAAATAATAAAAATGGAGGAAATAAATTGAAAATTTGAAAAAAATAATTGATAATAAACAACAAAATTACAAAATGGCAAAAATAATTAACAATTGAAAACAAAATTCAAAAGATGGCTAGATTAATACACAACCGATAAAAATAACTTAAAAAATCGAAGAATAGTTATAAAATTTTAAGATAATAATTGCAAATTGAAAAATTGTAGGAAATAAATGAAAACTGCGGAAAATGATTAATAATATTGAAGAAAATAGTTGAAAAATGACGAAAATAATTGTCAATTGAAAACAAAAATCAAAAAATAACTAGATTAATAGACAACTGAAAAAATAATTGAAAAAATTAAACAAGAAATATTAAATTTAAAGAAAATAATTGCAAATTGAAAAATTAAGAAAATTGTAGGAATAATTGCAATTTTAAAACAATTTTTATGAGTGTACAAAATAATTGAAAAAGTCCAAGAATTATAGGAAATTGAGGAATTAATTGAAAATCGATCAAAATAATTTAAAATTAAAGAAAATATTTGAGAATTGAAGAAAATAATTAAAAATTGAAGAAATAAATTGAAAATTAAAGAATTGAGGAAATAAATAATTGAGAACTGAAGAAATACATCGAAAATTTAAGAATTAAATTAAAATTTTAAAAAATAATAATTGATAACTGAAAAAAAAATTACAAAATGACGAAAATAAATGACAACTGAAAACACAATTCAAAATATGGCTAGATTAACACGCAACTCAACAAAATCTATATAAATAAAATCAACATTTTGTCTGTACATTGCGCCAAACTCAAAAAATTTTACATACTTTTTCGTTTTAAGTGATAAGAATCGCGAAAATGCAAAAAAAAAAAAAATTCTGTCTGTCTGTCCAGGATTTTTTGTCCGGGCATCACTTAAAAACGGCTCAGCCGATTCAGGTGAAATTTGGCAGAGTATTAGAGTGTCACTCTACTTAGATTTATAAAAAAAAAATTTTAGAAAATATTATTAAAAGCTGAGATATACAACTAAGTCACATTTTCACATATACGTACATACATACACATAAACATGCATATATACATATATACATACACACACATATACACACAAACACATACTCACATATACACACACTTTTCACTATGATATTTGTAAACAGCGGATCAAATTACGTAAGCATACGAAGTATCAAAAAGATTTGAGGTTTAAGCTGCGAAGTACACCCAAATTTGTTTCAAACACCTGCATGAAAATAATTTTTGTCAAAAAATACTTTCTGTCGGAAAATGCATGCTTTAAAAAATACTTTCAGTCAGAGAATATTTTTGGTCAAAAAATACTGTTGATGGCACGCCACTAGATTTCGATGCCCGCCGAAGGCGGGCTCGAAAGCTAGTAATTTATAAAATCAAAGAATAATTATAAAATTTTTAGTTAATAATTTAAAATTGAAAAATTGTAGGAATTAATTGAAAACTGCGGAAAATAATTAAAAATTGAAGTTAAAAAATAACTAGAGTAATTGAAAAATTGAAGAAAATATGTAAAAAATGACGAAAATAATTGTCAAGTAAAAAGAAAATTAAAAAATAACTAGATTAATAGAAAAATGAAAAAAATAATTGAAAAAATGAAACAAGTAATATTAAATGTAAAGAAAATAATTGTAAATTGAAAAATTTAGAAAATTATAGAAATAATTGTTGGAAATAATTGCCCATTTAACAACTGGATTGAAAATCGAAAAAAATAATTAAAATTGTAAAAAGTAATTGAAAATAGAAGAAAGCCATTAAACATTGAAGAATGGAATTGAAATTGAAAGAATATAATTAAAAATTGAAAAAGAGTAATTGAAAAAAGCCGAGAATTAATGAATATATCTTAGAAGAAAAAAATTGAAAACTGAAGATTGGAAATAAAAATTGAAGAATGGCATTAAAAATTAAAGAACATAATTGAATAATTGTATTTAAAATTAAAGAAACTTAATGATATCGAACAAAATAATAGAAAAAAACAATAATTTTTTAATATTAAAGAAAATAACTGAAAATTGAAAAGTGGAATTTAAATTTGAAGAAAATAACTGAGAAATGAAGAATTCTAGAATTGAATAATTGATTTGCAATTTTAAAACAATTTTTATGAGTGTAAAAAATAATTGAAAAAGTCCGGGAATTATTGGAAATTGAGGAATTAATTGAAAATTGATCAAAATAATTAAAAATTAAAGAAAATATTTGAGAATTAAAGAAAATAATTAAAAATTGAAGAAATAAATTGGAAATTAAAGAATTAAATGGAAATTTCAAGAAAATAGTTGATAATTAAAAGAAAAATTACAATATGACGAAAATAATTAACTATTAAATATTATAACTATTGCTAATAATTTGTGGTGTAAAAAACGAAAATAATATGTACCTAAAATTTACTTAGTAATAGTATCCATTTTTCTATCCAGAAAGTCTGGCAGTCCATATAGCACTTTCACAACCGTTTTTATAGTTTTTATAATGAAAACCGAAAAAAATTTTGTCAGTATAATTTAATTTTAAGTTTTGAATGAGCGTTTTTGGTACGTGTTGACCGGATCAAAATTTAACGAAAACTGAGTTTACAAGGAAAGTGACAGTTGAGATGAAACACATGTTAAAAGTCATAAAAGGATCAAGCGAGGGTTCAAGAAAAGTTTTAGTTGTCTCGATAGGAAAAAAAACTTGTTTGTGTAGGTGCATTGTTATGAAGGGGTCAAGATTTTAGAGACCTCGGGAAACATTTTTGTGACGATGTAAATGAAAATACTCGTGAAAATATAAACAGAAATATTGATGAGATTAAAACTATAAAATTGCTTGGTAAAAAACAGATAAGTTGTTAGTGTCATTACGTTCGTTAACTGCTGTTGTATCCGTTAATTCATTTTAAGGATCATACGTTTTTTATAATTTCCCGTTCTGTCTAAAATTTTTGCCTCAATTTTTACTTTATCAAAATCGAAAGTATGGTCCTTAAAACAGGCATATTCGGTAAGAGCAGTCCATTTATTAGGTGATTCATAAACATCATCTTTGTGTTCTTTTATTCTTAAGTTTAAGTTGAAGAATGATGTTGACTGAGCATACATTGAGGCATACATTGAAGTTGTGTTTTTATTTTAAAAATTACACACTGTCAATACAGATTTCAAAAAAGTTTTTTTTAATAAAGTCTAAACAAAATTTAATAACTTTCTCTCTAAATCTGAATTAGTGTTTTTCTATTAATAAGTTATTGATAAGTGGAAAAATTAATAACAAATTAGTAAAATTAGTAATAATTTTACTAATTTGTTTAGTAGAAAACTACTAATTTTTAATAAAAAACTACTAATTGAAATAGTAGGAAACTACTAATTGAAATTTTAAAGTTTCACTGTTTCAATAAGTAGTTTTCTACTAAAAAATTAGTAAAATTATTACTATTTAATAGTAGCTCACCTTTCACTAATTCAATAGTAGAAAACCGCTAATTCAGATTTAAAAAGCTTCAAAAGATGATTAATTTAAATTCTTTAAAAATGTATTCAAGAATAATATTTAAGTAAAAAAAAATTTTATTAATGAACACTTTTAAGAAACTTTCATCAACGTCTTAATAAATTATAAAGATCACTAAAAATTATCTTCAAATTTACGTATTTTTCGCTTTTTAACCCACACTTAAGGTATTTCTCTTGCAGTTATATACTTGAAAAAATAGTTTTTTAATGATTTTCTTTAAATTGTGAGAAAACGTTATTTTATATGTGCCTTCTATCTGGTTAAGATTTCAGGACCCTTTACCGTCTAAAATTTGAGATATTCTTGTTCGAAATTTCAATTTTACATGCAAAATGATAAAAAATTGAAATTTCGAACAAGAATATCTCAAATTTTAGACTGTAAAGGGTCCTGAAATCTTAATTAGATAGAAGGCACATAATTATAAAATAACGTTTTCTCACAATTTAAAGAAAGTCCATTAATCCATAGAGAATCGATTTTTTTAAGTACCTATAACTGGAAGAGAAATATCTTAAGATGCAACAGTGTATAAAAACGGTGTATAATTTTGCGCCGAAGACGCATTATAAATGAGTTCATCTGAAATAAATAAAAATTTATCAAATATTATTATATTTAAAAATATTTAAAAATATTAGTTTTATTTTAATTTAAATTTTATTATAGAGAGATTTATTTGTATTGAATAATCTAAGCTGTAGGTATTAAAAAATATTCATATCATTTTTTTAATTATAAAAGGTTTCAATTGGATTAATTAAATCTGAACTGTAGGTCTTCAAAAATATTGATTTTTCAAAAACTTTAATTTCATTATAAAGGGATTCATTTGTATTGAATAACCTGAACTGCGGACATTAAAAAATATTCATTTTATTTTCTGTATTTATAAAGGGATTAATTTGGATTGACAAATATTTGAACCCATATTAATAAGGATTGATTTGCGGATAAAAGTAGGTGTTATCACCGGATACAAATGGATTGGACAGAAAACGTATTAAAAAAGATTACATAATTTGACTTTTTCTTCGAAAATCATAAAATTCCAATCTTTTTCAATTTCCTCCTTCTTACTGGGTATGATCACTACGTGCAACGTGCGATTTTACATAATCTGCATGTTATTTTAAACCCCGAATATAAAATAGGTGGCGTTATGTTGAAAAACACGCCGCATGTAATTTTCCACATTTTCCTTCTTGCGTGTAACTTAACCTACAAATTTAGGTAATAATATTTATGAAATATGTATTTTCATATATTCCTGCTCCTAAGGTGAACACTTTAAAAGGATCATAATTAGCCCAAAAAAAGACAAAAACGAATTCCTTTACCATTTTTTGATTATGCACATAGTTTTGAAGTTATTTGTTTAAAGTTGCATACGGGCGAATGCTTGATGATGGAAAGTCCCTGTCTTTCTAACTTAAGCAAAATAATTGATGATTGAAAACAAAATTCGAAAAATGGCTAGATTAATACACAACTAAAATAAATTAAAAAATAAAACAATAAAAAGCTAAATTTCAAGAAAATAATTACGAAAAGAAAAATTAAAAATATGATAGGAATACTTGTTGAAAATAATTGTAAATTGAACAACTGGATTGTAAGTAGAAAAAAACTGAAACTCAAGAAAATAATTGAAATTTGAAGAAAACAATTAAAAATTTAAGAAAATAATTAAAAATTTAAGAATGGGATGGAAATTTAAAGAATATAATAAAAGATTGAAAAAAGTAACTGGAAAAAGACGAGAATTATTGAATGTGGAAGAGAATTATTGCAAACTAAAAAATGGAATTGAAATTTGAAAAAAAATTGAGAATTGCAGAAAATATTTGAACAATTGAATTTAAAATTAAAGAAACTTATTAATAATCGACGAAAAAATTAACCAAATACGAGAATTTAAAAATATTAATGAAAATAATTAAAAATTGAAGAAAGTAATTTAAAATTTTAGAAAAATAATTGAAAAAATATTTTAAAATGACGAAAATAATTGACAATTGAAAAAAAAAACGCAAACTGGCAATAATCGACAAGAGAGAAAAATAATAACAAAAATTAAAGAATAATTCTACAATTTTAAGAGAATAAATAAAAATTGAAAAAATTGTAGGAAATAATTGAAGGAAATAATTGGAAAATAACGAGAACAATTCCAAAATGGAAGTAAATATCTGCAAAATGTCGAAAATAATTGAGAATTGAAAAAATAATTCGAAAAATGGCTAGAATAATAAACAATTTAAAAAAAAATAATTTATAAAATTAAACAATAAACATTAAATTTAAACTAGTTAATTGAAAAATTAAGAAAATTATAGGAATAATTGTAAATTGAACAACTGAATTGAAAAAGGAAAAAATGGAAATTGATGAAAATAATTGATAATTGAAGAATGTAATTGAAATTTAAAAAATATAATACAAAAGTTTAAAAAGTAATTTAAAAAGCACATCATTATTAAATACAGAAGAAAATAATTAAAAATTGAAGAATTGAACAATTCAATTGATAATTTTAATCAATTTTTATGGGTTTTAAAAAAAAATTTAAATCAGATAATTATTGAATATTGAATAATTGATTGAAAATTGAAGAAAATAATTGAAAATTTAAAAATGGAATTGAAAATTGAAGAGAATAATGTGGAATTGAAGAAAATAGTTGTAGAAAATTAAAGAAAGGAAAAAATTAAAGAAAATTGTTGAAACGAAATTTTAAAACAATTTTCATGATTGAAAAAATTAATTGTAAAAGCCGAGAATTTTTTAATATTTAAGAGTTAGTTGAAAATTGTACAAATAATTGAAAATTGAAGAATGTAATTGAAGTTAGAGAAATATAATTAAAAATTGGAAAAGTTATTGATAAAATCCGAGAATTATTGAATGTAGAAGAAAAAGTTGAAAACTGAAAAATGGAAAACTGAAAAATGAAAACTGAAAAATACTAAATTAAAAAAAAAATTGAGAATTGAAGGAAATATTTGAACAATTGAATTTAATATTAAATAAACTTATTGATAATTGAAAAAAAATTAATGGACCAAAGGCGAAAATTTTTTAATATTAAAGTAATAATTGCAAATTAAAAATTGAAATGGAAATTTGAAGAAAGTAATTGAGAATTGAAGAAAATAGTTGTAGAATTTAACATTTGAATTAAAATTTTAAAACAATTTTTATGGGTGAAAAAAGAATTGAAAACATCCGAGAATTATTAAATGTTGTGGAAGTAATTGATAATTGATGAAAAAAATTGGAAAAAAGAAAATAATTAAAAATTGAGGAAAATAATTATAATTGAAGATATAAATTGAAAATTGAAGAATTAAATTGAAGCTGTATGATAATAATTGATAATTGTAGGAAATGTTACGAAATGACGAAAATAATTAAATATTATATTATATACAATCAAAATTGTAGAAATCAACTGGAAATTTTAGAAATACATTGAAATTTTAAGAAAATAATTGATAATTGAAAAGAGGCGAGAATTATTGATAATTGAAGAAAATAAATAAAAATGAAAAATTAAGGAAAAAAATTGAGAATTCACGAAAAAAATTTAAAAATATAAATTGAAGATTAAATAATTAAATTTAAATATTAAGAAAATAGGTAATTGATAATTGAAAGAAAGATTACAAAAATAGGAAAGAATTGAATATTAAAGAAAATAATTGAGAAGTGAGGAAAGTAATTGATAATATTGATAAAATAATTCAAAAACTGACGAGAATAATCGACAACAGTACAAAATAATTGAAAAAATTAAAGAGTAATTACAATTTCAGTTGAATTTTTTATAATCAAATTTTTTAAAATTATTTCCTACATCTATTTCTGTGATTTTATTTGCATTTCAATTATTTATTAGAAATGTTATATTTATTCATCAATATTTAAAATTATTTTGTTCAATTGTTGATTATTCTTGCCAGTTTTCTGATTTTTTTAAATTGATATTAATTTTCGTTCTTTTTCAACAACATTCTTCAATAAACAATATTTCTCGACTTTTTCAATTATTTTGTTCAGTATACAAGAATTCTCTTGTTTTTTCAATTAATTTTCTCGAATATTTCAATAATTTTCTTCAATATTCAATAATTCTCGTCTTTTTTCAATTATCAATTAAGTAGTTTCTTTAATTTTCAATTCGATTCTTAAATTCTTCAATTCTTTTCTAAGAATTCCAATTTCCATTATTCAATTTTAAATTATTTTCTGCAATATTCAATAAATCTCGGTTATTTTCAATTATTCTTTTTAAACTTTTAATTATTTTCTTTGATTTTCAATTCAATTGTTCTATTACGTTCTTCAATTCTCAATTATTTTCTAAGAATTTTAATTCAATTATTATTTTCAATTATTTATCAATAATGTTTTAAATATTTCAAATCATTTGTTCAACTTTTCAAACAGTTTCTTCAATTCCCAAAATTTTTTCTTTGAATTTCAATTCGATTTTTTTCAATTTTCAAATATTTCTTTTAATCTTTAATAATTCTCGTCTTTATAAAAGTATTTTTTCAATTTTCAATTCCATTTTTCAGTTTCCAATTAATTTCTTCAATATTCAATAATTCTCAGGTTTTTAAAATTATTGTTTTCAATTATGAATAATGTCTTCTTTTTGCAAATCAACTGTTTAATTCTTTCTTCAATTCTCAATTATTTTTTGTAAACTTCAATTCATTTCTTCAATTTTCATTTAATTTCTTCAATAATCAAGAATTCTTTTTTTCAATTATTTTTTCCTATTATCAATTATTTTTTAAATTTTTATTTATTCTGTTCAATATTTAATAACTCTCAGCTCTTTTTAATTATTTTTTTCAATTTTTAATTACTTCGTTTAATTTTTAATTTTGTTTTGCAATTTTCAATTATAATTTTCAATTTTTAATTGTTTTCTACAAGTTTCAATTATTTCTATAATTTTCTCCAGTTTTTAATTTTTAATTATTATCTATATAAATTTGATAATTATTGTTTTATTTGTTCAATTATTTGGTTCAATTGACGATTATACTCAACATTTTTCGATTTATTTTCAATTGTCAAGCATGTTTGTTATTTTTTAGTTATTTTTTTCAATGTTCAATTACTTTCGTCATTTTGTAATTTTTTTTAACTGACAATTATTTTCTTCAAATTTTAATTTAATTCTTTAAGTTTTTATTTATTTCTTTAATTTTCAAATATTGTAATGATCAAACATAATAATTTTTACAATATTTCGATAAAAAAGAAAAAAAAATTTTTTATGCTGATTTCACGAATTCTGACCTAGCTATAAATTTGCCTGTGTTTTAGATTGTCAAAAAAATTTCTACTTTAAGAATCTTATTTTTTTATTTATTTATTGTTGAATAACAATTTAGTATTCGGATGCAAAATCTTTTAAATCAACAAAATCTCACGAAAGTCGTTACTCAGAAATTTTAGGGGCAATTGAATATCTACGAATCTTAGTTTTGATTTTTAAAATTCAAAGTTTTCATCAGGAATTGTCAATTTTTAAAATTTATGTTAAAAAATAAATCGATAGGGTGAAATTAAATTTGGATTGATCAATTTAGATAATTTGAAATTAGAATGAATTTAAATTAAAATTAATGTCATTTATAATTTAGGTGAAAATTTTCTTTAAAAAAATATTAATAAATATAAACAGAATCTAAAGATATTAATAATTATTTTGACAAATAAAAATTAGTTAATTGTCTGAAAATTAATTTTTTTTTAAATTTATAGATATTATAATTTAGATGGGACTGAAATTCGAATTTCGATTCGAATAAATTTTAAATAAATTGAAACTTGAATTGAATAAAATTTAAATAGATTGAGATTGGAATATACAAATATTATTAAAATGTAATTCGATTAAAAATTAGAAAAAATAAAATATTAAAATAGAATTATAAAGATTTGGAATAAAAATATTGGAAATTAAAATTTCACAAAATTCAAATTCGTGACTGATCCAATTTATAACTTATAAACCTTATACAATTGTAACTTTAATGGAATAAATTTAGAATTCTTTGAAATTGTTATCACTAAAACTTTGTTGATAATATAAGAAAGTTGGAATTGATATTGAAATTTAGATAAATTAAAATTTTAATTGTAATATCGAATAATTGAGTTTTGACTGTTTGAAATTTAGATGATTTAAATACAGAGTCAATTAAAATTTGAATAAAATAAAAAATTTATAAATTTAAGTGATAAATTATTGAAATTTGGATCGATTGAATTTGAAATGAATTTAAATTAAAATAAATTGAAATTAGAATTAATTAAAATTAAGATAGTTTAAAATTTACATGAATATTAATGTTCGAATATTAAATTCTAGTTGATTAAATTTAGAACCTTCTAAAATTGACATTATACCTAAAATAAAAGTCTAGACCAATAAAAGTTGAAATTTGAATAATTAATTTTTAAATCCATCACAAATTGGATAATTGAATTTTGAAATTAACAAATTCTAAGTTGATTAAAATGTAATACTTGAAATTTTATTTCTTTTGAAATTACGATTAAACTACATTTAATATTTGGTTGAATTAAGCATATTAAATTTCGTCAATTAAAATTTTAATCAATAAAATGTTGGATCATTAAAAGTATAAATTATTTTAAAAGGACAATTTAAAAAATCGTGTTAAAATAAAAAAAGTATTGAAGATGTTTATTTAAATTTAAAAAATAAAAAAATTCAACAAACCACCGTTAATTTTGATTTTTAAGAAACAGTTGCTTTTTGATTATTAAGTACCAACTTAAATGTTAAACTTGAAAAAAAATGGTTTTTTTCTCTGAAACTGTAGTATAATTTTTTATAAAAAGTAATCGTATCCTTAAAATATAAATTTTTGATATATCGATTAGGGATAACACATTTTAAGGAGAAATTGGACACCTCTAGAAGAAGGTTATGTCTCAAGTCTTTATTTTGCTTTTTGAAATATAAAAACTAACTTTTAATCTTATTTTATTTAGACAAAATGTGGCAAATTTTATCTAAAACAAAATAAACCATTGGAACTCGTAACTAGATAATAATTAAAGATTTTTTAGATTCAGAAATGTTTTAGAAAAGACGATAAATTTGTTTCTGAATGTCAAAAATCATTAATTTTTATCCAATCACGAGTTTTAATGGTTTATTTTGTTTTAAATTAAACTTGCCAAATTTTGTCTAAATAAAATAAAATTAAAAGTTAGTTTTTATATTTTAAAAGCAACATAATGATTACAAGCATAATCTCTTCTCGGGTATGTGTCTAAGTCTTCCTTAATTGTTTCAAAAAAATTTACAATTGCGTGCAAATAATTTAAATTCGTTTTAAACTTATAAGTATTCAATTTAGTTAAATTAAAATTTTTGGCCTCTTTTTAATTGTATTAATGATCATCATTTTTCTAAACATCTCGTAACAATTTTTTAAATATATTTACTGACGGGTATTAGTTTATTTAGATAATACATTTTGGGAACGGTAACGAAATTTATTATAAAATTATCTTCCAATAGTTTATAAATATTTTAAAAATCAATGCAAAGCAATATATTGTTAATGATTGTACATACCTTTTGAAAAGTAATATCTTCGATTTTTTAAATTAATACAATTTTCTCGATCTAAGGAGGAGACTGTCGTCTTGATCACTTCGAAGCCCGGTCGTTTATGCCTCGACTTCAATAGGCATTTAACTTATTGTTTATTATATTTTGAGATAAGTTAGCTGACTCAGGATGTTTAAGGAAATGCGATCCCGCCTTTTCTGCGAATCTGTTTCTATTATCAACTTACAAATATACCATTAATATGTGACGGTCCACAAAAAAACGTGCCTTAGCTCCCATAACGTTAATTTTGTTTCTTTAAAACGGCAATTTTTTATTTTTTGAATAGAAAGAGCAAACGAAAATCTATCGGCATTAAAAATTCACAATTTATCTTTCGGAGTTAAGACACGTTTTCTCGTGGATCGTCACATATATATATTTGTTTCTTGTTCTAAATTTTAGTTAGTATTTTGTAACAAAATTTAAGTAGAATTTTGTCCAGTTAAAAATATTCCATTTGAACGAATTAAAAAACTGTTTATTTATAAAAATTATTTAACTGGTTTTAGAAATATTTTAAAAAGTTGCAGTTTTTCAGTTTTAAACTGGACTCAAAACACAATTTGTTTCAAACTTTTTTTCAAATAAACAATTTTCAATTCGTTAAAATACAATGGTTCTAAATGGAGAAAATATTTCATTTTGTTTAAAAACAAATAGATTTCTACTTATTGTCTTTTATCAAAATGAAGAAATAGGTTTTTGAGAAATTGAGATTTTAATTAAAGCGTAGTAAAATTTTTTTTTTAAATTTATTCAACAACATTCTTTGGTTCAATGATTTTTACGATGAAGTTTCAAAAAACTCGCTATAATTAGGGACCTAATTACAAAAACAAATAAAACTGAAGTTAAATAAAAACAAATTGCACTTTTCGACTAAAAAGAATCCTCTTAAATTTATTTTTTCAAATAAAACTAATCTTTTCGATTGGTAAACAATTTTTTTACAAACTCAAACAATCTCTTACAAAAATTACAGAAATATCCGTGAATGTATTTATTATGAATATAATTATAAAATAATGAACACAATTCATAATAAAAGAGTAATAATTAGAATTCAATGACATTTGGAAAGAACATATTTTCGGAAATCGAATTAACTTGGTTTAAAAATGATTTGAAAAAAGCCAGTCAAAATAATCAGAGTTCCAAATGCTGACAATTTTTTTCTTTACATTCAAATTTCATTTTCGATACATCATAAGAAAAGTGAGTTGACAGAGTGTTTTTAAATCCCGGATATTTACTTTCAGTATAAAAAATTAAATTTTCAATGTCTTTGAAGGTGTCAATTATCTCTTTTTTAAACGATTCAACAAAATTTTCCTTTCTCAAGTCTTGAGGAAAATAATCGGAATTTATAAAATTTTGACATCCACTGATTACATTTGACAAAGCTTTATTCTGCGTAAGGGGAACTGAATTATTTCCCCATTCATACAATATGAAAAACTCAAGAAATTCGTATGCAATTACTCCCTGAATAATTGTTATGAATTTCTTAATTCCTTCTTCGCCGTTCGACCAAATAGTATTCGAATTCTTACTAGGAAAGGGAATCACACTCAAAAATATTGAATTCTTTAAAAAGCCGGGGAATTTTGAGGCTTTGGCATCTCGAAGAACATTTTCACCTAGCGGTTTTCTTTTCCTCTCTTTCAGCCCGTTTAACATTAGATATGGAAAAGCTGCCATTAATTGCTTAAGTGACAAAGCTTTCCCTTCAGCTACTTCTTCGGCACTTGCAAAATCCTTTAATTTATATTTCTTCTTTAAAGTATCTATTATTTTATATCCAGTTTTTGACGTATTGTATTCAGTAATGGCCGAAATATTTGGCCCTCTAGAAATAAACATTGATGTTAATTGTACTATATCTGAGGACAATTCACCGCCTTCTTCTTCCAAGCAGGAACATGCCATTTTGACGACAGCAACAGGATCATAGTGTTCCTTAGGATCTTTAGCATTAACACAAAAACCGTGTTCGAATCTAGGCCACGAGCTTAGCATTAATTCCACCATATCATCATACGCTTCCCTAAAACTTTCTAACTCTTCGTCATCCATCTCTCGATCCATCTGCAAATGAAGTATATATTTTTAAAAATATGATTTTTATAATTTTCATCAAAATTTATAACAGAATGAAAACAATCTACAGTAAAAATAAGTCATGTTCTTAATGTTGAAAATAAAATTGATAAGGAAATTTAGAAATAAATAAAAATAAATAATGTTGAAAATGAAATTTCGAACTAGGCAAAAGTAAAAAAATAAAATATTAAATTGACATTTATCAATCAATATTAATTCGGGAAAATATGGACAAATGAAGATTCGGTGAACTGGATATGGCACTTAAAAATTAAACTGAAAATTCAATTAAATGAGAATTCTGCTTAATGAAAATTCAGTTGAATTATAATTCTTTTAAATAAAAAGTTTGTTTAAGAGAAATTCTGTAGAATAATACTTCTATTATATGTTAATTCGGTAACCTAAAGAATCGAATTTATTTAAATTCGATTTATTAGGGCTGATAAAAATCAAGATTTTTTTAAAAAAGATATATAAAAAATGTTAATTTGTAAGTTGTTTATTAAAGAAATGAAGAAAAAAAAATAACATAAGAATGAAACAGTGACATAAAAAAGTAGAAACTCTTTTCAAAAAATTAAACTATTTACGAACATTTTTTTTAATGAAAATAATAAATAAGATAATAGCAAAATTAACAAAACGTTCAAATACATTACTAAAGAGAACAAAATTTAAAAATTAAAAAAATTACAGAATTATTTTACAAATTGAAGACAAAAAGAATGAATAAATTTTTGAAAAATTTCAAAAAATTGCAAAATAAAAGAAATTCTATGAAATAGAAGAACGATGTTTAAATAAGAATATTTAGCACAAGATTAAATTTACATAATATAAAATAAAAAAACAGAAGTTTTCAGAAAAATAGAAAATTGAGAAATTTAAAAAATGTAGGTAAATAAAAGCATTAAATAAATGTTTTTAAAAAATGGAAAAATGATTACAAAAATTAAAAAAATTAATTAAAACGCCAAGGACTAAAAAATCATGAAAAATCAAGAAACTTTAATAAATAAGAAGAAAATGGAGAAATGTTTTTTTTTTAATCTAACAAACTGTAATAAAATGTAAAAAGTACAAAAAATAATAATAAAATTTTGTTAGAATCTACAAAAAAATCAGAATTAATATAAAAAAAAAGTCCACAAAAGAAATTAAAAAATCCTTTAAAAATAAAAAGGTTTAAGCAAATTAAGCCAAAAGCATTGTTACAATATGAGAAACATTTAAAACAAGTTTAACAATAAATTTAGAAAAATAAACAGAATCTAAAAATTTTATGAAGGAATAAGTACGTTTGCCAAAAAGCTCGCAAAAAATAAACAAGATGTGAAAACAAATTGAATAAATTTACAAAAAAATGAGCATATTTATTTTTAAAAATATGAAAATAATTTTAAAAATCAACGAAATAAAAAAAGTTTAGTGAATGTTATAACAAAATTGTGTAAAATAATATTAAATACTTTGCATAAAAAGAAGAAAATTAAAGAAAATCCTAATATAAAAAGACAAATACAAAAAAAGAAAATCGAAAGTAAATGGAGAAAAAATTTTTAAATTTTGTAAAAATAAGAAATTATAAGATATAAAAATTAAACAGTCTCAAAAAAGTTAAATCTCTTAGAAATATTGTAAGAATTAAAAAAAAAGATTATTGTGAATATGGAAAATAATTAATATTATTTAATTATTTTGCATTACTTAATAATATGCATTTAAATTTGAATTAATTGAAATTTAAAAATTGGAACAAATTGGAATTTGAGTTAATTGACGTTTGGAATTTATATAATTATAATGACTTGAATATATAAAAATTTTATACTATTTTTTGCTATCTTGATACCAAAAATTTGTAAATCGTAGGTATTTTGATAATTTGTATTAATACAATTTATTAAATTTTATAAAGATTAAAATATTGAAATTTCTAAAAATTAGGGTTTTGTTTATGGTTCGAGATATTTTACATGCAGTATTAGAAATCCTGAGAATTGCACAGATTTTTTTATTTAAATCATGATTTTAATGCAAATTGAATTTAAATCATGATGAAATTAAATCATGATTTGAATCAATAACATAATTATAAATTAAAAGAAAAAAAAAATTCTATATACAATTAAAATTTTTTTATTTCTTCATAGTTATTTTAAACTTTACAAATTATTTTTTGGTTATGATTTTTATTTAAACAAAATGGAAATTCATGCAGAATTGATTTTGGAAATATTGTGTCTTTAAAATATTTAATAGCAAAAATCAGAGTTTTTGTGAAATCAGGGAAAAACCAGAGATTTGTTCTAAATGAAAATACATAGTGACATTTAATTTGTAAACAGGAAATCAAATTTCAATCGATTTAAATCTGAATTAAAAGTTGGATAAATAATAAAATTGCAGATCGCTTCGATTTAAATTAGGAGATTAAATGCAATGTGAATCGACTAATATGTGGATAAATTGGAAAATAAATTTATTTAAAATTGGATTTGTTGAAATTTATTAAAATGTTTTAAAGAAGTTTTTAATTTTATATTTTGCCAAAAATAACAATTATAAAATCTTACGGCTAGAAAGAGGAATCTCTAGAAGAGGGTATAGATGAACCCCCCTCCTTCAAGAAATTTTTTTTTACCTCAACGAAAATTTTTTCTGTCGATTACTGATTACATTTATTTATTATATTTGTATCCAAATAATTTAAAGATATTGAAAATCAATTATTGAAAGTAATATTTTGTTAGATACTTACGGTTTGCAATTTTTGTTCCTTATTCTCGAATGTTCTCGATCCAGTTTTCTCAGCTTTAGAAAATGTGATCTGTCTTTGTCTACGAATAACAAAAGACGTTACAAACAAAAGGCGTTAGAAACAAATGTGGCGGCAATTGACTTTCAAACACAAGTATATTCCTACCTTTATCATTTGTCGGTAATTTTTAAGATGTAACATACCGGTAACATACATAGAAAACCTCGCGTGACGCGTTATTACCCAACCCTGATTATTAACATTCAAGTGAAGGTAAATTTCTTCTTTATCCTTTATTGATAATTTACAACACAACGAAAAACAAATTTATGAAATCCTAGTTCCAAGATGGAAGCGCCCATTGTCTCCACGTCAATAACATTGACAACGTTTTCGACGTTAGTTTAGTTCAGCATTAATTAATTCTATTAAAATTGCTTGGCTGATGCAATGGTGAGTCTTATATCCGAATTTATTGCTCTTCTTCTTTTAGTAATCACAACTTGTATGGTTTTTTTTTATACTAAGAAGACGTAGAGGAAAAGATTGATTTCTGTATTGAGATAACCTCAAAATTCTTAAAAATTATATTTTATAACAGAGTAGATTTTTTTAAATAATAAATTTGGATTTGAAAATTAAAATTTACACAAAGAAAGTTACTGAAATATATTTTTTAAAAGTTTACTTTTACATTTTAGGTTTTTTAAACATGACTTTAAACCGTCATATTGAAATGACAATAACTTTTCGTTTATAGTTGATTTTTTCCCCTTTAAATTTTATGTAATAATATTAACTAGTATCAGTTAAACATTAAGTATTTAACAAATTTGCATTGAGAAATTTACGTACTTTTCGTATAACTGTAATTTTATATTTATTTGTGTAAAAATGTGGATAGAATACATAACCTATCACTTGCTAAATTTAAATGATTTAAATCAGTTATTCATTATTATTAACCATTTACTATTTATTTTAAATACAAAATGTTGTTTTATTGTAAATTATTAATAATGGAAATTCAAAATATTTATTAAAAAACCTAAAGTAACAATTAAATCCGTGAATTTAAAAAATTATTTATTTAAAGTAAACTTTTATAAAAAAATTTTTCGTTAATTTAAAGTAATACAAGTTCTGATTATTAAAATCAACGAAATCTCGTTAGTACAAATTTTTTCTCCAAAGTTGCCTTACATAAAAAATTTTTTAGATTTTATTTAAATTTAAAAAGATCATACAGATCTTTTTATTTTATTTTCAATATTATGGTTTGAATTATCCACTACTTTCTAGCTACTATTTTATTAATTAATTGTTACAAGGTAATTAAATAATTCCAATTTATTCAAACAAAAATTTCCTTAATTGTTTTATTATAGTTCTATCAATTAATGTAAATTTTATATTTATTAATTAAGTGCCATATTATCAAATTTTTAATTTGTCCATATAATTATATCGAAAATGTAAATCGAAAAATAAGCCTGAAAACTTTGGATATAAAAAAAGTAAAAAATAATATTTATTCATTTTTATAATAATATTTAATAATATTTATTCATTTTTATAATTTTTAAACACTGTTCTTCATTTTTTCTAGTCTATGCAAATTTGATCTTATAATAAATTTCTCATTTTATCATAATTTTTCTGTTTCTTAAAAATATTCTTCTTTTTCTCAATATTATTTAATTTCTTTTGATTTTATTTTTCAAAAGAAGAAAACATTATTATTTACTGTTTTTTTTCTTAATTTTAAAAACAAATTTCTCCAAATTTCTTCTTATTAGTAAAATTTTAATGTTTTTTCATGGATTTTCTTATTTATTTTCTTAATTTGAAAAAACATATCCGTAAATATTCTAATTTATTGAAAAAATTTCTTTATATATTCTGCATTATATATGCAGTTTTCATTTTTCATTTTTAAAATTTTATTATTTCTCCTATATTTTTGTGCGGTGTCTTGATATAAAAACAGCAATTTTAGCCTTTTCTCTTAAACTTTCGAATATTTTAAGACAAAATTACCATAATTTTCCGCCTATTTTTTCAATAATTTTTTTAACCCTTTTCATTATTAAAAAATTTATTTTTTGTAGGTTTTTCAATTAGGTATTTTACATTTTCTTTTTGTTTTTAAGGTTGTTCATTCACTCAAGCGGTTCTCATTCTAAGTGATCATGACACGCAAAATCTTTTCAACTGAATTTATTCTTATAATTTAATTTTTTAAATAGTATTTTATAGTAAAAATCATTAAACCAACAAATTTTCTTAAAATAAAACTTTTTTCATTATAATTTCAAGTTACTTGAAACTTTTCTCTTCTAAACGCGTCAGAAAAGATTTTATTCATTCTTTTTTCTTCAACTTGTTAAATGATTCTCTAATTTGTCTAATTTTAATAATTATTTCTCTTTAATAATATATTTTAACGTTTTTTTAATTATCTTCTTATTTATTGTTGTAATTTTAAAAAAAATATACTTAAATATACTTAAACTCTTTGAAAAAAGTTTCTACTTTTTAATATATTTTTATGTCACTGTTTCATTCTTGTGTTGTTTTTTTTAAACTTTTCTTTATTTCTTTAATACTGTCCCTAGCTTTCTTTATAAAAGAATTTTCTCATTTTTTTAATAGACTGTTTTCTTATCTTTTTACGTTTTTCTTTTTATAATTTATTATTTTTTCATTGTTTTTACCTAATTTTCTTAATATTGCGATCAAATAAATTTGAAGATATTTTTTCTAAATTTTCTCATTTATTCGACATAATTTGTTTTGTTTTGATTAAATGTTTTATTCTTCATTAAAATTAAATAAAAATTTAATTTGATTAAAATTAAAATTTATAAATATCAGTTCAAATAATTTTGTGTTCATTAATAAATAAATCTATAATTTTTTCTATAATTTTCAACATTTTTCAATATACAATTATTCTCTATAATTTTGGAATTATATTTTACTTTTTTTAAAATATTTTGTTTTCTTGTCTATTATTTTCCTTATTTTTCAATTATTTTCTTTAATATTTAATTATTTTAGTCATTTTGTAATATTTCTTTCAATTACCAACTATTTTCTTAAAATTTCAATTTAATTCTTTAATGTTCAATTTATTTATTGAAATTTTTAAATTAATTATTTAATTTTATTCAATTCTCAAGTATTTTCTTCAATTTTCAATTATTTTATTCAATATTCAATAATTCTCGCAATTTTCTCAATTATCAGTTTTTTTCATGAAATTTCAATACAATTCTTCAATTTTCATTTATTTTGTACAATTTTTCCATAATTCTCATTAGTTTTCAATTGACAATTTATTATTCTCCTTTAATTTTATGATTATTAAATAAATTTTCAAATTTTTTTTCTTCAAATGCCGATTATTCTCACCATTTTTCGATTTTTTTTTCAATTGTTAATTATTTTTTTCAATAGTTAATTATTTTCGTTATATTGTAATTTTTCTTTTAATTATCAATTATTTTCTTGAAATTTCTATTAAACTCTTTAATTTAAATTTTATTTCTCCAATTTTTAATTATTTTCTTCAATTATCAAATATTTTCTTTAATTTTCAATTATTTTAATCGTTTTTCAATTAATTCCTCAATATTAAATAATTTTCGGATTTTTTCAATTATTTTTTTCACTCATAAAAACTGTATTAAAATTTTAATTTAATTACTCAATTCTAAAATTATTTTCTTCAATTCTTTGTTATTCTCTGCATATTTAAATTCCACTTTCCAATTTTCAATTAGTCTCATTAGATATTTTTATTTCATTCTTACCTCTCCCGAGGTCAATTTTCAATTATTTTCTTTAATATTTAAAAATTATCGCCTTTTTTCTATTATTTTTTTTTATTATAAATAAGTTTCTTTAATTTTAAATACAATTGTTCAATTATTTTCTTTAACTTTTAATTTCATTCTTCAATTTTTATTAATATTCAGTTTTCAATAATTTGTTTTCTTCTATACTTATTCATCAATTCTCTGCTTTTTTCAATTACTTTTTTCAATTTTTAAGTATATTCTTTAAATAAATTTTTCTTTAAATATTTCCATTCTTTAATTTTTAATTACTTTTTTCAATTTTAATTTTTTTTTTCGATTTTCAATCGAGTTTTTAAATGTGCAATTATTTCCATAATTATTTATGGACAACAATTATTTCTATAATTTTCTTAATTATTCAATTTGCAATTATTTTCTTTAAATGTAATATTTCTTGTTTTATGTTTTCAACTATTTTTTCAGTTCTCTACTAATCAAGTCATTTTTTGAATTTTGTTTTTATTTGACAATTATTTTCATGTTTAAAAAAATTTTCTTCAATTTTTCAATTATTCTCGTAATTTTTCAACTATTTCCTTCAATTATTAATTATTTCCTACAATTTTGTCAATTTTCAATTATTATCTTAAAAGTTTTATAATTATTCTCTGATTTTTAAAATTATTTTGTTCGGTTGTGTATTAATCTAGCCATTTTTTAAATTTCGTTTTCAATCGTCAATTATTTTCGTCAATTTGTAATTTTTTTTTTCAATTATCAATTATTTCTTCGAATTTTAATTTAATTCTTAAATCTTCAATTTATTTCCTCAATTTTTTAATATTTTCTTCAATTTCAATTTTTTTTTTCGATTTTTAATCCAGTTGTTCAAGTTGCAATTATTTCCAACAGTAATTCTTTTTAAACGTTCAAGATAAATTATTGTCTAAAAATTTAGATTTTAATATTTTGTACAATTTTTTAAGCTTTAATTGTAATGAATAAAATTATAAGAATTTTAAATTTAAATTTTTAAATTTAAGTATAAAGTTTTATTTTAAATATGAAGGCGAATTTCGCAAAATTAAAAATATTATTCAATTGTTCGAAAATTTGTGATCGGGAAAAACAGGGAAATGTTGTTTTTTTGAAACTTTTCTTAATTTCTTTAATAATGTCCATGTCTTTTCTTCTTCAAAAGAATCTTCTCATTTTTTTAATAGACTGTTTTCTTACCTGTTCACCTTTTTACGTTTTTCTTTTAATAATTTATTCTTTTTTCGTTATTTTGACCTAATTTTCTTAATTTTGCGATCATACGAATTTGAAGAATCTAAATTTTCTCATTTATTCGACATAATTTTTTTGATTTTGAATAATTGTTTTATTCTTCATTATTTCTTATTAAATGGTCTCGCTTTAGAAAATAAACTGCTTAAAAATAAAGACTGGGAAATTTTATACACTGATTTTATATATTAAAAAAAAGCAATTTTAGATTTAAATTAAAAAAATTGATTTTTTTGTTTATTTTTTTTTTTTAATCCTGATTTTTATCAGTCCTGCTAGAAAGTATAGCGATTAGCCTCAGCTTCATGACTATCATTGTATAAATAGTTGTAATATTTAAAAAATTGTTTCAATAGTTAAAAATTAATAATTCTGTTGTTTTTTTTTCGGGTAGTCTGCCCTATTCAATTTCCAGAGTTTGCTGACAGTTATTCTGCTGCTAATTTGTACTTGTGCGTACATCCGATCCATAGTGCCGAGTTTGCTGGACAGGAATAAAGTTGGGTAAGTACCAAAAAAAAAAAAGAAAGCGGAAAAGAAAGCTTTTCCTGCAATATTCATTTTCTCGATTTTTTTAAAAGAACCATTTTTAAATGATTGTGTCGTCGCTAGATTCCTGGGAATCTTCTGGAAGTGTGCCAGGATTGGGGAGCGAAAGAGTCCTTATGTTGCATTATGCTGCCTCTTCATGGCTTTCAGTATATTGTTTTGGTCCTGAGAGGAATAGGATGGTTGTAAAAATAGAAGCATTTTAAATTAACCAAAAAAACTGGACAGACGCGATAAGGTAAAGTCCAAATGAAAATGTGAGAGTTACGTTCGTATGACAAACATTTGTATTTGTTCCTTCGACTGGAATACATAAAAAATACACTTATGTAAGCTTAAAGTAGGTCTATGAAAAACAAATCATAATGCTAGTTACACGATATACATTATTTGTCAACACGTTAAGATAGCGAAGCTATACTTATATAATTGTCCAATTTTGAGCACATTTTTTCAGCTTATTCTCACAATATATATATATATATATTTATATTTATATTTATATATTTTTCTATAAACAACAACGTCTTTAAATATAATCATTATTGTAATAGTAATATATTGAGCATCGTTCAATACTGTTTAGTAATCGTTAATCAATTACACTTATCATAACATCATTCCCTGCATTTTAAAGACAGTAATCCACACGATGCTGATACTTAAATTCTAAAGAGAAAATTTTCATATTAATATCAATAGAAAAATTATTTTCTATCTACAGTAAAATTATCTTATCTGGAAATTAAATTTTTTTTCTGTTTCTTAAATTATACTCAATTTAAAATTAACTTTAGTCTAAAATTAAATTTACTCTAAAATTTAGTCCTTATATAAAATAGTAATAAACGAGCCTTTTTATCTCATCTTGGAAAAAGTGCCTTCTATTATAATCATTATTATTAGTATTATTATTATTATTATTATTATATTATTATTATTAATTTAAGACATTCTATCTAACCAGTTTCCACCTAATTTCAACAATTTTCCTCACCAATCTTTCCAAACAAAATAATTTCTCTTGATCACATAAATTATTGTGACTGGTTTAGAAAAATATAATAAGTTTTCCAAAAAGTTAAACATAAATCTGTTGACTAATTTTTATAAAAAAAAAACAGTGAAAACTTTTTTCAGGGAAAAAAACTCTTTTGGAAGAAATGCTCGTTATTTATTCAAAGTAAGTAGAAGTTTTTTTTATTATAGCCTAATCATTCACAACAATTTAATTTCACTAATCTAGATCCGATTTCAATAGAGCTAGCGGGACTCAAATACAATTTTTTTTTCTTCTATACAACATTTTATTATTGGACTTTTTTTTCAAACTAAAAGAAATGTTTGTCGCATTTTTTGTTTTTTTATTACAAATCGAATTTTAGATTTTTATCTTTCTTATAGATCTAAAGCATTATCTAACTCGTACATTTCGATTCTTCTAGTGTATCAAAATGATCCAAAAAATGATAAATTAAACTCTAATCGGATTTTCTAAAGTGTACAATGTTGTGGATATATTTATTATTATTATTATGGATATGAAATTTCACGTCGATATGCTATTTTTTCAATTTATTAGCATTTTTTCTGAGACTAGTTTGCTTAGTACTATTTTTCTTTCATAATTTTTTTTTTATTATTATACCTTTCTTATAAGTATGAGAATTTTCTCTAAAGCTATTATTTCACATTTAAGTTTTTTTTTCCTTTCCTTAATTCTAGAGACTTTGATACGCTAATTATTTGTCAGCATTTGATTTAAAACAAAGAGAGTTTGTCTATATACTTTTTTTTTGTTTCGTTAATGCAAAATATTGTCAGATAGAAGACAAGAGCAAACGTAAGCTATATCACAAACATCTTTGCTTACATTTAGTTTTTCAAAATGTTTTTTCGGCTTTTTATTTCTATAAAAATCTGACTAAGCAACTTTAAATAAATCTTTCGGAGCACACGAGTCTTGATATTTTTTATTTATTATATAGATTATCTTCAAATATGATTCGTATTTAGATTAAAGCAAATATTTGGTTTTTCTAATAAACAGACGGTTCTAAATATCACTGATTTTTTTTTAAACAATTTTAGAACTGAGATTGCTTTTAGAACCGGTTATTTATTTTGAAACTGATTTTTAAAAATTGATCGTCTATTTAAAAAAAAAAAAAAAGTCCATGGATTTTTAAGTCACAAATCCATTTTTTTGAAGAAAAAAAAACGAAATGAAAATGAATGACCGTTCGATGATTAATGAAACTTCGTAAATGACTTTTGTTCTTTATGGCTATGGGAATTAAAGAAAAATGTTATTATCTCTGGATTTTATTAAAAAGATTTACATTTAAATAATTTATTTAATTTGTTTACAGACAAGAAATCCCTGAAAGGTTTAATAACAGAAATAATAAAAACAGTAATTACAGTCTAGGAGCTATAATTAGTTTTAAAATACAATATTAAGTTAACTACAATCTTAACATTTTAAGCAGGAATCTGTACATAGAGAGTGAAAGTAATAATTTCTTTCTTGATAAAATCTTTGGCTGATTTTGTTTATTTTTTTTATAATATACGCATCTCTGCTATATCTTTCGAATTTATTTTATTACTCAGTCGACTTCGAAAATAACAAAGAATTAGCCGATATTTATACAAATTAACTGCAAACATTTCATAGAAACATTTGCAATATTATCTTCTCTAAATTTGTCTTTGGCAAGATTAAGGGAACAAGGAGTGTAAAAAGGATATTACAATTTCATAAAATTCATTAATTTGACAAGTTCAATGTCTCGAATTTGATGAATTGGAAAAAGTTAAATCACTTTGGAAGATTTTTAACTTTTGAGAATTCAAATATGTTCGTGTTAGTCAGTGGGAGGCTTTTTAAATAAGTAAAATTTTAGAAAGATATCAAACTTTTACAAAGCATTTAAAAATCTCAATTCTTCAAGTGTTAGTCAACTTTCAAATGCTCCAGAGTTGAAAAAAAAAGTGAGGAGAATTTCTTGAAGAATTGCCTTGAGACCTAGCTTCCTTTTAAAATTGTTTCATTCCAATTGCTTGGAATCAATTTCTCTGATGACTCGTCAGAAAATATATATTATTTCGACTAATTTTACGTTTCTGGCACTAAAATACTGATTTTTGTTTTCAGAGAAGGTTGCCGGCCAGAACAAAAAAAAAAAAAAATGTTGATTGCACCATCAATAGCTGTTCCTTTAAAGGAGAATTTACTCTTCCATTGTAACAGACGCGGATCGTTGTTCTCGTCGTTAGGCGCATTATAAAATGGAAAATCGTTGCTCTTGTACCTAGCAGTTTTCTAATTTTATCGTCGCTTCGAATTACCGTAGCGTAAAAGAAACCAGCACACAAATCGCACTTATCTGCTTGATCACGTTTATGGCAATGGCGTTGCTCTGCACGTTCAGCACTTCATTATGTTTAAGAGCGTTCTTGTTCTTGGTTAATGCTCGACGAGGATCCATAGTGGTCGTTAAAATCTTATTGGATACCAATCTAGCAGTGCTTTTCTGCATTGCCGGTGTACTAAGCTGGTTAAATCTATTTAGGGTTGTAGAATCAATCTTATTTTTTAATTTGTTCTTGTGCTTCATCTCATTCATGAAGGTCGCATTCGTTGGATTTAAGGTTGCCGGCTCAATTTCTGAAAAGCAAAAGAGAGGTTAGTTTCACGTTTCTTACACCAGGTGCTTGATTTTTTTTAAATTGAAATGAAAGTGGATTTACTCTGGTTGTGGAAAAATGTTATAATGTCTTTAAAATAAATTTGCAAAACGCCCCTGTCGGTTAGTTTAAAACAGGGCTGATAAAAATCATGATTTTTTTAAAAATATGATCAATATATAAAAACTCCAAATGTTTATTTGCAAGTAGTTTATTAAAGAAATGAAGAAAAATTAAAAAAACAACACAAAAATGAAACAGTGACATAATTATGTATAAAAAAGTAATATAGTTAAATATAAAAAAATTAAACTATTTACGGACACTTTATTAAATTAAAATAATAGATAAGAAGATAATTAAAAAACGTTAAAATATATTACTAAAGAGAACAGAATTTTAAAATTAGAAACATTAGAGAATCTATAATAATAATCCACAAGATTCATTCATTCATTCATTCATTCATTCATTCTTGTCTGTCCGCACCAGAAGTTTGTCACTTAGATATGTTTTTGTTTTAAATCAGTTACGTTTGAAAAAATGTATCTTTAAATTAAAATTAGATTCTACTTTCATAAGATTTAATTTAACTGATGCATTGACAGAAAATAAATTAATAAAAATATAGTTTACCCTTAAATACTGAACTGAAATTTCCAAACACTCAAATTTTTAGTAAATTAAAATTCAATTCTATCAATATAAATTATTAACTTGAAATGTTCTTGTGATTAAATTAATTGATATTTAGATCATTGGAAATTGAGATCATTAAAATTTTAAAATAATTATTTTTAATGAAAATCTAAATTAGTAATTAAGAATCAATATATATTTAAGTTTTAATTTATTCAAGTTTGAATTAATCTAAATTTTGATTGGTTATTAGGCTTTAAATTATCTAAATCATTGAGGATTGATTTTAATCAATCCTTGCATTTTTATTATTCTGATTATTAATAACTAATCATTTAAACTTTTCACAATTTTAATTTTTTTTGTATATATAAATTTCACTTAATTTCAAATTCCATTAGACCCAATTTTCATTGATTCAAATTATAGTCTAAATTATTATTTTCAAAATTTTGACTGATTAAAGCTTTAATATGCAATGACATTTTTTTGTACAATTAGAAGTTTTTATATAATGATTAATGCAGGCATCACAGACTGTCCCCTATTCCCCTTTTTCCCCTTATTTTGAAGTTTTGTCCCTATTTCCCCTATTTTAAAGATTTGTCCCCTATTTCCCCTATTTCTAATTTTCAAATTTAAATTTATAATTTATCAAAGTTATTTTTTACATAATTCTGAATTTGTATCATTTAATTATCATTTGTATCATTTAATTATTTAATAATCGCGCTGAGCTATTTGGGAGAGAGGGAGATTGACCACAGTTTATTTTTGTTTATTTGCCGTTTTTAAAAGACTGCGGGTGATTTTAAATCCTAATGAAATAGGCAGAGCTAGCCGCTTTTTTAAAAAAATTATAAACAATGGTTTAAAAGAATGTATTTATTTTTAGATTTAGAATTATTAGCTTTGTTAATTTTAAACGCTTTTGTAATGCAGAGAACACAAAATTTTATTTAGATAATTTGACTGTGATATAATTGATTTTCTTAAAATTCGACCATATACCATATGACGTCGAAGTGCATTTTGAAAAAAAAAATATGTAACACATATTGTGGGGCGTGGAGGTAGCGTAAAATTACATTGGTTTTTCAGGTATTTGTTCAATTATTATTTATTTTCCGCAAATTTAATTAATTTAAACAATTTTTTTAACTTCCACATATTCTCTCAAAATTTTATAACTATTCTCTAACTTTTTAAATTATTTCGTTCTCTTGTTAATTATTCTCGACAGTTTCCAAATTTTTTTACATTTGTCAATTATTTTCTTTAATATTTAATAATTTTGCCATTTTGTAATTTTTCTTTCAATTATCTATCTGTCTTGTTAAAAATGTAATTTAATTCTTTAATTTTGACTTATTTTTAAAAAATTTAAATAATGTTTTCAGTTTAAAATTATTTTTAAAAATTTTCTTTAATTCTCGACTTTTTTCAATAATTTTTTTCAATTGTAAAAACTGTTTTAAATTTCAATTCAGTTGTTCAATTCTACAACTATTTTCTTCAATTCTCAAATGTTTTTTCAATTTTAAATATTTCATTCTAATTTCATTTCCATTTTTGAAATATATTTAATGATTCTCGTCTTTTTTAAAATACTTTCTTCAATTTCTAACTTTTCAGTTTAATTCAATTTTCCATTATTTTTTTTCAGTCACAAAAATTGTTTTAAAATTTTAATTCAAATGTTTAATTCTAAAACTATTTTCTTTAAATTTCAAATTCCATTTTTCAATTTTAAATTAATGTCTTTAATATTAAAAGATTCTCGCTTTTTTCAATTATTTTCTTCTATATTCAATAACTATCGTTTTTTTCAATTACTTTTTTCAATTTTTAAGTTCATTCTTTAAATTTAAATTCCTTCTTGCAATGTTTAATTACTTTCTTAATTTTTCAATTTTTTCCCTCTTTTTTAAATTATTCTCTTTAGTTTTAATTATTTTTTTCAATTTGCAATCAAGTTGTTTAATGTTCAATTATTTTCAACAATTAGGTATTCCTATAATTTTCATAGTTTTTGAATTATTTTGTTTAATTTTAATATTGTTTGATTTTTTGAATTATTTTTTCCAATTGTGAATTAATCTACTGTTCAACTATTTTTTTCAATTATTATTTATTTCCCCCAATTTTTAATTGTTTGCAACAATTTTATTAAATTATTCTCTTAAAATTTTATAATTATTTAATTTTTTCAATAATTATTTTGTTCGATTTTGGATTAATCTGGCCATTGTTAGAGTTTTGTTTTCAATTTTAATTTATTTTTTCAAAGTTCAATTCAATTCTTAAATTTTCAATTTATTTCATCAAGTTTTTATTATTTTCTTGAATTTCAATTATTTATGTCGATTTTCAATTCAGTTGTTCAATTTGCAATCATTTTCAACAGTTATTTCTATAATTTTCTTAATTTTTCAATTTTCTAGTTAAAATTTAATGTTTATTGTTTAATTTTTTAAATTAATCTTCTTCAATTGTGTAATTATGTAAATATTTTTCGAGTTTTATTTTCAATTGTCAATTATTTTCGTTATTTTTCAGTTAAAAAATTGTTTAAAAAATATTATTTTGACATTTTAGGATAAGTAAACACTAAATTTCCTTCTATTTAAAAAGAAAAAACTATTAAGACCATATTTAATATCTTCAATTTTGCAATGGAAGTCGCCATCAAAGACTTCAAAGCGAATTTTTTGTCCCCTTTTTGTCCCCTATTTCAAATAAAAATTGCCCCTATTCCCCTTTTCTACTAACAATAGGGGCTGTTATCCCTGTTAATGTTAAAAATAATTTAAATATGCATTGTTAGATTTTGAAAATATGTAAAGTTTCTAACAGTTCAAATTTGAATTAATTAAAATTTTTATTATTTAAAATTTGAAGGAATTTAAAAAAAATTAAATATAAGTCTTAAGACTTTAACAAATAAAAATTTGAATTATTTAAACTTTAAATAAATTTGAGTCAACATTTCGTTGAAACTGTTTTAAGTTTGGAACTATTTTAAATTTGGAAAAATTAACTCTTGAATTGGTAAAACTTTTGAAGAATAGAAATAATCCTCAATAGAAATTTGGAACGATTAAAGTTATTATAAATTATAAAAGTTTGAATACATTTTATTAAAAAAACTATTCTTTAAAAAAACATACTTTAACTTTTTGTAATGTATCTACCTACGCTATTTCCTCCTTTTATTTATTTTTCTTATTATTTTTTCTTATCTGTATATAAAATTGGAAAATTTGTGCTCTTTTAAAATATTTTTTATTTACTTTCACTTATTTGTTTATTTCTTGAAGTCGGCAGCAATTTTAATTTGCATAAAATAAAAGTTATATTTATCTAGAATATTAAGTTTGTTTGAATTACAAATTTCATTAAATTATTATTTATCTTATTTGTACTTGCAAAAATTTATAGTTGTAAATGACCAGAAACAATTCAATGTTTTTCAATGCATAAGCATTGAAAATTATTATTAATGTTATTATTTTCAACAGTTTTCAATGTACAATTATTCTCTTTAAATTTTATAATTATTCTTTAATTTTTTTTAGATATTTTGTTCTATTGTCAATTATTCTCGACAGATTTAAAATTTTTCTTTCGATTGGCAATTATTTTCCTCATTTCTGAATTATTTTCTTCAATATTTAATTATTTTAGTCATTTTGTAAATTTTCTTTCAATTATCAATTATTATATTGAAATTTCAATACAATTCTTCAATTTTAATTTATTTTTTACAATTTTATCCATAATTTTCATCAGTTTTTAATTAACAATTTATTATTCTCCTTCAATTTTATGATTATTCATTAAATTAAAAAAAAAATCTAATCCCGATTATTCTCACCATTCTTCAATTTTTTTTCAATTGTTAATAATTTTTTTTAATAGTTCATTACTTTTGTCAATATTTCATTAATTTCGTCATATTGTAATTTTTCTTTTAATTATCGATTGTTTTCTTGAAATTTTCAATTAATTTCTTCAATTTTTAATTACTTTCTTCAATTCTCAAATATTTTCTGTAATTTTCAATTATTTTGATCGATTTTCCATTAATTCCTGAATATTCAATAATTCTCGGATTTTTTCAATTACTTTTTTCACTCATCAAAATCGTTTTAAAATTTCAATGCAATTGTTGTTATTATTATTATTATTATCGCCTACTTTCTATTATTATTTTGATTATCATTAAAATTCTTTATTTTTTAAGTTAATTGTTCAATTATTTTCTTTAATTGTTAATTCTATTCTTCAATTTTTAAGTATAATATTCCACAAATTTAATTTCAAATCTTCAATTTTTAATTGCTTTTTTCAATTTTTAATTATTTTTCTTAGATTTTTAATCCGGTTGTTAAATGTGCAATTATTTCCAACAATTATTCCTTCAATTTTCTTAATTTTTCAATTTGCAATTATTTTCTTTAAATTTAATATTTCTTGTTTAATTTTTTGAATTATTTTTTTCAGTAGTCTATTACTCTGTTCATTTTTCGAATCTTGTTTTCAATTGACAGTTATTTTCGTTATTTTTCACACATTTTCATGAATTTTTTAATTATATTCGTCATTTTTCAACTATTTCTTTAAATTATTGATTATTTTCCACAATTTTTAATTATTTTCTACAATTTTTTCAATGTTCAATTATTATCTTAAAATTTTATAATTATTCTTTGATTATTCAAATTATTTTGTTCGATTTGGTAATAATCTAGCCTTTTTTTGGATTTTATTTTCAATTGTTGAATATTTTAGTCATTTTGTAATTTTTGTTCCAGTTATCAATTATTTTTTTCAAATTTTAATATAATTCTTAAATTGTCAATTTATTTCCTCGACTTTTTATTATTTTTTTTTCAATTTTAATTATTTTTTTCGATTTTCAATCCAGTTGTTCAATTTGCAATTATTTCGAACAGTTATTCCTATAATTTTTCAACTATTTTGTTTAAATTTAATATTCATTTTTTATTAATTTTTTAAACTAGTTATTTCAATTGTGTAATTATGTAGTCATTTTTCGAATTTTTTTCAGCTGTCAATTATTTTCGTCTATTTTCAGATATATTCTTCAATTTCGTAATTTCCATTATTTGTATTTGCAAAAATTTATAGTTTTAAATGACCAACAACAATGGAAAGTTTGTCGCGCGCTTGGGCGCGCGTTAATGTTGCTAGTTATTTTATAAATTAAATAAGAAAATAATAAATAAAATTTTGTAAAATTTAAAAAAAAATTTAAAAGAAAAGAAATTCTACAAAATACAAGAATGTGATATTCAAAATGTGAATATTTAGTACAAGATTAAATTCACATAATATAAAATAAAAGAATGAAAGCTTTCAAAAAAGTAGAAAATTGAGAAATTTAAAAAATATAGATAAAAGCACCAAATAAATGTTTTCAAAAATTCGTAATTATAAGATAAAAAGTAAACAATTAAAAAGAAGGAAAATGTTTATTAGAAATGGAAAAATTATGACAAAAATAAATTAAAGAATTAATTAAAACAAAAAGAATAACTAAAAAAAAATAGTGAAACATCAAAAAAATTAAATAAATAGGAAGAAAATAGAGAAATCTTTTTTTCCTTAATCTAACATACTAAAAAAATGTAAAAAGTACAAAAAATAAAATTAAAAAATATATATATTAAGATAAATAAAAAAAGTCCACATAGAAACTTAAAAATTCTTTAAAAATAAAAAAGTTTCAGCAAATTAAGCCAAACACATTTTTTATTATTACACTTAAAATAAGTCCAACAATAAATTAAGAAAAATAAAGAAAATCTAAAAACTTTATGTAAGTTTGCAAAAAATCTCCCAAAAAATAGAAAAGATGTGAAAAAACTTGAATAAACTTACCAAAAAAATGAGAGTATTTATTTTTAAAACTATGGAAATAATTATGAAAATTAACGAAATAAAAAGTTTAGTGAATTTTATAATAACGAAATTGTCTAAAATTATATTAAATAATTTGCATAAAAAGAGGAAAATTAAAGAAAATACTAAAATAAAGAGACAAATAAAAAACAAAAATACCAAAAGTAAAAGTAGATAACTTTTATAAAGATTAAAATATTGAAATTGAATTTTTTTAGATTTATCCACAAATTTGTGGGTTTTGTTTATGGTTTGTGAATTTTTACATGCAGTATTAGACATTAAAATCATGATTTTAATGCAAATTTTCCAATGATTTAAATCATGATTTAAAACACGATTTAAATCAAAGTGATTTAAATCAATAACAGCCCTGGTTTAAAAACTATCCAATATGGCCGCCGTAATAGTGTTAATATGTCTGTCAACAACGGGGTCAGATTTCAGAAAACATATGGGTGATTCTCCAGAAATATTTCTTTTTGTGTATACACTGCAAAAACAGGTGTCTTAAACTGTTCAAAAATGTCTTAAATTAAGACATTTTTCGCGTCTTAGACACAAAAAGTATCTTAATTTAAGACATTTTTGTCAAATTTAAGAGACCATGTTTTTGCAGTGTAGGAAATGAAAAATTAATAAATGCTTTTTTTTATCTCTAAAGTTCATAAATATATTAGGCATTAGAAGATTTAATAACTTTATAACTTATGGACCTGAGACATTTTTTAAACATTTATAAAATGTTGTTTTAAAAAATTAATTGAATTAATTTCTTTTTTTACAATTTCAATCAGTTATAATTCATTTGAAATAAGTTGAAAACTGCTGAATTCTCGGTGACTTTTAGCTGATTGATCAATAGAAAATAATTGAAATTTCCAATGCTGTTATTGAAATTGAAAATTATTTTAATCTATATCAATCAATATAAAATTATTCTCCTTTAATTTTAAATTTATTCTATAATTTTTTTCAATTATTTTGTTCTGTTATCGATTATTCTCGACAGCTTTCGAATTTTTTTTGTCAATTGTCAATTATTTTCCTCATTTCTCAATTATTTTCGACATTTTGTAATTTTTCTTTCAACTAACAATTATTTTCTTCACATTTCAAATTAATTCTTTATTTTTCAAATAATTTCCTCCATTTTTAATTATTTTTTTAATTCTCAATTATTTTCTATAATTTTTGATTATTTTATTCAATGTTCAATTATTCTCGTCTTTTTGCAATTATCAATTATTTTTTTGAAAATTCAATACAATTCTTTAGTTATTTTCAATTAATTTCTTCAATTTTCATTTATTTTCTAAAATTTTTTCTATAATTTTCTTCAATTTTTAATAGACAACTTAATATTCTCCTTCAACTTAATAATTATTCCTCAATTTTTTCAATAATTTTGTTCTATTATCGACATTTTTCGAACTTTTCTTACTTTTTTTTCAATTGTCAATTATTTTTCTTAATGCTTAATTATTTTAGTCATTTAATAATTTTTCTTTTAATTATCAAATTCTTACTTCACATTTCAATTTAATTCTTAAATTTTCAAATAATTTCCTCCAATTTTAATTATTTTCTTCAATTCAATTATTTTCTTCAATTTACAATTATTTTATTCAATGTTCAAAAGTTCTCGTCGTTTTCAATTATCAATTTTTTTTAAATTCAATACAATTCCTTAATTATCTTCTTCAATTTTCATTTATTTTCTAAAATTTTTTCTATAAGTTTCTTCAGTTTTTAATTGACAACTTAATATTCTCCTTCAATTTTATAATTATTCGTTAATTTTTTCAATAATTTTGTTCTATTATAGATTATTATCGACATTTTTCGAACTTCTTTTCAATTGTCAAATATTTTTCTTAATAATTAATTGCTTTAGTCATTTAGTAATTTTTCTTTTAATTATCAATTATTTTCTTACAATTTCAATTTAGTTCTTTAAACTTCAATTTATTTCTTCAATTTTCAATATTTTCTACAATTATTATTCACGTCATTTTTCAATTATTTCTTTCAATTATTAATTATTTTCTACAATTTTTTCATTTTTCTCTTAAAATTTTATAATTATTCTTTATATAAAATTTTTTTTGTTTTGTTGTCTATTAATTTAGTCATTTTTCGAATTTTATTTTCAATTGTCTATTATTTTCTTCATTTTTCAGATATTTTCTTCAATTTTTCATTTATTCCCGTCATTTTTCAATTTATTTCTTTCAACTATTAATTTGTTCCCGCAATTTTCAATTATTCTCTACAAATTTTTCAATTTACAATCATTTTTTTTAAAATTTGATATTTATGCTTTAATTTTTAAAATTATTCTTTTCTGTTGTCGATTATTCTCGACAGCTTTCAAATTTTAATGTCAATTGTCAAATATTTTCCTCATTTCTCAATTATTTTCTTCAATATTTAATTATTTTCGTCATTTTGTAATTTTTCTTTCAATTATCTATTATCTTCTCATTTCAATTTAATTCTTTAATTTTCAAATAATTTCCTCCCTGTTTAATTATTTTCTTTAATTCTCAATTATTTTCTTCAATTTTCAATTATTTTATGCAATGTCCAATAATTCTCGTCTTTTTTCAATTATCAATTATTTTTTTGAAAAAATAATACAATATTCTTTAATTATCTTCTTCAATTTTCATTTATTTTCTAAAATTTTTTCTATAAGTTTCTTCAGTTTTTAATTGACAACTTAATATTATCCTTCAATTTTATAATTATTCTTTAATTTTCTCAATAATTTTATTCTATTATCGATTATTCTCGACATTTTTCGAACTTTTTTTACTTTTTTTTTCAATTGTCAATTATTTTTCTTAATGTTTAACTATTTTAGTCATTTAGTAATTTTTTTTAATTATCAATTATTTTCATACAATTTAAATTTAATTCTTTAATCTTCAATTTATTTCTTCAACTTTTAATTATTTCTCCAATTATTATTCTCGTCATTTTTCAATTATTCCTTTCAATTATTAATTATTTTCCACAATTTAGAATTATTTCCGACAATTTTTTCAATTATTCTCTTAAAATTTTATAATTCCTTAATTTTTACAATTTTTTTGTTTTGTTGTCTACCAATCCAGTCATTTTCCAAATTTTGTTTCCAATTGTCTATTATTTTCGTCATTTTTCGGATATTTTCTTCAATTTTTCATTTATTCTCGTCATTTTTCAATTATTTCTTTCTGTCGAGTATTCTCGACAGGTTTCTAATTTGCTTTCAATTGTCAATTATTTTCTCAAAATTTTAATTTAATTCCTTAATCTTAAATTTCATTCTTCAATTTTTAATTATTTTTTTCACTTCTCAATTATTATTTTCAATTAGAAATTGCAGTCTTCAATTTTCAATTATTTTATTCAATATTCAATAATTCTCACATTTTTTTAATTATCAATTATTTTTTAAAATTTGAATTTAATTCTTAAATTTTCAATTTATTTCTTCTTTTTTTTATTATTTTCTTCAAATTTCAATACCATTGTCAGTTTTTAATTATTTTCTTCTATATTCCAGAATTCTCAGCTTTTTTAATTACTTTTTTTTAACTTTTTATTATATTCTTTAAATTTAAATTTAATTCTTTAATTTTCAATTTGTTTCGTTTTCAATCCAGTTGTTCAATTTGTAATTATTTCCAACAATTATTCCTATAATTTTTCTTAATTTCTTAATTCAATATTTCTTGTTTAATTTTTTCAATTATTTTTTTCAGTTGTCGATTATAATCTAACCTTTTTTTGAATTTTGTTTTTAATTGTCAATTTTTAATAAACATTCCAAAAATATTTATGATATATGATTTATGATATATTTCTTATATTTTCTCACAAGTTAAAGCGTTTTAAGCGTTAGATTGACTGTGCAACAATTAGAGAAATTTGCCTTTTTCCATAACCTCAAAGAAAAATGCAAAAGTGCTGAGAGAGTAGAGCAGGAAAAATCACATTAAGAAAATTTCATTAGAATCTTCCTAGAAACGTAAAAAATTATATTTCTAGAAAATATGGAAACAAAGGAAACCGGGAGAAATAAAATTTCAAAGAATGAAAATATTCTTTTACAATTTCTTCTGAAAATAATAAGAAACATTTTTTAATTTAAAAAGTATAAAATTACAAAAAGCTTTTATGAAACCGTCGTAAAAAATTACTCGAGATTTCCAAGAGTTTTATGAAGTTACTGAGCTTTGTTTTACAAAATTATTTTCGACCTTTGGGAAAAAGAAGTAGGTATATTTTTATATTTTGTTCCGCCGTGATAAAAACTTATCAACAATTACAATTTTAGTGCAAAATTGTCATTAAGTTTTTCTCCAAATTTTAAATTCTATGTGCTATTTACTCGAATTGAAATTAAATATTATTCAGCGAAAATTTAAAAATATTTTATTTTGTTAATTTTGTTCTTATTCAAAGTTTTTTATAATTTTTTCCAGTTATTTTCCATTTCAGAAAACTTGATTCTCTTTTAAAAGGATTTATAAAAAAACGCTTTCAAAGAATTTTTAAAAAGAACTCGAGACTCGAACGAAATTTTTTACGAGAAGATAGTTATCTTTCTTTTAAGTTTTTTTTGTCTCTAGATTGAAGCTAGATTGGAATCCAAATAATGTCAAGTTTCAAAGGAACGCTGTGTATTATTTTTTCATTTTTCCTCATCAATTGAACTCTGAAAGTTTTTTAAAAACACGGATTCAGAGTAAGCTTCTAGAATTTTTCCCTTCGTCATGAATAATTACAAAAGAAAGAAAGTTTCTAGAGTAAAATGTTATAAGAGAATTTGTAGCAAGAAAACTTTTCAAGCTTAATAATCAGATCAAAAATCTTCTTAAAATGTACATTCAAAGATCTGATATCTGCTCTATTAAGTTGTGTTAAAAAACCAGTTTGAATTGATTGTTAAAAATTAATTTCATTTCACTTTGAATATTTGATATTTTTTAATAAGTTGAGGGAAAAGAATATTTTTAGTTTATAAATATTTTCGTAAAAGTTATTAGGAAATTATAATTATTATATAATTAAAAAATTATTACTGTAGATGCTGGCGGTTGTTTCAGATCCTCCCAAACTGGAGCTTGCTGAACAAACGTATTCGCCCTCATCTTCTATTGTCAAGCCTTTTATTCTCAGTTCTGACGTGGTTCTCCATTCCTCTTCTGCATTCGTTCTTTCAATAATTTCATACTTTTTCCTGTGTAATCAAGAATCGATTGATAAAACTTAATATGCAAATTGAATTTCCATTAAAAAAGAAGATAAAAGTATAAATATGAATAAAAATCAAACGACGGGTAAAAGTCAGATAACACTTCTGAATTTAAATTGTGGTAACAGTAATATTTTTAAAAATTAAGTCTTTAAGAGTTGATTGTTTTTTTTTTATTGTTGAAATTCGATTATTGGAGAAATATTAATTTTGCTTGTGACAGGCTTCGAAGGACCGCAATTTTTTAATTTTTGGATACTTTTTTTAAAATTAATTTAATGAATTCAAAAGTTCTCAAAATTAATAATTTCAAAAAAATTGTTAATTCCAATACATAAAATTCTCTTAAATAAAAATTCTGCTAAATGAAAATTTGGTTAAATTCGAATTCTTTTAAATGAAAAATTTATTAAAATTAAATTCTGTGAGATTATAATTTTGTAAAATACGAATTCGGTGATCTAAAAATTCTGTTAAGTAAAAATTCGGATTTATTTAAATTCAGTTAATAACCAAGGCCTTGGGAAGTAAATTTTTTAGAGCGTGGAATTCAAAGGTTTCTAAAAAAAATGTAATCTAAAAACAGAAATTTATATTTTATAATTATTTTTTTTTAATGTCCAAATTTTTTTCTTTTATTTATTTTTATAAAGATGCGTTTCTACAATTTTTAATTATTTAATTTTATTTCAGATTTTTTCATTATTTTAAAGTTAATTAAAAATTCTTAATTACTTTTTAGTCACTTTATAGTAATCTTTCACTTACTTTAATATTATCTTTTAATTTCTTGTTAATTTTTAAACTTTTTTGAATTTTTTCGTTAATTTATTTCGTTTATATTGAATATTTATTTATTTTTTAGTCATCTTTTTGCATTTTCTAGATTTTTAGTTTTATATCTTCAACTCTAGTCATTTAGTCACTCATCAGTGATATTTTTTTAAAAAAATTTTTCTTCAATTTAATAATTATTATCTTTACATCAGGGGTTACTTTTTACTTTTTTAATTTTATAATTTTATTGGCAAAGAAAACTACCACCGCGGGCAGTGAGGCGCCACCTGTACAAAACAAATATGGCCGCTGACAGAGAGTTTATTCAAAGACAGTATCGAATTTGGTTTTACAATAAAAGTTTGTTTCTGATGTGTTGTTACGATTAAAAGTATGTTAGCTTTAAGCTTAAACGGTTTATTTTCATTCACTAAAGTCTAGAAATATGATAGAGGGTGAAAATGTTGTCAATTATAGGGTAGCTAGCAATAAAACTAGAGAAAAAATCGAGAATTTCATTGTATATTCTCAAAATAAACAATTCTCATTATTATAAAATTATAATTCACTTTCACAAACACTTTAAAATTTTTTTTTAAAATAAATATCGAATACTAAATACGTCAGTTTTCTCCCTGTCGGCGGCCATATTGGATAGTTCCTAAAGTACCCGATAGGGGCGTTTTGTAAATTTAAACTACCAATTACAATTTTTTTACTTTCTAGAAACTTTTTTAATTTTCTAGTAATATCTCTTTAATTTCCAAATAGCTTTTCAATTTCCGAAATATTTTTCCAGTTTATAATTTCTTTTTTCTTCAAATTCTAATTCCACTTGCATTTAAAAAAAAATTTCTTTCTTTTCTAGACACTTTTATTAATCTTTTAGTTAACATTTTATCTTCTAGGAATTTTATTTATTTAAAAATTTGTTTGAATGTCTAACCATTTTCTTCTTTATTATTTTTTTTCAGGTGTTTTTCTTTAATTTTGAGTTATTAAAATTCTTTTTCACTTTATAGTAAATTTATTAAAAAACTTTTAGTCATTTTTTTAGTTTACTAGTGGTTTTTCTTGAATTTCAAAATAATTTTTACCTACAAATGTTTAGTCTTCATTTTTTGTTACCCTTCTTTTAGATGTGTTTCTCTTTAAATGTTCTATTTTTTTCTAGTTATTTATTTACTTGTTCATTGAGTAATTTTAAATTTCTAGTTTTCTTCGATCAATTTATAGTTATTTTCTTTACTTATTTCTAGTCATTTTAAAATTTCAAGTAATTGAATTAATTGTTTTTAACTAATCCTACTTCATTTGATAGTTTTTTTTCTTTTCAATTTCCAATTCTATTTTCAATTTTTAGTACAGGGTGTCTACTAACCGGGAAAACCGGGAATTAACCGGGAATTTTCCGTCAAACCGGGAATTTTTTTTCTGGGATAATAAATTCTTTTCAATTTTCAATAATTTTCTTCAATTTTCAATTATTTTCATCAATTTCTAATTAATTTATTTAATTCTGAAATATTTTCTACGATTTTCAATTATTTTAATCAATTTTTAATTATTTTCTACAACTATAAATAATTTTTTTTGAATTGACAATTATTTGATTCAATTTTTAATTATTTTCTTCGATTTTTAATTAATTTCATCTATTTTTAATTAATTTATTCAGATCTCAACTATTTCCTTCAATTTTTAATTATTTAATTTAATATTCAATAATTCTCGACTTGTTTCAACTATTTTTTTTCAATTATCATTTATTTATTTCACATCTCAATAACTCCTCCATTTTTCAATTATTGTCTTCTATAATCAATAATTCTCGGCTTTTTTCAATATTTTTTTTTCAATTATCAATTATGTTTTTGAAATTTGAATTCAATTCATCAATTATTGTTCAACAACTTTCATAAAATCACATTTTCTTCAATTTCAAATTATTTTCTACAATTTTTAATTAATTTCTTCAAATTACAATTACATTCTTCATTTCTTATTGTTTTCTTTAAATTCTACAATTCCTGGGTTGTTCAATTTCTTTTTTCTTTAATTATCACTTATTTTCTTCTACTTTCAATCCAATTGTTCAATTCTTGAATTATTTTCTTCAATTCTCAATTATAATTTTCAACATTCAATTCCGTTCTTTAATTTTCAATTTTTTTTTTTTAATATTCAATAACTCTAGACTTTTTGCAATGATTTTTTTTAAATTCTCAATTATTTTCTTCAAATTCCAATTATTTTCTTGAATTTTAATTATTTTCTTCAATTTTCAATTATTTTTTCATATTTCTTTCAATTTCTCAATTTCTTTAAATTTTTTATTTTTTCTCAATTTTCTTTAATATTAAACAGTTTTCAGCTTTTTTAAATTTTGTTTTTCTTTCAATTTTTATTTAAATTGATAATTTTTAAATTATTTTCATCAATTCGCAATTATTTCCGTCGATTTCTAAGTTTTTCTGCTGTTTCCAAATATTGTATTTAATTTTTAAGTACTTTCTTTAATTTTCAATTATTTTCTTCAATTTTCAATTATTTTTTTAAATTCTCAATTATTTTCTTCAATTTTCAATTGTTTGTTTCAATATTCAGTAAATATTTTTTACTGTAAAACAATTTTTAATAGTTTTCTTCTATTTTCAATTTAATTGTTCAATTATGTTTTTCAATTCTCAATTAATTTCTTTAAATAACAATTCTATTCTTCAATTTTTAATGTTTTCTTCAATATTAAATAATTTCTGTCATTTTTCATTTTTTTTTAATTATAAATTATTTTCTTCTTTTTTCAATCCAATTATTCAGTAATTTTCTTTAATTCTCAATTATTGTATTCGAATTTGAATTTTATTTCTCAATTTTCAATTGTTTTTTTTTTAATATTCAATAATTCTGTGTTTTTCTGATTTCAATTTGAATATTTAATTTTCAATATTTATTTCTTCAATTTTGAATTATTAACTTAAATTTTAAATTATTTTTTTGGATTTTCTATCTAGTTGACTAATTTTCAATTATATTCTTTGAATTTAATAACCATTGTTTAATTATTTCAATTATTGTTCAATTGTCGATTAATATTTCCTTTTTTTTAAAATTTTGTTTCTAATTATCAAATATCTTTATCATTGTTTAATTATTTCTTTCCATTATTAATTATTCTTTTCATTATTAATTGTTTCTTTTAATTCTTAATTATTATTTTTTGTAAAGTTTAATATTTAATTTTTCAATTCTCAATTATTATCTTTGAATTCCAATTATTTTCTTCAATTATCAACTGTTATCTTCAATTTTTGTAGCCATTTGTAGGTCTATTTATACTTAAAATAAATTTTAAGTTAACAAGAGAAAAAACCGGGAAATGACAGGTAATTTTGTGGGACGAAATTAGTAGACACCCTGAAAAGTTTCTAGTAATTTTTCTTTATCATTGTGTTATGCTCTCTTTTCATAACAAGATTTTTTCTTTACAGTTATTTTTCAAATTAACGACATATTCTTCAACAAATTTTAGTCATTTTCTTTATTTTCTAGTTTCTTTTTTAAGATTTTAATTATTTATTCAATTTCCGAATTTGTTGTTATTTTTAAGAATTTTCTGTTTAGTTTTTATAAACTTAAATTTTTTGCTTTCAATGTCTAGTTATTTTGTCACGTTTTTAAATTGTATTCTTTTTTATTAATTGTTTTTATTCCTTTGCTTCTTATTTTGTTACTTCCTAGTAATTTTTTCCTTATTTTAATTCCTTCTAATTATAATAATTCAATTATAATTATTCTATAAAAATAATTGTTAACTATTTTGTCAGTTTCTTGTTTTTTTTTTTCAATTTCTAAATGTTTTTTAAATTTAATTAGAAACATTAAATACCGAAAAAATGGAAATTATATAATCGAATTTTATAAAATGAAAATTCTAAAATAAATACATATTCGATATTTTTCATGTTTTTTAATGCAAGTAAACTTAATTATTATAGCATTTCTTTCTTAAAAGCTAATTTAACTTTATTTCAAATATGCTACTTTTTAAGTACTTATTTCAATTTCAAGAATACTTTTTGCACTTTTTTTTAGTCTTCTACTACGCTTCGAAGCCTGCTGCGGTTTTTGTTATTTTAATTTTTGTAAAAGTAATAATTTTTTTAAAATAATGCTTACCCATTCATAATAACTTGATCCTTTCGCTTCCATAAATTAATTGTCCTGGGAAATGCTTCGATGTGACATATCAAAGACACATCAGTATTAAGTGGAGTTCCCACAAGTTCACTTTCAACTTTTACACTCGGAGGAACTGGAAAATAAGATTCATTAGTTTATTAATAGATAGCAGTAGTTATTTATAAAGGTAATTATTCGCAATCATTGAAGTTAACATTTCAATCAATTCCAATTTTAGTCAAATTAAAATATTCTAATTTTGATTTAAAAAAAAAAATTAAAGAAGTAAAAAAAAGGATAGAATTTTCGTTTGATAAAATTTTTAATTATTTCGAATTTAAATCAGTTCAAACTGCAATTAACTAAATTTTAAAAAAGAGAGATGTTTTTGACTTAATTTGCTACACGTAAATTGAGAGTTGTAACGAATTGTAACATTTTAGCATAAGTTTATCAACTTTTTGGAATGAGTATGTGATATTCTTATTTTATATTTAGCGGTACTTTATACACAATGTAGGAACTCGGTAAATATTTCATTATTATGTTACTAAGTGAAAGTTTCAAACTTATGTGCTTTGTTCTAAGTCTAGTGCTTTAGTATTGCTGCTAATTGTGGAAGTTCTTGCGGCTTACTTGCAACTTTTGGTTGCGGCTTTAGCTCCCCTCTTTATTCTATTTTATTTAGTTTTAGAGTTCACTCTTGAGCTCCCAAAGTCTTTTTCTAGAAAAGAAAGGTTATGAAAACTACTACAAAGTTTTTAATTATCTGTTGATTCTCGTGGATTTTCCAAAATCCCTCTTAATTTTCTTTAAAACTTGTTTATCTTGAGCAAAAAGCTAAAAAGCTATTTTTGGATCCCGAAAATAGCTAAGTTCTGGAGAAAAATTATAAAATGGCTTAGATGCTGACTTGTATTTTGTTTAATAGTTTGATTTTTAGTCCGATATTTATTGAAAGAGACTTTGTTACCGACCGGATTCATTAGAACAACGTTTCAAAGATCCGTCGCTAGGGGCGCTTCAAGTCAGACACAGAAATTAGACAGTTTATTTCTCTTCATTTCACATTATGTGTGCAAAATGTCAATCGTAAGTTTTGTTTCAAATTTACGTTTGGGAAAGGAAATCGTTCCGTGTATTGTTTATCAACTTTTTAGTGCAGGAAAATTAGCCGAACTTTGTTCTATTTTACAGTCAGTAATTTATTTTAGAATTAATGAAAGTGTTGTGCTCTTTCTCTCATTATATACAGCCATTTTCATGTTATGTCACTTGTTTCGGGAAATAATTTATTTACAGGTAAGTTTGTATATTTTTGAAAAAAAATGGCTTTCTTTAACCAAATATCGTCTTCATAAAAAAGCCCAAATAAAGCTGTCATTTATTCAGGCTATGTCACTTGTTTCAGAAATAATTTATCTACAGGTAAGTTCAGAGCCGTAACTTAGGTTTTACGCGCCCGGTGCAAGATAAATATTTTGGCGCCCCCCCCCCCCCTATATTCCTTAAAAAAATAGAAGTTCAAAAATATGTTTAATCAGGGGCAGAGATTTGTAAATTTTTGCCATCTGCACACTTAATATTGACCGGTGGAGGTAGGGGAAAAAAAATAAAAACAATATTAAATTACAGAGTTTCTTAATTATACGAATTATTGTAACGCAAAAGTTAACAATTTATTTTATTTCGAGTAAATTTTCGGAATTAATAAACAAATAATCAAAATAATATAAAATTTGTAAAAATCATAAGAAATTAAAAAAAAAAATTAAAAATTGACGAACTTGATTAAAATTTGAGAAAAATAATTAAAAAATGATTAAAACATTGAAAAGTGTATACAATAACTTAGATTTGACATAATAAAGGACATTTTAGGATATAAATTAAAAAAAATTAATATATCTACTTAAAAGGTGGCCAAAATAAATGCAAAGAGATAAAAACAAATAAAAATTGAAAAAACTAATTGAAAAATCATATAAATAATTGCAAATTTAGGAATTCAATTGAAGAATAAAATTTTAAAATAACTAAAATTTAAAGAAATTAATTGCAAATGATAACAATAATAATTGAAAATTGAAGAAAATTATTAAAATTTGGAGAACAATATTTTAAAATCAAGGAAATTAATTGAAGGACAATGTAAGTAATAAAAACTCCGAGAAACTATTTGCAAAGTAATATAAATAATGAAATATTGAAGACAATAATTTTAGTTTGTTAAAAATAATTGAAAAAATTACAACATATAGTTGTAATAAAAGAAAATTATTGATGAATAAGAAAAATAAATGTGAATTGAAAAAATAGGTAGCTGAGATTAGAGATAAATAATTAAAAAAAGTTAGAGAATTTATCAAAAAATAATTAAAAATGGCAAAAACTAATTTAAAAATGATAAAAATTATTGAAAATTGAAGAATTTAATAAAAATTTGTGAAAAAATAATTGTAAAAATTACAGAATATAATTGAGATAAACATGACTACTTGAAAAAGGATAAAAATAATTTGAGAAAATTACAAAGTTTATTTCATGTAATAGAAAGTGATTCAAAATCCAAGAACATCATTGAAATACTTGAAAATTTCAAAAAACATAACTCATGTTTTGTAAAAATAATTGAAAAATGCCAAAAGAAATTAAAAGTTAGTTAATAAATAATAAAACAAATTTGATATTGAAGGAAATAATTTAAACTGAAAAAGTTTTATTTGAAAGAGCTAAAGAAAATAATTAAAACTTGCAGAAATTTGGAATTTAAAAATTATGGGAAAAATTGAAAAATAATGAGAATAATTGAAGAAAATTTTTGAAAAAAGATAAAAAGAGTTGAAATTTGTAGATATTAATTGCAATCATAAATTTTTTTTGTTTAAAATACAAAATATTTGTAAAGTAAAAGTATTACAAGACGATTTCAAGAATTTTAAATTCAGGAAAATAATTACAACATTAAAGAAATAATCGAAAATTTATTTAAAAAAATGAAAATTTCAGATATATTATTGAAATTTTTGAAATTAATTAACAAAGATTCCAAATAATATAAAAATTGTGAAAATAATGCAAATGAAAAAACAAATATTTAAAATTTCAAATAATTTGAAATTTAAGAAAAAAAATTGAAGAATGATTAAGACATTACAAAGTGGATGTAATAACTTAAATTTGAGAAACTAAGTGAAAATTTAGGAAATTTATTAAAAAATAATTGATATATCTAATTAAAAGGTAGAGGAAACAATTGCAAAAATATAAAAGACAAGAAAAATTGAAAAAAGTAATTGAAAAATGAGATAGATAATTGAAAATTTAAGAATTTAATTGAGGAATGAAATTTGAGAATAACTAAAATTTGAAGAAGTTGATTGCAAATTGATAACAATAATAATTCAAAATTGAAGAAAATTATTAAAATTTGAGAAAAATATTTTTAAATCTAAAAAATTAATTAAAGAATAATAAAAGTAATAAAAAATCGGAGAAAATATTTGCAAAGTTATAAAAATAATGAAAAAATGAAGACAATAATTTTAGTTTTTTAAAAATAATTGAAAAAATTACAACATATGGTTATAAATAAAAAAAGAAAATAATTGCAGAATAATAAAAATAATTGTAAATTGAAAAAATAACTTGAATTATAGATAAATAATAAAAAAAATTTGAAAATAAATCAAAAAATAATTTAAAAAGACACAAATTAATTAAAAAATAAATTTAATAAAAAAATAATTCATAGAAATAATTGTTAATTGAAGAAAATAATAAAAAATTTTAAAAAATAATTGAAAGAATTACAGAATATATCTGAGATAGTAAGACTACAATTACAGTTATAGGTATATTATATTTCTTCGAACTTCAATTAATTTGAAATTTCATTGATTAAAAATTTAATTAATCCTCGCTTCGAGATCAATAAATTTAAAATTATTGAAAAATTTCTTCAATTTTTAACAATCCTTTTCTATTATAATTTCAATTATTTGATACAATTTTCAGCTATTTTTATCATTATTTAAAATTTTTCTTTCAATTCTAATTATTTTC